>OX439350.1:2400000-3002500 GCA_949319445.1 Mythimna lalbum | reverse complement strand
TTGGTGTGATCGTCCGCTGGGAACTACTATCAGTGAATGCGGTAGCGGTGACTGTTGGGCTCCCTTCAGGGTAGAGTAGGGTAGAGTAGGGTAGAGTAGGGTAGAGTAGGGTAGAGTAGGGTAGAGTAGGGTAGAGTAGGGTAGAGTAGGGTAGAGTAGGGTAGAGTAGGGTAGAGTAGGGTAGAGTAGGGTAGAGTAGGGTAGAGTAGGGTAGAGTAGGGTAGAGTAGGGTAGAGTAGGGTAGAGTAGGGTAGAGTAGGGTTTTTTTTTTTTTTTTTTGTTTTTTTGTTTGGAGCAGGGTGGAAAATCCTCATGGACGCCGCGACTGTCCCACGAATAGGACGGTCGCGGCAGTGCCGGACTCTTACCGGCTAAAAACCACTCCTGCTCTGGCTATGATGCCTCTGACAGAGTCAAAGCCTTTGCATTTCAATTTCACAATTATTTATTAATAAATATTTATTACTAATTGTTTCTGTACCTATGGCCTATCTGGGTCCCAACCATCAGTTAAGAACCAGAAAGGACACAGGGAAAATGTCATAATGATTCTAATTTACAATCATAACATTTATAATAATACCTACTAAGTAGATAAAACAACACATACTTCAAATAAAACTACATCTAGACAGGCTATATGAGAGCGTACAAAAAATTCCAATATTGCTTATAAAATATATAAGTAGGGATTTCATTTAAACGGGTTACACGCGGACACAGTCATTCAACTTTTATAATACTAGGGTTTTTTTTTTTTTTTTTTTCTGTTTTCATTTGTTTTTTTTAACTGTTTTTGTTTTGTAATTAATTCATGAATCCCCAAGCGACACCCGGTGGCCGCGCATCTATTGTCTTACTATTGTGTCTCTAATTGACGGTATCTGAAGGGTTAAACACATTTTTTTTTTTCTCTGTATTCGGTTTTGTAGCAAAACTTTTTTTTTTTTTTTTTTTTTTTTTTCTGTGTTTGTTGTGATACTATGCTCTATATTTTATAATATAAGCAAGTATCAGTTTACTTAAGCTACCTTATTTCTACTTATTACAATTTGACCTATCTTACTACAATATTCTAGAAATTTATTTCTATGTCTACTTCTAATTATTGTTGGCAAATTTTCTTTTATTAAATCTATCCCTAGCTCTTGCTCGAAATCATATCTGGCAGAGGCAGTAATAGGGCACTCCAAAAGGATATGCGGTCTCCTCCCTGCCAGGCTCGCAGGCGCACGATGGGCTCCCCTTACACTTGAAGCGATTCAGGTATGCAGAGAACCCACCGTGCCCCGTCAAAATCTGCGTGGTGATGCCGGTGTGGGTGATTTTTCGAATCACACTGTACGCCTCGACAGCGTCAGGGAGAAACATCTTTGTGACTGCGGCTGTATTGCCTGTTTTATATCGTTCATTCCATTCGTCAAGCGTCTGCAAACGGATGCAACGCTTGACGAATGAAATGGGGCACAGGTCGTAATCCGGCCTCTTCTTTGACCGTAAAGCGGCCTCTTTCGCGAGTTGGTCAGCCCTTTCGTTGCCCTCCAATCCAGCGTGGGCCTTTATCCAGAAAAAAGAGACGCCTTTGTTTTGGAGCTTACAGCGTCTTATGGTGTCTCTTGTTTCCACAGCTAAGGGATGGGGGCAACTGGGATTTGCCACCGACTGAAGCGCCGCCATGGAGTCGCTAAAGATGCCAATCGTGCTCTCCCTGAGCTTTAGGGCTTCCCCGGCAGCTCTCTGTAAGGCCAATAGTTCAGCCTGGTAGACGGTACAGTAGGACGGCAAAGTAAGTTTGAGGGCTTTTGTTTCGGCATTGCTATTCCACAAGGATAGCGCTGCCCCTACTTTGCCCTCAATCTTACTGCCGTCAGTGAAGATACGCACAGCAAGATTGCTGTGGTTCTTGTACTGTTCCTCATCCACCAGGCTGCCAAACTCTAGTCTGGTCTGCTCCGCGGGGTGCAAGGCCTCAAGCGCTGGAGCCATCCGCTCGATCTCCCTGTCTCCTAGTTCGGGCTGGGGCACTCCCCTCTTGGCTTCGTATAGTTTTGCCACTTCCCGTATACGAAGGTCGAGTGGGAGTATCCCAGCCAGCACCAGTGCTGAGTTCAGGGAGACCGTACGGTAGGCTCTGCACAACTTCTGAGCAAACCCTCGCTGAACCACGTTGAGTTGTTTCTTGACCCCTAATTTGTTTGCGGCTGGCGCCCAAGCACCCGCGGCGTACAGTATGATCGGTTCTACTGCTGCAGTGTATATAGCTTTGATGACCTCCGGATGCAAGCCCCAGCTGACACGGGCTGCACGTGCAAGTTGTTTGTAGATGGCTATCGCCTTTTTACAGACGATAGCTATGTGCTTGTTGAAGGTCATCTTAGCGTCAATTGTCAGACCCAGTATCTTGACATCTTGGGATACCCCAATATCGACCCCACCCATGCTCAAGCGCGGCGCGTCATACTTTAGCTTTCGCGTTAGTACCATCGCACAAGTTTTGTGCGGTGCGAATTTCAGCCGGTTTCTAACACCCCACGCTCGAACATGTTCAAGAGCAGCATTGGCGCTCCCCTCGATCTCCAGAGCTGTTTCACCGTCAAACACCAGAACCACATCGTCAGCGAATGCCTGGCAGTAGTAGCCTCTATCTTCTAACTCTTTGAGGAGTGGGTCCAGCACCAAGTTCCAGAAGATCGGTCCACTTACCGAACCCTGGACACACCCCTGGCTCGTTTGCCTTTTGCTCTCTTCACCGGAGTATCTGACGCTGACAACTCTATCACTCAGATAACTGCTGATTACTCGTCTCAAATTTACAGGGCACTTTTCCTCAGCCAACCGTACCTTGATTGCAGGCCACCACGCGCTGTCAAATGCCCCTTCAATATCTAGCGACACAAGAGTTACAATCTTTTTGTGCGCCAGTTTTACGCGAATGTGCTGTACGAGATCGTAAAGGGCGTCTTCAGTGCCTTTTTGGGGCATAAAGCCGTATTGGCGAGTACTAATCCTTGGTAGCAAATAGAATTTGAGACGAGCAACCAGCATCCTTTCGTACACCTTCCCCAAGACAGGCAAGAGCCCAATCGGCCTATACGACTTAGGTACTGTGTACGAATCCCTGCCTGGCTTCCTGAGCACCACCACCGTTGCCTCCTTCCAGATTTTTGGGAAGTAGTAGAGCTCCAGGCACTTGTTAAGCAGTGCCAGGAAATAATCAGGGTCACATGCTATAGCCTCAGCACAGATATCGGCTGTAAAGCCGTCGGCCCCGGGAGCCTTCTTCGGATTAAACGACACCATGGCCATGCGCAGCTCGCTTTGGGTAAACGGTGGGTCATGCTTTTCATCATGACTCCACTCGTTTACCGTCTCAGCCAGATGTCGAATTTGACGCTGGTCCGCATTGTCGTTCTCCTTTCTGTCCTCTGGATAGAAGGTATCCGCCAAGAGATTTACCGAACCCTTGGCATCTAGGGTTAATCCATTCGTTTGGAGGAGCAGGTCTTCCTCTCTTTTTGCGGTTCTCCCTATGATCCTATAAATACCCTCCCAAACTCCCTCTCTATTCTGTTTCTTGCAGAACTCCATCCAGCTTTCAGTTTGGGCTTTCATTTCAGCTAATCGGTACTTTTCCTTTTCTTCCAGGTACAGGCTAACGACGTGTGCTCTACGGACGGGCGCTGCGTTTCTGATTCTGCGTCTCCTGGTCGCGACTAGCTTCTTCATCTCAGCGAGCTCTTCGGTCCACCACGGCAAGGTAAGTGTTTCTGTTTTATTTTTATTTGGTATTGCAGATCTGCACGATTCTGTTATAGCTTCTATGTAAATTTTGATAGTGTTTTCTAATGTCTCCTGATTGTTTATATTATTGACTTCTGTTATTGTTAAATCTTTGTCCTGCATAATTTGAGACATTTTCTCACGAAAATGTCCCCAATTTGCCTTCTTTGTGTTATAAATTCTGGTAGTTCTATTAATGTTAATTCCTTTTGATTTTATTAATTTTATGCCAAAAATAATACCGTTGTGGTCCGAGCTCGTGAGACCCTCCTCTACATGCCAGCCGTCGACCAGGTTCAGCATATCCTCCGAACATGCCGTTACGTCCACATGGCTGCTGTACCTTTGGCCACCCCTTATAGTGTCGAAAGTCGGAGTGACCCCAACGTTCAGGATGTGCAGACCGAGTTCCTCCAGAGTTCCACACATTTGCTCTCCCCTCGCGTCTTCGTTTATACTACCCCACCAGGTGCTTTTTGCATTCGTATCTCCTCCCATAACCAACCTCACGGATCCTATTTCACGTGTTGCCCCCCTAAGCTGCTCCAAGTATGGCTCTATGGGTTGGTCAGGCTCGAAGTAACAAGAAACCAGCGTGATCGTCCAGGCTCTGGTTCGGATTCCCACCACAACGATATTGTTAGTGGTGAGTTGCGGGTACTGTATGACGTCTAGGTCTTGGTTGAAGATGGCTATTGCCGCTTTTACTGTCCCATCTCCTACTTCAGAGTTCTGGAATACCCTAACGCCCCGCCGGCTCTTCATTCTTCTCACTGCACCCACATAAGGCTCCTGAAGTAGAGCTACGCTGGCTTTACGCTTGTCGGCCTCGATTAACAGCTCGTTCGTAGCTATCCGGCTTCGTTGGAGGTTGGCTTGGATTATTTGGTACTGGTTTGTATACTCAGGAACCACCTTAGCAATATGCTATGGACGCTCTGGCCAATGCGTCCCACTTTTTGCGTACTGGGCATTCGCTACTGAAAGCATTGTGCTTATTATTCTCAAATTTTGCCCGAGTGCAGTTAACGCATACAGGTGCTTCGCCCAACTGGTTTTCAGGACACTCCGACCTGAGATGTGGACCACCGCAGTGGCTGCAAAGGTCAACAGAATCTTTGCAGAAGCGTTTGCCATGCCCATAGCCCAGGCATCGGGTGCACTGTACCAGTGGTGTTTGGTCTTCCACTCGCACCCTTTGGAGATCAACCCGTAGTTTTCCCGCTTCAATCGCCTTCCTCCAGATAATAGGCGAAACGCTCAAGACAAGATGGCAGCTATGGGGATTTCGCACTTTCTTACGGAACTTTACTTCCATTCTATTCTCCTCGTCGTTGATGCCCTGAAAAACGTCCCGGTTCTGATTTCTGAGAGCCCTCAGAACGTCATCGTCGCTGTGGACAGCCAGCACGTCTCTCAGAATCAGAAGTGGGTCCTTATTGTTCATCTCCTCAACGACGAGATTGTCACCTGCATTCTCGATTCTCTCGCGCACCCTTTTCCGTTCCTTTTCCGAACTGCAGCCCATAATAATTTTTCTGTCCTTAGCTTTCCTCAAACTCTCTATTTCAATCCCTCCTTCTTTTGCTCTTACAGCCTGTCTTATTTTCTTTATTATTTCCGCACCAGTGTCTTTTTCTTCTTTTGACGTTACCACCATGGAATGCAGCGCGGTTCTTCCTATCTGCTTTTTTGGTGGACCTGCCGCTACACTAGCATAAGTGGTCGTCCTTTCTAGCATGTCCCTCTGCCTCTCCATCGCCTCCTGGAGCTTCTCCATTCTCTCACCGCTCACCCTCACCAGCGCGCTGTGCTCTGCCAATGAAACGAGTAGCGAGTCAATCCCTGGAGGGGTCTCCGGCAAAACCGTTTCCCTGTCGACCATCCCCACCACAATCTCTGCCCCCCCCAAGAGTTCCGCAGCTGCCACTTCTTCTTTTATGAGCTGATATAGTCTCTCCACCGACTGCGTGATTCCTGCCTTTAAGTCCGCCCTCAAGTTGCGTGATTCGTTAAGGTGCGATTTTGCACGCAACAGGCAGTTTCGTGCTTCAGTCACCCGGTCGATGGGTTTAGGGGGCTGTTGTTTACTCGCTCTCGGCGATACCCCTGCCACCTCTTCTGATATTCTACGCGCAACAATCTTGTTTTCTGTAGAAGGTGCAGTCTTCCTAGGTTTAGTGGGGCACGCTGGAACCGCGGTTGTCCTCCGAGGTGAGCGAGCAGCGACTGAAGAAAGAGACCGAGGTTCTACCAACTCTCCTGCTTCCCCCTCTCCAATGCTCCGCCTCACGTCAGAGGCCCGAGTCGGAGTCCCAGATAGGGAAGATTTTGTCTCATTTCGGTTTGAAGGACTTTCACCCGAAGGAGAAACATGAGAGCCTGAACCCCTCTTGGCTGGAGTCCTTGCAAGGAACATGTTTAGGAGAGAAATATATTAAGATCTATTCAATAGGTACAATAAATAAATATTAAACTTTAAGTATTATATAGTTCAAAGAACCTAAAATGCGATACTATACTGATCCCTGTAAGGGGGGGATCAGTAGAGTAGGGTAGAGTAGGGTAGAGTAGGGTAGAGTAGGGTAGAGTAGGGTAGAGTAGGGTAGAGTAGGGTAGAGTAGGGTAGAGTAGGATAGAGTAGGGTAGAGTAGGGTAGAGTAGGGTAGAGTAGGGTAGAGTAGGGTAGAGTAGGGTAGAGTAGGTAGAGTAGGGTAGAGTAGGTAGAGTAGAGTAGAGTAGGTAGAGTAGGGTATGTAAGGAGAGTAGGGTAGAGTAGGTAGAGTAGGGTATGTAAGGAGAGTAGGGAAGAGCGGGAGCGAAGCCGGGCGGGCAAAAGCAAGTAGGCTATATTTTATGTACGCGGGCAAAGCAAAAGCTCACACAATTTCAATAACGTCTAATAATTCCTACGAATATAATATTTCATACTAATGATCTCACCAAAACATTACACATTGGTTACTGTTTTGTTAACCGCAATCACTTGCTTCATCTTAACTGTAATCACAGGTCATTGACTTGTCTTTACGTGACTTTTGGTTTCATCGTAACTTTAATATTACTGCGAGGAATAATAACGTTCTTAAAATTTCGCATTCACTATTTTGACGGTTAAAAGGCTATTTGAATCTTGAGTCGCTTGCGACATTTTGAGCAATCCTTACTAATATTATAAAAACGAAAGTGATTTTGTTTGTTGATTACGTCTTCACGCCTAAATGGCTAAACCGATTTTGATGAAACTTGTTACACGTATAGACCATGTCTTGGAATAGGACATAGGATACTTTTTATCCAGGAAGAATGTTTCCTTGGTAAAATTTTCTGCTAACACGGGCGAAGCCGCCGGGAGCAGCTAGTATTGAAATAAATAAATTCGGAATCAGTGAATTGACATTTCTTTCCGTCCTTGTTTGTTACTTTTAGGAAAAGCTAGAAGAATAGTTTCAATGCTTATTTCGGCTCTAGCAAATCTGTCAAACTTTCTACAAATATCAGCAAGAGCCAAATCTTCAGACCACTACGGAAGCGTAAGATACGAGTAAGAAAAACAATGTATGTATTATTCATCTAAATAAGATGGATCACGTTTATAAATTGCTAGCTTTTGCTCGCACCTTCGCCCGCATACATAAAATATATTCTATATTACTCAGAAAGCAGGGTATCTATCGGTGAAAATTGTAGCAATCGGACCAGTATTCA
The DNA here is from genome assembly GCA_949319445.1 of Mythimna lalbum. Lineage (NCBI taxonomy): Eukaryota > Metazoa > Arthropoda > Insecta > Lepidoptera > Noctuidae > Mythimna > Mythimna lalbum. The sequence continues at coordinate 2,995,012 of OX439350.1, read as the reverse complement.
GAGATTAACTCCTACAAAAAAAAACTTTACCTCTTTATAAAATTGGTATATCCCAAATAGACTATATACAGAGTTATTTGTAAAACACTAACAACCTTGCAGGTCTGTATTACTAACATCTTAAACAACAACTTTTGTTCTATGGCTTTTTATCAAACATAATACCTACATTTACCTAGAGTAAACCTTCAAGATTTCGTTATTCTATCTAACACATTTTAACTCTGTGTTTTGCTATACCTACCTACGTCTATATGTCGCAATTTCACGCGATGCAACCGCATCAAGCACCCGCGCTGCTCGGTCTCCACTCCTTTCCGCTATTGTACTATCGCTTGCTTCGCATAGACTTTGTAAAACATTTATATTTTAATTTTTTTAATTAATTCTGTAAGATGAAAATCGAAGAAACCGTGTACAACATGAACATTAAATTTTATACAATAATTGGATTACTTGAGAAACAATTTACGAGAACTAGTCTTAATTAAATAATTACAAGAGTTAGCCCCAATTCAGTTAGGCGTTTTAACAAATTAAATAGATTTGTTCTTAACGTTTACAACGTAATGAGATCAATTTAAAAATCTAGTATTTTGGAAACTTTGTCCTGCTTGATCTAGATACTACTAGTGTTATTGCAAATTATCAGTAAGGGTTCTATGTAGCTATGCATAGCATAGCGTAATCAGCCTTATAATGTTCCCACTGCTGGGACTCAGACCTCCTCTCTAGGAGAGCGAAAGGGCCGTAATCCACCATGCACGCCTAGTGCGAGTTGATGAATGTCACGTCTTCGAATTTTTTGTTCTAGGACATGCCGGTTCCCTCACGATGTTTTCCTTCACAACTCTTTTTGTAGCTCTTACACTCAATAAAAATAGAATAACTATGTTTTTAACACGAATTATAAGTCATATATAATGAGTAATATTTTGCAATCGAGATGAAGCAAAAAAGCAGCCCTCTATGACCTTTCGTGATCTGTATTATACTTCGTGTCACTTGTAACTTTGGACAAAATACAACATGGTGTAAAAAATATTGGAATCGATTCTGTTACTGATTCAAAGCAAACAATATTTAGGTTTTGCATATGCATTAGCTTGATGTTGTGTTATGATAATGCAATGAAGATGTTACTTCACGAGGATAAACTACTTTCAGTGACCGTGATTATGAGAACTCAAACAAGTTAGGTATTTCCCTCGTTGTCGTGAGACCTTCTTTACCAATATTGCTCAGTGACATTGAAATTTGTTATCCTCATTCACCTTGTCTCATCAGCAAAAAACAACCTTCCTTATTTGGAAAATTTCAAAGACCTTTTCCAAATCACAAACAAAATGAACAATTTCCTTAAATTCACCTTGTCTATGTCAAAATCACCAAAAATCGGTCATTTTTTATTTAAATTTATTCAGTTAATTTATTTCCTATTAGATTTTGCCAGAAGGTTCGCACTCGTAGAAATACATAATATGTGTCTAGTAGTAGGTATTTTGCCCGCGACTACGTCCGCGCGCATCGCCGTTTTAAGAGTTTAGTATCTTTATTGTCATTGCGAAGCAAACTTTCAAAGGAAATTGTAATTTTTTTAATGTGAAAGGAAAATCGTTCGGGATTAATGGAATCCGCGGTATGAACTCGGTTTCTCTTTGGGCACACCCGGTTAAAATAACCACCTCAACAATATGCAGTACCACTGTGCAATGCTTTTACTTGCATCCTGGTACAGATACGTAAGTTTGATGGCCTAAACAAGATCACGGACGTACCCACATGCACTGCAAATTGGGGATCTTAGCTAAGGTGAGACCTTATTTCATGCCGGAACAGCTGTTCAATCTTTATCAAGCGAAAATTCGATCGTGTATGGAGTACTTATACCATCAGGAATATCTATTTACTCCGTGAAAATTTCTAATGATATAAGAATTTTTAAAATCGGTCCAGTAGTTTTTGAGTTAAATCATAACAAACAAATAATCAAATCTTTCCTCGTTGTAATTTTAGTTTTGATAGAACGTTGTTATCTTTTTTTCCCCAACAGTGTGGCAATGCAAACACCACAGAATCCGTAGTTACGGTATTGTTTGCATTGCCAATGATAGATACAATCGTACCAAAGAGGTCAAGCTTTAAAGATGCTTCTCTAGTAACAGCTGGAGATGGTAGTGTCAACACCTTGGTGATCGGCGGCGGCGATCTCTCGCGCCGGGCCTTGGTACAGGCCATGGTCCGTAGCGAAGGGGAATGGCAAGTGGTCGCCTCCTTTTGCGAAGCAGAAATGCTAGCAAAGGAGGAGGCCGACCGCATCAGGAAACAGCGCTCACAGCGCCCCAGCCGCCGCTAGGATTCAGATCCTGATTTCCAGCCACCGTAGGCACGGGCTTGCGGATGGCGAGCAATGGGTAGCTCGCTGTCCGACTGTCCGGTAACTGTCCAGACCGAGCCCAAGTCGTCGACGGCGCGCACTATACCTGCTCGTCTCAAGGAGTTGTCAGCAACAGCAGGGGCCCAGGTGGGTCGAAGCCTACTGGGGCTAGGGTTAGCTCCGAAAGGTAGCTCAGCCCCGTATGAAACGTGGATTTTTAGTCAGTTAGAGTCTGACACTATCTTCCGCTCCGCCCAAGGGCAGGGAATATCACTAAAATGATTTTTTTTTCCGAATAAAATAATATCATCGAATTCCCGAAGAATCCAGTGCACGCTGTATCATACAAATACAGAGCAACGAATCCGACCGCAGCATACGCTCCGATCCCGACTTAATAGACGCATAGCTTTATGGTCCAGTACCCCTAGCCAAGTTGCTAATCTGCAATAGTTAACGCCAGTAGAAAGCTTCAAATGTACGGGAACGACATCGCCTCAACGCTCAGTCACGTGGTCAGAACAAAAGAATTGGCTGCAAAGTCAACTCGAAGCGTTCGACGCTAGCGAAACGGTTGTAACTTGGCTAGGGGGCTGGGCCGGCACGCAGCTCTAGGCTCGACAATCGCGCAGCCTTACTAGGCACCGCTCTATGTCTGTATTAATAGTAATGATCTATTTCGACATTCTGAGAATATTACTAATACTCGAACATTATCTAAATCTAACCGATTTATTCCGAAGTCATGTCGAGGGCCCGATAGCTACTTTAAAACAGTGGTAAATAATAGCAGGTAGATGTAATAACAGATTGTACTGTATTGAACAGTTTCGGTATATAAGCCTATGTAGCTATAGTCAATAATTGTAATGAATGCAACGCTTGTTTTATAGTTTACCATCCATAAAGATTGATATGTCAGTGAGTACGATTTTTATTTTATTTTTTTGGTGAGTGAAAATCATCAAAATTAAAAAAAAAATTGTTTCACAAAAGCCTTCATGCCACTTATAAAACGTCAGAAGCTAGTGCACGGTTACAAATTGGTCGTTTTTTATAGAGAAGGCAACCGGCAAGAAACTCCATATGACATCCAAATGACATCTCCCGCCCTTAGGCGGAGCGAGAGTTAGTGTCAGACTCTTACTGACTAAAAAACCCACCCTGTTCCTTCTTGCTTTTCGTACCGAGGCCGAGCTTCCCTTTCGGATAACCCTGGCCACAGTAGGCAAGGTTTTTATATTTAAAGGCTCGCGTTTCACCAATATCTTACATGATGTTAAGCGACAATGTGAGAGAGAGAGAGTAAAGCACGCTTGCCTAAGAGTAACCTATTCATCCTCAACATAAATACTCCTCAGGTTTTTAATATCAGGAAACGATCTTTAGCACACGTAGATACATCTTATGTTTTCTCAAAACTTCTTTCTGCGATTTGGCTGTAAGTGTTATTTTAATGATTTATTAATACTTTCTGAAAATTTATTGTTTCTATCGGCTGTCTCACTTGTAGCGACATCTATGACGCCACATAAGAACTATGAAGAAAATACGAAATCCTGCATCGCGCAATCAAAGTTCACCGCGCAATTTGAACAGCTTTGAGATTTGATTTGAGTTGTTTTTGATATACGGCCTCCAGAAATCAACTATCGGACAGCTGCCGACCGGACTATAACACCTGTCTGGTCGGAGGATCCTCCCTTTTCAACGGAGGGTTGCGAGACTTGACTCTCTGTTCCGCATACCTCCACACTATATAATAAGCCTGCTCTGCCCCAATGCTAGAAATATTTTTATAGTCTCCTAATACAAAAATAAATAGCTACAAACGTCTAGTGTAAGTCATCTCAATGGCTGTGCGACTAACATACAAACGCAAGGCCGCCAACCATCCGACGAAGGCCAAACATTGAAAGGGAACGAACACGAATTTGTAATAATAATAGATAAGTTGTTATTAGCTTACTCTAATTATGGACACGGAAATTGATTGCAGACTGACAGACATATACACGTGACAAACATGTAATACTTCACTACATAGTATAAAACAAAGTCGCTTTTTCTGTCTCTATATCCCTATTTCGATTCAAGAGGAAGGTTTATATGTATAATAACATCTATTAAATAGTGGAGAAATACCGTTACCCGAGCGAAGCCGGGGCGGGTCGCTAGTAGTACATAAAAAACTATTGTTATTTATGACAACTATGCAACAGCAATCAATCACCATATATATAACTATATATGGTGATTGATTGCTGTGTTTCATGTCACGGGTTCGATTTCTGTTCGGAACAAAGATCTGTATGGCCTACAGATTGTTGTTCCGGATCTAGATGTCTTTTATCACGATCCATACATATTGTTAAGAGGGCAAGGGCCCTCTCTCTCGACGTTAACGAGCAACGTCGAGCATGGTTCAAAACCTTGTTGCTTCATCTAACACAATCTAACGCGATGTTCGATGAAGAGGCAACACGAAAAAAGAAAGATAAGTAACGCCTGAAAACTCTGTTGGTATTTATAATTCCGTGATTTACTCTTAATATTTCAATTGTGAATTGTGAATAATTGTGGTCAAGATCTCAGGTTCAGGTCAGGTCAGAATCTTGATTATCTAAATTTGCAAGGCTTCTATTGATGTACTTTTTCATATTTTTAATAATATGTGTACATTATGGAGGGCCGAAGTTCACTTAAATAGTAAATTTCCAGAGGCCTTTACTTACTTAGATTAGTTTTACACAAATTGATTTCTGTAGAAGCCTAGATAATATCCACAAGATAATAATATCTATTCATCGATCTGTCGGTATAAAGTGTAAATTCTCACGTACCTTCGTTAAAAAGAAAGTATCCTCCGACCAGACCAATTTTATGTCTGGACCGGCCAATCGGCCAGTAATTGATTTTTTGCGAATATCTTCTAATTGCGCGGATAACTCTAATAGTTAGATTTTAAATTTTAGTTCCTAGGTAGCCTAACATAGGAACTAAAATTCAAAATCTATGACGCCTCATAGATGTCGCTACATTATAACATCCTATTCTTTCCCAGTCCACGCCATATTCCAACACTTGATGACGAATCATCAAGTAATTATCCTCTTCACAAGTTTTGTGTCAATGCCGCAATCATCATTCTGTTTGGAAAATTAAATTACAGTGTTTTGAAGTGATTGTTTCACACATCTTAAAGTCGTTGTACACATACATCGATACATATATGTACTCACACACATACACCATTAAAATAAAATCGCGTGCCGTACACGCCGATCTGGGTGCGTCGGTCTCCATACATTTTACATGGAAACTAGACTTGTAGAGCTACACTTGATCCACGCCACACGACGTCGTTCTACGTACAAATTAGGCGTGTTACAGGTGTACGTTGGTCTCCATACATTTTATATGGACACTAGACTTGTAAAGCTACACTTGACCCAAGTCACGCGACGCCACGCGACGCCACGTGACGTGACGCCACGCGACGCTGTTCTACGTACAAATCAGGCGTAGTCCACGAGTGTGTCGGTCTAATATAGTTCTAGCTTAACCCTTGCAGTTACTATAAATTTGTTCTTTATATTAATTGAAACACCCAACATTTCAGTGTTTGCAACACAGTTAAACCACAAAATAGATAGGTACAGAAGTCAATCTACATACAAAGCGCGCTCAAACAACGCACACATAGACACCGCTCACAGACATAATGTCTCGGTAGCGTCTCGGACCACTCGTCGAACACTTCCGGCTCAAACGCTCATTAGTGTGCGTCCACCGAGCGTAGGTATAAAAAGTGAAGTACATACATGAGATTGTCTTCTGTACCCTTCTATTTTGTGGTTAAACCCTCTTGGAAAACAGACGTGCTGTTATGTACTTATGACGTATTTTCATATATAAGTCTGGCGCTAATTCAAACAATAGAGCACTACACGTCTAATTAAGGAAATAATATTATTTTAGAACAATTATTATTCGCTTAGCATGCTCACATAGTTGTGTTAGTTTCCGCGTCTCGTGGGAGAGATGTATTATCCTGATATTATAATGATCCGTGATGCATCCGCTCTTACACTAGGCTTCATTAGCATTAGATAATTCGTTTCGTTTATAGTGAGTTTTTTAAGGCAGAAGTTTTTCACAATATGCAACTCTTTTGCAGTATCGAATAGTGTAAAATAATATTTAAAAATTTCCACTGGTATCATTTTGTGTAAAAGTTGCGACCGGAGCGGGATTCGCCTGAGCCATAGGAGAGGGTATTACGGTATTATGGAGCCGAGTGCTGCAGTGACAAATTTTCATGCAGGTGCCTATATCAAAAGACGTTTTTCAACTTACGAAAATAAAAATAAACGTGGGTTGACGCTCAACTTGATACGACAAATACAGCGATCGGCGAGCTAATGGGCTTTTCCGCAATAGTGTGGAAAAGTGTGCCTAAAAGCAGTAAGCACAACTCACAGGTATACCTTTCGTATTTTTTCCCATGGTTCTAGCGTTATAGGAAAAATATTTTTATCAATAGTGTCATAATATACATATAAAATGTATGTATCCCTGTGATTTACGCAATATAAATATATAAAAAAATCTTGAACCAATTTGTTTTGCCTTTTAAAAGCAGAAATGGAATATTTTGTTCTCTGACAACTGGACAAGTGCGAGTCGAACTCACGCCCTGAGGATTCCGTACAAAACTTACATTTAATAGTTAAATTCCGAAATGAAGTCTCGGAAGATTTTACGCACAAAAAAAAAATGTGCGAACAAAATTATGTACAGTTTTCAGATTTATTCCTATACTTGTGCTATAAGACCTTGCTTTATCCAAATTTCAGGATTCTGGGTCAACGGAAAGTACCCTATGAATTTTAATTTTCTCGTGGGTGTCGAAAGAAATGTACGTTTTTTGCCACATAAATCGAAATATCTTGTTTTCTCGTTAATTTACAAGTTTTATTTTTTTTACAGTTTCAAGTTCGCAGAATATAGTGTTAATTTCAACTCGATACCTCCACGCGTTCCTCAGATAAAGGGTCTTGACAGACAGACAGATGGACGGGTAACAAAATGATCCTATAAGGTTTTCGTTTTTTCCTCTTGTACCTCAGGATCCCCAAAATCGAAAAAAAAACCTTGAACCCAGCTTTGAAAACTGCCCTTTGATAAGGGATCGCGGATTAATCAACGCGAAACCAATTTATACTTATCATTTTTGCTTGATTGGTAGGAGTTTATTACGAACTTTTGCTGCCCAACGCTCTTTGTCCCGAATGAAAATCAATGACCTTGTAGGCTTGTAAAACCGGATAGATCGGGGCTTTTGGAATAATTGATCGAATTTATTAAGTGGCTGATTGACAGGACTTGGATCCTTAATATAATTGTCGGTTCGCCAATTTTGTTGGCTACTAGTGAAACCGAACAGCCTATAAGTCTATATAACAGTAGTTTTAGTATATGCGAAACCTGAATAAAGTTTGTTAAGAATCAGTAGCTTTATAATTTTATAAAAGCGAAAGTGAGTTTGTTTATTTGTTTGTTACGTCTCCACACCCAAATGGCAAAACCGATTTTGATGAATTATGGTACAGAGATAGTTGGGACCCTGGAAACGGACATAGGCTATTTTTTTAAGTGAGAAAAGGGGGAGAAAGAGGGAAGAAAAGGGGGGAGAGGTATTCAAGTATGTTAATAAACGCGGACGTAGCCGCGGGTAAAAGCTAGTAATAAATAAATCGACTCCACGGGAGCACATACATAGATAGGTACTTCCAGTATAAAATACTCCTATTACGGAAATTGCTAGTAATCCCCCGAAGGAAAACCCAATGAGCAAAATACAGAAATCTATGCCAGGTATACGTCATTGGCATTTTTCAATGACTGTTTGCGGAACACGGTAACCTGGAAGGAAAGAAAATAATAGTACGTCACTAAAACTTTCTATACTTATGTTTTGTTTTATTTCAAACGATCAATTGCTAAATTCTGAATCATCTCTGGCAAGACCTATTGCCTTCTTTACCTTTTTCTTTTCGGTCATATCATCCCTTAACATCAGGCTGGTGAGATAGTGGTCAAACGCGAGCTTATACGTAATATTTTTTTTTAAATGGATAGGGTCCACTATTGCCAAGGCTGCCAGGACCGAGGGTTCCTGCGGCCAGTAGCTGCAGGAATATCGATGGGATTTATTCGGTGAAAGTCTGACACTCCCTTCCAATCTGCCCAAAGCGAGAGAAGTCATTTGATGGTTTCCTACATAAAAGGCCATCTTTTTAAATCTTTTATTAAGTTTCACCTGTCCCGATGTTTGTCTGTCATCAAATCTTGCAAATTAAAACTGATAAATCAAATGACAATGCAAAATTATTATGACATAGAGCTGATCTAATGATGGTACTGGAAGGTGGCTATAGGAACTTAGTAGTTAAACGTTACAACCCCATCGAGTTTGGGCTCGTATGATTCGTCTTGGCGAGTATTAATTATATAGGTATACCGAGCTATAAAAGCTTTCTATGAAAAAATGATTTTCATTAAAAGCTTGTTACTTAACAATTATGAGTAAACATTATATTCTACTATCACACAGGCGAAGCTGTTATTGAACCTAGTAATAAATATGTTTCAAATTTTAATCAAGTATAATTGCTTTTCAATATTGTCAATTTAAAATATAATGGTTTCTATAGAAAATAAATTACAATATTAGTGTAATGACCAAGTTTTGTATGCACAGTTAGTGTGGCGAAATCTTTAGGACTTGCGCGCGAGCGGAACATTGCGTTACTTGTATGAGTCAAGAGTATTAAGCGGGTCCTTTCCCACTCGCCTATCGTCAACATCGAAAATGGTTTAAAAGCTTGTTACTTCATCTAACGCCAACGCGATGTTTGACGATAAGGCAACGCAAAAAAAGAGTGATAACGCCTGAAAGAAAAGGAAAGAAAGAAAGAAAGAAAACCGTTTATTTGAACCTTACACATATTAGAAATATAAATTAAAAAAAGGTACAATAAACACAGAAGAACTTGTGCAAGGTCAAAAAGGCACCTAACTCAGCGGTAATTCCAAGGTTTACTCGAATATTTCACAATACTTGCTCCAGGAAATAGAGGATTTTTTTAAACCGTTACAAGTTTTTGAAAAAAGTCATTTAGAATCTTAATAAAATTTGCAAGGCTTCTATAGTTATACTTTTAGACTATTTTAATATTTAGGCAAATTATGAAGTGTAAAAGTTCATACAAAATAGGAGATTTTCAGAGGTCTTTACTGGATTAGTTTTACACAAATTTAGAAATTGATTTCAATAGAAGCCTAGATAATATCCACAAGATACTGTGTTACCAAAATATCTAAATCAATGTTTACGATAGGCGAGTGAAAAAGGACCCTCTTAAGAGAACACACTAAGAATATAGTAATTTGTTTTTATTTACGTCAACGTTGGTGTCATTGAACAATCATGGACAATTAGTTTTGAGTGATTTCGCACCTGTCACCATTATATACTAACCTTGGTAAGGATAATATTGAAACATCTTCATGTTGACTGTCATTTTAAATAATAATAATGATTATTTATTACTTTAACACACTTCAGAAACAAACTCTTAACTTAAATGTGGATCAGTGATGGCAGCAGTGGTGGCCGAGTGCCGACTTACGAGTTTTAGGTCGTGGGTTCGAACCCAGCCAGGCGCATTACTTTGTGTAATTTATTTCATCACCATTGCTGTCAAAACGGGGAAGGAAAACATCGTGAGGACACTACTATGTCCTAGAACCAAAAATTTGAAAATATGTGACATTCACCAACCTGCACTTGGGATTACAACCCATTGCCTTTCCTAGAATGGAGGTCTGAGTTCCAGCAGTAGGAACAATAAAAAAATGATGATGGTGATAATGAAATGTGGACCGGGCAGGAGATGTTTGCCGTATTGAGCTGTGGGCACTGTGCTTTACACAGGATGAGTGGGTATGTAGTGTAGGTGAGTGTGTAGTGAAAATTACATAAGTATAAAAGATTGAAGTTACTGGTATACAGGGTGTCTTTGACATCGACGTACAAGCTAGTACCACGGATCCAGTACATGATTCTGGACACCCCAGTGGTGGCATTTTTCGTCGGCTTCTTCCCGATTAAAAAAAAAAACTTTTTTATTTTTTTAATTTAAACTATGTAAAATCTTTATTAACAACTGTGACGATAATTAAAAAAAAAAATGTTTTTAAAATTAAATTACAAAGTCATCGGAGTAGGTAAAATCGTTATTCTAATGACTGATGATATTTTTAATTTCAAAGGTAATTCATTCTATTAACAAAAATAGGAAAAAACTTACGAAAAATTCCGCCACTGGGGGGTCCAGAATCATGTACTATCCATGGTATACGTTTGTGCGTCGGTGTCAGGGACACCCTGTATATAGCTGAAGCGGTTTCAATTTTAGAAGTAAAATAGCATATTAAACCGGTTCTATGAGTTCAACTATAAATTGATCAAAACGAGTTGTTATTTTGGTTAAGTACAATTTTAGCCATATTACATTGCAACTAAACAAACAACAAACGCTTATGAAAGAAAATGCGGATATAAACATATTTACTTCCGGAAAATTGAAAATTTTCCACACGAATAGATAATATTTGCACTGGTATAGAAGATATTTTTACAAATTCCCGCACGTGTGAACTCGACGACTATACGCTAATTGAAGTGAAAATATTATGGCAAGCGATTGTTGTGGCGGCGAAAACGAAAGTTTGGAGTTATTTGAAGTTGCATTAGTGCAATAACCTTAATTGCGAGATAAAACAGAAAGTCACCAAATATTTATATAGTTAAAAACAGTGTGAGAACATTTTAATGGCTGTTATTTAATGATTCACATTATTCAAAAACAAAAAACAATTTTTTAACGAAAATATTTTTTTCATAGCAAGCCTTTAAGCGAGAAATGAGTATATTAGAGGAAGTTTGAAAGTGGCGCCAGTGACTGAAAAGTTGAAAGGAAATCGTTTGTCTTGGTATGGTCATGTAAAGAGGAGAGATGAAACGCATGTTGCTAAAAGAGTTATGAATTTACATGTGGATGGATGGAGAGGGAGAGGGAGGCCAAAGAAAAGATGGATGGATGGTGTGAGAAGTGATATGAATGAAAAGGGAGTTAGTGATATCGTGACGAGTGACAGGACAGAATGGAAGAAAAAAACGTGTAGCGCCGACCCCAAAAAAAAACGGGATAAGTGCAGGAAGATGATGAAGCCTTTATAGCACGGTATAATACTTATATAATTAATACTCGTTAAGGCGAATCATACGAGCCCAAACTCGATGGGGTTGAGTCGTTTAAGTACCGAGTTTCTACAGCCACCTTCCGGTTCCATCATCAGATCAGCTCCATGTCATAATAATTTTGCATTATCATCTGATTTACACATGAAAAATTCTAGCTCAATCGGTAACCGGGATGTGGATCAAATTCAATTTGCAAGATTTGATGACAGACAAACATCGGGACATGTGAAACTAAATAAAAGCTTGTAAAAAATAAACTTGTTCTGTTTGGGTTAACTTTAAGGAAACGAAAACTCGTATTTTTAATAATGTGTTGCCCTCAAAATTATCCTTGCACGGTTGGCTCAGTGGGTAAACGGTGGGCTGCTGCGCTGCGTTTGGTTTAAACTGGTTCAATTAAAACACGGAACTAATATTCGTATGATCTATAGATATTATGTAGTTGTTCCGGGTCTTTGAGTTTTATATTTATTCCTATTGTAGCCCAAAGTTTACAAACAAAAAAAATCTAAGAATAAAATTAAAAAATACACCTAGGCTCGGAACAAAATGATCGTGCCCATCACACAAACAATTGTTTTGGATGGGAATCAAATCCACGAATATAGCATACCAATCAAATTTGACTGGCCTGTTGGTCTAGTGGTTAGTGACCCTGACTGCTATGCCCGAGGTCGTGGGTTCGATTCCCACTCCGGACAAATATTTTTGTGATGAGCATAATCATTTTTTATGTGTCCTGGTGTAATTTATCTATATATGTATTTAGAAACAAATAAGTATGTTTATTAGTTGTCTAGTACCCATAACACAAGCTCTGCTTAGCTTGGGACTAGACGGCGTTGTGTGATAGTTGTGGAATGTTATTATTATTATAATCAAAGTCAACAATTGTTTGTCTTTACGTCACCCAAAGACCGATAGAAAGAGAACGCATAAAACAAAATGAAATAAAAAATATCGAGTTTAATTTGATACCAAAACCCTTCCACTTCCATTAAATTTGCATACAATTTCCGTCGTCTTTGTACATTGGACATTTCCTTTCGAAAAGCCTTGTATTGCACATCGCACGGTTAAGATACCACAGAGTACAGTGTACAGCCTCTGGCGCAGTGGGTGTACTGGCTTAATGTATAATTTATATACGCTGTGCACGCACGCGCGCGCTCTGTAAAATTCGCGATCTTATTTTTTTTTTTTGTTGACAATTTTTGTGAGTGATTGTGTTTTGTTTAGTGAACAGTTTTATTTTTGAGACGTAAGTTTTTTTTTTCAATTTTGTTTATAGTTTTTTTTAATTAATTTAATATAAAATAAAACGTTTCTTGGTTTAAAATTCCATTATGAGCGTCATTAATTATAAATGATTTACTGTTTTAATTGGAAATGTGATTAATTGCTAAGCTGTTGTTGAAATAGCGATAAAAATATTTATAATATTTTTAAAGAGTGAAGTTTACGTATATTTTCAAACTTGAGTTTATTAATGTAATATCCTAGAAACCGCAAAAAAATATACAATAACATAGATAATAATAATGGAGAATGGGCATTTTGGTCTGTTCGGTTCCATGCATAAAAATATCACCAACTAGTTTTTCTAATAGTAATAATCTATGTTATAACAATAACTCCAATGGTATGCCAATAAACTCCATTATTACAAAAACAATACATAAGAGAAGAAATAAAAAATGTAAATAGATTTAAAAATAATATATCCGCAGTAGAATGCCAAATCGCTTTCCGATAACTTAATTTTATTACCACTTCTGAATTACTTTATTAAAATAAATTCAGTTAGTCTTGGTATATAAAACGGACGCACGTAACTAAGTCATAAAAGTAACTTGGTAATAAAAAAAATGCAGTTTGCATACAATTATATATAAAAACAATAACTCATAAAAAGTTCATAAGTACATCATTTATTTTTTTAAGTAACAAAAAATATAAACTTACTCAAATTAAATTACGGATTTTGTATGTACTTGGGTTTATGTCATTAAAAAAACATAATTGGCGTCTTTGAAGTGTCGCGTTTGTTCTGTAATTTGGTTTTTTGTCAACAAAGTTCAATGAACTTCTATTCAAGTTTGCGCATTCAGTAGTTTTAACATAATCAATCATATTAATTATAATATATACAAGCGTCTATTTCTGTTCTCTTTGATAAAAAAAGGTTCTACCTAATTTCGTTTTTTGTATCTCTAACCTACTTTTTTATACTTTTTTTTACGGAAGTGTGTTGTTGTATAATATTTATATTTGTAAGCGTACTTATGTGTCGTTTTTATATAGTTATGTATATATTTAATGGTTAATCAATTTACCAGTAGTGAATGGATTGTGATGTAAGGAGTGATATGAAAGAAAAGAGAGTTAGTGATAGTTTGACGGGTGACAGGACAGAATGGAAGATAAACACGTGTTGCGCCGACCCCAAGTAATATGGGATAAGGGCAGGAAGAAGAAGAAGATTAATTTACCAGTAGTACACTGCAGACTATCTTTTTTTTTTATTTCTATAAGTCTACCCAAAGATCGTCTGATCTATATCGCTGTCAGCGATAAGACCGCTAATATACCCAAAGATTTAAGTTCATTTAAAAAGCAGTTTAACTATTTTAGTGAACAATAAATTTTATTCTATTCTAAATACATGAATGATTTTAGGATTTTGATTTCTATGACATAATTTGTTATAAACCAATTAATATGCGAGTTGAATAGTAGATAAGAATTAAGTGGTGATACGAAAGATGAAATTATTTCAATTACATACTTAGGCACTTACTATTTAATATAATAGTAATATTCCACAACTATCACACAACACCGTCTAGTCCAAGCTAAGCAGAGTTTGTATACTTATGAGTACTAGACAATTGATATACATATTTATATATTTCTAAACACATACATATATTAGATAAATTATACCCAGACACAGAACAAATAATCGTAATCGACACACAAACATGTGTCCTGGGTGGGAATCGAACCCACAACCTCCGCCATAGCAGTCAAGGTTACCCACTAGACCAACAGGTCCGTCAAAAAAGAGTTCATAAAAAGAATAACAACATTGAACTATTTTAATATACGAATAAGTGTTCTTTTTTTGCTTTAAGACATCATTACATTACGCCACTCATTTCTTTCTACCACGTATAGTGATAAGAGGTTAACTTAATTGTAGAATACAACGATATATGAAAATACTGGCTGGCACTGGTTGTACCTTCAGAATGAGCCCTGAAATCAAGAAAAAAAAATTAACAATCAAACATAACGGGCAAAAAAACCAAAATTTGACTGTTTAAATAACAAAAAATTATGAGCAAAAAACCATAAACACTGAATTCTGAATCGCGCAGTCAAGAAAAAAAGAGTTCCATTTTTAAAACATGGTTGTAGCCGATCAACAACTTTTTGTACTTGAATCAGAATTACTTTGAAGAAAACTAATGATGGATGTAATATGTTTAAATTAGATTACTGGTCTGATCGACAATACGGATGGCTTTCAGTCAATTATTTTTAGAAACAAATAATTTCCAGCAGTGGTGGCCGAGTGGTAACGGCCCCAACTTACAAGTCGCGGCCGCGAGTTCCCACGCAGCCAGGTACATTATTTTGTGTAATTTATTTCATCACCAGTGCTCTCAAAACGGTGAAAGAAAACATCGTAAGGAAACCGGCATGTCCTGGAACCAAAAATTCACTAAGCCGCACTGGGCCCGCGTGGTGGATTACGGCCCTAGCAGACAAATGACTTTTCAATAAACTTACTCAAAAACCAGTGTACCTAAAAGTGGAAGGAATAACCAATAACCTACCACTTTTAGTGTTCATGTATTGTATTTAGTGCGCGAGCTCGACCCCGCTATAACAATTGATTGTATTTATCAATACTCAATACTCAATACTTTATTGCATTCCATATGTGTTTATGATGGTATAAAAAAAAAGAATCAGGCTAGGCGCTAAGCGACTCCCTCGAGTCGCCCGTCCACCCCCGTTGATTTATTTCTTTACAAGAGTATTAAAAACTAGCTTTTGCCTATGGCTTCACCCACGCACATAAAATATAGCCTATTAGATGTCACTTAGGACTAAATCAGCTTTCTATCCGTGAAAAAATTTAACAATTGGACCAGTACTTTCCAAGATACCTCCTACAAACAAACAAATACAAAAACACCTCTTTATAATATTAGTGCAGATGGTCGTCCTCACTGCAGCACTCAGTTTCATAACACCCTCACCTGCTGCACGGGCTAATTCCACCTCGGTTACAACGACCAACTTTCTCCACTTACTTATATGCCTTCGCGCGTAAGTGCTTAAAACATCTTCACGATGATGCAGATCTGCACTCCCGCAAGTACGTGCGTAGGTGCGTTTTCACGCGCTACGCTGCGTAGTGCGTGGCAGTGTGACCAACCCCCTAAGGAGTGGAATTCCCTGCCGAACTCTGTATTTGTCGATACATGCAACCTAGAGATCTGCAAATCAAGAGTGAATAGGTTAATTCTAGACAAGCGTGCTGCATCGTCGAATATATCATGGTATGGCTCTAGCCCTAATCATGACTGACCTGTTGATCTAGTGGTTAGTGTCCCTGACTGCTATTCCGGAGGTCGTGTATAAGTATGTATTTAGAAATATATAAGTATGTTACAATGTCTAATATCAGTTGTCTAATACTCATAACACAAGCTCTGCTTAGCTTGGGACTAGACTGCGTTGTGTGATAATTGTAGAATTTTCAATTTAAAAAAAAATTGTGGTCAAGCGCAAGCTTAAAAAAACCTTACCTTCAGGTGAAAAGTTATGAATAAAATAAAATCAAGTCCAAGTTAATCCATCACAAAAGAAAATGCAAAGACAAATCTAAAATAGAAGTAACGTCAACAAATCTCGGTTATAAGGCCGGGAGCACGTTCCGTAATAAATGAAAAAGAAATCTCATTGTTTACTTCCTTGGCCAACCAATTTTTAGGACTGTTGGACGCCCACATTATACGCCAGTTTTATTGCTCGAATTGGTATTTTCATTCACACTTTTGCCAAGGCGATAGATAATCTTTGAGAAGGTTGAAATTTAAATAAAAACCGACCTAGTGCTTTTTTATGGTGGGCAAAACATCATCCAATGACAACCCCCGCTCTTGAGCGGAGTGGAAAATAGTGTCAGACTCTTACTGACTAAAAACCCACCCCGTTCCTTCTAGCCTTCATACCGGGGATCAAGCTCCCTTTCGGATAACCATGGCCCTAGTAGGCTTTGACCCAGCTGGGCCATTGCTGTTGCTGACAACTCCTTGAGGCGCGCGGGAACAGTGCGCACCGTCGACGTCTTGGGCTCGGTCCGGAACCGACCAAGTGCTGCTTACCATCAGGTGGGATCGCAGTCAAGTACAGGTTTATATCATTTTAAAAAAAAGTGTGAGTTGAACTCGCGCACGGTTCTGTACCACCAGTTCCGTAGTATGGCAAACAAGTTTATCGGTACGCGTTTTTTTCTCACGTTTGTTGTATAAGAGCGCTTCATAAATATTTATTTTATTCTGTTTTCAGTATTAGTTATTATAACGGCAATAGAATATAGGCAAATACTTAAATTATGGATTTTATCGACTGCTAATGAAAATTTTTAAAACGAAAGTATACTTACCTAATTCATTAATAACTGTATTTAGCGCTCGCTCCATTAAGATTCCCAAAACCAGTCCCCCGGGGGACTACACAGCACTTAATCTTCCACTACGATCCCGTATACTAAGGATTAAGAATTAATAAGTGCTATCCCTTTAAAGTCTCTTCTAAATAAAATAAGCCGCTTACAAAATAACAATACAAAGTTATAGTTATAACCCTATAAGTGCGTACAGATACCGGCACAAATCTTGAGCGCTGGCTTCAAGTTGCGCAGAAGTCAAATATCGGACCTATTTAGTACTTACTATGAAGTGAGACGCGAGGGCGGGGAGCGTCAGTGAATGGCTCGCTGCGCCATCACGTCATAGACGTCACTCGTGATTCCGTTCCCTGCGCTTGCTGCATGTATCCAACAACGACGACGATTGGCTCGCCAATGTATGGACTGCGCAAAGCATATCCATGCCGATACTTATACCTCAATAAATATTCAAATATCGAATTTAGAAGAACGAATCGAACTTATTAAGGTTGAGTTTTTGACATGCGGCTGCGGTACGTAACCATAAAAAAGAAAATATAAGAAGATCTAAATAAATCCAGTTTTTGGTACACAACCGGTATGTAACAAATGAAACGAGTTGGTGCACGTCCTTCCACCAATAAATAAAAAAAAAGAAACAACCGTTTCAAATTTCGAAGTTTCAATTTGATTTTTTTCCGAAGTTAAAAAGGTTTGACCTTTAAAAATTTTCGATATTATTATCCAACAATATTTTTAGTTTATGCAAAACCTGAATTTAGTTTGTTCGGAATCAGTAACTGAATGGATTCCAATAGTTTTTACACAAAAATATTTAAAAATGTCACAAGTAGCACACCACAGACACTAATTACAACAAGGTCTTGGCAGATCTTAGCGGGCATTGGGCGCCAGTGCAAAACATCCCCTTTGTTGCCTGGATGGTCCGGTTTACATAAAAATACTAGGACACGTGTTTCGGGTTTCGCATATAATAAAAGTAATGTTGTATACTCGTATGTCATAATATTCTTGCATTGTTTGATATACTTTTTATTGTACCTACACCATAAATAAAATAACAGTAGGATCTTAAAATTAATAGGGTGTCACAATAGGTGGTCTTATTGCTAAAAGTGTTTTAACCTTTAATCTTTATGTTTTTTTATTTTATCTCATATAAAAAAACCAGCCACGCGCGAGACTTTCTTTCTTTCTGTTGATTCTACGGGAGCCCCCATTAAATATGTATTTTATTCTGATTTATAAATAAAAATGTTCATGAGTTATGGCTGGTGACAGACGGACAGACGGACAGACAGACAGACGGGTAAGGAACTCTAACAAATATGACACCAACTAGGTAAATTACTGAATTTAAACCCAACAATCGCCACCAACATTGACGAATTACCTACCCCTAGGTATAGATAAAATGGGCAACTCCACGACTAAGGTGCGTATTTTACCTACCCCTAGAAGATAAAACATTTTGAAGTCCCGCAAAACTAAATTCACCCCCTGCTTTCCCACAGTCATTAGGTTAAAACCACTTAATTGACCGTTAAGATTTAACTGAGTGAAAATTGTCGGGAATTAACGAGGTTGTGGGGCTCGCGGTTAATGGCTGAAAGCTGGTCAATTTAGTTCAGTGAAGTTTAGTTTTGTGGTGCAGTTTAGGGAATAAATTTTTAGGTCATACGCGGGCTTGCGGACGGCGAGCAATAAGTAGTTCGCCGTCCGCAAGCAGGTCCTGTAACCGTCCTGACCTAACCCAAGTCGTCGACGACGCGTCGGAAGTTGTCAGCAACCGTAGGTGCAGGGTCGAAGCCTATTGGGGCCATGGGTGATACGAAAGAGATCCCCGGGGTCCTGGATCAATGGCAAAGAAGGAACCGGAGTGAGTTCTCTCTCTCCTGGTTCGCTTAAGAGCGGGGGATGTCATAGAATGATATTCCCACCTACAGTAGCCACACACGCTAGAGTATACCTGACAGGTTTGCCTGCACAGTTATACCTGTAAGGTAAGCTTGTGTGGAAACTTGCACAGTTGTGCAACATACACGCCGGTTTACCTGTAAAACTCAACTATACAGGCTAACCTGTCAAGGTTACCATACCCTAGCATGTATTAAGACTTAAATAGATATTTACAAAATCCTTACTAATGTTATAAAAGCAAAAGTGAGTTTGTTTGTATATTTATTTGTTTGTTTCGTCTTCACGGCTAAATGGCAAAACAGATTTTGATGAATTTTGGTACAGAGATAGTTGGGACCCTGGAGACGGACATAGGTTATTTTTTTTAAAGCGAGAAAATAGGAAGAAAGAAGGAAGTGAAGTACAAAAATGATTATTAAATTAAAGTATTTTAATAAACGCGGGCGAAGCCGCGGGCAAAAGCTAGTTTAATAATAAAATGCATACGATTGATTTCATTTGCGCGCCTACAGCAGCCCAGAGTATTTTTTTTTTTTTCAATTAAGCTGGTTTTATTTTAGTAATCTTTTAATACACGCGTTAGAATAGATAGCGAAGTAAGAGCAGCTGTAGAAAAGGCGCCAAATTGATAGACTCGCGCTTGACTACTATCTCACCTGATGGTAAGCGATGGTGTGGTCGACGGTGGAGCAAGCTTGCCTAGATCCATTCACTTCTGACTTAAAGATTGAATGGCAAGAGTTGCAGTTGCAGCTATCAAAAAACATGGAAGCTGGCAAGGAATTCCACTCCTTAGATGTATGAATGATTTTATGAAAAACTTATCTATTTAAATTAATGTATAAATAAGATGTGCGTTGTAAGTAACTCTCATAAATTTTTACTAATCATTTATTATTTAATATAATTATGCTACAATAAAATTCAGCGTTTCTTTTTTAATTACTAACAGCTATAAAGATTGTATGATTCAGATAATTGTTTCATCAAATTATTTAAGCAACCCGGTTACTTTATTACAAGGTTTCTTTTTACGAGTGGCGAGGGCTTGATAATTACGATAAGAAAAATTAATTACAGTCTCAATTTTTCAACGAGTGTTCGTACTGTCAGAAATTATTGGCACAATCAGTGGTTAACCCTTCAGATACCGTCAATTAGAGACACAATAGTAAGACAATAGATGCGCGGCCACCGGTGGTCGCTTGGGTATTCATGAATTAATCTAAAATAAATGCTAATCATTATTAGTCATAACGATGCAATTATCAGATTGCATTCCAAAATTTTAATCTTTCTTTATTATCCCTATACACGCTATGCTAATGCACACAAGGACATTTTCCAAATGTCGCCCGGTTGGTGAAAATGTATTGCGACAATTTGAAAACAAAAATATTATTCTGCGGAGACTGAAGAGGGATGTGCTACAGGACTTGCCCAAGAAAACCAACCATGGGAAACTATGTCCTAAGTTAGAGATGAATGGCTTGTTGTATAAGAACTTTTTTTCAACAAGTGTACATATTGTCAGAAATGATTGGTAAAATCCACGGTTATACTAAAATAAATGCTTGCAACTGCATCGGATTGCTTGAAAAGTATCTTGTTTCTTCGACAACTTTAATTTTTATTCAATATATTGTGAGAAAAAAAGAGATTAAATTGTCGCTAACCGACTTTAAATCGTAAAGAAATTTTAATCATTAATTCAAAATGACAAATAATTTTAAAATTTATTGATTTCTTTTTCTTTTTTTTTTTTGATTGATTCGACAATACACTCTTGATACATTAATTTATTTTTTGACAGCATCCGTTTATCACCAAATCGAATTTTATTAACTGTCTTGTCATTAGTGACACTCATTAGATCAAGATAAATTTATTGACGTTAGAATCATCAATTAGTCTCTAGAGTACCATAAAGGAACATACATACATATTATGTCTGTTCCTTTATGGTAATGCAGCCGGTCTCAAATAAACCTCAGAATTTACCGTTGGCAGCGCTTATCGGCACTACCAATAGCGCAAATAAAAAACTTCATTGTTGTCAAAACACGGGTAAAAAACATGAAGTACACTGAATAGCTGTAACTATCAAGAGCCAGCGATTACGTGCAATGCTCCGCTACCCAATCAAGGCCGTTTCTGACAAACGTCACGTTGCGCACCGTAATAACCGGTCAATCATCGCGGTTTGTTAGGGTTCCGTACCCAAAGGGTAAAAACGGGACCCTATTACTATGACTTTGATGGCTGTCCTTCAGTCCGTCACCAGGCTGTATCTCAAGAACCGCGATAGCTAGACAGTTGAAATTTTCACAAATATGTATTTCTATTGCCGCTATAACAACAAATACATATTTAAGGGGGGCTCCGACACAACTAACGCGATTTTTTTGTCGAATTTTCCTAATGACGGTAAGGAACCCTTCGTGCTTGATTCCAACTCGCACTTGGCCAGTTTTTTAGCCATACTACTATGATACGGTAACAAAACAATAAGTAAACCAAAACCAACGCAGAAGCGGTCGGAAATATACGAAGTTGACATTTTGACATTCAATGTCCGCCATTTTGAATTTCCTGTGACGTCACATTGAGATCAGAACGGTCGAATAATAGTCTCCATTTCCCGCAAAGCTGCAACAAGCATTTAGGTTTATGCTGTGATTGATATTTTTTTGGTGATATTTTTCTAAAAGTCTCATTTCACGTTGTCTCATTATCAAATCAAATGAAATCATTTATTTGCTAGAATATGGTACATAAGGTATTTTATAGTAAATTTGTTTCAGCATATCTTGCCATAACACGGCGTGAAAATATATTCACAGTCAGTGACTCACTAAATACTTATTTAAATAGCTTTTGTTTAACATATTTGTAACTTACGTCTGTTTTTATTTCAATAGATAATTATTGTAATATTATATGGTATTGTTCACTAGTTCGTAAAGACACATGTGGAACATAAATCACGAAGATGCCAGTAAACTTTGCTTCTTCAAATTATCCTCTTTTTGAGGTGAGAAATCATCAAATAAGTTCTCCCGTTTCGCGTGAAGCGAGGGGAAGTCTGAGACGATTACTGACTGAAACTCACATGTGTTCATTCAGTTGCCTTTTGCTTTCCAAAGCCACCGCAACTCTTTTGAGCATTCACACGGCCATTTTTCATATAATCTTAATTCATAATTTTGTGATGATAACTGCCCAGTGTGTAATAGATATATATGTGACGGAGGATCGATATCAGTGGGTCGCGACATCAGAAATAACACTCACAAAAACCTTTGATAACACTTTTAATTACTCGTAACACACACTCAGTACAAAATAATCAAGGATGCCTGAGATATGGCTTGATTAAGAATTTAGGAACGCGGGAAGTTCAGCGTGGAGTAACCAATGTCTTCCCTGACCGCCGGACCGATTCAAAGTGTCCTCCAAATCCCCGGACACCCGACACGTGGCCCTATTGCCGGTTAGCCAATTTACCGGTCAACGTCAGTACCTGTCAATGTCGAATAATCGATTATACCTCCGGATCGACATTTGACTCGACTATTCGCTCAGTGTTGCTATTACTCCACGCTAACCATCCCCAAGTTAATACTTGACGTTCCCAAACGTAAGCTGTTCAATCTAACTACATAGTTCCTCCAGTGAAAGATAGGTGGCGCTGATGCAGACCGACTGATATGCGCCAACGCTTCGACATATGTAATAGATACTCGTAACTTTAAGGAAAAAAGTTTCCTTTTTATTGCAGTAATATCATCATTTCAGTAACAAAAACATGAGCCATACATTTTTAAGGAAACGTGAACAGATTCTGTAATCAAACCACAGACGGCTTACCTTCGTGATTAAAATCACGACAAATAATGTGGTTAGACTCAATACGGATTATCACGACCACAGTAAATGCACAATCTTCAATTGTTATTGAGACTATGACGTCAATCGTTAAAAAACAAAAACTGCATGCGGATAATTCTTAGGTCTTAAACAGCCGGATCCGCGGATATAAGTCACGGTTTGTACAGATCCCTGAAAGTCATCGCATGATTTCCGACCTCAAAAAGAAAATATTCCCAATGTCGTCATTCAAAAACAACTCAAATTGCCTTTACAACGACCTCGACCAATCAGAAAAGAGCACCTTGCTCCCCTGTACCAATCAGAACGCAGTACCAACCTCCCCATACCTCGGCTAGTTAACAGAATTGTTTTGGTTCGCTAGTTCAAGCTTTACAGCTTACAGTCACTAGTTGCCTCATGCGTCTAGGTGACTGTAAGGTCGTTGTGCCTTCATATCAAGAAAGGGCCTGCGTTCATTTGAGACAAGACATTTTAGACAGAACTATCTAAAACATCTCAGACAAGTCTGAGAGTCGACAAAACTGTTTTGTCTAAGACACTGGGCGCTAGGGCTGTTGGCCATAGACAGTTCTGTCTAAGACTTCTTGTCTAAAGTGTGCGCAGGCCCAAAGACAACTCGATAAAAAATCTTATAGAGTCTGTCTAATGAAAGCGTAACCTGGAGTTTTTTTTTTTTTAATTAAAGTGGCAACATTATTTTGCCGCCAAAATCACGTCTAAGTCTATGACTGCAATTGTCAGTTTTTTGAAACAGATATTTATTTATCAACAATAATTGCTTTATCATGGGTAAAACAATATAAAGTTATGCGCGAAAGCTGCTACACACTATCATCAGTGAGTTTAAACAAAAACAAGAAGAGAAAGAAGTTGTTTTCTAAGAAAAACAGCAATGTTTATACACGATCTTGGATTTTTAAGTTAGTGTGACACTATAATCTTGATCATTGTTGACTGACCACTAGATATTTTTACGGTATGAATGATGATGACTATTTTAATTGACTATCGCAGTTTTGTGCTCTTGGTATTCTTGTCGGAAGGCCAAAATGCCAAATTGTAAATAAAGAATATTATATACGGCATTTGAGAGAACAGATAAAATAAATTTGGAATAATAATAATTTTAATTTTTTAAGTTAGTTTTGATTAATTTAAGTTTATATCTAGAATTAATTGTTTTATGGTTTACAATAAATAAATCCAATTTTATAATTTGGAATAATAACTAACATTTTGTGTATTATTAACCTTTACCATACATCTACCAATAAATAAATCTACACAATTTTAAGTTCTTATACAACTATTGTACAATCGTCATATATAAAAAAATACTCAAGTACCAAAACTTTTTTCTCCTACTATTTCAATAATACCATATTCAAATTTTTGGGTTTCAACCTCCTTTTCTCAGGTCACGCTTTCAGTAGACGGACTCTAGTAAGAAACCTTATCTTCCTGATCGCTAAAATCCTTTATAAAAACGAGTTCTGCACAGCTGGTTTCCTTTATTGCAATTTTTATTCGAAATGCGAGGAATGCTGAAGGGTCAAACGACTGTTCGCCTTGATACCCTTATAATGTAACATTTGTAGGCCGATTTAAATGTAGTAGGAAATTATTAGTTGGTAGGTACTAAAGCTGTCTTCACACCGAACCCGGTGGGCTGATTTTAACTGATTTTGCCGGCGACTCAACATTCTAAGTTGTGGACGACTACGTTAAACTAGGGCAGACGGTTCTGTTGGGTAGGTCTATTTTCTAGAAAGAGGTCAATCGCCGAATCTGACTTGGTTGGTCAGCGTTTGGGAAGCTGCGCGGTATCTTCCCGTCCAATATAAAGGTTAAAACCTTTATAAAAGACAGATCTCGTCTGACACCGCCGATCCCGAATGTCCAAGTATTCGGGAAGCTGACTACGAAACGATGGCACGAAGCCTACTGAGATGGACTCGGAAGTGCCGTTGGGAACTGACTTTAGCCCCAGGAAACGACGGTTGCCAGGAGCCGCGCGTAAGCGCCTGCGGCGCCTCAAGGCTGGCGGCATGGACTCCATTGAGGCCTACAAGCTGGTCGAGGAGCAGTTGGCGAGTGCGCGCGCTCCTTTGACTGATCTAATGGCCGATAAGTCCTCGAGGAAGAGGCCGATAAAACGATTTCGATCCGAGGACGAGTCGCCAAAAGATCATGCCAAAAAGACTACGCGTGTGGACGAAAAGTCAGGGTCAATTCCAATGATCCCTGATGAGCCGTCCGCAGCTCAGGTCGGACCACCGCCTGAGACAAGCGTTATGTCTTTTAAGGATGCCCTGACCAACATCCGGGTGGGAATTCGTAACAGAGAGCCCATGTCGAATGCGCAATTGGGGCTCCCTTCTAAGGACATACTGAGGGCGATTCTTAACGCCCCTATGCCTAAAGCCCCCGAATTCAAAATTCGAATCGAGGGCTGCACTTTCAAGCCGGGATGGCTGCAAGTCGTGATCAAAAACGACTACAGCCTGAAATGGCTTGAAGAAAAAGTGGGGGCACTAAAGCCGTGGCCAGAGGCAGAACTCTCGCTTATTAACGAGAAGGACCTGCCAAAAGCCAAGGTTGGGATCCTCCACTTCAAGACAGAAGATGTCATTAAAACTCCAAGAGATGCCCTCAATCTCTTGGAAAAACAAAACGACCTGCAGACTGGTTTGTGGAAGGTGCTGAGCGTCAAGAAAGAAGGGGACGGAATCACGACCGCCCTTGCTATCGATGATGCCTCCATAGAAGCCCTGCGCAAGCTAGACTGCAGGCCGCAATTAGGCTTTCGCAAAGTCCTAATACGCATTCGCGGCGATACGATACTCCAGCTATGCTAACTATGATACGCCAGCGAAGGCTGAGCAGGTGGCAGGGACTAGCCAATCTGGCGCAAGGTTTCTGCCATCTGCTCAACACGCTCCGAAGGCGGGGCCGAACGTCCGAGTCTCTGGTAAAACGGCAAAGCGACAAAACGCTAAGCCGAAACCCGGAGGCCCGGGCGTCAGGAACCGCCCCCTCGGGACACCACCGACGAAAGGGGCTACACGTCCCAATCGATCGGTAGTGGCGAGCCGACCGGCCAAACTTCAGGGCTGCCCTATAGCCTCGAAGCCAAGCGGGTCGAAAAACGCCACTTAACCCACCCACACACACATAACACTAACACAACACAAACACACCATAACACAGACACACATAAACACACAAGTGGTGCAGATAAACCTGCATTACGCCAGAGCGGCCACGGCTGTTCTGGAAAAACTCTTCACACAGAAGAACCTTCACATCGCTCTTATCCAGGAACCGTGGCTGGCTAATACTAACACGGTGTCTGGACTGGGCTCTGCAGGTAAGGTCGCTCATCATATCGGTGGAGTCAAACCAAGAGCGTGTATACTTTTCAATAATAATATTGATTTCTTATGCATACCAGGCCTGTGCAGCGATGACCTGATTGCAGCTTATGTCAATGTCAAGAGCGGAAATGGACGCCTCATCGTGTGCTCGGTATACCTGGACGGGACGAAAACCGACCCATCCGAGGAGCTTGCAAAGGTAGTAGAGTACGCCTATGCCAACAATGCCGAGCTTCTCATTGGGTGTGACGCCAACGCCCACCATACCAACTGGGGCAGCACTGACATCAACGACAGAGGTGAGTTGCTTCATGATTTTGTACTAACTAACCGCCTCCAAATAGTTAATGAGGGATGTAAACCGACCTTTGTAACTAAATCGAGGAAGGAAGTTCTTGATGTAACTCTCGCTACTATTCACACTGCCAGGCTGATAACCAATTGGCATGTCAGTGATGAACCATCTATGTCTGATCATCGACTTATTGAATTCGCTTTGAATACATCCAACATTTGCGGAACTATCACTTTTAGGGATGCGAAAACCACGGACTGGGACTTGTACAGACGAAAGCTCCAGGAGAGACTCCTAGACGTCCCTAAAACCATACGCTCCCCTGAAACATTGGACTATGCTGTCACTCAAGTTACTGAAGCCATTACAGCCTCTTACCAAGAGAGCTGTCCTCTAAGAACTGTGAGGGACAGAAAAGTGACATGGTGGAACAAAAGGCTCGATGTTTTAAGGGAGGAATCACGTAGGTTGTTCAATAAGGCTAAATCGACTGACGACTGGGATCGGTATCGGAAAGCTTTAACTACCTATAATAAAGAAATCCGAAAGGCGAAGAGACTTTCATGGAGGAAGTTCTGCGAGGAGATTACTAAAGTCCCTCAAGGAGCCAGAATCCACAAAGTCTTATCCAAATCGCCTACGAATCAACTGGGACTCTTAAAGAAACCAGACGGTGCCTTCACTGCATCAGCGGAGGAAACCCTGAAACTTTTGGCGTCAACACACTTCCCTGGCTCGGTGATGGCACAAGACATCATCGTACCATATTCACCTCATATCCGCCTCTCCAGGCCTACAAATGAAGACTGGAGAAGAGCGGCGAGGTACTTTAGACCAAACAAGGTAGAATGGGCTATAGACTCATTCAAGCCGATTAAGTCTGCAGGTGATGACGATATCTTCCCAGCTCTCCTGCAGCAAGGGAAGACTATACTCATCCCTATCTTAATCAAAATCTTCAGAGCAAGCTTTGCCTGGGGATATATACCTGAGAAATGGACTACAGTTAAAGTCTGTTTTATCCCAAAGGCTGGTAAGAAAGACTACTCTCAACCAAAGTCCTTCAGACCAATAAGGCTTACCTCCTTCCTACTCAAGAGTATGGAAAAGGTTATAGACGAATGCATCAGGGATGGACCATTAAGGGCTAACCCTCTGCATCCGAAGCAACATGCTTACCAAAAAGGAAAATCCACAGAAACTGCTCTGTTAGAACTAACAGACAGGATCGAAAGGGCTTTGGAAGATAAACAGATAGCCCTATGTGCTTTCCTTGATATTGAAGGAGCTTTCGACAACGTCACCATAGACGCCCTTTCCAAGGGAATGAAGGCGAAAGGGATTGACGAGACAACTACTCGTTGGATCGAATTCATGCTCCTCAACAGAACTATCAGTGTTACCTTACACGGAACTACAAAAAGCTTCAAAACAACTAAAGGGTGCCCACAAGGAGGCGTTCTATCGCCACTTCTATGGCTAATTGCTGGCCAATTGTCGTTGTTGACCAATTGCTGGTTGAAGCCTTTAAAAGAGACTTAGATGTACACAGTTATGCTGACGATGTGGTGGCTTGTGTTATCGGCCCCTGTCACAGCACGGTATCATCTATACTGCAAAGATCTCTGAACGTTATAAACACATGGTGCACAGAGAACAATTTATCGGTTAACCCGAGTAAAACAACAATAGTCCCCTTTACTAGGAAGCGAAAGTTGGACAAACTTGTAACGCCCACTGTAAAGGGGACTCGCATACCATTCTCCAATGAGGTCAAGTACCTGGGCGTAACTATCGACCAGAGACTGACCTGGAACACTCACATTAATAATGTGATTCAAAAGGCTAAAATAGCTTTAGGAATATGCTGTCGCTTAGCAGGGACGAAATGGGGCCTAAACCCTAAAATCGCCCTGTGGTTGTACACCGCTATAGTTAGGCCGATAATAACGTATGCCTGCGTAGTATGGTGGAGGAAAACATCCCAAGTGACAGTCATTAACAAACTTAATGGTTTGCAGAGACTTGCATGCATTATATCAACAGGGGCCATGTCTACAACACCAGGAGCTGCTCTAAATGCCCTGCTTAACCTTCCGCCACTTCATCTATTAATTGCGAAGGAGGCGAACGCGGGCATGTATAGAATAAACAGCACTGGCAAAGTAAACTGGCGCTCTCAAGCACTGAGATCGCTACACGAATCAGTGCTTGAACACGATCAGCTAGCTATGACAACAGACGTCATGCTTCCACAGTGTAGCTTCACAAGAAATTACACAGTGGAACTGCCGAGCAGAGAGGATTGGGCAAGCAACCTCATTACTTGCAAGGCTGGAAGCCTGATCTGGTTTACAGACGGATCCAAAATGGGTGAGAATGTAGGATGTGGAATATTTGGCATTAGCCCGAAATTCAGAAAAAGCTTGAATCTGGGTAAATATGCCACCATATTCCAAGCGGAGGTATACGCCATTATAGAATGTGCGGAAGCCAACCGTCAACGAAACTACATAAATCAATTAATTCTGATTTACTCAGATAGCCAGGCAGCTCTTAACGCCTTGAACTCGAATACAATAAATTCGAAACTGGTAAAAGACTGCGTTAACAAACTAAATGACCTGGGGCAAAGGAATAAAGTTATTCTGAGATGGGTACCGGGTCACTCTGGAATTACTGGCAATGAAAAAGCCGACGAACTTGCAAGGACTGGGGCTCAGGGTCATCAGATAGGACCAGAACCTTTCTGTGGTATCTCAAAGAACCAGGCCATGCAGACCCTTAAGGGCAACCTATTTGGCGATTCAAAAAAGCACTGGTTGTTACAACCAGGACTGCTACACGCCAAATCTCTTATAGAAGGCTACTCACAAAAACGAACTGCCGAGCTTCTTGAGCTTAGCAGGACGAACATCTGTGCGATAGCCCGCGCCTTAACCGGCCACTGCAAATTAAACAGGCACCTTTTTCACATGAAACTGAGTGACACTGATGTTTGCAGGTACTGTAATCAGGAGAGGGAGACGCCTAAGCACCTGTTGTGTGAATGTGGGCCCCTTATCCACAAACGGAGTATCCATCTGGGTCGACACATTATTCGCCCGGAGGAGATTAAAACTCTCAAAGCTAGGAGTATTCTAGACTTCCTGGAAGCCTCCCGGTTAAAAGAGTTACTCTAACAAGGTGGCGAGTCACAATAGATCTTTTAGGTCGCAGTGACTACATCTCCTACACTATGGGAGATGCATAGCCCCTTTTCTTTAAAAATAATAATATAAAGGTTAAAACCTTTATAAAAGACAGATCTCGTCTGACACCGCCGATCCCGAATGTCCAAGTATTCGGGAAGCTGCGCGGTATTTTCTCGTCCAACATACCAGTGTCTCAAGACGAAAGTCTATATATACCACTGATGACATATGACTCCGAAATGGGGCCGCTCACAATAGGCCTCATCAGAAGACTTAAAGTCACCCAAAAATGGAAAAGGCTATATGCTCGGAGTTTCCTTGCGTGATCGAATCAGATATGAAGATATCCGCAGGAGAACTGAGGTTGCAAACTCAACACGAAGAATCGCCAAACTTAAGTGGCAATGGGCAGAGTTGATAGCCATTGGGGCCCAAAGGTCCTAAAATGGTGACCGCGTACCGGAAGACGCAACTTTGAAAGGCCTCTTACAAGGTGGGCCGATGACCTGGTAAAGATGATGATGATGCCGCCCATTGTACACTTATTTTGAATAATGTTTGTCCTGTATTTTTCTTTTTTTTATGTGGTGTACAATAAAGAATATAATAAATAAATAAATAATAATGATGCGAGACGCACAGGATCATATAATGTGGCGATACTTGGAGGAGGCCTACGCCAAACAGTGGACGTCAATGGACTAAAATGATGATGATGAACTTCGAGAAAGAGGTCAATTGTCTAATCCAACTCGGTTGGTCAGCGTTCGGGAAGCTGCGCGGTATCTTCTTGTCGAATATAAAGGTCCTGTGATCTTCATCAGAAGACAGATCTCGTCAGACACTGTTGTCTGATGAGGTCCATTGAAAGTGACCATTATCAATATTGTTTTAATGAAACGAGTAGCAAACTATTGCAAATGAAGTTATCACAGGATACAATGAAAGACAGATAATATTTTAAGTGGGTGCACTTTTACTGTCATTGTGGTAGAATCGTGAATCCTAAGTACTAAACTGTACGTCATACAATAATATTATGAGCATTTCTATCAGCTCAGCTCATAAATAAAAATACAAACACAAACCTATCACACTAATATTATAAAGATGAAAGTTTGTGTGTTTTTTACTTTTTCGTGCTCAAACAGCTTAACGATTTTAGATGAAATTTGGCACACGGGTAGATCGTCTCTTGAAATAGTACATAGGGTATTTTTTATCCCAACTTTCTACCTAACCTTTACCGGCAGACAGTATAATATGTACACTCGTAGGTAAATCATTTTCACATACAGCCGACTCTCGTTGATTCGAAACCCGACGGACTCTTAAAATATTACGAATTATCGAGTGTTCGAAATATCCAATGGTTCGAATTGAAACTAAACAAACCAATACGTGCGGAAGTGTGTTTCAAACTAAGCATTACCAAAAACAAAGGCTCGTGTACTATGATACAAGTTTGAACTTGTCTCAAAATTCACTTACATACCTCTACAAGTTCTGCAATCTTTCTCTCTCCAACTTTGAATTAATTATAATAATAATATTCCACAACTATCACACAACGCCGCCGTCTAGTCCCAAGCTAAGCAGAGCTTGTGTTATGGGTACTAGACAACTGATGAACATACTAATATGTCGGTAGAAAGATGCCGATTAATTATCATTAACCTATTGAATTTAAAGCTCTTTCCAAAGACTATGTGTTCTGGGCGTTGGCTGGGTATCGAGCAATAAACAGACTTTCCAGATCACACAACTGATTTATTATAATGCAAGCTTTAGGTTTTCACTTCACATAATGAGCCGTGAGACAGTCCCCGAGAATAGGACTTTGTACATCGCACGACTGCCGACAGAGGAATGAGCCCCGAGCATCTGCACCCGGCACTTTTATCTGCTCGGTTCGTGCAAACGTCAGATCGGATTCTGTCAAGTGACATGTGTCACTTGTCACTTAGCTCGTTCATTCGTTCTCAAGCTTCCGTACTATTGACTTCTCCGACAAATATATTTCTAAATACATACATATTATAGATAAATTACACCCAGACACAGAACAAATGATCATGGTCATCACATAAACATTTGTCCTGGATGGGAATCGAACCCACAACCTCCGGCATAATAGTCAGGGCCACTGACCACTAAAATAAAAGGCCAGTCATTGCTTGTCGAGTGCTTGATGACGATGAGTTTTTTGTTACGTAACGATAATTTTTTCATTCGAATTACTAAGTGCACAAAAAGGTGTTGATTTACTTAGTTCGAAATATAAAGAGGCTAGCTGCTCCCAGCGGCTTCGCCTGCGCGATAGCAGAAAATTATCCCAAGGGAACATACTTCCGGGATAAAAAGTATCCTATGTGCTATTCCAGGACATGGTCTATCCGTGTGCCAAGTTTCATCAAAATCGATTTTGCCATTTAGGCGTGAAGATGTAACAAACAAACAAACTCACTTTCGCTTTTATAATATTAGTAAGGATTTTCTAGGGAACTCGTGATGGCTTTGAATTCTAGAGGTTCAAATTATCGCAAGAATCAACTGTAGGTACTTGTAACATCATAATAATTATAAACTTACACTAAATTACTATAGATACTTAAATAGATGGAAAACCAACTCAGGGCTGCACAGCAGTTTTTTATTTCAAAGAACTATATAATAGTTGAAGGTTTTCCGGTCTCCACTAACGCGGACTTCTAGCCGATCTCAACTTCCTTTAAACAAAAAAAGTTTACTAGAAAAGGTAATTTGCAGAAAACTTCGCTCTGGGTTTTATCTATCTGGAATTTCTCAGTAGGAGAGTCTTTTCTTGAGGTTGAAAATTTTCTAATGAAGGAATCATTAGAAAATTTCTATCGCTCTAGGGTGAATTGGGAGGGCGTGTCTGATTATTACTGACTAAAACCACACCTATTCAGTAGAGTTGCCTTTTGCTTTTAAAAACCATGAGCATCCATTTCCAGGATAATTCCTCGAGTAACTGAGTCTTCGTGTCTGGTCACATGGAACTCAAGCAAAAAAAAAAAAAAGGGCAAGTTCGAATCGGGCTCGCGCTGGGAAGTACCCTATGAATTTTGATTTCCTCAAGAGTGTCGAAATGTACATTTTTGTCATTTCAAATCTTTTTTTCTCGTTAACTTACAAGTTTGATTTTTCTATAGCTTCAGGAGTTCGCAGACCTGAATATATCGCACGCTGAGATCGAAAGTGACTCAACTCAAAATTGCTAATTTTTGGTAAAGAGCGAAAATGTGTCCGTCGTATTAAGCATTTTCTGTTCATTTTACAATAACACTAAAACATGGTAACAAAACTTATGAATTTCTGTTGAAAGTTATTGTTTCACTAAATAGCTTTAGAAACATTATATAGTTTTTGCAAAAAAATATGATTTTCTCGTATAAAATAAAGTTTAAAAAGAAATCGAAAAAATAGGTCACTTTAGTATTAGAAGTTTTTAGATAATATAATATGATAATAATTATGATAGAGTATACTTTTTAAAGTCATTCTGTATACTTAACTCATTTAACCAAAATTTTGAAATCGGTCACTTTCGTTCTCAGCGTGCGATATGGTTTTAATTTCAACTCGATACCTCCACGCTTTCACGAGATAAAGGGCCTTAACAGCCAGACAGACGGACGTACAACAAAGTAGGGGTACCTACCGTTTTGTCCTTTTGAGGTACGGAACCCTACAAAATGTATTTATAAATAGCTTTTGCTTGTGACTTCGCCCACGTCTATTTTAAAAATAGTTATCAGTAATTTTTTATTTTTTTTTCTGTCGACGGGGAAAGTCATCATTGACGAAACCTGCTCTTGGGTGGAGCGGGAGACAGTGTCAGAGTCTTACTGACTAAAAACCCCGCGCCGTTCCTTCTAGCCTTCATACCGGGGCTCTAGTTTCCTTTCGGATAACCCCGACCCCGGTAGGCTTCGACCTAGATGGGCCCCTCCTGTTGCTGACAACTCCTTGAGGCGCACGGGAACAGTGCGCGCCGTCGACGCCTTGGCAGTTATCAGTAATGATACGGCGATGCACCTCCGCTATATGATAGACAACCCACCTATACGCGAAAAACGGTTGGGAACACATCCATTGTGCATGCAGTAAAAAGTGAATTCCTTCCCGAAATTTGCGTTTCCTGATGGCTACAATCTGAAGATCTTTAAGCCAGGAGTGAATAGGTTACTTCTAGATAAACGCACTCTATAGTCGACCCCATCGTCGTTTTCCATCAGCCCCCCTAGCTAAGTTGCTAATCTGCAATAGTTAACGCTAGTAGAAAACTTCAAATGTACGGGAATGACGCTCAGTCACGTGGTCAGAACAAATAAATTGGCGGCAAGGTCAACTCGAAGCGTTCGACGCTAGCGAAACGGCGGCGGTGTAACTTGGCTAGGGGGGCAGGTGAGATACTCGTAGCACGCAAGCACGATACCTATAAAAAAAACATTATTCTATGAAGTCAAAGCTAGACTTCATTGAGTCACGTACCTAATTACTGCCTTGTGCAAATTAGTTTGTTGTATAACAAATACCTAATTACTTATAATTTGTAAAGCTGTACAAAGGTACACAAAAAAAGTTGATCGTACATCATTTATATTATGAGCTATGGTCGAGTTACTTGTATGACACACCTTTCAAGAATTAATGTACAAATATTTGGCTTGACGTGTGTAAAATTCGGTAGAAACGTGAACTAATAAATAAAGCGTTAGTACAGACATTGTATCAAGTGATAAAGGTCCCGCCTTACAAGTTGTAGATCACGGGTTCAAATCCAGCCTGACGCATTACTTTGTGGAATTTATTTCATCAGCACTGCTCCCAAAACGTTGAAGGAAAACATCGTGACGAAACCGGCATGTCTTAGAACCAAAAATTCGAAGAGAGGTGACATTCACCACACTTCACCATACTATATAACCACTTTTTTTTTAAAAGAGTAACCATGTAGTTTTTTGCCGGTTCTTCTTCATAGGAAACGACCAATTTGGAACCGTGCACTAGCTTCTGACGTTTTATAAGTGTCCATGTAGGCCTATGGGAAATAAAATATTTTGACTTTGACTTTTTGACTTTGACACCAGCCCGCACTGGGGCCGCGTGGTGGATTACGGCCTATTCCCTCAACTAGAGAGGAGGTCTGAGTCCCTACAGTGGTAGTATTATAGAGCATAGCATAATCACCTTTATAATATTTCCACTGCTTTTGCTATCTATTAAACATACCGCAGGATGATAATTTTTTGTCAATTTTATAATTTCCATTTTGCAATTCACGTGTTAAATTATACCTTGTTCTTATACCTGAGACTTATAGTAGCTTATCGTCATGTAAACCACTTAAGATAACTGCAGAATTCAATGGAATGAAAGGTACTTTTCTGATTAAAACACACGCGACAAAGTGGAGAGATACCTTTACCAAGTAATTGATCCGATAATCAGATTGTTCTGAGAATACTCTGGATATTACCGTCTTATTACAAAAAAAATGCCTTGGTACGTAGTGTCTAATATGTGGTTGCCTAGCAACTGGTTTGGTTTGTGTTAATCACTAAAATTATATTTCAACTAGCTTTTACCCGCGGCTTTGCCCGCGTTTTTTTAATATACTTTAATTCCTCTCCCCTTTTCATCCCGCTTTCTCCCCTTTATCTCACTTTTTAAAAAAATTGCCTTTGTCTGTCTCCAATCTGTTTTGCCATTTAGGCGTGAAGACGTAACAAACAAACAAACTCACTTTCGTTTTTATAATATTAGTAAGGATTTCCGTTTTTTTAATTAAGAATGTGTTTTTGTATTTTATGTATTTACGTTATGTATTTATTTAGGGTTTAGTATAAGTAAGTAGTTTAAGTTTTTTTTTTGTACATATGTAAATTTTTACATTATTCAGTTACTAATAAATAAAAGAATGTCAACAAATGTACGAGTTTCAATGACCGGTTATGTGGCGCCTACCTTAGTTTGATAGTGTAGTTTAAAAATACTTTATAGTATAGCAAATAAATCTCCCAGTCAAAGTGATCCTTGTACATTAATAAATACTTAAATACGCTTTGAATGTATCACTCTGCTGACCTTATCTAAGTAGAACAAGGCTCAATGATACAATGTCAATGTTGAGGAAAAAGTAGCGAGCCAAATATTTGTTGTACTCTTAACGTATTGTAAACAATCACTAACACAATACTTCTAAGTCATCAAAGATATATTTGTATAGAATTAATATATTATAAAGAAGGAATTTTTATATTTTTGAAAGAAAGAAAGGAAACATATTTATTTGGCGACTCTCACCAGATTCACACAACTAAAATAAAAAACAAAAAAAAAATAATATGCAGAAAGTAAATAAAAACAATATCATTGGGTGTGCCTCACGGCCGCGACAAAAAGGTTCATTTCAGCAATGTTGCCAGACAGAAAAATACTGTCTGGCACTGGTCTTCCAAGGAACCTTTAGTGATATGTGAATTTTAGTTTTGTGTGTATGTTTGTAATTAAAAACTACTGTGTCGATTAAAATTTCAAAAAAAAATACCATTGGAAAGCTACATTCACCCTGAGTAACATAGGGTATTTATTGCCCGTGCAAAGCCGGGACGGGCCGCTAGTGTATTTTATCTTAAAACTTGGCACAAACTCTAATTAATATAAAAACTGAAAAACTGCCATTATTAGTATTTCAAGCCGGATAGGTTTATCAAAAACGGTTTTGGGATTGTTGATGTTTTTATAAAAAACATTTTCGCGAACGAAGTCACTGGCTAAATGCTAGCCTTATACACACACGATATTTATAGAGACGTAACCTTAACAATGCTCTCATATCGTCTTTCCTTTTGCGAACAACATTTGACCTCATTCTTTTCAAATAAATCTTGTCAAAAACACACTTCTATATTATTATTTCTAACCTTTGCATTTAAAGGACTCCTAGGAAGGAAATCATTTTCCTTAAGAGATGACTCAAGGCTTTTTTGGGTTTTGTTTTTATGGTTAGCGACACTGGAGACATTAAATGCATACTAAATAAGGATTTAAGAGCCGGTTGTAGTCACAGAGTGTTTTATAGGTCTATGTCAAATTCGCGGCCTCATAACATGAGGTTTGAGTTCACTTACATGAGAAATTATAAAACTAAACATAAATCAATTTTGTTGGACGCATTACAAAACTAGATATCGAATATAACATGTTTTGAGGGTAGATTATAAAATATGTAAAAAGTTTGTTCGATACACTGCGTTTAAACAAAGTTAAAGATTTGATCGTAACTGGATGTGGCTCGTCACTGTGTTAGGGAAACATCGATTTTATTTACCTATTCAAAATGTTTGTTTTGCCAGACCCATTTAAAAAACCAAGCTTTATTATTTTATGTAACTTTCAAATATTTTTGTGACGTCATCTCGTATATATTGTAACCCCTAGCCAAGTTGATAATCTACAATCGTTAACGCCAGTAGAAACCTTCAAATGTACGGGAATGACGTCATCTCAACGCTCAGTCGCGTAAAATATTTTTTCATGATATTCTCTTTTATATTTTGTGGATTCGCAGAGGTTCAAAAAAGTCAAAACTAGTACAACCTCGCCTTAAGGAAAAAAGTATTAAACAGCCTTCGAATGTCTCCGTTAAGTTAGTAAAAGGAAAGTGTGTACAGGTGGGATTGACGTAGTCTTGGGTAAATTCCCGTTGGTACTTTCGTGTTTGAATCATAAGGAAGGGATTTTGTAAAAAAAAGGATGAGTGTCTTCTGGCATGTCAATCAGGTTGAAGTTGTCGAGGTTTTACCACAATGAGGCTACCCATTGTTAAAATAAAAAAAATAAAAAATAAAAAAATAAATAATAGTTTATTCACAAATACGCATTCAATACAATAAATATTACTTCTGCCAAACTGCAAAGCAGTTTGTTGGCAGATGTAGCTTCTATTGTCTAGCACAAACATACAGACAGTAAACATTTTCTAACTATCCTCAACAGTTAGGACTCAGGCCTCCTCTCTAGGAGAGAGAATGGGCTTTAATCCACCACGCAAGCCCAGTGCAGGTCGGTGGATGGCACATTTTTTCTGACGTTTTATAAGTGCCCATGTAGGCCTATGTGAAATAAAATATTTTGACTTTGGACTTTGAATTTTTGCTTCTAGGACTTGTCCATTCCCTCACAACGTTTCCCTTCACCGTTTTGAGAGGAGTGGTGATGAAATAAATTACATAAAGTAATGCGTCTGGCTGGGTTTGAACTTAAGAGCTACAACTAGTAAGTAGGGACTGTTACCACTCGTCCACCATTAAAAGAAAGAAAAGAAAGAAAGAAAAC
This sequence comes from Mythimna lalbum, assembly GCA_949319445.1. Taxonomy (NCBI): domain Eukaryota; kingdom Metazoa; phylum Arthropoda; class Insecta; order Lepidoptera; family Noctuidae; genus Mythimna; species Mythimna lalbum. The sequence goes on along the minus strand of OX439350.1, from coordinate 2,956,541 downwards.
ATGTTTATTTGGCACAGAGAAAATTAAATGAAAATGTGTATTTAACCCTTCAGATACCGTCAATTAGAGACACAATAGTAAGACAATAGATGCACGGCCACCGGTGGTCGCTTGGGGATTCATGAATTAAGTGTCCAAAAGGGGCTCAAAAAAAATGCCGCTTCAAGTTTATTTTTAGGCGGCCTTCTTTTGTGGCTCGTGTGCGGTGGTGCAGTCACAAAAAAACGCTTGGAGCCGCTATAGGCTTCTCCGGCCACAAACTGTCGCACGCTGCAGCTGTTTTTTGCGGCGGCTTCTAATTTTTTTTTTGTGGCCGCTTCTAGCGTTTTTTTGAGACCGGGGACCGTTATTTATCATCTCAGGCACTGCATAAGTAGTGTCAATTTACTGATTATGGAGCTTAAAGAATTATATATATAATATATATAATATAATATTCCACAACTATCACACAACGCCGCACAATTGCAACATCACTTTGGTAACTTTGAATAAAAATAAATCTCATGCACTTTTTCTTTGTGTCATCTGTTATGGATCATGTAGGTTATCGACATGTTTAAAAGTACCCTGTGAAAGTTGGGTGTATTATATTTTGTGCTTATTTATTTTTACTAATCCGGTTTTAAAAAATTTCATTCCTTTTCGGTATTTCTTGTGGCGCTGTGATGATAGCCATGATCAAGATGAACTCAAACTCGAAATTATTTTAATTCATAAAGGTCTATTATCACCTTCCTGCCCTTGTCCCGTTTTATTTGGGGTCGGCGCAACACGTTTTTTTTCTTCCACTCTGTCCTGTCGCTCGTCACGCTATCACTAACTCCCTTTTCATTCATATCACTTCTAACACAATCCATCCATCTTTTCTTTGGCCTTCTTCTCCCTCTCCATCCATTCACATGTAAATTCATAATTCTTTTAGCAACATGCGTTTCATCTCTCCTCTTTACATGACCATACTAAGACAAACGATTTCCTTTCAACTTTTCAGTCATGGACACTTATCAAACGTCAGAAGGTGATTTAATACCTTTTTCTAAGTGACTTCGCCCAAACATAAAATGTAGCCTATGTCACTCAGGAAAGAAAGAGCTTTCTGTCGGTGAAAAAATTTTAGCAATCGGACCTGTACTTCCAGAAATTACCTCCAACCAAGAAAAAAAAAGAGCTCTAGTTTTGAACTGTGCAGACATTTTTGTAAAACTTGTATTGTATTTTTAAATGACATCGTTCTTTCTTATGCCTCCGAAAATGGAATAAATTAGTTTCAAGGTTGTTATGGTTTATTTATGGATGTTTTGCTATTGACCTGCATTTTATGCAGAAAAACTAGTTGGCGAATAGTAAATATTGTTGATCTTGTTTCAATTTATAGTGCAGTTGACTTTGTATCATTCAGTTTGCTTTTGTCATTCAGTTCTTAAACAAACGGAAAAGGAAAAACTAAACTGAAAAATATAGATTGAAAGAGAGTGGACCCTGGGTTAATAAATAACATAGGCAGGTTTTAATCAGTAAAAGTCTGACACTTCTTCTGGCTCCACCCAGAGCAGGAGGAAATTGATTTGATGTCAAATGTCAGGACTCTAGGTCGGCAAAGGAGCATTGGTAGGTTTCAGTCAGTCAAAATTTAAAATTCTAATTTAAAAAAAAAACACTTAGGCCTACAAGGTTAGTTTTCAAATTCCTTAGGTTTCAAATTGGTTGTTTCCTATGGAGAAGAACCATCAAGAAACTCCATGGTTAGTCTTTTAAAAAAAGTGATGTTACGATATTTCCATATTACAGTATCAGTAAAAGTCTGACATTTCTTCTGGCTCCACCCAGCGTGGGGAGAGTTTGACTTGATGATTTGTCACCTCAAAAAAGTCTTACACTGCCCATTACAAGTTTACCGCATGGCCATCATCACCTACCATCATCATACCCTCATTATCATCTACCTTAACTTATCCCGTTTTATTTGGGGTCGGCGCAACACGTTTTTTTCTTCAATTCTGTCCTGTCACACGTCACGTTATCACTAACTCCCTTTTTTATAACTCTTCTCACACAATCCGTTCGTTTTTTTTTTGGCCGGAAAGGCAGGCCAAAAAAAAAATCCTAAAATCCTCCCCGTGCTCCATCGTAACTAAATAATGGACTTATGTCCATTATTGTTGTATTGGAAATAGGGACGAATCAACGCTAGGTAAGTGGAAAATCACCAAATGTCTGCTTCGTTTCATGATTTCCTATTGGACTTTTAGGATTCCGAACGCAGAGGGTAAAACGAGACCCTATTATTAAGAATCCGACGTCCGTTCGTCTGTTACCAGGTTGTATCTCATGAACCGTGATGGTTAGACAGTTACAATTTTCACAGGTAATAATAATATAGTCCACAACTATCACACAACGCCGTCTAGTCCCAAGCTAAGCAGAGCTTGTGTTATGGGTACTAGACAACTGATAAACATACTTTATATATTTCTAAATACATACCTACAAATTATAGATAAATTACACTCAGACACAGAACAAAAGATTATGCTCATCACACAAACATTTGTCCTGGGTGGGAATCGAACCCACGACCTCCGGCTTAGCAGTCAGGGCCACTAACCACTAGACCAAGAGGCCAGTAAAAGATGATGTATTTCTGATGCTGCTGTACCAACAAATAATAAAATAAAATAAATAGTTAATGGACCTCCGATACAACAAACGTAATTTTTTGCCGTTTTTTGTTACGGATCGCACTTGGCGTATATTTTTTTTATTCCAGTCAAGAGGAAACCAAGTTCATTGATCAAATATTACGTCAGATTATCCTTCGAATCAATGGTGATGTGTAGTCAAGCGTTCGATATTAAACCGATGATCAGTGATTTAGTTCAGTAGTTACCTTTCCGGGTCAATAGTCATGTGGTGATCAAATCTAAGGTCATGAGGTAATCGCCATTGACTGTTACCCGTAAATGAGTGAGGATTACGCAACGGTACCTGCCTATTTGGTTGTCATCATTCGCTTTATTGTGCATTTAGCCAATGTCAAGTTTAATTCCGAAATTCGGAAACTATTTTACAAATAGAACAATAACAGGCAATTTTTAATTGTCGAAATTGCCGTCAGTCAAAAAAAAAGAGAAGCTAAGTGGCACGTTCAAATGCGCAGATCTCTATGGGGAAGAACGTCCAAGAAAGTCCATTCAAAAAGTAAGTTCAAACCCTGCTAGGAGAACTACTTCCTGTAGGTACCATTTCATCGCCATTGTTCTCAAAATGGTGAAAAGAAATATCGTGAAGAAAGCAAACCTTTCCTGTGTTCGCGTGGTAGAGAAGAGGCTTGAGTTCCAGCAGAAAAGGTGGAGGCTGCACATGCACGCGCGAAGGCGCGCCCCCTACGCCCCAACCGCCGAGATCCCAATCTCAATATCCGGCCACCATAGGCTCGGGCTTGCAGACGGCGAGCAATGCGTAGCTCACTGTCCGGCCGTCCGGTAACCGTCCGAACCGAGCCCAACTCGTCGACGGTGCGCACTGTTCCATGCTCGCCTCAAAGATATGTTAGCAAACCGTAGGGGCACAGCAGGGCCGAAGCCTACTGGAGTCGAGGGTTTGTTTCCGAAAGGAAAACTCCCTGGAACGAAGGCAAAGAAGGAACAAGAGTGGGTTTTTAGTCAGTAAAAATCTGACACGCCTTCCCGCTCCGCCCAAGAGCGGGGGACGTCATTAGATGATTTTTCCACCTAAAAATAAAGTAAGTATCAGCTGTGGAAACATTATAAGATGCTGATTATGTAGTCCTATTTGATATGCATCTACTCGCATTTTCTAAGCATTATCTTATCAGGAAAAAAATCTCTACTAATTCTTGGCCATTTCCAAACACTAGTACAATGACCGACCTTCAGCAACTAAGGCTATAATCACAGTATGTGATAAGCTCAGTAACTACCGAGTGACGTCATTAAGAACGTAGCAACCGCCATCTGACGTCATTAGAACTCAAACGACTTTGTCACTAGACGCTCGTAAGCTGTGCTATTGTGTTGCCCACTTATACCGTATTAATAACTAGTACTTTGCCAGTGACTTCGCTTGTATGAATGTTTTCATAAAAACTTTAACATCATTTTTTTATATGGTGGGGAAAATCATCCAATCCAAGGCGGAGCGGGAGATAGTGTCAGACTTTTACTGGCTAAAAACTTACCTTGTTCCTTCGTGCCTTCATACCGGGGCACGAGCTTCCTTTCGGATAACCCTGGCCCACGGAGTTCGTGCCCTGGCCCTAGTAGGCTTCGACGCAGCTGGGTCCCTCCTGTTGCTGACAACTCCTTGAGGCGCGCGGGAACAGTGCGCGCCGTCGACGACTTGGGCTTGGTCCGGACAGTTACCGGACGCCGGATCGCCGTCCGCAAGCCCACGCCTACGGTGGCCGGAAATCGGGATCGGAATCCCGGCGGCGACGAGAGCGCTGTTTCCTGATGCGGTCGGCCTCCTCCGACCATATCCTGTACCAAGGCTATCCCCTTAGGGGGTGACTTTTAGAAATTCCTCTCTTAGTCCTCACCAACGTCATAAAATAAAACCTTGTGCCAAATCTTACGCTCCTAGGCGTTGTAGTTTCGAATGTATGTGTATATGTCAGTCAGTCAGTTTCTCCTTTTATTTATATAGTTGACTCAGATCTTAATAATTATTACGTTATTGAGAAAGTAATAAGTTTACAAAGAGACAAGTGTAGCACTATTGCTCTCAAAACGGTGAAGGAAAACATCGTGAGAAAACTGGCATGTCCTAGAACCAAAAATTTAAAGACATGTGACGTTCACCAACCCGCACTGGGCCCGCATGGTGAATTACGGCCCATTTCCTCTCCTAGAGAAGAGGCCTGAGTCCCAGCAGTGGGAACATTAAAAAGGCTGATGATGACGATGATGATGAAGTGTAGCACTGGGTAAAACATTTTCTAAATGTTTGGTAATAAAGTAAGTTTAATTTCTAACAAATAAACTTTAATTCTATCCTGATTCAATATGAATATCAATGCAATTTCAATTACATGCCTCGAGTATAAACATAACTGATAAGAGAGCTATTGTAGCTGTCTACTAAATACCTATACCTAAAATAATAAATAACAGACTGTACATACTTCCAAGACGTGTGCATCTTACCCCTCCTAATCTATCTACAAAGTTAGCCACTTACTGAAATACAAAAGCCCATACTCAAGATTTATCTACAGGCAATCAAATGGAACACAGCATAATACACGTAGAGCAGAAAGGTAGTTGAAAGCAGTAGTGGCCGGTTGTTGCGGCTTCGAACTCAGCCAGACACATTACTTTGTGTAATTTATTTCATCACCACTGCTCTCAAAACGGTAAAGGAAAACATCGTGAGGAAGCCGGCATCACCTAGAACCAAAAATTCGGAGACATGTGACATTCACCAACCCGCTCTGGGCCTGTGTGGTGGATTAGGGCCCATTACCTCTCCTAGAGAGGAGGCCTGACTTCTAGCAGTGGGAACATTAAAAAAGTTGATGATAATAATTATAACAAAGGTAGAACTATACTGCGCACACGTGTGCCACGTACGCCGATCTAAGCGCATCGGTCCGCCATACATTTCATACGGAAACCAAATTTGTAGAGCTACACTAAATCCACACCACGCGACGTCGTTCTACGTACAAATCAGGCATGGTCCACGTGTGCGTCAGTCTAATGTCTAGCTTAAATGTTGAACGAATTTATCGCGTTAGAAACACCATCTTTCCTTTACCCAGGAATGAAAAACAAAATAAGCTAACAAAAAAACTAAGCTTGTGTGGGGTGGAAGCTGGTGTAAGACTTTTACTGACTAAAAACCCACTCCTATTCTTTCGTTGCCTTTCGTACCGAGGCTGAGCTATCTTTCGAACTATCTTTCAGAATCAAAGATTTTGTTACGGTTTCGTTTGATACTCCGATCTCTGATCCACTTTGCGCGAAAACGTTTGAAAGAGTCTCCGTGGTCCTAGAACGCAAAGGACGATTTGGTTAGACAAAATAGAAGACGGGTCAGTAAAAATCTGACGTTGTCTGTCAAGAAATGTATACGCTTTGAGAACCCCACGTCTGTCATACCTTGATCGCACTTACTCCTACAAATAATTATGATAGTTATTAGTGCGATGAACGATTACAAAAGATTCAGGATTTTCCTTAAGAAACTACTTAGGTTTGATACCATTTCAAATTCAACGTACTAAATTATGAAATCCTAAATTAATAACCAAGGATTATTAACCCTTCAGATACCGTCAATTAGAGACACAATAGTAAGACAATAGATGCGCGGCCACCGGTGGTCGCTTGGGGATTCATGAATTAAGACAAAAATAGGCATTATTAACTCGCTAAAAATGAGCTCTATCAATTGAAATTGTAATAAAATCAAGACAAAAAAAGATCAGCCTTTCAGTGATATTTTATTTTCTTTTTTGTCGGCTATCAAAAATACATAAACATTTTTAAAACATACGTGTAACGGATTATTTTTTACTGTGGTGTTAAAGTCGAAAGTTAATTAATTCAGATTCGGAGATATACATATATATCTACCAGCTACGTGCGAATTGAAACGTTGATGACGGGAAACAATTCCATTTAAAGATCGTTTAATATCTTTTTTTCCGAATTTGTTGGCATTGTTGCCATATCATCATCTTCCTGCCCTTGTCCCGTTTTATTTGGGGTCGGCGCAACACGTTTTTTTCTTCCATTCTGTCCTGTCACTCGTCACGCTATCACTAACTCCCTTTTCTTTCATATCACTTCTCACACAATCCATTCATCTTTTCTTTGGCCTCCCTCTCCCCCGCCGTCCATTCACATAAAGAAATATTTCTACACCCACGCATAGCATAATCGGCCATATAATGTTCCCAATTTTGGGACTCAGGCCTCCTAGAGAGGGGTTTCCTATCACCATTTAAATCCTTACTAATATTATAAAAGCGAAAGTGAGTTTGTTTGTTTGTTTGTTTGTTACGTCTTCATGCCTAAATGGCATAACCGATTTTGATGAATTTTGGTTCAGAGATAGTTGGGACCCTGGAGACGGACATAGGCTAATTATAATTTTTTTAAGGTGAGAAAAGGGGGAGAAAGAGGGAAGTCAAGTACAAATATTATTATTAAATTAAAGTATATTAATAAACGCGGGCAAAGCCGCGGGTAAAAGCTACTAAAATATAATTCATTCCTGGCCTCCGATGTATTTTGTTATCCCGAATCATCAGATAAAATAGGTGATCTCCTTTCTTTGAATATTTTTTTCTGTTTTCCCAAAGCATTATACATCTACATAAAATAGAATGTCATTATTAACCGACTTCGAAAAGGAGGAGGTTCTATGTTCGGCTGAATGTATGTTTTTTTTTTTTTTGTATGTATGTTCACCGATATTTCGGTCAATCGTGGACCGAATTTGAAAATTTTTTTTTTGATTGAAAGGTTACGCTTCCATGTTGGTCCCATAGAAATATTGTTATGATCTGATCATGAACTTCGAAGATATGGAACAGAACTCCTCATAGAATCATAGCAGAATTGTCGTAACAAGTAAAATTGCTTTGTTTATACGTGTAGTCGATGACTGACTGAAAGAAAAGAGGGAGGGGAAAGGGGGAGGGGGTAAATTCATGTAATATAACCGTATTTGGGATTATAAGAATCGTTATGATATGCACTCTGGCTATAAGGTAATTTATGTTTAGCTGAAGGGTAGGTACTTTAGTGGTATAACCATAACTAAAAAATGAAAAATAAAAATCTTTTTACAAAAAAATTAAACCGACTTCAAAAAGTACAAAATAACTTTAATTTCGGAAGTCGGTGTTAAATAACGAAGAGACAAGATTAGGTATTTATTGAAACACCGACTTCCGAAATTAAAGTTATTTTGTACTTTTTGAAGTCGGTTTATTTTTTTTTGTAAAAAGTTTTTTATTTCAAACATTCTGCTCATCATTTATCAAACATTAACTAATCTTCAGGCGTTGCCATGTACTCGTCTCGTAATGGTAATCATGTAAATGAAATATGTTATTACTAGTTGTTTGTGTGTCGACCATCGCGAATTTATTTATTTTCACTTCATGGATATTTTGAAAGATATTATTACAAGTTTTCGTCATATAAACAATAATAAATGGTAAGGTTTGTTTTTTTAATGTTTTTTTTTTGTTTGTAGGAGGTAGTCTCTGCAAAGTACAGGTCCAATTGCTAATTTTTTCCCAGATAGATAGCTGCTCTATTCCTGAGTGGCATTAATATGTATATTATATTATATGTACGCGGGCAAAACCGCACACAAAAGCTAGTAAGTAATTAGGGTGTCAAAAGAGCAGACAGAATGAGGGTCTCTAGCGACGTTTCACTTAAAAACGGTCATCATATCATATACTACAATACATAATAGGTTACTTCTAGGCAAGCGTGTTCCATCATCGACCACATCATCGCTTACCATCAGGTGAGATGGTGGTCAAACGCAAGCCTATCAATAATAAAAAAAAATACCTAGAAGACCCACCTACCTACCTTTTTCGACAGTGGGATTTATATAAGCTAAACATAAGAACTCGCCGTCTTCGTGTCGCCGGATCGTTCACATCGAATGGTTCGATTTACTCATTAATAGTTTAGTTAATAGCTATGAGAGAGATTTACAAGCCATTTAGATGTTTTAAAACGAACAGAAGAGCTTTTTCTAGCAGTCTTAAAGGAGCAGATTATAAAGCAAATAAAAAATATCCATTTAAAGACCCACTTATAAAATACTAACTTTCGCCCGCAGCTTCGCCCGCGTACATAAAATATAGCCTATGTCACTCAAAAAAAAAGGCCCTATCTATGGGAAAAATTTTTTTGCAATCGGACCTATACTTCCAGAGATTACCTCCTACAAATAAAAAAATAAAAAAACAAACTTTTTCTCTTTATTATAATAGTTTATTACACATTTTGAAAACTTTATTTATTTACTAACTAATAAAAAACAAAAAGATAAAAAAAAGTCAAAAATTTCAAAATATAACTCGTAATACTTAGATACTTAGATAGATGCTATTTATAAACTAATTGTATATCTAATCTTGTTTTTGTGCTAAATACATAGCTAATTAAATGCAAATCTAGATTCGATTAGTTTCTATTCTTCTTATATATTCCGCTTTTGCGCCGAATAAATCAGCTGTTACATAAATACACATTTATGTCTGTCTAAGTCAAATATACTTTAGTTTATCATTTCATTCTTTACTATATCAGAGTGAGTTTTGTAGAGAAAAATTGTCATAGAAATTGATAAGTACTGTCACCCTGTGAAATATTACCACGGCCACGGATTTTTTATAGATAGGTATTTTTTAGGTGGGAAAGCATCCAATGATATCTTCCGCCCTTAGACGGAGCGAGAGGCCGTGTCAGACTTTTTCTGACTAAAACCCAGACCTGTTCCTTTTTTGCATTCGTTCTAGGGCTCCCAGATTCACTTTCGTATAACCCATGCTTCGGGGGTCCCCGGGTCAAATTAATACGTAATTGAGCGTTTTTACGTCAATCACCAAAATAATAAAACTTTTTCTGGATTTTTCTAAGAAAAACAAAGACAAACGTGTAAACAAAACGAGAATTAAGCGTTTTTGATGGTCATTTAAGTTGTACAGACGTAAATACAATCGGCGCTCGAAGAAATCATCATCATATCAGCCGAAAGACGTCCACTGCTGGACATAGGCGTCGAGAGGATGTTGTGCTGGAAAAACCAACTTTGAAGGCTAGAACTTATTGAACAATGAACAAAATGACGACGATGAACATCATGACTAATGATTGACAGTGACACATTGTCTGTGGTCACTGATGAACTTCTACAAATTACGAATGCAATGCACCATGACTTTGATTTCTCGTCACAAGCGTGCACTATGAGTGTTGAGGAAAAACCCATCATCAATGACTTTTGTTATATCATTTCATCAAATCTACGGTTAGGCTCTTTTTTTTTCTTTTTAATCATAGTCTTGTGGGAAAAAATCGTGAGGAAACTAGCATGTTCTAAAACCAAAAATTCGAAGACATGTGACATCCACCTACCCGCACTGGGCCCGCGTGGTGGATTACGGCCCATTCACTCTCCTAGAGAGGAGGCCTGATTCCCATCAGTGGGAACATTAACAGGCCAATTATGCTATGCTTATGCTACTTTATAAGATAGCGTTTACTGTTCATGTTTTATCTTTGTACCTCAAAATGTGGCCTTCCCTTTTCAAATTTAAACATGGCGCGTGCTGCAAAGCATCAATCAGTTTAGTTTAGTTAGGTAACTGACCGGACCGAGTCCAAGACGTCGACGGCGCGCACTGTTCTCGCGCGCCTCAAGGAGTTGTCAGCAACAGGAGGGGCCCAGCTGGTTTGAAGCCTACTGGAGCCAGAGTTATCCGAAAGGAAGCTTGAGCCTTGGTTTGAAGGCTAGAAGGAACGGGGTGGATTTTTAGTCAGTAAGAGTCTGACACTATCTCCCGCTCCACCCAAGAGCGGGGGTTTTCATAAGATGATTTTTGTACACCGAAAAAAAAATCCGTTTAGTTTTTCTTTTTATCTCTGTGTCATTTTACATGAATATACTAAAACTGAGCGGTACAACTGCAGTAATCATCTCATTTTATCACAAACTTTTACAGCATTATCTTATCAATCATGCTCTTTCTGACTGATATGAGTATGATGATACGAACGTGAGATTACCGAGTAATGCCATCAGGATCATCTTTATGATTATGATCCTTCGGGATTAGTTTGATCTATTTAGATCTCATGTTGTTATGATGTTCATTTTATGATTTCATTTCTTTTTAAAAAACTTTGCTCACACTAGGAACTACTCATGTGTCGTAAATGCGTTCATACTTATAAACTAACAACATATACAAGACACCCAGGACCGAAAATCCTATCTATAGGCCATACATATATTTTTGTTGGAATTGAACCTGCGACACGCAGCGTAACTGTCGAGCACTCAACCACTGCACCTATCGTATCGTAAATGGGGCTCACGTATAAATTTGTACAGGATTTTCTTTCATGTCACTCCTCATACAATCCATTCATCTTTCCTTTGACCTCCCTCTCCCTCCATCCACATGTATATTCATAACTCTTTTAGTAGTACTTCATCCCTCTTCACATGACTATACCAAGACAAACGATTCCCATTCAGCTTTTTAGTCACTAGCACCACTTTTACATTCCAATAACATTCATGAATCCCCAAGCGACCACCGGTGGCCGCGCATCTATTGTCTTACTATTGTGTTTCTAATTGACGGTATCTGAAGGGTTAAAAAAATATTATAAACGCCAAAGTTTGTTTGTACTCGTATGCGTTTGCGTATGCTTTTTTCCTTCTTCTTTTCTTCTTCCTTGGTATACAAAAGATACTTGTTATTCCAGGAGAAAATCCCCTGGGATTACTTTTCCACGTTCACGCGGGTGAAGCCGCTTGCAGAAGCTAGGTATTCTCATTTTGAACTTTTTTTAAAGTCTGGTAATCCACAAATATAAAAGAGAACACGAAATCGCGAATCTGACCCTAACTTACGATTTCAAACGTGTATGGCTACAAGATTACGTCACGGAAATATTTGAAGTTACAATCAATAATAAAGCTTGTTTTTTTTTTATTAAAAAATCCAATAAATATTCAAGATATTTGCCTTTGCCCTTAAAAGCAAAAATCTTGAATATTTATTGGATTTTTTTAAATAAAAATAAAACCGCTGTAACGGGGCTAGGGAATGCAAATCTCGCGAGATTGGGGCTTGAGCGTGATCTCGCGAGATTATGAATACAATATCGCGAGATCTCGCCAATTTCGAGATCTCGCGAGATTGGCATAAGATAACCATAGGCGCGAGCTTGCGGACGGCGAGCAATGAGTAGTTGGCTGTCCGACCGTCCGGTAACTGTCCGGACCGAGCCCAAGTCGTCGATGGCGCGCACTGGGTTGAAGCCTACTGGGGCCAGGGTCAGTTCCGAATCGTAGCTCAGCCCCGGTATGAAAGGCACGAAGGTAGTAATAGTCTGACACTATCTCCCGCTCCGCCCAAAGGCGGGACATGTCATTTGTATGATTTTTACCCACCAAAAAAAAAGTATTATAAGATAAACATTGTTTGACGTATCTGACTATAATATTTGAACGTCCGTGTCAATCCACACTTCGAATAAGACGTTTTTATGCTTAAGTACAATCTCGTTAATCTCGCGAGATCTCGCCCTTTTTTCGTCCGAGATCAATCTCGCTAAAAAAGGCCGAGATCTCGCGAGATCGAGATTGGATTCCCTAAACGGGGCCATGAAATCGTCATAGACCCGGGCGGAGTTGATACAAAATACTCAGTGACTACAACCGACTCATTAGCGCAAGCTGTCGTTTTTTTAATGTTTCTTAAGTCACCTTTTATACACCTGGCTTGACACAATTTTTTATTTAAGTACCTACTTATAAATGACGTCTGATGTTTTTACCTTTTTCACTTTTTTGTTTTGTATCCTTCTTTTTTTATAGCTCTTATCTTGGGCCTTTTTTAAGGTATAAAAAACGGACGCTTTATAGCATCACTCTTGTGTTTGTATATCTGTTACAGCTAATTTTGTAAGAATCTACTGAACTAATTCTGTCGAAAATACACATATCTGAAACCTATGAGAAGTCTATTTTTTATAAGTTTTTTTTTGTTCTTTACACCTACTCTTTATCTGTGTCAAAAGGTACAAAAAACAGGTTTTTTTTTCTTAAAAGAAAAAGGCAAAGTTTTTCCCAAAGGTAAAGGCAAAATGATAAGTCATTTCCCATGCTAAAATTCTCAAACAAACTCTCATGTCTGACTAGGTATACAGAATCATACCTAGTGTTTATTTCATGCACAAACCTTCACAATCATATAGTAACTGCATCGTTATAACACACGTCAATTTGACGCGAGGCATGCTACAGCGGTATTATCTATTTGTACATATGTTACGTAGACACATATCTCAATGCTAATCTCGAACAATTTGAACACAATGTCGTATATTATAGATACCACATACATGAACCGTCATCGCTTACCATTGTAGCGACATCTATGACCCCACATAAGAACTACGAAGAAAATACGAAATCCTGCATCGCGCAATCAAAGTTCTCCGCGCGATTTGAACATATACGACAGCCCAACATCAACTATCGGGTAGTCGCCCACCAGACTATAACACCTTGTCTGGTCGGAGGATCCTCCCTTTTCATAGGAGGTACATGGGACTTTACTCTCTGTTCAGCTTACCTCCAAACTATTAACCTTGAAGCTCTGTCACAGCGAAGTGGACGGAGGATCCTCCCTTTTCAACGGAGGTCTGTGGGACTTTACTCTCTGTCCCGTCTACCTCCAAACCATTACAGGTGATATAGTGAAATGCGAAGCTCCTACAAACAGAAAAACAAACTTTACCTCTTTATTATATTACTAGCTTTTGCCACAGCTTCGCCCGCGTACATAAAATATAGCTTATGTCACTTAGGAACAAATCACCATTCTATCAGTGAAAAAATTTTAGCAATCGGACCAGTACTTTCAGAGATTACCTCCGACAAACAAAAACATTAAAAAACAAACTTTACCTGTATATTATATTAGTGTAAGAAGTGTAGATAGTGTAAATTATATTATATAAGTGTAGATAGGCCTACATAGGCACTTATACAACATCAGAAGCTAGTGCACGTTCCCAATTGGTCGTTGATGTTGTTTTTTTTTTTTGTAATGTAAAATGCATCATCTTGAGTAGATGAAAACCAACTGATGTGTTTGCGTTATTTAACGCCTCTCCCACCTCTCAACGATACATGAAGTCTGAATTCCCCTCATATTTTTTTTTCCAAAAACTTTCTTTTTATGAAAAATATTCATGAAAAATGTTATATCTACATGTCTAGTGTTTCTAAGTAACCTTCCTCTTGAATAATTAAAAAGTTAATCATGCCTGCGATACAAAATCGTTTGAAAGTCATTTATAATTCAAAGAAATAAAAATAGGAATGCAAAACCAAGACATAAGCCCTCAAATCTGATAAAAAAATGATTTCCCCAGATGTTATTCAAGAAGAAAATTCGTTATTGAAATTCCTGTAAACCTACAGGGATTTCTCAGAAATTCTCATTAGCTACCCGTTTTACTGAGAGACATTTCCATAAATTATTTCGTCTTACATATACATTCAAGTAAAAATATTTCAAAAATGAGACGATGTCAACTTTAAGTAAAAAATTCTTGACAATAAATGAGTTATGCTAAAAAAAGCTTGAAAGGTGACATTGAAATTTTTAGTAAAAGCAGTCGTAGCCGAGTGGTAATGGCTCCGACTTACACGTTGTAAGTCACGGGTTCAAACCCTGCCAGGCGCGTTGTTTTCTGTAATTTATTTCATTACCACTGCTCTCAAAAAGGTGAAGGAAAACATCCTGAGGAAACCGGCATGTTCTAGAACCAAAGATTCGAAGACATGTGACATTCACCAACCAGCCCCGGGCCCGCGTGGTGGATTACGGCCCAATCTCTCTCTTAGAGAGGAGGCCTGAGTCCCAGCAGTGAGAACATTAAAAAGGCTGATGATGATATGTAATGTGGTGAATTTTTTTCTTTTGACAGGTTACGACACAGGTCCAAGCAAACACATTCATGAGATAGTGATAGCAAGTTGTTACGAGCGTGAGGACGATAAATATCTTCATACTAGCAACTTATCATGCTTAGGAAGCTGTATAGTATTGTATTTAAGAAAATATCACCTCATTACTTACATCGGGCTCGCGGACGGCGAGCCATGGGTAGCTCGCTGTCCGATTGTCCGGTAACTGTCCGGACCGAGCCAAGACGTCGACGGCGCGCACTGGTCCCGCGCGCCTCAGTTGAGTTGTCAGCAACAGGAGGAGCCCAGCTGGGTCGAAGCCTACCGGGGCCGGGGTTATCCGAAAGGAAACTTGTGCCCCGGTATGAAGGCTAGAAGGAACGGGGTGGGGTTTTTAGTCAGTAAGAGTCTGACACTATCTCCCGCTCCATCCAAGAGCGGGTTTTGTCATAAGATGATTTTCCCCATCGACAAAAAAAAGCTTATTACTTAGATCACCAATAGATCCCTTTACCTACAAAAAATTTTTGTTGGAAGGTACATCCGGTTCAATTGTGCCCTGCTAATGACCTCGACTGCTTGACCCGCCACCGACATCACTCTAACTTAAATTTAAATGTTATTTTTGGCAAGTCATCATTTAATTAAATTTATTATAAATTGGGTTTTCGAAGAAGGAATTCCTAATTTAAATACAACGTCGATAACGCAAAACTCTTTGCAGATTTACGTAAGCATCTGGAATTTTTTAATTTGAGTTTGGAATTTGATCACGGTCATATCGAGAGTGGAAGCCAAGAGGTAACGGTTCCCACTTATGAGTTGTAGATGGCGGGTTGGAACCCAGCTAAGTTTATTACTTTGTGTAATCTATTTCATCACTGCTCTCAAAACGTTGAAGGAAGACATCGTGAGGAAACTGTTATGTCCTAGATTCAAAAATTCTAAGACATGTGACATCCACCAATGGGAACTGGGCACATGGCACATGGGCCTGAGTCCCAACAGTGGGAACATTATAAGGCTGACTATGCTACGCTACGTTACAAGACCAACGAGATAACATAACATAGTACGTTATAATACATTTTACTGTTTACTTGTCTCAGGACCCTGAGGTCCTGGGCCTTTGAGAGGCGTACAAGGGGCCGAAGCCAACTCGCAGAGGCCCTTTTGATTATTATAATAGAACGTGATACCAACCGACGATTATCCCTGTACGCGCTGTACTAGTGCACCCAAGAACAACCCCCGGTGTGAAAAACTATTGCGACATAATATGGAAATAGTACATTATGATATAAGTGTGTAATGTTAGTGATTACCGTTGAGGCGGTATTTAGACCCGAGCCATGGTGAGGGTCTTAAGAGAGCCGAGAACGGTAATCATTAATTACTCACGTGTATCATACGACGTTTTTCAATAGACTTGTGAAGAAAATAACTGTAAAACTAGTACTTTTGTGGCGGTAAAAATCTGTTTTCATATGCGCGCCCATTTGTTTTCTTTTCCTCGTGGGGGACGACCTGCGCCCATCCTGATACGATAATGTAATAAAATTATGGCGGTGGAGAAGTTCAACAATAAGGTTTTAACCACATTATAGCACTAGTGCGTAATGGTAATCAAAATGTCACAGTTTGGTAACAAGTGCCTTTATATACCTAAGTGCAGTGTAATAAGAGTCTCTTTATGAGCAAGTGTATTGAAAACAAAATAAACATACATTCAGCCGAACATAGAACCTCCTCCTTTTCGAAGTCGGTTAAATAATAGGGCTAATACATGTTACTTATTGTTATAACAAGTCATTCTAGTACAATTCAAAATACGGAAGATTTTCATAAAACAGTTTTATAAAGTAAATTTAATAACAATTGTTCAATGCGGGAAAAAATCAGACCACGTAATTTTTTCTTCTAACCTAAATAATGGCATTGTCTGTCTATCCGAGAGTTATTGTTATAGTGATGTTTGAGTGAAGAACACGGACTTTAGTTTATTGAAAAAAATATGTATCAGTTAAAATATGAGTTTTCACAACTCATATTTTAACTGATACATATTTCTTATTCCGCGTTTACGTAGATACTTTTCAAGTGACTGAAAGTTTTATCAGTGAAATTGTTCTAAAAAAACTTTGCCTTGTATTGGAAAGATTTCAAAACAGGTAAGACTTCGTAGAATGGTCAGCAGCACATATAGATAGATATTGTACGCCCGCCTTATTGTATCACCTT
The DNA here is from genome assembly GCA_949319445.1 of Mythimna lalbum. NCBI lineage: Eukaryota > Metazoa > Arthropoda > Insecta > Lepidoptera > Noctuidae > Mythimna > Mythimna lalbum. The sequence goes on along the minus strand of OX439350.1, from coordinate 2,939,579 downwards.
AAAAAATATTGTAGAAATTTTTAAAAATTGCAGCTATAAAATAAATAATAATTTGAATGTAATTATTTTTTTTTTTTTTGCAAATTCACTATCTTTACATATTATTTACATTTTTAAGTACAGATTTCTACGACATTAATATTAGATAATGGCGGCGTTCGTCGCTGACTATAGCTTCCGGGTACCTATATTCGTAAACCGAGCTAAAACCCTTCAATACAAATTTACTGAATTCTAAACAAATACAATTCAATAAAGTTTATTCTATTCTATAAGGTTTTTTACACAGTGCTGTAGTTATACTGTGTACCTATACTTCATAGAGAGAAAACCTCCTCACGATACGCACTGAGTCCAGAAGTTCCGTTACCTTCCGTAACCTGTTGGAAAAACCCGACAAAATCAATCATACTGATGATGAAGATGACGCACAACGCTCTGTACTTTTTCTACTCATAAGTCAACAGTGTTTTCTATTATATTACCTAGTACATTCCGGGGAGTTTTTGGTAGGTATTTCTATGACTATAACTTATGACTTTGTGTTATTAAAACTTCGATTGTTTTCGGTCTGAAGATCGGTTAATCGTGAATGTATATCCTTATTGTAAAGGACAGGAATAACTGCAGTGGTGTCACTCTTTACTGTACCATCAAGCGAGTAACTGGTAGGTAGTAATTTATTTTTATTTAAAAACAATAATAAATAAATCTTAAAATTAAATTAAAAAAAATATTAAATTTTAAATAATATGACAAAAAAACCGTTATTTGTCAGATTTTTTGTGTAAAACAATAATAAATAAGGGTAATTAAATTTAATTTTAAAAAAATGACAAAAATGGTTTCTTTATCAGTGCATACGGACCTATGTATTTTTTAAATAATTAAAAAATGCGAAAGGTATTTACTTAAGAATGCATAAACGTGTGAACGAATTTCGATGCGATTTGGCATAAAGATAACATAAAATATTCATTTATTTCTTTTCCACAAAGGTGCTTTACAAACTAAAATTACATAAGATAAAATTATTCCTTTGTGAGAGACTAGGAAATCCTACCACACAGATTACTTGCCCAACAGTTTGTGTTTTTATTTAAAAATACGGTCCATTGGGAAAAAAAAGCAGAAACAGAATATAATTAAAAATTAAAACAGTTTTTATGGGGTGTGTAATTCGTTTCGGTGTGATGAATAAACTATGTGAATGAAAATAAACAATATTCAAGGACTGGACATTAAAGTGTGAATATTTTTTTTTTTTTATTGCGATTTTTTTCAAGTGAAGTTTAGTGGCTGTGTTAATTATTTGGAGAATTAATACCTAATGGACGTAATTGGTGTAATTTGGTATTTATCTCAAGAAACAATCATTGAAACTGGCGCGATTTCGGCAAAATGAAACTTTTTTTGGTGGTTAAAACTCATCCAAATGACATCCTCCGGCGCGACATCTGCCCTTGGGCGGAGCGGGAGATAGTATCAGACTCTTACTAACTAAAAAAACCCACCCCGTTCCTTCTTGCTTTTCATACCGGGCCGGAGCTACCTGTCGGAGCTAACCCTGGCCCCAGTAGGCTTTTTTTTCGGTTGGAAAAGTCATCCAATGATAAAACCCGCCCTTGGGTGGAGCGGGAGATAGTGTCAGACTCTTACTGACTAAACCCGAAGTTAAATACACTCGAGCCGAGTTTCCTTTCAGATAACCCTGGCCCCAGTAGTCGACCCAGCTGGGCTTCTGTTGCTGACAACTCCTTGAGGCGCGCGGGAACAGTACGCGCCGTCGACGACTTGGCTCGGTCCGGACGGTCGGACAGACCAATTGCTCGCCGTCCACAATCCCGCGCTTACAGTGGCCGGAAATCGGGATCGAAATCACGGCGGCAGCTGGGGCGCTGTGAGCACCGTTGCCGTATACGGTCGGCCTCCTCCTTTGCTATACGATACGGGTGAAGGAGCCTCTGATGTATAGTATCTCAGTATACACAATATCATCAAATAATTAAAACAACACGCTGTGTACATTTTCCCGCTCGATTTTCATACAACGTCGAGTGCTTGTCGAATAAAGTACTTGTTATGTAGCTAAGACACACGTTGTGATAAGCGCATCTTTTGAGATAAACAGTGTAATCAGTGGTAAAACAATTGAAGGTGAGAGTCGTACATAGTCGGCTTTTTTTCTTTTTTTGTTATCTACAGTGTGCAGTGGTTGACAGTGACATTATTTACAAATTTGGATTTTTGCGGTAAAGTTTTTTTTTTATTTTGCTGTTTTTTTTTTTCACTTTCCGTTAGTAGCCAGATGAATAGTCTGTAATAATAAAGGTGATATGTAAAATTAAATCTTTAGGCCATTTAGGAGCTAGATCATGAAAGTATGGCAGCCCAAGATTTGCTGGATGTTACATAAATATTGAAATAAGGTGCTTACTATTAATTCATGAATCCCTAAGCGACCACCGGTGGCCGCGCATCTATTGTCTTACTATTGTGTCTCTAATTGACGGTATCTGAAGGGTTAATTCAGCAGTGTTTTTTTTTTACTCTTTGAACAAATATCTTTAACTGCTAATGTGTAAGGTCACTATAATTTAAATGACTACTTAAATGACACTTTCACATATTAATTCAATTATTATTTTTATGATTTTATTTGACTGACATGTCTAATTTCAATTATTTTAACTATCACAATTTAATGTAACCTCTTTCATGTTTGTATGCTCATGTGGTAGAGCGTGCCGAGACTAAACCTAAGACCATGTAATGTACAGCACATACCTATCATGTTCTAACAAATAAATGATTATCATTACATTACATTTAATTTAAATCGGGATCTATCGAGATTGATATTAATTGTTTTTTTTTTTTGTTTCGTTTATTTATATGTTGCATTTACATGTTGTATATGGATGTTATATCAATATAGTGTCTCAAACATGATAGCAATATATTCATTCAATTGCATGTATTATGCCATACATTATATTTATTTTTATAATTGCATATCTAATTATTCTATTCATTCGGTAATATTTTATCATACATTAATATATTAAATTATGAATTTATACATTAGTTACCGCGAATCTCATCAGGCATTCCTCCTTGCGGTGGATGCCAGCGTACAGGATCGGTCTTTGTGGTGACACTTGGGGGAGGCCCATGTCCAACAGTGGACGTGTTTCGGCTGAATTGATAATGGTGATGATACATTAGTCAATCTATTTCATGATTATTTTCATCCAATTTCAAACACGTGTCTGTTACATAGTATTTGTTCTTAAAAGAATAATCATTCGTTTTTACAGTCAGTTGACACTAATTAAGATTAGATGTAATTGCTCCACGAGTCATAGCCGTAGGTACCATACACACACATACACACACACACACATTACCATTGGTTTCACTGTTACTTCTCACGTCTCATATATACTGTTTTTTATTGCTATGTGATTACTTTAAACTATATTATTTACTATCGAGGTGATAAACATGCCAAATGGTCTAAGGTAAGCTTGAGGTGATTGCTTTATTCTTAAAAAAAAATAGGTCTTTTACGTAATATTTAAAAAAAAATTGGCTAGGTGCGATTTGGACTCGCACTTAGCCATATTAACGAATTAAAATCTAACAAAAATTACCAACAAGCAAACGTCCGTTAATTTTTAATTGTATTGTTTATTAGTGTAGCGATAACAGAAATATACATTTTCTAAAAACAATTCTTTACCTCTTACGATTTATGAGATATAACCCGCTGACAGACGGACGGACGTCCATTCGTCTGTCAGTTCAAGCACGGCGCATATTTAAGGGTGAGTTTTACCCCACAATACCACTACGATATTTGAAGTTTGTCAAACATATTCAATTTTATAGCAAAAAATGGTAGTTTATACATTTTTAACTACAAGTTAAAACATTTTACTTTATATTGAAACACAAAAAGCGAATGAAAGACACAAGTGAGTTTTAGTCAGCAAAAGTCTGACACCCCTCACTCCACCAAAGAGCGGAAGAAGTCAAGTAATAATTTCTCACCTCAAAAAAAGGTATCAATCAAATACACGGTTTATACGAAAATCAACACTTTAAAACAGAATCCCTCCCGTTATTACCTGTCTCCTGCATTGCCCATTCCCTCTCAGCACTCTAGTCCCAAAGGGGATGTTCTCTGCATTTTATCGAATAATACAAACAAACATATACTGATCGACTGAAATGTTCAGCTAACGAATTACAAACATGTATTCTCGCTTATGTTAACTTTTTACATTTTATGACAAATATAATCGCTGCAGACTATTTACACATTCTTAAAATTTTTACGCATTATGCTCACTGCGTTTGTCTATCTGTATGAACGCGATAAACTCAATAACTATTGAACAAAAAGTATGCAGTTTTGACCAATAGATAGATTGATTCATTACAATGCTACTTTAAGGTGGGAAAGTCATCCAATGACATCCCCCGCTCTTGGGCGGAGCGGGGACTTTTACTGACAAAAACCCACTACTATTCTTTCATTGCCTTTCGTACCGGGGCCGAATGTTCCTTTCAGAAACACATCCTTGGCCCCAGTAGACTTCGACCCTGCTGGGCCCAATTGTTTTTTTTTTTTTATAATGGGGAAAATCATCCAATGATAACCCTCGCTCTTGAGCGGAACGGGAGATAGCGTCAAACTCTTACTGACTAAAAACCCATCCCGTTCCTTCTAGCCTTCATGCCTGGGCTCCAGCTTCCTTCCGGATAAGCCGGCCCTGGATAACCCTGGTCCTGAATAACCCTTGCCCCAGCTGCTGGGCCCAATACGCTCCGTCGACGTCTTGGGCTCGGTTAGAATGGTTATCAGACAGTTAGACGGCGAGCTGCCCATTTCTCACCATCCGTAAATCCCCGCTTACGGTGGGCTAAGGTTTAAAAGTATAAAACATGCAATTTATTTTGAAGAAAAGCCAAAAATTCAAAAGTTTTTAACACACTGTGTGGTCGCAAAAAGTATTTAATTATATATACACTAAAATAATTAAAGCCACTAAATCTATTGTTTTTGGTGTACAATAAAGTTTATTCTATTCTATTTTAAAAACACCTAACTTATATTCTAAAAATAAACTGATTCTTGGCCAGGAGTAAACTTGAAGAACACTTTCAGCGCGTCTTCGCAAGCCACTAATTAAAATAAATGACAATATGTAAAACATTTTACTAACTTAACTGTTATTAAATGCAAGAAACTTTCACTTTCATTAAAAGACTAGCTTTTGCCCGCGCGGCTTCGCTCCCGCTCTTCCCTACCCAACTCTACCCTACTCTACCCTACACTACCCTACTCTACCCTATTCTACCCTACTCTACCCTACTACTCTACCCTACTCTACCCTACTCTACCCTACTGTACCCTACTCTACCCTACTCTACCCTACTCTACCCTACTCTACCCTACTACTCTACCCTACTCTACCCTACCCTACCCTACTCTACTCTACTCTACCCTACTCTACTCTACCCTACACTACCCTAATTCCTTTTTCCATAAGAACCTTCTCCTCACAATAACAATCACAACAAAAAAAAAAAACAGCCAAATCGGTCAAGCCGTTTTCATGCCAAGTCGTGACAACGGAAAACGGGGGTCATTTTTATATATATAGAAGATTTACATAATAATATAACCTTTGACTCAGGATAAGATTGTACTTGCACGTAACTTTAAGTTATTGTAATAGTATACTCGAATAACTGTTGATTAGAATTTATATTAATTTTATTTTTTGCAGCATAGCATAGCTTAATTGGCCTTATAATGTTCCCACTGTTGGGACTCAGGCCTCCTCTCTAGTAGAGGGAATTGGCCGTAATCTTCCACGCGGGCCCAGTGCGGGTTGGTGGAAGTTATAGGTCTACAATTTTTTGGTTCTAGAACATACCAGTTTCCTCACAATGTTTTCTTTCACCGTTTTGAGAGCAGTGGTGATGAAATATATTACACAAAGTAATGCGCCTGGTTGGGTTTGAACCTGCGAACTACAACTCGTAAGTCGGGACTGTTACTACTCCACCACTTCTCTATATGCTGCAATATGCTCGTCGTTTATACCACGTACATCAAAGGACTGGAACAATTTGCCTACTGCGGTCTTCCCGTCCGATTATAATTTGGATGTCTTTAAAGCTACTAGACAACTGATAAACATACATATATATATTTCTAAATACATATCTATTATAGATAAACTACACCCAGACACAGAACAAATGATCATGGTCATCACATAAACATTTGTCCTGGGGAGAATCGAGCCCACAACCTCCGGTTTAGCAGTCAGGGCCACTAACGACTAGATCAACAGGCCAGTCTTGTATAGCATATAGAATACTCCCGGGATAATTTTCCATTGTAATAAGTTTGTACTTTCACGAGGATGAGGCCGCTATTACAAGTAGTTGATAACATTACATACAGAATAGCAAAATACACCAGTAATAAAAAATGAAAATAACCACTTGAAAGTATCAAGGTCTAATTGAATTAAACAGCAAAACTGACGATTAATTGTATATGTGTCAATGTCGCATATAACTGTAACAAATAATAAATAATTGGTTTGTGAACTAAACGGTTCAGTGAATCTGACCATGGCATTTTTTACTCAGCTGTTAAGGTCAACAAACTCGACTCGACGTATGTATAAGTAGGTACATATAGTTTTATTGTTCTATCAGAGTATCTAGAATGTTGTCATTTTTTGCAAATGCATACATAAATTTACAATGTACCTACACAGTAGCGTATGGAGTAGTGATGGCCACAGAAACGGCCCCGACTTATGAGTTGTAGGTCGATTCAAACCCAGTCAAGCGTGCACGTCTTACGGCATTACTTTGTGTAATTTATTTCATCACCACTGCTCTCAAAACGGTGAAGGAAAAAATCGTGAAGAAACCGGCATATTCTCATCATTCATCATCATCATCATTTCACCCAAAAGACGTCCACTGTTGGACATAGGCCTCCCCCAAGTGCCGCCACAATGAACGGTCCTGTGCATCTCGCATCCATCAGATTCCCGCAACCCTTACCAGGTTATCGGCCCACCTTGTAGGAGGCCTACGTCTTCCGGTACTTGGTCGCCATTCCAGAACCTTTCGGCCCCAACGGCCATCCCGCGTTGGCATGTTCTAGTATCAAATATTCGAAGAAATGTGACATTCACCAACCCGCATTGAGCCCGCGTGTTGGATTACAGTCCATTCCCTCTCCTAGAGAAGAGGTTCCAGCAGTGGGAGCATTAAAAGGCTAATTTTGCTATTATTCTGCGGTACATGACATGATACTCCCAGACATAATACCGCGTTTAACGTTTATTTTTTAACCGTTTAAAAAATATTTACATTGATAACTCGACTAATTGTTTGAACACTGTTCTATTCGTTGACACCTTGTTCACTTATGTAATTATTTTTTGTTTGTACTCTTTATCGATTAAAATATGCGGAAGTCAGGATATAAACTTGATTGACTGGCCTGGTGGTCTAGTGGTTAGTGGCCCTGACTGCTATGCTGAAGGTCGTGGGTTCGCTTCCCTCCCAGGACAAATGTTTGTATGATGAGCACGATCATTAGCGTCTGGGTGTAATTTATCTAATAATGATAGTGATGAAATTAAGACACTCCATCTCGCAAATTATTTACTACCTGAGTAGTAAATAAAATACATAGATATATAAGAAAACTAAATATTAACAAATTATTGATGCGAAACCTAACTCCAAACTAAAATATGGCGTCATAAAACTCTTCCACAACGCTGTCAACTGAAAGTGCGCCCAAAAGGCTGGCGGCATTGCCACGTTGTATAGCAAATCTCTGACCGAGATAAAAGTTAGCCTTTAGATCATGCGAAGTATCAACTAAGCGTTTGTATAGTTCTTTAAAAAAATATGCTGTACAGAAGTAGGCATAACTACTATGTACATAACCACAACAAACATTGCCCAGCGCGAGCGCGCAAATAAGTTTCGTTGAGCACCACTTAGAAATGATCTCAAGGATATAATCAATGAGCTAGTAGTTCTCGAAATGAGCGGCTTGACAAATTAGAGGCACATATACCTAATGGAGATAAAGGTCAACTAACAATTATGAAATCTAAAAACCTATTTATTAGGTACTAGTATACCTATTAGACCAGTTGACCTAACAATATCTACCGCTTTAAAAACTGATGGTCACATTGTGATGTCAAATGAGCGTGTTATGATTATTCTCATTATATTTAGCCCATATTGTCCCACTGCTGGACAATGGGCTTCTATCCATGTGTTGTGCTATAATTACATACAAGGTGTAAGGGACAGCCCTCCGCAAACTAAAGATTTGCTCAGTAGACATAACTGAACAACCTTCCACAAAATCGGATCCACAAATTCCTCTCCATATAAACTGTCCAGTCAAGTTTATCATTTTGAATGGTGAGGCTGATTTTTTTTTCGTTTCCTGAATAAAAATCTTGTGGAAAGTTGTTCAGTTTCGTCTACCGAGTAAGCCCTTAAAGTTTGCGGAAGGCTATCCCTTACACCTTGTATATACTATCATAGATATTTTTACGTTATTGTACTGATAATTTTCAAGTAAGTGTACGCTTTGTACGTATGGGTGGGATGGTGGGATAGCCATCATGTACCGATGGCGCAATGCCGTACATCCAGTGGTCCAATGATCGTTGTTAATACAGTTGATGAAGTCCTTATAATACAGTGTTGCCAATAAATATTAAATTCTTTTTTGCCAACCGCTTTTTTTTAATTTCGAACGAAATCATAATAAAATAGGACCAGTTTTGTAATATCTATTTAGCTTTCAAGATACCCATTCAGTATATCTTTCACGTCATTATTTATTACCAATGCTCTTGTGCCAAGCCTCTGTGAAAGTTAATTGATTTCAGCTAGTTACCTTTAAAATTACCTAAGTAACTCGATACTTTAGGGAACTCTTATTACTAAAACGTGAGTTGAAAACCAAAATCACAGTGGAATTAGAAACTAGGATCTTTAGGTACCTATATTAACTTAAAAGATTTATAAAGGCTTTTTAAAATATATTTTTCTGAGGATTTATTTTTTTGAGGATAAGTAATATGAACAAAAACCTAAAAATCCAGTAAAATTTTATTTATTTTTTAGTTTTAGTATAATATACAGGGTTATTTGTAAAACACCGGCAACCTCTCAAGACTAAGTTACTAACATCATAAACAATAACTTTTGTTCTATGACTTTTAAAAATTTATCATATTTTAGTTTATCAGATTTTCATACAAAATGAAAAATATTTAAATTGAACGTCCTAAATATTACAAAGTCTATGCGAAACAAGCAATAGTGCAATAGCGGATGGGAGTGGGTAGCGCTTGCGCGCGTCGCGTTATGCAGACGTAGGTAGGTATAGCAAAATACAGAGTTGAAATCTGTAACGAACTCTTGAAGGTTTGTTTTTGGTAAATGTATTATGTTTTAAAAAAGTCATAGAACAAAACATGCTGTTTATGATGTTAGTAATATAGTCCTACAAGGTTGTTAGTATTTTACAAAAAACCTTGTATAATTTTTAGCAAGTTAAACATTGATAATACCTATCGCTTACACGGACAAAACGTTTGGGGAACACATTCATGCGGGAGTCTGTTTCTTCTACAAAATATATTTCTTTGGTTTATTGGTACACATACTAGCTACAAAATGAAGCTTCGCCCCTTAGGTTAGTTGACATCTCTATGAAGCGTGCAATATGCATGAAACAACGCACCCTCAATCGACTCGGGAATCAATGGCTGTAGTAAACAATTGACACGCTGCATTGTAGACTCAGTTCATGTTAACGAACACGATGTTTAGTTTGCTTACAATATTGATTGTGATATGTCTGGCTAGAGGTTTGGCTCCCAGCTATTTGACAACGGCAGTCCGGCTACTAAGGTTACCTAATACACAGAGGCTTAGCGTATACTAGTTTAGACGTGGGCGAAAACGCATCAGCGAGGCCTTTTTCTTTTATAAATTCTAAAACGAGACACACAAGCTGCTAATTTTACATAACTAGCTTTTTTTTACCCGCGGTTTCGCCCGCGTTTATTAATATACTTTACTCTTTTTCCCCCTTTTCTCACTTTGTTATTTAATTAGCCCATGTACACTCTATCTCTGTAGGTACTACTCCACGGTCCCAACTATCTCTGTAGGTACCAAAATTCATCAAAATTGGTTTTGCCATTTAGGCGTGAAGACGTAACAAATAAACAAACAAACTCACTTTCGCTTTTATAATTTTATAATATTAGTAAGGATTCTAGGTTAATAAAGTCAATGTTAAGCAAAATTGATAAGTAAATTATATTTATTACTTGGACACTAGCATAATTACTTGTTTAAGAGTTACTTGTCATGTGGCTGTTACATGTTACTATTTTGTGTGAAAAATGAAATAAATTTTTCACTTCTTCTTTTTAATTCTTAAAAAAACACGTGCAGGTTGTCCCATTATCTTCATCATGGTCTACTGTAATGATATCTACTATGAAATATATTTTTGATAATCTATTGTACACACAGACATGTTCGTTGATGTTTGCTAACACACTGACTGATAAGAAATTCAAGTGATCTACTCAATACAGGCCTGTACTTAAACTAACTTTACTAATAAATTATTATTAATATCCCATTTATTTATTTTCATATACAAACTTTTTAGGTACATTATTAAATACATACCAGCTTTTTCCACGGCTTCCCCCGCATACATAAAATATAGTTTATGTCACTCAGGAATAAAGAAGCTTAATTAGAATTTTTTTTAAGCAGCCGATTGCGAAAATTTTTCACCGTTAGCAAGCTGCTTTATTCTTCGGTAATCTTTAAAAGTACTTTCCAAACCATTACTTTTAGAGATTACCTCTTACAAACATAAATAACAAATTTTACCTCTTTATTTAAGTGTAAATTACTTAAATAACTGTAGAGTGCGAAAATATCAAACCAACTGATTGCATTAATTTCGCTTCTGTTATCGCCGCACCGCACCCAAGTGCGATTGCTCACGTAAACCACTGTAATAGAGTTAATTGTTTGTTCCAACATGCCGCATCGCTTCCTCGGATATTGCCCTATGGTGTAAACGTTATAAACGCGAAAGAGATAACTTTATACACGCACAGTTTTTAATATTTTATCTTTTTTTCCTAATTCTAAGTACTGTTTTCAAGTTTATATGTATGTGTGAGGTACAAATAAACTTTTTTCTTTCTTATTTCTTTAAAGAGAGAAGAAAAAATAAACGTGAAGGAGGAAACTACAGGCAAAAGAGAAAAATAAAGGCGGAAGAAAAATCTTACAGAAGGTTGAAAGATCTGCTCCCTGCAAAATTTAGGTTGCACATTTCAGTCAAGTCACTATCGTAAAAACGTCATATACTACTTGCGAGCTTTTTTTAAAGAGACGTGTATCTGCGAGTTTCTCTTAAATGCAGTTATCATCCTTTATGATATACAGGTTACTAAAAGGTATTGTGTGTATTTATTACATGCATTTTATGGTCATAAAGCAAATAATAATAATTATGTACCTAGATAGATAAAGACTCCCGGAGACAGATTCGAAGCGACAAGCTGTGATAAATCAAAGCGCTATGATAGAATACGAATCGGTAATCAGAAAAAAATCTTCAAAAAAGTTATTATGAAAAAGAAGAGACTTCAGAATCAGATCAAGAAGAGAAACAAGCAAAACATTGCAACAACGGAACATTTTTAATTATAAATTTCGTGTCTCACCTTGAAATAACTCACAGAATAAATCACTATTCCATTCAAGCAGGTATGCATTTTCAATCAATATTTTTAATCACTCTACAGCAACAATGATTGAAAACTTTACACCGTGTCTTTGACATCGACCTACTAGCGAATATCATGGATCCAATCCAATACATGATTATGGACCCCCAGTGTTGGAATTTTTGTCGGGTTTGCCTATTTAAAAAAAAAAATCATATCCTTTACTGGATCCATGGTATTCGTTTGTGCGATGTAAAAGACTCTCTGTATAGAAGGAAAAACTAACTACCTAACATACCAACGCACAGCCGAAACTACTCGGACTGGGGTCGTGATATTTTACAAAAAAAAAATGCAGGGGTAGGAAGGGGTAGGTAGGTAGGTAGGAGTTAGGGTTTTTATTAAAAGGTTTCCTTTTATGACTAGCAAGTAGAGTATTTTCCAAAATTCTTGCCCTATAGATATGAAACATAAAAATGACTAGCGGCCAGTCCCGGCTTCGCATAAAAAAATTAAAGCCTATATTGCTCAGGGTGAATGTAGCTTTCCAATGGTAAAAGAATTTTTGATATCGGCACCGTAGTTTTTGAGTTTATTCATTATAATAGTGTAGATTAATGGTCCAAATTTAATATGGAAAAACCTTTATTCACGTGGATGAAGTCGCTGGCAGAAGCTATAGTCTACACATATACACCAATCAAACATGACTGTGATTTCATAATTAAAGTTGGTACTAATAAATGTGGTTATGTGGTATATTATAATACTGATGTGTAATAAGGTACAATGGACAATAAGGTAACCGCAATAATTGGAAAATGATAAAATTATCTGCATCGATCGCACTTGTGGGTTTTAAAGTCCAAGTCTATTGCAATAAATGTGGTACAAAATATAAGATTATCAGAACTCAAGACATAAAATTTAATATTATACTTTGAGATATTTTTACTTATGAGAAACAAAATAAAAATTTGAAAATTAAACCTTATTCATGAAACATATGATTTCACTTTTTTTCTGAGTTTGATTTCTTTATGAGCTGGCGATTTATCGACATAATTATATTTTTTTAAAACAAATATTTAATAATTTCCAGCCCTCAAAATAAACTGCAGTAAGCAGTTATACATGAACACCAAACCATCGTATATTGACCGATACAAAATCATAAATTTTCAAAGGAATTTGTTTGACGTACACTTTTCTTTTGAGATATTTTTTCAAAATTATCTCGAAACCAGTTGTTAATCGCCTAGGCTATGACCTAGTGCTGAAAGGTTTCTAAACGGTCACACTACCACGTTCGGAGTGCCCAATGCAAGTTCGTTTTACATTAACGCGATCAACAAGTTTATGACATTCGGCGCTCCGATTGGCTCGCTCCAAACTCTTAACCAACCAAAGAGCAAAACGCGGTATACGCTTCGATCGCGTTAACTTAAAAACAACTCGCACTCAGCGTACTGAAAAAAAAACTCAAATTCGACTTGTAATTAGAAAACCCTGTCTATTTCTGCTTCATTTAATCCACAAAACAATCAAAATTAATTAACTTTTTTCTTTTCACAGATAACCCTTGGCAATGGATGGATGATTCAGCAACCAAGACCTGCAAACGACCCACAAATTTAAGCCTTCACCCTTAGGAATTACCTCACAAATTGGATTGGCAAAATGGCGAATACAAAACCTTCGGCGCCCCCCATTCACACGGTCTCGGACAACTACAGTTCAAAGTAAGTGACTTTGTATAATGGCGACCGATTTATAAGGCCGACTACTGAGGCCAATTGCTGTAGGTAATAGATCTCGTTTGATCATTCAAAGTGCATTTAAATGGTTTATTTGAAATAAATGCTTTGATAGATTTATTGATCATATTCAATCCACTCACAATCCGAAAACATGAACCAACCACACAACCCCCAAGCGAACGCGTAATTACGCGCCATTCGGTTAAACGTCAATTGAACGCCGGGTCCGCATAGATTATTAAAATATTGGGCGTTTTATTTATAAGGTATGTATCCAAGACCGTAAATAAGAAGTTTTTCATAAAGTAGTGTCTGTACACATCCGAAAATAAGCAACCTTACCCTACTTACATGCTCAAGGCCGAGTTAATTAATAAAATTGTCTCGAATACACCCCCTCCCTTTCTCCATTAGTATCCTTTCAAAACTTTGGACCAAATTCTGGAACAAAAAAAAACGCAAATTAATGTGACAAATTGCTAAATGCACGTTAACTAGGTACTTTGTTTGGTAATGTTCATCAGTCAACGGCGTTAGTAGACTTGTATTTAATTTTTGATGTATCTGTGATTTATCTCCAAAAGTCAGGAGTTAATAGTCTTCATTTTTTAAACATACCTGTATTCGAAACAATACTTATTTATTTATTTATTACATCTTGGAGGACTTACAGCTTAAACAAGCAAAAAATATATTATATAAAGCAAAAACTATCATAGACGACAGCAAGCCAATTACAAGTCCTCACGTATAAATGAATAAATAATATACTTAGTTCAAAAACACCAAGGTACCAAAATACCAGTTCAAATCTCTAGCGATCAATCGGTCTTTTGAAAAACCAACTCCGAAAAAGTTTTTATCAAGTAAAGATTTAAGACTTTGCTGGTAACATACATTGAATCAAAAGAAAATATAGTAAACTAAGCCCTGAAAATATCAAAAATAAAAATAAAATATTTTTTAGAATTCCCGCAAGACTTGAAACTAGATTTGTGTCAAGTTTACGAAGAGCGAGCCTTCGTAAACCTGACACAAACACACTCCTGTTACATAGGACAAATCCAATTTATCCTTTTTTATCTGTAAGGTGAGAAATCATAAAATACACACCATCTCGCTCCAGCAAGAGCGGGAGAAGTCACAAGAAGAACATCTATGCCACCTCACAGTAACTAAATATAAAATCCTTCATCGCGATATCAGCTTTATCCACGCCATTACAACATAAACAATGATCCGAAAATAACCGGGTAGTTGCCCGGACTAGACACAGCTGGTTAAATTGGTCCTTCTAGTCGAAGGACTTTGCTTTTTCGGTGGAAACTTGCAGGATTTTACACCCCCTACCGCATACCTGTATAGGGCCATAAAAGGAGTGTTTTGTTTTTGAGTTTTTTGTTATTTTGTTTTTTTTTTGAGTATTTTGTTTTTTTGCATCCCAGTATTTTGTTCATGCCAAGGCGTCGACGGCACGTAGTGTTCCATGCGTGCTTCAAGGAATTGTCACCAACCGTATGGTAGCTGGGTCAAAGCCTACTAGGGCCCAGCAGGGTCGAAGCTTACTGGGGCCATGGGTGATGCGAAAGAAATCCCCAGGGCCCTGAAACAATGGCAGAGAAGGAAGTGGGTGGAGTGGATTTTTAGTAAAGTCTGACACGCCCTCTCACTCTCCGGCCAAGGTCATTTAGATGATTTTACCACGTACAAAAAAGTAGTTTGTTCATTATCATCATCATTTCAACCAAAAGACACCCCATTTTGTTTCTTCTGGGGTCAGGGTTATCTGAAAAGAAGTTCGAGCCCCAGTATGAAGACGCTAGAAGGAACGGGCTGGGTTTTTAGTCAGTAAGAGTTTGACACTATCTCCCGCTCCACCCAAGGGCGGGGGGCTGTCATTGGATGATTTTTGCCCACCGTAAAACATTTTTTTCCATATAATAATATTCGACTAAAACGTAGGCGACGTTTCCGAGAAAAGCTAGCGTAGAAATAATAACTTGTTATATTATACCCTCTCTCACCCTTAAGGTGGTGCATCATGACTCACATTTTCACTGTTTTTCATACAACCGCTCATAACTGATTATGACGTTATTACACACTTTTCATTAGATATTTTGGAAACACATTATCTTGTGGATATTATCTAGGTTTCTAAAGAAACCAATTTCTAAATTTGTGTAAAACTAATTCAGTAAAAACCTCTGAAAATCTCTTATTTTGTATGAACTTTGACACTTCATAATTTGCTTAAAAATTAAAAAAGTCAAAAAAGTAATCTTCTAGAGACCTTTCAAATTTTATTAAGATTCTAAATGACGACAACTTTTTCCAAAAACTTTTAAGGTTTAAAAAAAAACAGCTATTTCCTGGAGCAAGTTTTGTGAAATTTCGAGTAAATCTCGGAATTACCGAATACTAACAGAGTTTCCAGGCGTTATCTCTCTTTTTTTGCGTTGCCTTTTCGTCAAACATCGCGTTGGATTGCATTAAATGAAGTAACAAGCTTTTAAACCATTTTCTATGTTTACGAAAAGCTAGTGGAAAAGGTCTCTCTTAAGGAAAAACCCTCGTAAAATAATATTATTCTAAATGAAAAACCTATATTGTATGTTTCATGTCTCCTGTCTAGACATGTGCCAATATTATCGACACTTCACCTGTCAGGGGACACACAAATCCTTTCTCGTCTTTTGTGGGACTATATCGAAATAAAATCGAGACAAAATGTGATGGACTGGCTTTGTTAGTGTTGTCGGTAGTGTTTTGGTTTTAATCCTATATTCTTCTTCTAGTGGGTTGCACCAAGAGCTACGGTATAATGGACATAAGAGATAATAATGACTCTTTTTTACATGAGTAATAAAAACTTTTTACAAAAAAAAATATATTCGTTATTTAACACCGACTTCCGAAATAAAAATTGTAGATACTTTTCAGTGTATTTTACATTGAAGTCGGTTTAATTTTTTTTTTTTTAAGTTTTTTATTTTTCACTTCTTAGTTATGGTAGCACCATTAAAAAGTACCTACCCTTCAGCTAAACATAAATTACCTTATAGCCAGAGTGCAACTCATAACGATTCTAATAATCCCAATTAAAACTAAACCAAAATTTAAACCAAATTTAAAATTAAAACCAAAAAAAATAACGCAATTAAATGTTTCCATATTAAATTCACAAGGAAAAAAATACCACTTGCTACGAAGTACAACCTCAATCGCACACTACTGGCAGAAGTAAATGAAATTAGGGATCTTGGCGTGATAACTGACAGTAAACTTAAATTTACTTCGCATGTCAACAGGGCCGTCACTAAAGCTGCTCAAATGCTCGGGTTTCTGAAGCGGAACACAAGCGGTTTTAAGCATGCTCGCACCAAAATCTTGCTGTACCAAACCTTAGTGCGCAGTCATCTTGAATTTGCTAGCGTTGTATGGAATCCGTTTTATGCAGTACATTCGCAGCGCATTGAAAGTATTCAAAGAGCGTTCACTAGGCATTTGGTCTTTAATTTCAGTGGCTTTTCGCACAGGAATCCCTACAAAGAGCGTTTAAAAAAATTTAAAATGTGCCCCCTTCGTGATCGAAGGTGTTTATTGGACATGTGCTTCTTTCATAAAATCATGAGCGGTCAGAGTCAGTGTCCCTACTTTCTTCAGAATCTGTCTTTGAAGGTTCCTCGCACCTATCCTCGAAGAAAATTCAGAGATCTTTTTCACACTCCACCTACAAAATCTAATTTGGGACGTCAGGCACCCCTTCGTAGAATCATTGACGAGTACCATTCTCTTGTTCTGAAAATGCCCGATCTAGACGTGTTCCACGATAAACCACGTGACTTTAAGAAAAAAGTCAAAGGCATTCTCGGCTTTTGAATGTAAATTGTTTGATTAGATTATTGTTTTTTAAAGATTAAGTTCTATTATAATTAAGTACATTGAATTAATTGACATTAAATTAAATCATAAAAAATAAATTAAATTATATTGTATTAAATAAATTGCGACATTTATATTATAATTAATTTTGATTTTAATTTTATTGTATATTTTGTGTTGTTTATATATTCATATGAGCTGTAAAATTGTAAATGCTATGTACGCCCTCATTGTCACGTACATCAGACCATAGTAATGCAATTGTTTTTCAACAATGTTAAATGTAGGTGATGTGGCAGTACTATAAATAAATAAATAAATCCCAAATACGGTTATCTTATGAGTATATGAATTTACCTTCCAGCTTTATCACCAGATCAGTTCGATACATCCCCCGAGAAAGAGGGGGGCTCTTTTCTTACAGTCAGCCATCGACTACACGCATAAAGAAAGCAATTTTACTTGTTACGACAATTCTGCTATGATTCTATGAGGAGTTCTGTTCCATATCTTCGAAGTTCATGATCAGATCATAACAATATTTCTAAGGGACCAACTTAGAAGCATAACCTATCAATCTTTTCTCTAAAAAATTTTCAAAATCGGTCCACAATTGACCGAAATATCGGTGAACATACATACAAAAAAAAAGCCGAACATAGAACCTCCTCCTTTCCGAAGTCGGTTAAAAATATAAAACAAAGCCGTAACCATACTAATTTTAAATCTTTGACAATCGTGTGTATAAAATACTGTTCGTTACTGTTCATTCCAGGTTGCCTGAAAGAGATTGCGGTAGTTTTTTATATATATAATGGTGTATAAAATATATCCATACTAATATTATAAATGGGAAAGTGTGTGTGTCTGTTTGTCCGTCTGTCACGGTAAAACGGAGCGACGAATTGACGTGATTTTTTAAGTGAAGATAGTTGAAGGGATGGAGAGTGACATCAGCTATTTTTTTTCTTTTTCTAACCCCCAATTCCCTAAAATGGGGAATTGAACGCGAGCGAAGCCGTGGGCAAAAGCTAGTAATAAATAAATAAGATTATTCACAGATGCTATTGGCCCATATGACCTTCAATAGTTACCGTCAAAGTTAATATTGACAACGACCGTTGAATTCTACCGCACCATCACGTAAACGTTAAATTTTTGTCAAAACATCATTATTTGTCATTCGGTTCAACCATAACTATAGCGTTTAACCGCAGCCAACCGAATTTGACCAGTTAATGTTATCGTTATTTGTGACGTAATTTATGATTATTACTAAATAGGTGCAAACCGACTATATTTCATCCTACTAAATTTCTTTTAGGTTCATCATCATCATCATTTCAGCCGATATACGTCCACTACTGGACATAGGCCTACCCCAAGCGTGGCCACAACGAACGATTCTGTGCGCCTCGCACCCATCGATTTTCCGCAACCTTCACTAGGTCATCAGTCCACCTTGTTGAAGGCCTTCCATCGCTGCGTCTTCCGGTACGCGGTCGCCACTCCAGAACCTTTCGGCCCCAACGCCCATCTGTTCTGCGAGCAATGTGCTCTGCCCATTGCCACTTAAGTTTGGCAATTCTTTGTGCTGCAACTTTAGTTCTGCCTGAACGCCTGCCAGAGGGTCATGGCAATACGGATGGTGTGGGGACACCGCACGATCTCCCGCGAAGCGGCGAGCCTTCTGGCTGGCCTACCACCGTGGGATCTGGAAGCAACAGTCCTTGCACACATGCACGATAAGCGCGTGGAGATGCAACGCCGGGGTGAAAGTCCACTACCGCGACAGGTCGAGGTATGGCGGACAGAGCTCCGGCGGGATCTGACGGTGAAATGGCGTCAGCGACTATCGCAACCCAGTGCTGGGTACGCCACAATTATGGCGGTAAGTCCCCTCTTTGAGGCGTGGCTGGAAAGACCTCACGGCGTCCTTACCTTCCGCATGACGCAGGTCCTCACCGGACATGGCAAGTTCGGGAGGTTCCTGCATCGGATTCGAGCGGAAGAGACGCTCGGGTGCCGCCACTGTGCGGAACGCCCGGAGGACACAGTGGAGCACACAGTTGAGGTGTGCCCATCTGGGTCGAAGCCTACCGGGGTCGGGGTTATCCGAAAGGAAACTAGAGCCCCGGTATGAAGGCTAGAAGGAACGGCGTGGGGTTTTTAGTCAGTAAGACTCTGACACTGTCTCCCACTCCACCCAAGAGCGGGTTTCGCTTCATTTTTGATTCGATCACGCAAGGAAACTCCGAGCATAGCCCTTTCCATTGCCCTTTGCGTGACTTTAAGGTTGTGTTTCTTGATGGGAAACTGGTACTCCAGAGCTGCATGCTGAGCTGTCTCAACTTTGTGCCTTTGATTGTGGCCAACAAACTCTAATAAATGATAGCAAATCTTTCGGAATTACTGGATTCGCCTGTTTATTTTGAACACCATTTCATAGAATGGAGTTGACACTGTTATTCCCCATTTCGCCAATTACCTACATTGTAATTTCATAGTAGGGTTATCATATCGGACATAGCTTATTTTGTTTATGGACCTATCATGATGATTAATTTGTGTTGGGTTAAGTTCTGACTGTATTACCTCCGTGGTATTACCTACTTATACATATTTCCATTGGTCATATGAAGTAGTATGATCACGGAAAATTTAACCGTTGTGCTGTGTCTGTACCGAATAAAAGTATTTCTATTCTATTTTAGTGCTTGACTGTGAAGAGCAGTGATAGCCGAATGGTATCGACCCCGACTTACGAGTTGTAGGTCGCAGGTTCAGACCCAGTCACGTGCATTGCTTTGTGTAATTTATTTCATCACCACTGCTCTCAAAACGGTGAAGGAAACCATCGTAAAGAAACCGGCATATCCTAGAACCAAAAATTCGAAGACATGTGACATTCACCAATCCGCACTGTGCCCGTGTGGTAGATTACGGCCCATTTCTTCTCTCAGAGAGGAGATCCGAGTCTCAGCAGTGGGAATATTGAAAGGCTAATTATATGTCTGTGATCCCACCTGATGGTAAGCAGTGATGCAATCGTTGACGGTAAGGCTTACTAGTTTATTAGGTTTTCACAGTTATCCATATCTATATATATAAATATAAAAAGAGAGACTGACTAACAGACATATCAGCGCACAGCCAAAACTACTAGGACTAGGTTTTAAATTTCACACAAGAGTTTTCCGTATTCATATAAGGAAAACTCTTACTTTAGCCTGGAAGATGTGGTCTTCCAGGCAGACAAATTGTTCCATACTGTTAAGTTAGCAACTGTTTTTAGAGTTTCGCAACAGTTACCAACTGAAATTAGTTCCTTTGTAGAAAAGCTGAGAACATGAAAGTTATCCTGCATTTTGTGCAGATATTGTACAAATTTTAATTTTAGTCTTTCTGTTGTTGATTTTTAAAGGAAATAATAATAATATATTACTACTATACTTACTTACCTCTTACTTGTGAAATTACACATAAAAGGTAAGTACATAGTTATTCTCATATATATGTAGATGTATGTAATTAGATAGTATATATCTGTGATCAGAATCTTGTGATCAAAATTGTTATGTATGTTAATCTAAAGATACATATATTTAGTTGAAAGCATTTCAAATCCCAAAATAGGCAAAGAAATAGTACATTTTGATACAAGTGTAAAAAGTTTATAACTGCAGTAGTCAGCTCCATAACACCCTCGCCTGCGGCTCGTATAAATTCTACCTCGGTCGCAATAACAAACCTTTTGCACTAGTATCCAAAATAATTTACTATTTTCGAACTGTTGCAGGTTTTTTGCGGTAGGAAGTCTTTAAATAACTTTTCCCACCACTGCACAGGAGGAGCGCTTATCTCACTTACGTAATTATGATACCACATGATCACCATTAATATTGCATCAATTCTTTAAATGTATTGTTGTCAAAATATTAACCACCTATTGTATCTTCTAAACAATAGATTAACTCAACACCGTTACCTAAGCCATGTGCGGTATGACATAAAACGGATGGCAGATTATTGCAACTGATTAAGATTTGGCGTAGATAATGCTCCCTTGTCATGATGGTACTATAAAATAGATAGGTACAGAAGTCACTCTTATGTATGTACTTCACTTTTTATACCTACGCTAGGCGATTGCACTCACGTTAGCGCATTGCTCCTAACTGTACGAGTGCGACTGGGTGACTGAGCCGAGATGTCGTGTCCGTGAGCGATGTCTATGCACAAAATATATAGGTACAGAAGCCAATCTACATACAAAGCGCGCTCGAGCAACGCACACATAGACACCGCTCACGGACACGATATCTCTGTAGCGTCTCGGCCCACTCACTCGTCGACCAGTTCCGACTCAAATACTCATTAGTGTGCGTCCACCGAGCGTAGGTATAAAAAGTGAAGTACATACATTTTTTTTTTTTTTGGTCGGGAAATTCATCCAATGACAAAACCCGCTCTTGGGTGGAGCGGGAGATAGTGTCAGACTCTTACTGACTAAAACCCCACCCCGTTCCTTCTAGCCTTCATACCAGGGCTCGAGCTTCCTTATGGACAACCCTGACCCCAGTAGGCTTCGACCCAGCTTGGCCCCTCCTGTTGCTGACAACTCCTTCAGGCGCGCGGGAACAGTGCGCGCCGTCGACGTCTTGGGCTCTGTCTGGACAGTTACTGGACGGTTGGACAGCGAGCTACGCATGGCTCACCGTTCGCGAGCCCGAAGTACACACAAGAGATTGTCTTCTGTACGCATTTGTTTTGTGATGGTACGTACGATGTAATTAGGTACGGCCATCTTTTCCTCAATGTGTCTGATAAAAATCTAAATTGCTTCAGCCGGGAAAATGCGTAAGGAAGTAATAATGTCCGACGTCCGTGGCAATATGAAAGCGGGCCCTATCAGAACAGCCCCCCTAGCCAAGTTACAACCGTTTCGCTTGCGTCGAACGTTTCGAGTTGACCTTGCCGCCAATTCTTTTGTTCTGACCACGTGGCTGAGCGTTGAGACGAACGTCGTTCCCGTACATTTGAAGCTTTCTACTAGCGTTACCTATTGCAGATTAGCAACTTGGCGAGGGGTACTGAACTAATCATTGCATATGAGATTGGTGCCTTTTTGACCTCGCACAGATTTTAATCTATTTCATTGTTTTTATATTTTGTATCTATTTTTTTTTTAGTTTTAATATATTGTGTGAAGCACAAACAAAAATTTTTATTCTTTCTTCTTCCTTTCTTAAACTGGTGAAACAAAAATGCTAGCCTATGTCCGGTGTATAAGCTATCATCATCATCATCATATCAGCCGAAAGACGTCCACTGTTGGACATAGGCCTCCCCCAAGCGTCGCCACAACAACCGGTCCTGTGCGTCACGCATCAAGCTATATTGGTACCTTATCAAAATCTTACGCGCAAAATTACGCATCAATTTGATGTGATAATGGGAAAAATAGATTTTTTTCTATCGGAGATGCATAATAAAAGATTTACTTCGGCATGCAACTTTAACAGATAGCTAAGTTTATTTTGTATATAAAGTTCAGACCTTAACGTATGATAAAAAAATATACTTTAGAAAGTTAATACATACAGAGGACGATTTATTTTTAAACATGGGTTTTTTATACATCATCATCATACGGAATAAACACATACTAAAAAAAATCGATTCGAGGCCTTTTCGGCAACCTGATACAGCATCCGGTCCGAGCCAAGACGTCGACGGCGCGCACTGTTCCCGCGCGCCTCAAGGAGTTGTCAGCAACAGGAGGAGCCCAGCAGGGTCGAAGCCTACCGGGGTCGGGGTTATCCGAAAGGAAACTAGAGCCCCGGTATGAAGGCTAGAAGGAACGACGCAGGGTTGTTAGTCAGTAAGAGTCTGACACTATCACCCGCTCCACCCACGACCGGGTTTTGTCATAAGATGTTTTCGGAGTTTCGGAGCGATCCCAAAAGATACAAAAAATTCATGTTTAAAAATAAATCGTCCGCTGTATGTATTATAACTTTCTAAAGTATTTAATGAGACGTCAGAAACATTTCTTTGTTTATAATATTCTTCTCTAAAAAAGAGAGTTTAAGGCATTTAAGTCACGTTTAGGTTCTCCAGCAAGTTAAACTTTTAATAGGATGTAAAAGAATGAAGATATTTCCAAATTTTCGCCAACCATTTTTTGCGCGTCTTGTATTCGTCAACCCATTTTATAGATATTTTTTACGTCGAAACGTCAATAGAAATCAAATTAACACGACAGCCCCCGTATAAAAGTAATTATACTTATAGGGAATAATGGAAAGGTTGGCTTATTTTCGAATAAAATTTTTGTATATGACTGTTTGATGCCAAAATAAAAGAAAAAAAAAAAAAAAAAAAAAAGATATTTACAGACTACTTTTTTTCCGGCGGGCAGAAATCATCTTATGACAACCCCCGCTCTTGGGTGGAGCGGGAGATAGTGTCAGACTCTTACTGACTAAAAACCCACCCCGTTCCTTCTAGCCTTCATACCGGGGCTCTAGTTTCCTTTCGGATAACCCCGACCCCGGTAGGCACCCTGCCCTGTAGGCGGTCCTGTTGCTGACAACTCCTTGAGGCGCGCGGGAACAGTGCGCGCCGTCTACAGAATACTTTGATGACTTGCTGAAGGTTGAGGGAATCCGATGGATGCGGAACGCACAGGATCGTGCATTGTGGCCACTTGGGGAGGCCTATGTCCAACATTGCGCGTTTATCGGCTGAATTGATGATATGAATGCGGGACGCACAGGGTCGTGCATTGTGGCGACACATGGGGAAGACCTATGTCCAACAGTGGACGTCTATCGGCGGAAATGATAATGATGATGACAGGCTACTTTATGAAGAACTTATTATTTACGTTCTTGGGTACCTACATACCCTATAAATAAAACGCTTAATATTTTCTATTCTATGCGGACGCCGTTCAGTTGGTGTTTAATCGAATGGTGCAAAATTGCAAGCAAGCATGGAAGCATTTATTTCAAATTAACCATTTACAGGCTTAGAAAGTTAAGAACACAAACAAATGATGCTATTTGTCCATTCCAAACCGAAAAACGTGCAAGAAACTCCAAGAAAACTTTCTTAAATTTGTGTACTGGTAAAATTCTGCAACATACTTTTATCGTTTCTTCAATTTGGTTCAAACTTCAATTTAGTTCGTCAATTTGGTTCTTTCAATCGTCAACTTGATTCGAAACCCTAGACGCCTTGAATAAAAAAAAACGCGCTCCAATTGTTTTGTCCCACATACACCTATGTAGTACCTACCTCTATTCTATGTATCAATTCAGACATACAATAAAATACAAGAGGTTCCTAGTTCAAGGTCAACAGATGTGACTGATACGTATTGATCTCAGTTGACTTGGACAATTTGCGTGCCATTATAGACAGCTGATGTGTTGTTATTGACTAATCAGGAAATCATTTGAATGAAGATACTTTATCGCATTTATTGGGAACACATAGAGGACAGTGGAAGGCTATGAGGGAGACCTCAATGACAAATGTTTACCTATTTTGTGAATCGTCCGAGTGCCTTCGCAAGGTTCTACAATACTTTGGTCATATTGCATATTATTGGAAAGACAGTGGCAACCTCGAAAGGCCAATTGTGACCGGTAAAGAGGATGGAAAAAGGCCTCACAGGTGCAGCCCAATACTTTGGTCCGACCAGATTGGCTCTACGATGTACAATGCCGGTTACTGGACGATCGGACTGCGAGTTACCCATGGCTCGCCGTCCGCGAGCCCGCGTCTACGGTGGCCGGAATCGGGATCGGAATCCCGGTGGCGGCGGCGAGGGCGCCATTGACTGATGCGGTCGGCCTCCTCCTTTGCTAGCATTACTGCTTCGCAGAAGGAGGTGAACGCCTTCCACTCCTCCTCGCTCCGGACCATGACCTCGACCAGGGCCCGGCGCGAAAGGTCTCCGCCGCCGATCGCCCCCACGAGGGCACGGCGATGCTCCGCCCAGGCAGAGCACACCTCGACGGTGTGCTCCACCGTGTCCTCCGGGCGTTGCGCACAGTGGCGACACCCGAGCGTCTCTTCCGCTTGAATCCGGTGCATGAACCTCCCGAACTTGCCATGTCCGGTGAGGACCTGCATCATGCGGAAGGTAAGGACGCCGTGAGGTCTTTCCAGCCACGCCTCAAAGAGGGGACTTACCGCCATAATTGTGGCGTGCCCAAATATCGAATGATACTTCATTCATTGACTGTTAGGCGGACGAAGTTCGTTGGATCAGCTTCATAAAATTCAAGGCACAGTAATTACTTCGAGCGTTATTACGACTTCTGTCATGGACCGTATTCAAAACCTTCCCATACATGAAGTGCGAGTATAGTGAATGACTTAGTCACACGTTTGGTTTGGTATATTGTTAAAATGCTCTAGCAGAAAACGAACTAGTGCTTGACTGCGAAGTAGATCAAAAGATGAGTTTGTCCAGTCAACAAGACGACAAAAAATAGATTATTAAAAATTACAGTTAAACAAAATAGCTCTTGCTTTGGAAATGGTTAATGAGTCTTTGAATAAACTGAAATAAACTGTCCTGTGTTCAATTTATTCTTAGTAACTATTATGTAAACTTACGCTTATAATATTATGTTTTTGCATTAAAATCAGAATACTATATTACAATCAACGCTACATGATTCTAACACTTGAATAATAGCATTGCATTACATTGGTATTTTATAATAAAACATTGGCATAATTTTTCCATAGTTGAACTTTGTTTCACATTATTTTCTTGGTAGCATTTTTTAGCCTTAATAACGTCATTGAAAGTCGGCAGATTCACCCATTCATTGAAAGTTAAATATTATTCTACGGGAAAAAATACTACCTGGGTGATAAATATCCTGCATATCAAAGAAAGAAAAAAATAAAAAATATTTTGTGTTTACATTGTGTGTATCTGTGTACCTATGATAAAAAAAAACAAAAAATAAACTACATTGTTTGTTAGTCGCACCTGCACCAAATAGGTCCAATTCAGCAAATATTCCAGACAACTAGGTGGTAGTTGCCTGACGCTGGTTTTCAACTGAACCTTACTGAGAGTGTACGGTGGTAAAATTAGATTAGTAACTTAGTTGCAATCAATCAAAAACATTTATTTCAAATAAACACAGGCACTTCTGTATTGTCAAAATGTCGGTCAGTCAAAAAAGTGAACTTAAATTGCAATAATAAATACAATTATTTTACGCAATATTGATTGTAAGTATAATAATTGTTTACCTGTATTTCTATTAGGAACCGGCCGAACTGGACTGGAAATAGTGGTTTCGGCTGGAGTTTCAGTTTCGGCTATAAATTGTCGAATATTCGGCTCGACCGAAACTATATCGTCTTAGATCTGACGGTTGTGATCATATCTATTTCTGTGGTTTTGATAGATGTTTACCTAACCTACCTAAACTTCGATTGACTTGTTCGTCTATATTTATTATAATTTACATTCAATCCCCGATTTATTTAATTATTGAGTATTTTAAGAAAGCTATAACCAATTATAATTAAGCATAATTATATCGAAATATGGTTTAAATAAAATACTATCGAAATATTATTTATATTTTTTGACAGTTTTTACGTTAGCATGTTAGTTTCGGTTTCAATCTGGAACTGGAAGAAACTGAATAAAAACCGAAAGTTCGGTTATGGTTTCTGTAGCAAATCGTGTTTCAGTTGGTCATTAATTTCAACATTCCAAATTCATTAAGATCGGCCAACCTGAAAAACATTTTATACAATAATTACGTGATTCTAACGTTCTTTTTTCATTCTAATCACAGATTTCATATGGATGTTATCTAGGTTTATATTGAATTCAAAATCAAAATTTAAATCTAATCCAGTAAAAGCCCCTGAAAATCTGCTTTTTTACATGAACTTTTTCCCTTCATAAAGTACTCATAAATTAACCATGTACATTGCTTCAATCGAAAAAAATAATCCTAAAATTTTTGGATTTTTTTTAACAAAAAAGAAACACTCATTTCTTAAAGTAACTAGCTGAACCGGAAAACGTTCTGCCGGTTAAAAATCATAGAAAAAATAGGGGGTTGGGATAAGTGGATAAAATTAGTCTATGGCCTTTTCTCAGGCCTACCAAATATTCAGCCATTCCGAAGGAGATTGATAAAAAACACTGTCATGAAACTTTTATAAATAGATTTACATGGATTTCACTCACTATAAAGAAAGAAACACATTTTTTTTTAAATTATCTCCAAAAGCTTCTTGGAGTATTTCATTTGAATTTCATCTAGTATCTGACCGAAACTGGTTTTTCAACCAAAACTGAAACCGAAACCAAACATTCGGTCAGACAATTTCATCCAATTTTATTCAGCCGTTTGATCGTGCAAAAGTAACAAACACACACAAACTTTCACCTTCATAATTACAGTGAAGTGATTCTGAACCTAAATCTAGAGGTAATAAAAGCCAGTTTTCAAGTTACTGTATAGTCTTTAACCCTTTATACCTAAACAAACAGAGACTTAACTAACCCATTAACATATTAATAAGAAAGCAGACAGCACGTGTGGAAATAAAATAATAAAATCAATGAAACCTTCGACAATTGCATGATGCAATGGTAAATAAGTATTTCATCAATACTCTGGTTGACGCCGAGACATTGGGGTTAATACAATATGATTCCTGTCAATAAGCCAAGTATCTAATATATTGCGTGGGTTATATTCGAGAGACACGGGTTTGGAGGCGAGAACGAGCTGATATGTCAACGTGGTACAGTCGTGCTTTAAAAGAATATGGAGAATTTTGTGATCAAGTAACTACTTTTTGTGGACTTGGGTAAGAAAATTTTTGCTCGATATTTTTGCCTGGTTTTTTTTTTTTGCAGGCTTTGGTGTTTGCCCGAGTTTTTTTTATTGCATTGTTGAGTCATTAGATGGTTGTCCAGATAAATATCCGGTTTTTGTGCTTGGGTGCTAGCCCGGGCTTTTTGTGCACTGTGGTGGATTGGATGGGTTTTTTTTATCGATGAGGAAAATCGTCTTATGACAACCCCCGCTCTTAGGTGGAGTGGGAGATAGTGTCAGACTCTTACTGAATAAAAACCCCACCCCGTTCCTTCTAGCCTTCATACCGGGGCTCGAGTTTCCTTTCAGATAACCCTGGCCCCAGTAGGCTTCGACCCAGCTGGGCCCCTCCTGTTGCTGAAAACTCCTTGAGGCGCGCGGGAACAGCGCAGAACAACGGGTGCGCGCCGTCGACGTCTTGGGCTCGGTCCGGACAGTAATTACCGGACGATCAGACAGCGAGCTACCCATGGCTCGCCGTCCATGAGCCCGTGGATTGGATGGGTGATTATTGTCAATACCGGGTTTTTGTTTCAAAGTCGACCGGTTTTCCTAGCAAACCTGATGTTTCTTTGCTCTACTTCTCGTTGCCCAGAATAATACTTTCATTTGGTTTCTGAGTATTAATGTAATTTAACCTATTGTCAAATGACATGTAACGTAATGTGTTGGTAGTTAATCAAGAGTTTGACAGTTGCTCAGCTGTTGTTGAGGCATTGAGTTCCTTTCGGCACGCGTCATGCTCGTGAACGGAAACCGTCAGTTGAGACTGGTCATATCTTAGCTGTCAGTGGCTTATTTTAATTTGTTTTTTTTTTTTTTAAATTACTCTTTTATTTTCATTTTTATTTTTACAGTGACATAACAGAACTGACCAGAAGTATGTAACCACGATTTTTGTAACTTATACTATAGTTTAAAGAGTGTCCGTTGAGTTTCTCGCACGTTCTTCTCCATAGAGATCTACGCTTTGGAACGTGCTACACTTTTTTGACTGACCAGAATTTTGACAATTCAAAAGTACCAGCAAATATTTTATTTGAAATAAAATTGCTGATTTCATTTGAGTTGATTGAACTTTTGACAACCAGGAAAGAACTTTGACTACTTAAAACATAAATCAATTACTATCTATTATTTTGAAAAACTAATTCCTAAACAACATTGCTTATCAATAGTTCATTAACCTCTAGGAAGTTTAATTGACCAATATCGGTAAATTACTAAACCACATTATTTTTAAATATTTCCAAATATTATCCTCGTTAAGGACATTACCCTCTTAATATCAGTTCCTTTGCCTGTTAATATAATTTGTCTTCACTGTCATTAGCTTGTGCCAGCGGTTTTGCCTGTGTGTAATTAGATTTTCCCATTTAAAATTTGGACCCCCCTTAGGGAGTGAATTTTGAAAACCATCTTTTAGTGCGTGCCTACATCATAAAAGGACGCTTTGTGCAAAATTTCACTTTCCTAGTCCTAGGTAGGCGCCAAGCGTCGAATAACGGCCATTGGTCCTCCTATATTTATTGACATTCTTAATTAAAAAATCCTTGACCTTTTCTGAAAAACAGGTTATTAATGGTTTTTCGGGTACCTACGATATATTGGAGATATTAGGAAAAGGTCAATGTACTTTATTTTAAGTTTATCTAGCGCCTTGTATAGTAGTTTAGGCTGAGCATTGATATGTCAGTCAGTCAGTTTCACCTTTTCTTTATAAATTACATTGACTTCAATTTACGTCTTTATCTGTTCGTTTCATGTAAATTTCTTTGCCTAACCTTCACATATTATTTAAATTGCCGTATAAAAAGATTATCTAAATGCTAGATTATGAGCGTTTATTGCACAGCCTTGTCCTACCTTTCTATTTGTATAATTATTTTGTTCTTGTCTTGCAGAATCGAGCTCGCTTACAATGGATCTAGAGAAGATTTGGACCCTTATATACCGTCGCAACATAGACCGATCGCTTCTAATACATCGTGAGTATTTTGTTCTTTCTTTTCAACTTCTTTTGTTTTATAATAGGTTTCAGTGTTTTCGGTTTTTTTTTCTGTGTTTTCGTCTGCTTGTCCACGTTTGATAATCGATGACCGATTTTTTGAAGGAGAAAAATAGATCACACTGACAGCAATAGTGCAACGCACACGTCCTACAAAAAGTCGGTCAGAAATGCAGAACAATGTTACAAATTTAGAAAATCGGCCTAATTATCTGTCCTACAAAAAGTCTGTCGTGGGCGAGCAGCGTAAATATTTATATAACCATGCCATTTTTTATTCTTTAAAGGACTTATTCATATTCAGCAGATTGTCCAGTAATAAAAAAGTCATGTGAATTATTGTTCACATCCCTACACCCCACACTAACACGACCCCTTCACACAAACAAATTCATTCCCTTTACATATTCATTTTCTATATTTGCTATGTTAACTAGATGGTCCTACAAAAAACGTCACGGTTGTATTATATATGCTATGTTCTGTGCTGTTCATGTAAAAATAAACTATTATTATATCTTAAAGTTCTTGTTCGTGTACATCATCTACATCTGCTCTGAATGCGCACAATGATTTATTTATTTAAACTTCATGTACAGTACCTAGTGGTACATAGGCGGACTTAATGCAACAAGGCATTCATTCATTCATTGGTTTTTAGCAGGATTCACTGCCTAGACTGCGTCAAATGTGCTCTAGTAACTTCACTTTACCAAACACGCTGTGAATCGGTCCCATGATTAATTGCCTGCATGGTCAGGTACATTTAAACAATAGATCCATGAGGCTTAAGCACAGGCCACACGGATGCAATACAGCGTCCAAACAGAGCTCACCTTGATGGGAACTTGTGGCTGTAAACCAAGCCAGGCAGTGTTGTGATTGTCAGTTTGCTGGATCGTTGGATTACATCTGCTGTCTACACGGATTGCAACAAGCAAGGTCATATCAATAGAAGCTGGATTACATCCGTTACACACTTAAGCCTAGAAAATATCACTATAAAAAATGCGATAACTATGTCGGCTGTATGAGATTGCTCAAAAGAGTCACCATGGCCCTGAAACGCAAAGAGCAACTGAAGGAATACGGGTTAGAAATTTAATGACTTCCCAGCAATAAAGTAAAAAAGCTATAATTCTTTAAATAGGGTAATTCCTTTCTATTCAATCCAAAGGCCTATTAACGGTTTATCAAGAATGTTAATCCATCTGTAAAACGTTTTGACGCACCGTTTTTCAGTTCACGAAACAATCTTGATGAGCCATTGAGTCCATCCGGCTTAATTAAGGAAACGCTGGCCGGGGATTACGGAAGTAAGATATTATACACTATAAAGAACAGAATTCAGAAGTACAATTTATAAGTTTGACGAAATATATGTCTTTGGAATTACTAAGGTCTACTGCCCAGAGACGCGTAGCTTCGTAGACGCGTATTCGTCACGATACACTTCGTGTTCGCCTGCGTGAAGCTTACCTACAAAACTATACCCTACTATCCACGGATGCGTAGCTTCATAGATGCGTATTCATTACTATACGCTTGTTGTACGCCTGCGTGAAGCTTACCTACAAAACTATGCCCTACTGTCCACGGATGCGTAGCTTCATAGATGCGTATTCATCATTATACGCTTGGTGTACGCCTACGTGAAGCTTACGTACAAAACTTTGGCGTTCTATCCACGGACGCGTATCCACCTAGAAGCATATTGGTCATTACACGCTTGATGTACGCCTGCGTGAAGCTTACATACAAAACTATAGCCTTCTGTCCATGGGTGCATAACTGCATAGACGCGTATTCGTCATTATACTCTTACCGTGGTTCCATTGTGTTGTTACCACTTCGTCGACAAAGTTTCATAGTTTTGAATGTAAGCTGTGAACAGGCGTAAACCAAGCGTATAATGATGAATACGCGTCTATGAAGCAACGCGTCCGTGAACAGTGGGCCTAATTGTCACAAGGCTAAGAAGAGGACGAACTTAAAACCTGC
Source organism: Mythimna lalbum (assembly GCA_949319445.1). Taxonomy (NCBI): domain Eukaryota; kingdom Metazoa; phylum Arthropoda; class Insecta; order Lepidoptera; family Noctuidae; genus Mythimna; species Mythimna lalbum. The sequence goes on along the minus strand of OX439350.1, from coordinate 2,907,181 downwards.
TTCTTCTTTCTTTTTATAACTCGAAGTAAAAGAAAAATAGACCACATTTTGATTTTGTGGATCTTGAAATCCTCACTTAAATCACTGAACCCTTTGTCGTTGTCTTTTTTATGATGAAACATAGATAGGAAATTGTACATAGGAATACCTCCCACGTAATTGTCATAAATAAACTATGACAAGTTATTTGTAGCCTAGAAATAATTTAAATATACACTGGGCCCCCAAAAATTACGGGTCACTAATAAATACGATAGTTGTTTTTAAATACTTAAGATAAATTCGTGAACCTGTAGTATTTATAGATGACTGTTAGTACATATATAAAAAAATACATGTACAAGTTTTAATAATATTTAGTTTTAATTAAATACTGTATCCCAGTTTATCTTTAAAAGAAATCATTGTACTTCTTCTAAGAACTCTCTTCACTTTAAAGAAGATGTGGCATGTTGCAAACAAAATTTTTAATACACTAAATACTGTGACTAATTCAATAAATTGTTTATAATGACAGCTCAATTGAAACAAAAGCAAAAAAAAAAATTCTTTATTTATTAATTTAACAATTCATGTACTCACTGAACTTATAAAAGAAAACAAGACAGAAACAGAAAAATAGGTACATAGTGATAATGGTGGTAGTCTCTAAAATCTTTTAAATACAAAAAATCTTTTTTTTTGGGTAGTAGCATGCACATCTAAAACCGCTTTTGAGATGATCAATAAACATTACTAATTTGCTTATAACATATTATTTCTACGAGCGATTTAAGTACGTAGCTTTGGATGATGTCGCAATTTTTCTATGGCACCCGTTATTTTTGCGGCCTAGTGTATTATCCGGCTTTATACACAGACTACATATATATCATCCTGGGCATAGCGTATTGCCTAGGATAGAACCAGCTAGTTTAATTAAGCTAGGTCCTTACGAAGATGAAGAGATGTAGGGGAGAGTCGGTTATATTGTACCAGTTTTCAACAATTTAAGACTTTGATCAATGATGTGACCCATAAGAAAGCTCTCTCTAATCCACGGGATCCGCAAAAGGCAACTGAAGGACCATCAGGACTTTGATTTTAGTTATTCAAAATCTGGGGGGTTACTCGCTTTCTCCGAAAACGAAGTTTCGATTGAAATTTCGCGTGTTTCCTACCACGGTTCCTTCTAATTTCGCACGAACGAAAATTTTTTGACGTACCGAATCTCTAAACCTACTCTAATTAGTTATGTTTCGAAAAAAAAAAAATATAATTATGACAGAGGTTTGTTTGCAATTTTAACGTCAATTGAATATCGTTCGTTTACGAAAGTTTCGTTTCGGAGAAAGCGAGTAGACCCCCGGACACGTCCTCCTTCTCCACTCAGATTTTCTACCTTAAAAAAAACTGTCAGAAAAAAAATCGTTTTGTGAATAATCAAAGTTTATGATTAAAGTGGTGGTACAAAGTAGCCACTTCTCCCCCGAACTACATACAGAGGAGGGATTGTCTGAAGATTAATATCACAGAATACAGCAGCAAACTCATATCATTTGATACTGTGGTCAAATTAATTTGTGTTCATAGCGAAGATGAGTGAACTGAGAGAGATCTGAGTAAAGTTTTTGTCAGTTGAGCTCCTTGTAAAGAAACTCGTTTGGAGAAAAGATTCTTTATTACGTTTATTCTGGTTTTTAATTAACTGGACTAAACTGACACCGGTGGACAATGCCCAGCTGTATATGAACAATGTCCTACTGTCATCAAACCATTGTTATAGCTTCACTTTGGTCTATTATTAAAAAAGTTTTCAGTGAAAATATTTTTTTCAAAGCAAGCTTTTATATTGCGGTATATACCTATATAATTAATACTCATCAAGACCAGTCCAAAAAGCTTAAACACGGTTCCTATGCTCACCTTCCGGTTCCATCATCAGATCGGCTCCTGAATGTCATAATAATTTCGCATTGTCATCTGATTTACACATGCATGCAAAATTTCATCTCAATCGGTAACCGGGGCGTGGATCAAATTTAATATGCAAAATGTTGATTACAGACAAACAAACATCGGGACTAGTGAAACTAAATAAAAGGTTGTGGAAATTATAGTATGTTCAGGTTTAGTAGTAGTTTTTTACTGCTCGTTTACAATTAATTAGCTTTTCTCCCTTTTATACGCACGTCTCTTTGGTGGAAGGTGGGATAACATCAAATATTTCCTCCCGAGGTATTTTCTTTCCGGTAGGAAAATCATCTAATAACGTCCCCTGCTCTTGGGCGGAGCGGGAGATAGTGTCAGACTTTTACTGACTAAAAACCCGCTCCTGTTCCTTCGTTGCCTTTCGTACCGGGACTGAGCTATCTTTTGAACTTACCCTGGCCCCTCCTGTGCTTCCACGGCCCTCGGAACGCGCCACCATCGGACTCCCAGCTTACGGTAGGAGGAGTTCGCATCGGCGTCGGGTCGACGATGAAGTATCTGGGACTCGTCCTCGACAGCCGGTGGAATTTCGTAGAACATTTCCGACGTCTGGCTCCCAAGCTTCTCCGGGCTGGGGCTGCTCTCAAGCGGCTCCTGCCCAATCTTGGGGGTCCAGACGCCTCCTGCCGGAGGCTCTACGCGGGGATCGTTCGGTCCATGGCCCTCTACGGGGCGCCGGTGTGGGCGCCGTCGCTGGCAAAGCGACCGGCGTCCATACTGAACGCCTGCCAGAGGGTCATGGCAATACGGATGGTGCGGGGTTACCGCACGATCTCCCGCGAAGCGGCGAGCCTTCTGGCTGGCCTACCACCGTGGGATCTGGAGGCAACAGTCCTTGCACACATGCACGACATGCGCGTGGAGATGCAACGCCGGGGTGAAAGTCCACTGCCGCAACATGTCAAGGCATGGCGGACAGAGCTCCGGCGGGATCTCATGGTGAAATGGCGTCAACGGCTATCGCAACCCAGTGCTGGGCACGCCACGATTATGGCGGTAAGTCCCCTCTTTGAGGCGTGGCTGGAAAGACCTCACGGCGTCCTTACCTTCCGCATGACGCAGGTCCTCACCGGACATGGCAAGTTCGGGAGGTTCCTGCATCGGATTCAAGCGGAAGAGACGCCCGGGTGTCGCCACTGTGCGCAACGCCCGGAGGACACGGTGGAGCACACCGTCGAGGTGTGCCCTGCCTGGGCGGAGCATCGCCGTGCCCTCGTGGGGGCGATCGGCGGCGGAGACCTCTCGCGCCGGGCCCTGGTCGAGGCCATGGTCCGGAGCGAGGAGGAATGGCAGGCGGTCGCCTCCTTCTGCGAAACAGTAATGCTTGCAAAGGAGGAGGCCGACCGCATCAGGCAACGGCGCCCTCGCCGCCGTCGCCGGGATTCCGATCCCGATTTCCGGCCACCGTAGACGCGGGCTCGCGGACGGCGAGCCATGGGTAGCTCGCTGTTCGATCGTCCGGTAATGGACCGAGTCCAAGACGTCGACGGCGCGCACTGTTCCCGCGCGCCTCAAGGAGTTGTCAGCAGCAGGAGGGGCCCAGCTGGGTCGAAGCCTACTGGGGACAGGGTTGTCCGAAAGGGAGCTCGTGCCCCGGTATGAAGGCTAGAAGGAACGGCGCGGGGTTTTTAGTCAGTAAGAGTCTGACACTGTCTCCTGCTCCACCCAAGAGCGGGTTTCGTCAAAGATGATTTTCCCCGTCGATAAAAAAAAAAAAAACCCTGGCCCCTCCCAAGGTGGGTAGAAGAGAGAGAGAGAGAGTGTGTCAGACTTTTACTGACTCAAACCCACCCGTGTTTCTTCAGTGGCCCTTTACATTCCAAGGTGGGTAGCTCTTTCGAACAATTGGGCTGCCCTAGCAGACAACAGCGCTAATAAGCCCTATCCTAGCCAAATTCCAGTCACCCATTTTTAAGAACAATATAATGAATAATCATTTTCCGGTACAAATCGTTCCCGTAGATATCTAAGTTATTTGCATACAACGTAAACTAACACTTTTCAACATGGAAAATACAAAACTCGAGTGTCGAGAGTCACGAGGTGATATCCAACTACTGTAGGCTCGGGCTTGAGGATGACTAGCAATTGGTACCCCGCTGTCCGTTATAAACCACAAAAAGATGTCAGCATAACCGTGGGGGGCCAGCAAGGCCGATTCTCGCTAGGGCTATGGGGAATTTTTCGAAAGAAACCTTGGACGCAAAGGACAACTGAAGAGCACAGGTTTTAGTCAGTAAAGGTGTGGCACACCCTCCCACTCCACCCTAGAGCGCGAGAAATCATCTCATGATATATTACCTTGAAATAATTTTCTACTTTCACGCGAGACATTAGCAGAAGTTAATCTTTTCATAAAATAATAGCATGCCGATCGTGAAAACTACAAATGAGCATATTGTGTCAAATACCGTACGCCCGATCCGTTAGTCATACTGTGAGTCAACTTAATAATTATGTACATCATCATCAGCATTTTTTTTAATTTTCTTAGTGATGGGACTCAGGCCTCCTCTCTAAGAGAGGGAATGGGCCGTAATCCACCACGCGGACCAAGTGCGGTTTGGTGAATGACAATTTATTTATTTATTATTATTTAGTACAGCAAAATAGCCATTAACACTAAATTATGTTTAAAACCTTTCACTCTGTCTTCTCACAGAATCGCAAACTTTCTAATAATATCGTCTTCCAAGCATCAGCAAACAAATCCAATCCAGGGTTGGTCTCCACGAGCGCGTTGAGCATCGTTAGCATACGCGGTATAGGGGAGGTGGATCTAGCTACAGTGCGACAGAATGGGACATTAAATAGTTTATGTTTTCTAGAGCGATTGTAATTATTTGGAACAAATAATTGACACAACTCCGCATGCAAATCGGACGCCTCAGTGTAACCATTAACAATTTTGTAAGCTGTTGTAATTTGGCCCACAGCCCGCCTAACCTTTAATGAGTTGCAATTTAAGCATCCTAAGATGAACTTAGTAGGATACATAAATGGGTAATATCCAAATAATCGTTTATAAAGGTACCTTAGAAAATCTTTTTGAATGACAAATGTCTGTTGAATTAAGCTACACAAAGTAATGCGCCTGGCAGGGTTTGAACCCGACCTTACCTAGTTTGACCTGCAAGTCGTAAGGGAGGCATTACCAGTCGGCCACCACTACTCTCATAATATGTACCGTAAATCTAAAACCATTGTTAACGAGGCAAGAAGTGAGTTATCTTAACAAGCAGAATACATAATTTTCTCAAGAAAACCAGTTTCTCTCGATAACAAGGGTCACAGAACTTATGTTTAATTAGGAAAACGGCGCCAAATGTTAATGACTTTTGATATTTTACACAGATAACAAAATCTAGTCGAATTTATTGTGTTATGTAATATATTTGTTTATGTAATTAAGTGGGCTGGGCAACGTTCGGGAAGACGAAAGTCTATGACCAGTGCGTGTTGCCAGTGATGATATATGATTCCGAAACGTGGTCGCTCACAATGGGCCCCATCAAGAGGCTTAAAGTCACCCAAAGGCCAGTGAAAAGGACTATGCTCGGAGTTTCCTTGCGTGATCGAATCAGGAATGAAGATATCCGCAAGAGAACCAAAGTTGCCAGCGTAGCACGAAGAATCGCCAAATTTAAGTGGCAATGGGCAGGGCACAGTGCTTGCAGAACAGATGGCCGTTGGGACCGAAAGGTTCTGGGGTGGTGACCGCTTACCGGAAAACGCAGCGTTGATAGGCATCCTACAAGGTGACCTGGTTAAGGTTGCGGGAATCCGATGGATGCGGGACACGTAGGATCGTTCATTGTGGCAACACTTGGGAAGGCCTATGTCCAGCAGGGGACATCTATCAGCTGATATGATGATGATGATGTAGTTAAAAGTGTTTCTACGTTTTTTTTAAGTCAAAAATCATCCATAGACTTCTCTCGTTCTTGGGCGGAGAGGAAGGGCATATATACCTCTCCGCTCCGGACTTTTACTGACTAAAACTCGGTCCTATGTTCCTTCTTGCCTTTTTTCCTTAACTTTTGTGATTTTACACAGTTATCAAAATCTAGACTAGCCAATTTGTTATGTAACATGTTTGTTTATATAATTAAATGTGTTTCTATGTTAATTAAGACGTAGTAAAAAGTGAAACTGTAGATACTAAAGGAAGTCTATTTTTTATTTAAGATTATGACATTGTTAACGCATATAAGTTGATTTCTAATTTTGTAATCATTCAGTGCATAAATATGGGGTGTTCAAAACCAATGTTTAAAACTATTTCTGGTATCGTTACTATTGTTTGATAAAAAAAATTAATTGAAGAGTTACAATTTAACTTTGATTATTTTCGAGCACATAACTAATTTAACAAAAAATAAATTTAATCGTTCATAAAAATAGCAACAAAACGTTTATAAATAAACCAACCCAATCAAAGGGTTCCTTAATAGGTGTTTACCGCGAGCGCCAATCCCTACTTCCCTACTAATATTATAAATGCGAAAGTTACTCTGTCTGTCTGTCTGTCTGTTACGCTTTCACGCAAAAACTACTTAACGGATTTAGATCAAATTTGGTAGGTAGGTAGAAGAGACACTGGAATAACACATAGGCCACCTATAATTCCACTGCTGAGCACGGGTCTCTGCCCGCGCGATATAAACTGTAGTCCACGCGGGCGAAGCCGCGGGCGGAAAGCTAGTAAACAATAAACACGCTTCTTTTAACACGTCGCCTTGCGTTCGAAACGTGACAACATTGTTGGGTACAGTCGACAAAATTGCTTTGTAAATAGGCCAGAAATAAAAATGTTGAAGTATCAAATTAACCTATATTGTATAATATCCATTGTATTAGTAATTAGATTCAGCAAAGCACCTAAACTAAAAGCGACCAAATTCATAACTTATTTATTTAATTACATACTGGCTGCTCCCAGCGGCTTCGCCAGCATGATAGCAGAAATTTATCCCAAGGGAACATACTTCCGGGATAAAAAGTATCCTATTCCAGGACATGATCTATCCGTGTACCAAGTTTCATCAAAATCGGTTTTGCCATTTAGGCGTGAAGACGTAACAAACAAACTCACTTTCGCTTTTATATTTTATTATAATTTTCTATTATAATTGACTCTCATTATCAGCCTTTTTAATGTTCGCACTGCTGGGACTCAGGCCTCCTCTCTAGGAGAAGGAATGGACCGTAATCCATACGCGGGCTCAGTGAGTGTTGGTGGATGTCACATGTCTTCGAATTTTTGGTTCTAGGACATGCCGGTTTCCTCACGATGTTTTCCTTCACCGTTTTGAGAGCAGTGGTGATGAAATAAATTACACAAAGTAATGCGCCTGGCTGCGTTCGAACCTGCGACCTACAACTCGTAAGTCGGGGCCATTACCACTCGGCCACCACTGCTCTCAAACTCTCAATTGACTCTCAAACTGACGAAACAAATCCAGTTTCTTTTTTCTCTGTGTGTTTTTTAAAGGGGCGTCTCGTAGTTAATCATGAACACTGAAACAGCAACATTTGTTAGTCTGTATACAAACTAAAAAATATCTAACAAAGTATGCAAAAATGTTGATGTAAAACACAACAACAACCTAGCGCTTTATTAGCGAACTCGTGGGTAAAGTTTTAGTAGCTGCTGTAATTTAGACAAAGTTGGGAAGCCTGAAAAAATATGACAAGAATATTAATTTTGTTCATATTATAATTTTAAGTTACCAACCCGCACTGGGCCCGCGTGGTGGATTATGGCCCATTCTCTCCTAGGACAGAAACCTGAATCCCAGCAGTGGGAATATTAGGTAAAAGGCTGATTATGCTATGCTTTAGGTATGCTATAATTTTAAGTTGTATACATCCTAACCCTAGGCCAAAGAAAAGATGGAATGATTGTGTGTACAGTGATAATATGAAAGAAAAGGGATTTAGTGATAGCGGACAGGTAACAAGATTGAATGGAAAAAAAAATCGCGCTATCCCCAAATAACACGGGACAAGAGCAGGAAGATAATGACATCAAAATCAACCAGCCTTTATAAAGAATCTTAGATACATATCAGTAAATCTATATCTACTGATTTTTTTTTCGTTTCCTGAAAAAAAAATTGTGGAAGTTTGTTCAGTTTCGTCTACTGTGCAAGTCCTAAAAGTTTGCGGAGGGCTGTCCCTTATACCTTTTATATTGGGTACCTATATAGGTACAATCAATATATTGTCCAATATATTGTCATAAGCATGTAATAAATAAAAACTGTTATTAAAAACAGACACTTCTATTTTATTTATAATGTACGTAGTACCTATGTACTATGTATGCTTTGGTTAGATTTATACCACACTTAAAACCGACGATCTTCAGCACAGTTTCCTAAATTTCCAGGAGCTTCGGCGCGCTAGCTCATCTCCTAAAGGCATCGCTCGGCTCAGGAGTGCTGGCGATGCCCCTCGCCTTCAGCTCTGCGGGTCTAGTGATAGGCAGCATCGGGACACTACTCATCGGATTCGTTTGCTGTCATACTATACATGTGCTGGTGAGTCAGAACTTTTTATACACTTTCATATATGGTACAGCAAATGTCGTGATGACCCAATAGTTAAGAGGGTCCTGTTCCTCTCGCCTATCGTCAACGTCGAGTATGTTTTAAAAGCTTGTTGCTTCATCAAATGCAATCCAACGCATGAAGAGGCAATGCAAAAAAAGAGCGATAACGCCTGAAAACTCTGATGGCATTCGGTGATTCCGTGATTTACTCGAATATTTCACAAAACTTGTTCCAGACAGTTTTTCACAAAAAATTTCGTTATTCAAAATCTCGATTAAGTGTGCTTCTGCAAGGCAATTCTATAGATGTAGTTTATTTATATTTTTAATATATGAATACAATAAATAAGGACAGCCAAAGTTCACGAAAAATAGCAAATTTTCAGAGGTCTTTACTAGATTAGTTTTACACAAATGTACGTTTAAATTTCTATAGAAGCCTATCCACAAGATAGCTGTGTATCCGAAATATCTAGAAAAAGATGTAGGTATAACATCAAAATCACGTAAGAGCGGTTGTATGAAAAATTTAAAATGTACCTCGAAACGGACGCTTTTAACGCACTCGCCTCTTATGCATGATGTTGCGGGGTCGAAACCGGAACCATGTTATTTTTTCAATTAATGTACTTCTCTAAGTTTATCTTGGATTCTCTAAGTTTAGCATTCTAACGCTGCGTCTTCCAGTACGAGGTCGCCACTCCAGAACCGGCCCCATCAACTATCTGTTCTGCGAGCAATGTGCCCTGCCCACAGTCATTGAAGTTGTCAGGAACTAGTCTAAAATAAAAAACAAATCATTTATACAACAGTAGGCAACTGTTTGAGGCAGCTTGTACTAAACGGTCCACTTGTAAACAAGCTTACATGCAATACCTGATAACTTGTATCATTTGTGTGTTTGCTGTACGTTTGGAGCCTTTGAGATAAAGTTGAAATGTCTCTTTATTGATACTCATGGGAATTGGGACGTGTCAACACAGCTGCCCAGCGCTAGCTTCACGGTACAGAAATGTAACATTTATAAACAACATTCATAAATAGGCAATGAGGTATTTGACAAGGATAACATTTTCATTTATTTGTATAGTCCTTTAAATTGCACAATATAATATAGAGAAATTATAAGTCAAGTCACACTTTATTGGCCACGTGATCAACTTTTTTTCCAGTTATCTTGTTTATTTCAGCATCCTGAAAATCTTGTTTCTGGGTTGGGTTGAAAATTGGGTTTTAGTTTTTTTTTGTAACTGAGCAAAGAGAAAATGACATAGTCTGTAATAAACTAGTTCATCTTTTTACAACGAAAACTAAATATTGTTAGTACAAGAGCGAGTGAAGCAAGCTCGGAATTACACACTCCCTTTTTTTATAACCACCCCGAAATAGTGGCTAAGACAGTATTATTTAGACGCTCATTATTTGTGGCTGACTTAGTAATTTGGAAAGTAATGATTTTTAGAGGCGAATAATGCTATTTAAAAAAAGGCTGTTTAATTAGCACCCTAAATAATATTATTAATGTACATCTAATATATAAAAATGTCGCATAACGTGTTTTTTATCCAACACGTCCGAAACGGATTGAATGATTTTATGTTTTTTTTTTTTTGTTTATATTTGTTATGCTTGAGATAAGATTATAGGTTATTTTTTACTCGCCAACCCCTAGCCCCCTATTTTAGTTGCGATATCTCGTTGATAATTGGATATTGGGACCCATAGTTCGTAGTATTGACCCTGGAGGGACATTGATTCGATAGTATAGTCAGTAGGGAATACAATACCACTCTTATCAGGCCGTGAGTCGGATCTATATGGTAGAACAGCGTTTGGCAGGTCAGTTAGTTAATTATATCACACTTATATTAAAAAGGCTTAACTCTATAAGCGAATTACTAAACGAATTTCAATGAAACTTGGTACACGAGTAGACCATGTCATGACTTAGTAGGTACATAGGATACTTTTTATACCAAGAATGTGTTCCTATTACACACCGTTCGACCTGGTCAGGGTCGCGGGAATCCGATGGATGCGTGACGCACAGAACCGGTCGTTGTGGCGACGCTTGGGGGAGGCCAAGTCCAGCAGTGGACGTCTTTTGGCTGATATGATGGTGATGATGATGATGTGTTCCTATAGGGCAAATTTCTTCAATCACGCGAATAAAACTGCTGACGGCAGCTAGTTCATAATAAGACTAGAGAATAGCTATTTAAGCTGCATACTGTCAATTCATTCCTTACTGACACCATAACACAATTCCGAAGGAAGGCTAATCATAATCTACAGATTTCCTTCCGACACTTTATGAGTTTATTCTTTTTATTGTCACACATAAACTTTATGACAGCGTCACGTTTCCGTCACCGAACACATAAAATACCATGTCATCTCCACGCAGTATAAAACAAAGTCGCTTCCCGCCTCTGTCCGTTTATTCACGAAATTCTCCTAAGCTACGCAACGGATTTTGATGACCAATAAACAAAGCAGGTTTTATGTGTAATTTGCACCCGTACAAAGCCGGGGCAGGTTATTAGTACGCAGATAAAAAGGAACGCGCCATCATGCGGAAATACCCGATAGCACTCGACTCCATAATATTCGATTCGAATTCCACCTCGATCGCAATGACAAATTATCTCCATTTGTAACCAAATGTATTCCTGGTGTATAATTCCAGAGATTATACTCCTTTTGCTTGCGGATGGTGAGCAATGAAAGCTCTCCGTCCGGACCGAGCCTGAGTCGTCGACAGCGCGTAGTGTTCCACACGCGCCTTTAGGAGATGTCAGCAACACCGTAGGAGCCCAGCAGCCAGGGCCATAGGTTCGCATCTTAAAGGAAAACCCAAGGTTATGGAATGTAAGGCGAAAACCAGGAACAGGAACATAGGAGTGGGTTTTAGTCAGTTAAAGTCTGACACGCCCTCCATCTCCGCTCTAGAGCGGGAGCAGGCATGAGATGATTTCCCACCTAAAAAAGTCTCTGTAATACTTCTTATGCCCGCCATACACGCTAGGGTATACCTGACAGATTTACTTATACAGGTGAGTTGTACAGGAAAACCGGAGCGTGTATGTTGCACAACTATAAAGGTTTCCATATTAGCTTACCTGACAGGTATAACTGTGCAGGCAAACCGTTCAGATATACCTTTATACAACAAGAACCTTTAAAGTAAAAATATAACATAGTTGGCCTTATAATGTTGCCACTGTTGGGACTCAGGTCTCATCTCTAGGAGATGGAATGGGCCGTAATCCAGCACGCAGGCCCAATGCGGATTGGTGGATGTCACATGTCTTCGAATTTTTGGTTCTAAGACATACCGGTTTCTTCACGATTTTTTCCTTCCCATTTTGAAAGCAGTGGTGATGAAATAAATTACACAAAGTATTGCGCCTGGTTGAGTTTGAACCCGTGACCTACAACTCGTAAGTCGGGACCGTTACCACTCGGCTACCACTGCTCTCTAGTAAAGATATGCACCGATGTATTTGCAAACTTATCCATTTAGAATTTTGAACTAAAGTTGCACAAACAACTCAAAAGTTTGATAGAGTTATTTCATTGTGTTGTTTATGTGAAGGGTATTTTATAACACACAAAAGCATTCTCGTAATACATCGCAATCTCATTAAACTTAAACCACAGCGTAAACGCAGAATCTCGCGTTTACGTTAAATTACGTAAGTTTAACCAACTTTGTGGTTTCCATTATCCATGGTGTTATGGTGATTAAATCCCATGACACTTTCTAAATATTACCGTGAGATTTGACGTTATGAAATTTTTTTTTAAGTTGAATAATTGTATTATGACATTTCCTGCTCTCGGGCGGAGCGGGAGGATGTGTCAGACAATTACTGACCAAAAACACATCCTTGTTCTTTCGTTGCCTTTCATATCAGGGCCGAGTTTTCCTTTCAGAAACAAACCTTTGGCCCCAGTAGGCTTCGAGTCTGCTGGGCCCCTACGATTTGCTGCCATCTCCTCCAGGCGCGCGTGGAACAGTATACAATACGCGCCGTCGATGACATGGACTCAGCCCGGACGGTTACCGGACGGTCGGACGGTCGGCTTTTTTTTTTTTTTTGACTGGCCTGTTGGTCTAATGGTTAGTGGCCCTGACTGCTATGCAGGAGTTCGATAGTTCGATTCCCACCCAGGACAAATGTTTATGCGATGGGCACGATCATTTATTCTGTGTCTAAGTATAATTTATCTATAATATTTATATATTTGGAACTAATTAAATTATAACATAAACTTAAATAATTAAAAATAATATATACACTAAAGGTCTAACTAAATATGACGTCAAAAAACTCCTCCGCATCGCTGTCGACTGGAAGTGTGCCCAAAAGGCTGGCGGCATTGCCACGTTGTATGGCAATGCTTAATCTCTGACCGAGGTAGAAGCCAGCCCTTGGGTCACGCGAAGAGTCAACTAAGCGTTTGGATAAATCTTTAAAAAGCATATGAGCACTCGGACCCCACGGCCCAAGAGTTTCAACCCCAAACGGCTCAAAAATATAACTGCCAACGAGGCTGTTATATTTCCGCCGCTTGAGGTTCTCCGCAGCCGCCGCGGCAGCACCAGCACAGCACGATGAGCTAGGAAGATGGGATGGCGCAAGAGTATTTATGTATTTAGAAATATATAAGTATGTTTATCAGTAAATTAAGTTCGGTGGCAGCAGAGGATGCAAAAAAAACCGATTTTATTTAATAAAGTTTAATTAATAATGGAAAAATTACAATTATAATTTAAATCTAGCTAATAACTAAATATGTATTATCGAGTCAACGATTGACCAAAAAGTGCAGTTCTCATGCATGTCGAAATTGGCGGCGGCTCCCAGAAACGGTGTCGGCATCGTTCGACACGAGGCACGTGTGCTGCGTCAGCTCCTGGGCGTTTGTGCAATATGTTATTGTGTGGATTCAAGGCAATGCATACTATAGTGATTTGCCTCGGCTATGCTTGCGTAACACCTCCCCCCGTAGAACAGCGACTATTGAAGACCTTGGTCGTAAATTGCGCTGGGAGATGATCCTTGTCCCTTTGAGTTTCTGGAACGGCATAGATGCTGTGCTGCTGAACTTCCTTGTCGTTGGGAGATTCTTTCTTAAGCTTGGTCTGTTTCAGATGATAACGCCGATAAATGAAGTAGGCGATTAGTGCACATGCACTCAGCAATAACGCATACAGCGGTATAGTTGTATGATAGAGGCTGCTATTTGACTGTGTGTCGAAGTGTACCGGCGACTGCAGTGAAATCTCCTTATTGGTTGCGTGTAGATCATCCAAGTTTATAGAGTTGAGTTTGAATAACGGGTATGCTGCTGTGCTAGGTACATCTTCTTTAGGGACATCTATTATCTTCAAGGCTTGACCTTTCAATCGGTCATTGGAGTTTGAGATGGTGAACTCTGTTGTCTGAATGAAGCAGTTGTGAGGAAGTATGGCGAGGTAACTTCCTTGCAGTAACTTGTGGAGATCTTGTTCACAGGACAGGCGTACTTTCGTTAGAGTCGGGAAATTGATGGTGTAATGGCGGTCATCGAGTTTCTCGTAGGCTGGTTTTTGAAGAGATATTGCGACTGGTTTGCATTCGGGAAGTCTCTGCTGCTGTGTGATGAGGGTTCCAATACAGTCCGGCGACGTTCGGCTTTGTACGTTGTGTATCTCTTCACATAGATACCCTTTAGTGGACTTCGGGCATTCAGCCTCTATGTACTTGAAATCTTTCGAATGGATCGCAAGGAATTGGAAGTGAGGGACAAGAACCTCATGGTTCTTGTTAGGAACCATGGATATTTTGTATAGATCATATGTCTGGGGCAGGATGATCGGGAATTTGTAGACTATTACTATTTCATTACCTACATAATATGACCCTAACTGTATGACGTCATAATATTCTCGAGCTCCTATGTCTAATACCTTACTACTACCATATAGCATAGTTAATTTACTTATTATGGATCTAATGGTGTTTAAACTAATGACGTCATGGTGTGCTGTAGACGTCCGTATAAACGCTAGTACGTTCTGTAACTTTGATATTTCTCGCGACAACCTGTCAACGTTATCACTAACTATTAAGATGGTTTGTCCTAGGTGAGCGTAGTGAATTAATTCATGATTTCCCTTCTCTAGACTCTGACTCATGTTTCTAACTAAAGCTGTTAATCTACTTTGGTTATCTACCATGTTATCTATTATTTTAGAGTGCTGAGTTATCCAAGTTTTGGTTAGACTCACGTGATTGTTAAATTCCGTTAATAATTTATTTTCATTGTCTTGAAGAGATTTTATCGCATTATTAAAATGTATTGCGTCTGTATAATCAAGGTTACCGGTTATGCTTTTGACGACAGAACCGAGACCATCTACGAGACCTCTTTTAGAACGAGTAGTTTCAAATGATTGCAATTGCTCAAGGACGCTTTGAAGCTGATCCTCTAAGTATTCTATATGAGGCTGGAATAAAGAAAGGCTTTTATTGTTAAGATCGGGACTTATTTCTTTTAATTGATTATGAACGACATTAACCTTATCTTGTAATTCCTGAAGGTTAACGTGTTGTAGAAAGGAATGGTAATGAGATATTATACTGCAGGGACCCAGTTTAAAGGGTAATACACCTGGTCCATCGTCGAGATTTTCAAGTTTTATCTCCTGTGTTAGAGCCGAACGCAGGAGCAGATGAAGTACTAGGAGAGTCCTGCAACAATTGGGCGCTTTTAGGCACTCTCTTTAACCTGGATTTAGCAACTGGTCCACGCTTTTTGCGCGTGTATATATGTATTGGTAAGTCAGTCATGACAGTGTCTTGTGTATAGCGGGGTGCTACCTTCTGTCGAGATGCGAGGGGGTTTTTCACAAATATTTGTTGTTCGGGTGAGTACTGGTTTTCCGTTTCTCTAGACCTATTACGAGCATCTATTAAATCTTTGCGTTGGGTCAAGCTAGACTCGTGAATTAAATTATAGGCATTAGTCATTTTGTTCTTATGTTCTACTGTATACTGTTGTAACAAATGGGTGGTCAAATCTATGTCCAGTGGGTCACGTGGGTCGAAGTGTCCTGTAATAACGTCGATTGGTTTACATTTTGTTAAACTGTGTATGGAGCTATTGTAAGCCAAAAGGGCATAATTTATTAGGTTTAAAACGAGTTCATTTTTTTGTTCCACTTTTAAGATACGTAGGTGTTCCAAGATTGTTGAATGGAATCGCTCGACAATCCCGTTTTCATTGGGAGTGTGAGGTGCTATTTTATGGTGCTGGATTTTATGTAGTCTTGTGAATTCGGCAAACAGCTGGTTTGTAAACTCTGGTCCGTTGTCTGTCACTACCGTATACGGTACTCCATGATGGGTACAGAATTTTAATAACGCTTGCACCACACTTACTGCTGTCCCATCTCTCAGGTAATATGCTTGAGCATACTTTGAGAAAGCGTCAACGATAGTGAGGAATTTCTCGCTCTGAATAGTTAACAAGTCTAAATGAATGATTTCAAAAGGTTTGCTTGGTGGAGGGACAAGACGGTACTGTTGTTTTAAAGGGTGTCGGTCATACTTAGCCTGGCCGCAAACTGAACATTCATTAATAAATTTAGTAATGTGCTCTTTCATTTTAGGCCAGAAGTACTTGTGAGTCAGGGCCAGGTAGCATTCATTTATGCCTCTATGATTTGTCTTACCGTCGTGATATTTGTTAATTATTTCTTGTTGCCTTAGATATTCTCTTACATTTTCGAGTTCGATTTTCGCGAGTGAAAGGTTCATAGCTGAATTTTTGAATGTCTTTTGAATGATTGGGATAACTGTATACATTGCTAATGGAGGATTTATTAGCAGGCCTGTTTTGATTTTGGGATGAACATATTCTTTAATAGCGTTGATGACGTCTTCCTCAAGATTGGATTCCGACAGTTGAACGGCAGTGCGCGTGTGCGTTTCAAAGGGTTTTGTGACTGTTGGCCTCCCCTTGACGTCGCCTACAATAGTGAGTACTAACTGTTTAGTAAATTTGTTGAGTGGTAAATCTGTTATTGGTACTTCCAGAATAGGGTTTTCGCGGTCAGTGTGGACTGTCAAGGTGTTGGAGTCATTCGCGGCTTCTGAGGCTGTAATTGTCCTAGAGTCATCAGCTGATTGATTATTTTCGGATGGGTTTGCAACTATTGAGCTTATATCTTCGTTGTAAATCTCTAAGCGAGATAGGGCGTCCGCATTGGTATTAAATTTGCCCTGCTTATAAACTACCGAAAAATCGTATTCTGATAACTTTAAACGCCATCTTGTAAGCCTGGAATTAGGTTCTTTGAGGCTCATGACCCACTGCAGAGGCTTGTGATCGGTAATAATTTTAAATTTCCTGCCAAATAGATATGGTCGAAAGTATTTACAAGCCCATACGATAGCAAGCAATTCCTTCTCTATCGTGCTGTAATTAAGTTCACTTGAATTCAAAGTTCTAGAAGCGTATGCAATGGGTTTATCGGAACCTATTGGACCCTGAGATAATACGGCCCCCAATGCAACGTTAGAAGCATCAGTGGTCAATAAAAATTCTTTGGTAAAATCTGGGTATTGTAAAATCGGGTCATTTGTCAATAAGGTCTTACAATGCTCGAAACAACTTACGTAATTCTGATCACAAACTATTTTAGACCCCTTTTTTAAGCATTGGGTCATGGGTTTGGTTATACGTGCAAAATCCGGTATAAATTTCCTATAGTATCCCAGTAATCCGAGAAAACGCTTTATTTCCGTGGTACTTTTAGGTAATGGGTAGTCTTTTATAACGCTAATTTTATCCGGATTTGGTTTAACCCCATCTTTACAGACGACATGTCCTAAAAATTCTGTTTCCATCTTCAAGAACTCGGACTTGTCCATTTGTATCTTGAAGTTGGATTCTCGTAATCTTTTAAAAACCTTTTCTAAATTAGTAATATGCTCTTGCAAGGATGTACTGAACAGGATGACGTCATCCAAATAAACCATACAGATATCCTGGAGATCTCTCAGAATATTGTCCATTACGCGCTGAAATGTTGCCGGGGAATTTTTTAATCCCATCGGCATCCTCAGGAATTCGTAGTGGCCATTTTCTACGTTGAAAGCAGTTTTGTGTATGTCAGCAGGATCTAACTCAACTTGATAAAATCCGCTGGCAAGATCGAGTGTACTAAAATATTGGCATTTACCTAATTTGTCTAATATGTCAGAAATATTCGGTATAGGGTACCTGTCGTCGATAGTTTTTTCGTTTACTTTACGAAAGTCTATCACAAGACGCCACTTGGTCTTACCAGAAGCATCAGCCTTTTTGGGGACCACCCAAATGGGAGAGCTCCACGCAGAGTCCGAAGGCCTGATTATATTCTGCTCGAGCATCTTATTAACCCTTCAGATACCGTCAATTAGAGACACAATAGTAAGACAATAGATGCGCGGCCACCGGGTGTCGCTTGGGGATTCATGAATTAATTTGATCTTTAACTTCTTGTTTGTGAATGTACGGGTATCTGTAACTTTTAACATGAACGGGGATTTCGTCTGTCGTCCTAATCCTATGTTTTATTTTATTAGTAAACGTAAGAGGTTCTCCTTCGAGATAAAAAACGTCGGAGTACCGGGCACACAAGGTTCTTAGATTTGCCAGTTCTTCTGGATTTAAGTGATCGGTCCGAAGGCGCGACAAAACTTCGTCCGTACGGTTACTTAATTGATCTGCATGTTCGCTCTGTACATTAAATAGTTCAGCAGTAACGGGACGGTCCATAGAGAAAATTACGTCATTAGGTGAATTATTTGAAATTTGTACCCAACCTCTATTATTTTTTACAGTGGTAAAACAGTCAGAAATTAAACAGTTACTAATTATCTGATCGGGAACAAATACATCGCCGTCGTGAGAATTTATAGGTAACTTTACTAATTTAGACGTCTGAGCTGGTATGATTTCTTCATAGATATTAGCATTGCGGGAGTCATACATAGTAATGGGTATTTCCGTGTTTCTAGTGACTAATTTTTTGTTTCTTAAGTCAATGTTAGTGCCCCATGAATCCAATAAATCAAAACCGATTAACCCATCAAAATAATTATGGAAGTCTAGTATAAATAAAGTGATATTTCCCTCTTCTTTAAATTCGGGGAAACTAGGCAAAGTTATCGAATAATTATTTTTATAAACGGTACGCACATTAGTCACTTCAAACGGACTGTAGTTGAGAGGCACATTAGAAAAATATTTTTCAACTGCTTGCGGTGATATAAACGACTGGTTCGCTCCAGTGTCTATGAGAAATTTTAAGGGCGGGTTATGGATTTGAATGTAACCAAGTTGTCTCTGTATGTTAAAATTTACGTCTATTTTGGCTTTTCTGATCCCGAGGTTTGGGGAAAATTTTCGTCCTGTTTACGGTTTTCGTTTCCGGTTTCATCATTTGGTTTAATTTCCTCTACAACTGGGGTTTCGTATTGCCCATAGTTAAAATAAAAGTTTAGGTATTCATGGTAAGCGTCATAGTCTTGGTTATAGGCTGCACAAACTAAATCATAATAGGGATCATAGACACAATCATAGTTGTTAACTTCACGCGTTTTAAAATAATTGGTAGGTGGCGGATTGCCGGCTGTACGCCAGTCGTGTCCTGTGGAAGGTAACGGTCTAGGCACAAAGTGGCTGACGCCACTCATGGGACGAGGCGTACTATTATAATTAGTGCTTTGTTGCGCGGGTGCACTATTCGGAAGTCTAAAAACGTTGCCCTGAGCATTATGATTTGGAGGTGGTGCTCGGAACATCTGTTGAGTCCGAGTGGGGCCACGAGGAAACTGTAATTGAGGCATATTTTGCCGCCAACCTTGATTAGGTTGAGGAAAGAAATGCTGGGGACGTGGGAAACCAGGCGCGCTATTATACATCTGTGGTTTTGAGGGACCAGGCATGCCCATTGTAGGGAGTTGCTGCATGAACTGGTTTAAAGGTAGGTTAGAGTTAGGCTTGGAAGGCTGCTGATTACTATCTTTTTTACTGGACCCGCTTTCGATGCGCTGCTGCATATAAAGTGTATTAAGCTCCTCCTGAACAAACTCGAGTGCTTTTTCCATCGTCTCGGGACGCATGCAACGAACCCTAGAGCCTAAAGGATCTTTTAAACCGCGTAAGTAACATTGTAGGGTCAATTTTTTATAAAGGTCTCGCTTCGCTGTAACTGTAGTAGACACGGTTTCATGTAATGTGACGTAAGTCATGATTGTGCTAAATAAATTCTGGCAGCGCTCATAGAATTCCTGTGGGGTAGAGGACCCCTGAGTCTGTAGAGACAAGTCGTTATATAAAGCGGTCTCGTCGCGATGATCAGCGAAATTATTAATTAGCGCGCTTCGAATACCAATCCAATTCTCGGGAATACCGTTACTATTTATTAATCGAGCTGCAGAACCTGTAACCTTGTTTAAAATGCCATTTATGAGTGCTAAATTGGTTAACTCATTACCCGGTTCAGTTTTGAAATATGCGAGTACTAGTTGGTCACAGAGATTTACAAAACGCGTCAACACGTTAGGGTTGCCATCGAATTCAGGCAGAATCCGGAGCGAGTTAAAAATTTCGCCCACCTTGTCGTGAGACATATTTGTATCCGATAAAACTGATTCACCTAACTGTCTATACTCGTCTATAGCAGTAAGCCTATTTAGCCTACTACTGCCTAAGCTAGGATTACGCGACACTCTTGGGTGAAAAATCTTGAAACTAATTATGTAAAAATGCTAAAAGTAAATCATACACCCCCAATAAAATATTACTAGAATAATTGCAAAGAAAATAGTTGTAGCAAACGATAGGTAAGGATCAAGGTTAAAAATAGGACAGTAAGGACTTGAAAGATTCAAAGTACTTACAACATGGTCTTCTTTGCCGAATCGATGTCTGGATTCACCTCCGCTGGCGCCTCACGATGTATGTAGATTCAGGATACTCGAGAATCGGTAAGTCACGCGGGACTTCGGTCCGATTTTAGGGGAAATCTTGACGCGTCACGTACCTAATATGCTCTGAGTATCCTACCGGCTGCGCCAATTAAGTTCGGTGGCAGCAGAGGATGCAAAAAAAACCGATTTTATTTAATAAAGTTTAATTAATAATGGAAAAATTACAATTATAATTTAAATCTAGCTAATAACTAAATATGTATTATCGAGTCAACGATTGACCAAAAAGTGCAGTTCTCATGCATGTCGAAATTGGCGGCGGCTCCCAGAAACGGTGTCGGCATCGTTCGACACGAGGCACGTGTGCTGCGTCAGCTCCTGGGCGTTTGTGCAATATGTTATTGTGTGGATTCAAGGCAATGCATACTATAGTGATTTGCCTCGGCTATGCTTGCGTAACAAGTAGTCTAGTACCCATAACACAAGCCTATTGACCATTACAAACAACAACACAAAGTATTGACAAAATAATTGCCCTTCTTATGTAAGAGCCTAATGATTGCGAACACCATGACCCACATAACGTTTCTATATACTCTGTGGTCAACCTACAAGTAATGGAGAAAGGAGTTGTGTAATAACAAATAGCGTGAACAAGTCGTAGAGTTTCGCACCTATCGACACTAGTACTATAAAGAGGTACAGTTTTTTTTTGTTCTTTGGAAGTAATGACGTGCTATTCTCTAAGAAAACAGCCTTAAGCGCTGGTCGCAGTAATGAAATCGGAATAGGTACATTGGATTAACAATCCAGTGTACTTATACATTGGATTGTTAATTCAATGTGCTGCGCTCTCGACTCGTCGTCGCTGCGGCTAGCGCTGCGCTCAAGGCTGTTTTTTTAGAGAATAACACCGCTCTGGTCCGATTGCTAAAATTTTTCATCAATAGAAAGCTGTTTTATTGCTGAATCCTGAGATAGTTCTTATGTACGCAGGCGAAGCAGCGGGCAAAAGCTAGTATAATTATAAAAAGTTTAAGTTTTTTTTTATGATTTTTTGTTTGTAAGAGGTATCTCTGGAAGTACTGGTCCGATTGCTGAAATTTTTTCATCAATAGAAAGCCGTTTCATTCCTGAGTGACATAGGCTTATTTTATGTACGCGGGTGAAACCAAGGGCTAAAGCTAGTACGAGTACGTTATAAAACTAAACTTCTAACTTCTACTTATGTAAAGGCCAACTTTTGACCAATTTAAGACAGATTTTAATTAAGCTTTTAATTTATACTATGGTTTTGTACCCGAAAAATACCAATCCACCTGTCTATCTGTATATCCGTCTGTTAGCAGACTTATGTATCTCATAAACCGTAAGTGGTAGATCCCTACCGCTTTTATGCTCACGATTTACTATTTTTCGCTCTAGTGCGAAAAACTTCGTGTATTTACCCCTCCACAATTTTTTTACATTTATTTTATCAGACTGAAAACCGCGACCCGTACGGGTCATGCGTCAACCACCACGAGTCGCGCGTTAACCCCTGTTTATTAATATCTTCATAAGTGTATTGAAAAACGTCGTTTGATACACGTGGAAAGTCAATGAAACTGGTCTCGGTCACAATAACAAACTAGTCCACTTTTATCAAAATGTAGCTTCTAATTTGGTTGCACAAACTAACAGATCTCTTTATTTAATTTAATTCTCATAATTTCAGGTAAAAACATCACAGCAACTGTGCGTAGAACTCAAAAAGCCATCACTAGGATATGCAGACACTTGCGACCTGGTCTTCCAACATGGACCAAAACGATTCAGGAAATTTGCACCTTTTTCAAGGTGAGTTGGTTTGAGGGGGTAAAGGAACACAGGTATATTATCTGTCGGTGACCTCTTGCTTGCGCCTTGCTTGATTCAGGCATATTACGGAGAGAGTTAGCGGAAAGCGGTCAGCTCGTTCTGCGAAGCAGTAATATCCAAGTAATGTCATGGCCTTGGTTCAGGCCATGATATGGAGTGAGAAGAAATGGAAGGTGGTTCACCTCTTTCTGCCAAGCAATCATCCAAGCAAAAGGAAGCAGCCAAAATCCATGAGGCATATACAAGACAGGGTTATTTGTAAAACACTAACAACCTTATAGAACTGTATTACTATAATAATATCATTAAAAAAAACACCTTTTTTTCTATGACTTTTTACAAAACATAATTCATTTACCAAAAACAAACTTTCAAAATTTCGCTGTTCTATCTAACATATTTTTCAACTCTATAATTTACTATACCTACCTACGTCTGTATGACGCGACGCAAGCGCATCAAGCACCCTCGCCCAATCCCTGCTCTCCTTCGCTATTGTACTATCGCTTGCTTCGCATAGACTTTGTAATATTTATAACGATCAATTTATTTATTTTATATTAATTTTTGTATGAAAAATCTTATGAATTTAAAATATGATAAATTATTTAAAGAAATAGAACAAAAGTTGTTGTTTATGATGTTAGTAACATAGTCCTGAGAGGTTGCCAGTGTTTTACAAATAACCCTGTATAGTCTTCGAAAAGGTAGGCACGGTCAGCAGAAAAATTAGAAGTACAAAAAAATATATTAAACTTTTCACTATGTATTTCCAAACTCATTCTTATTGTGCATGTAACTTGCAACTTGAAATACCTACGCTTGTAAAGATTGATGTCTGTTTTTTCTTTTTTTGATCGTGTATCGTTAACAATTTTGTTGTGTATTCCGTAAATGAAACCCTCTCAATGAAAGGGCGAACCCTAAATAAATAAAACATTTCTCACAAGTAAACCACAGAAGACCCGTGGGCAAATTGCTGATGCGGAAATAGGTCCACCCCAAAATCCCTATTTCCTTATGCATGACACGTTGTATTTAAATCTTTTCTCTTAGATTTTGCAAATAACACAAAAAGACTACCTATACTAAGAATGGACTTGCGGACAGCGAGAAATGGGTAGATTGCTGTCCGACCATCCGGTAACTGTCCGGACCGACCCCAAGTCGTCGACGGCGCGCACTGTTCCCGCGCGCCTCAAGGAGCTGTCAGCAACAACAAGGGCTTAGCTGGGTCAAAGCCTACTGGGGCCAGTGTTATCTGAAATGGAAGCTCGGTCCCGGTACAAAAGGCACGAAGGAACGGGGTGGACTTTTAGTCAGTAAGAGTCTGAAACTATCTCCCGCTCCGCCCAGGAGCGGGGGTTGTCATTGGATGATTTTTCCCACCATAAAAGTAAACCTATAACCCAAGAAGTCTTTTTAGAGAAATACAATTGAACAGCTCAGCAGCACCAAAGATAAAACCTTAATGTATTTTTGCCCTCGAACTAGGTCAAAACCAATCTAATGATCTTTTAGATAAAATCAGCTTCACCTAGCTGATTAGTTACATCCAGATGTTTACAACATACACAGCAAAACCACGAAATAGCAGTGGGTTTTTTTTATCAGTCATCAGATCCAGGCAAAAGGCAAAGTGAAGTCATATTATTTAACCAAAATAACCATCCTCCTTGCGTCGTTTGTCTTCAACGCTGAGGGTCGTGACCTCTACAAATGGCTTTCTTTTGGATAGTATTTCACCATTTTGTTGTCTTTGGTGATACCACATTGCTTCAGATTGATTGCAGACGTGGTCTCTAGCGTGGAACGGATTTAGATCTGGCCAATGTTACGGGCACCTATCTCTGGGTATTTTCTTCTGTACATTTTCCATCAATTTTCATAGAAAATACAAAACCTAATACTATTTTTTATATTTATAAATAGTATTTATATATATATTTGGTTTTCAGGGAGCTGGCAGACTGGGCACTAGCACTAACACACATGGGGGCCTGTTGTGTCTACGTTGTAGTCATCGCGGAGTCGTTTAGACAAGTAAGTATAACACAAAACCATGCTTTATTTTTTAAAGCAGTAACTTCTCCTAAGCTAGCGATAACAAAACCAAGAACCAGAAATCAAAATTGTCGAAACACTTTTTTATTACTAGAATTAAAACACATCTCACCTGAAGTAACCTATTCACTCTTGACTTAAGGATTCCTAGGTACAACCAAACTATCAAGAAACACTGACTCTTGCAGGGAATTTCATACAATAAATGTCTTTCCAAAATGCTTTGTACGTATGGGTCGGATGTCACCAGCGGCGCAACGCTTTACGTCTAGTGGTCTGATGACGGAACTCACTTGGTGGAATTAAACAGTGCAATTCCAACACACACTCCCCGAAATGTAAACGATAGAAAACCGTTTTAAGAAGAAAGAAAGAAAGAAAAACTTTTTATTTTCCCCAAAAGGCGCAAACTTAAGACTAACATAAAACACTACCATACCATACCATTGTTACCTTAGAAAATATCACACAAAAATATAAAAAAATAGGTAAAACAACAATAAAAAAAATAAAATTAAAAGTTTGTAACGAATGAACTCTCTTTTGATACCGCAGAAGAGTTGATATCGTCCGATCCATTTTTAACAACTTATTTTTTTCAGGTATCAATTGTCTACGGCGGCCCCGACTGGTCGGTGACAGTATTCTGCGGATTGACACTGGTGGTGCTGCTGCCTCTGACGCAGATCACGACACTGAAGTACCTGGTCCCGTTCTCGGCACTAGCCAATTTCGTGTGGCTGGGTTCCATATGCATCTGCTTGTACTACTGCCTGAGAGAGACACCTGACTTCTCTAATAAGAGTCTCGTGACATCTATCAGTGGACTACCTACTTTTATAAGGTTAGTGGATAGAATAAAATAAACTATATTGAACACCAAAAATAATAACTTTAAAAAAACATTGCAATAATTAATCAAGAAATCAAGAACGAAATAAAAATATACTTCCACCAAAACCGGAGGAGATCAGAAGGGTCGAAGCCTACTGCCCAAGGAATGACTGCTGAAATGGAAAACCACGGTTTCCCATTCAGAACACGGCTAGGACCACGGTCCTAGAATGCAAAAGGCAAATGAAAACATATAGGTATGGTTTAGTCAGTAAAAGTCTGACACGTCCTCCACGCGCTCTAAACTAGAGTGGGAGAAGTTTTTAGATGATTTTACATTAGTTGACCTCCTGCGCTAAGCCTAGTAAATATTGACAGTCGTAAAAAACCATTAAAAGTCAATAAGAGGTCTTAAAAACGAAACAAAATTATTGTTATAAAAAAAGAAAAACTTTAGACAACTTTAGTTGTTATTGGCGTCTCAGCTAAGCGACATTTTAGCAACTTAAGTTGTTGTCAGTGGCGGTCAAAAGGTACAAACCTATTCCTAATTTATTTTGTAGCTGCCAGACAATTTAATATAAACTATCTATTAACAGGGACTGAATAGTTAATTGCCGCTTTCAAAGAACACTTCAATGGTCTCTAGACCGTAAAATTATGATTCTAACAACTCCTTTGCCATCCTAAAATAAACGTCTATTACCAAATGATTACTTACACAATACAATTCTTACATAACAAATTCGAGAAATACACAAAATATACGACTCTGTTTTAGACAAAGAAAATCGCTTTTTTCTATTCCTGTATAAAAATAATAAATTTATAGAAGTTTATAGTTGTGCGCGCATCACGTAAAATGTACGAAATCCATTTAGGTAACTTTAAGTGTCTCAAAAAAAGCTAGAAACCGGAACAAAAAACAGCTGAGGCGCGCAACGGCTTGTGGCCGGAGAAGCTTGAAACGGCTTCAAGCGTTTTTTTGTGGTGGCACCGCCGCACACGAGCCACAAAAAAACGGAAGCCCCAAAAAGAACCGTGAAGCAGCGTTTTTTTGAGGCCCGTGTGGACATGCATTATAAAATTGTAAGTACTTGTATATTACTTAGACTTTGTTTCATCGCAATCGATTGACTATATCGAAAGATATACATATATATACATTCATTGACTGTTAGGCGGTACGAAGTTCGCCGGGTCAGCTAGTCCTATATAAAAATAAATGACGAACGGTCCCTTCAAG
Organism: Mythimna lalbum; assembly: GCA_949319445.1. NCBI lineage: Eukaryota > Metazoa > Arthropoda > Insecta > Lepidoptera > Noctuidae > Mythimna > Mythimna lalbum. The sequence goes on along the minus strand of OX439350.1, from coordinate 2,880,675 downwards.
AAAGGTTTGGACCTTTCTTTAACCGAAGGGATCGTTTGTCCATTTGTCTGTCTGTCAACGAACTATTGAAATTCCATGCAAGAGACGTAATTTTTTCGCCTTTTGGTATAGAACTATTTGAGTCCGATTTGCACTTACCTAGGCCTTTCTTTCCTCAGTCATATAGATTGCCACTCGTGACATATCTGTACTAATATCGCTATAGTCTATTGGTTAAGGTACCCGCCTCCCATGCGCGAGGTTGCGGGTTTGAAACTGGGCAAGTACCAACATGATTTTTTTCAATTCCTTATGTACTTTTCTGTGACTGTTTTGTAGAGATAGTAAACTAATGAGAAATGCGACGTCCTTTTTTAGGATTCCTTTTGCGAAGAGTGCCAACGGGGCCCTGTTACTAAGCCTTCACTTTCCGTTCGTTCATCCGACTGTCGGTCTGTCAGGAAGTCTCCTGACAAATCGACCGAAAAAATCTGACCGAAAAAATCCGACCGAAAAAGTCAATCGAAAACTTGATGAAAACAGACATGTTGTCATAAACTGTGACAAGTAGAGAGTTTAAATTTTCACAGAATGTTTATTTCTATTGCCGCTACAACCATAATCCATACCATACCATAACCAGCCTTTGTCCCCACTAGGCTTCCTCTCTAGAAGAGAGAATGGGACGAAATTCACCACGCGGGTTCACCTGGCTGGGTTTAAACATACGACTCGTGGGTCGGAGCCGTTACCACTCGGCCACCACTGCTCTCAATAACCCGCTACAACATTAAATAATAAAATATAAAATAAAGTTAAAAATTAAAGGCGGTCTCCATACAAAGGACATGGTTTTTAATATTAAAATTTAACAAGAAACATCGTTCTTGCTCAATTTTAATATTGTAGTACGGGACCCTCCGTGTTTGAAACCGACTCGCAATTAGCCAGATAATGAAATGCAAACAGTGTTGCAGAAAACAATTTACACTAGTAAATCCCTTCACAGCTACCCTCTTTTTGGCAATTTATTTTTGTTGTCATCTGTATTAAAGCTAATAGTGGTAGGTACAGTTGAAAACAAAATCTAGTCGTGAAAAAAATATCTATGAATGAACTGACTTTTTTTAGGTGGGAAATCATCTAATGATATCTCTCGCCCTTGAGTGTCAATAGCGGGAGTACGTGTCAGACTTTTACTGACTAAAAGTAGTGGCTTTTTTCATAGATAAAGTAGTTCCTTCGTTTCTTTTCATTCCAGGGCCGGGTTTTCAATTTAGAAGCGAACCCATGGCCCCAGTAGGCTTCGACCCTGCTGGGCCCCTACGGTTATCTATGAACTGATTGCAAGTTTTACAGTTCTTTTATTATCTAAGTACAAAATAATGTTAGGGCTGCGGGAATGAACCTTATCTTCGTTTCCTAGGACGCAAAGGGCAGCTGAAGATTGACAAGTGGATTTTAGTCAGTAAAAGTTTGACGTACTCTCTGATTCCACCTAGAGAGAGGCAAGTTATTAGATAATGTCCCGGGAACCTCAAAAAAGTTATGGTGATTATACCTGATGGAGTATCCTTAAATCACTAGTGTAACAATATCACATAGGTCTATGTATCTATACTATTACACAAAATGTAGTTTTAAATCTGTAAAAATATCAGGAGGCAATATTAAGTAAGTAATTCTCAACTCATCAACAATAAAATGGATAGGTATTTCTTTTTCATTTTTATTCATTTTGACATTAATGTTTAGTTTTTACAATTTGACATTGTAATATTATTTTATTTTACAATTTGACATTGTAAATTATTTTATTTTACAATTTGACATGTTACATTAAATAATGTTTATTATTATTAATTTTTGACATAAATATTTACTTTGTAAGTATTTTTACATTGTAAAAATTAACTTTCTTTTTATTATTGTGAATGTGAGGACTATGTTGGTTACTTTTTTATTTCTCGTTATCGTTTGTCTGGCAATTTGAGTATTTTCTGCGGCCTACCCAAATGTCCTTTCATTGGTATTGTTCGTCAAGTCGTTGAGCTCCTTAGTAGTCCTGAGTTGAGCTTTGCGAGTACTGACGAATGCTTACACTGATTGGACGGGTCCACTCAAATCTGTATGGTTCTTTCTTCAAAAGACCATCTCAGATTAATCGGCATGGTTCTCATGTGATTTGACCATTACATATTTATTGTATGGACTTTAAAAGAGACTTTGACCCCTGAGTTTGTTTCGGTGTTTCTTCTCAGGGTAGTCAGCTAGGAAACACCGGCCTCATCTAGCTTAAACAGACAAAAAAAAAAAAAAAAATGACTTGTAAAAGTGTTTTTTTAAACCTATTTGCAAAAATAAATATCATTTATCATTTATCATTTATCATTTTTAAATTTTATTCTTACTTACGAAAATCGGTAAAAGCGTTTTGTAGAATAACTGGACGGTGCCTAGTACAAATGAGATGACACGCGATAAATCGCCACAGATGATTCTATTATTTGAAGAGAGGAAAACTAAAACAACGAGTACTATTGATGCATGACCACATATCATATTTTTATATGATTATTTACGAGTTTTACAGCAACCTCCTGAAATGTTGTGAAGATTCAAAACTACGCCTGATATATACTTTCTCAGTTGCACTTTTACATTTGATAAACAAAACTAGACAAAATTTAACGCTGAACATCATTTCTCTAACTTTTCTTCTATTGCAATTTTCAATGTTCGTTAGACCACAGACTACGGATTCACCGCAACCGGCAATAACTACTAACTTCATGACTTATGATTTTCGAAATCGTGCGAAGTTAGCTAAACACAAGCACTGGCTGTCAAAATGACAGCCTTGTCACGAAATGTCAAGTTATATGTGTTAACTAGCTTCTGCCAGCAACCTCGCCCGCATATATGTAGAAAAACTTCAGTGGAAACATACTCCTGTGCTTAAAATACCTATCCTACGTATTTGTGCCAAACTTCATGCCAATCTATCCAAATTGAAATGAAAAAATGTAAGATGGTGGAAGAAGGTTAAAAACAGTTTACGACCTATACCTAAACCTATCGATTTTTATGATTTTATTTTGTGTCTATTCACACAAAATAAAATCATTAGAATCGGTCAAGCCGTTTCAGAGGAGTTCAATAACCAACATAGTGACACGAGATTTTTATATATTAGAAGATAATAAAGGTCTTTTATTATTGGGTTTACATAAGTTGTTAAATAAATAAAGCGGCTCTCTGAAACTACGTCGCATTGACCGACGAGATGCCTCGAAGCTCTGTGGGCATACCTGTTAGACCAATAACTTTGACCAGTTATTTACGAGCAAAATTAGAAGTTAGAGCATGTTAAACTTTTATTGCCGACAGTACACTATTCAGTTCTAGACCGAAACTTCGTAACTTAGTGCTTATTTGTTAGACTGCTTTGGAGGTGGTAACAACCTTAGATGCGTAAATTCAATGTAATATAGCCAAATAAGACATTACAAATACAGAAAGGTTTTGTGCAAATTGTTTCGACAACACCTCTAAACTGGGATTCAAGTGTACTATAGTATTTTTTCTCACTGGGGGTAGTGAGAAAAAATACTATTTTACTTGAAATTACTCAAAATCAATTTAAGACTCATAGCGGCCGTACTATGACGATAAAGTTATACATAAGATACTTAACCCTTCAGATACCGTCAATTAGAGACACAATAGTAAGACAATAGCTGCGCGGCCACCGGTGGTCGCTTGGGGATTCATGAATTAAGATATAATAATAATATCTTAAATATGAGATAGTTTATATTAACCCTTCAGATACCGTCAATTAGAGACACAATAGTAAGACAATAGATGCGCGGCCACCGGTGGTCGCTTGGGGATTCATGAATTAAGATATAATAATAATATCTTAAATATGAGATAGTTTATATTAACCCTTCAGATACCGTCAATTAGAGACACAATAGTAAGACAATAGATGCGCGGCCACCGGTGGTCGCTTGGGGATTCATGAATTAAGATATAATAATAATATCTTAAATATGAGATAGTTTATATTAACCCTTCAGATACCGTCAATTAGAGACACAATAGTAAGACAATAGATGCGCGGCCACCGGTGGTCGCTTGGGGATTCATGAATTAAGATATAATAATAATATCTTAAATATGAGATAGTTTATATTAACCCTTCAGATACCGTCAATTAGAGACACAATAGTAAGACAATAGATGCGCGGCCACCGGGTGTCGCTTGGGGATTCATGAATTAAAGCGATTTTGAGTCGACAGTTCTAGAAAAATGTTTTCGAAATCAACCTACTAACCGCATTACTTACACTACAAGTTATTAAAATCGCTCTTCTACATTTACACTAATATTATAAAGAGGTAGTTTGTTTTTTTTTTCATGTTTTTTATTTGTAGGAGGTAATCTCTGGAAGTGCTGGTCGAATTGCTGAAATTTTTTCACCAATAAAAACCTGGTTCATTCCTGAGTGACATAAGCTACATTTTGAGTACGCGAGCAAATGCTAAGTCAATACATAGTATAAAACAAAGTCTCTTTTTCTGTCCCTATATCCCTATGTGCGCTTAATTCATGAATCCCCAAGCGACACCCGGTGGCCGCGCATCTATTGTCTTACTATTGTGTTTCTAATTGACGGTATCTGAAGGGTTAAATCTTTAAAACTACGCAACGGATTTTGATGCGGTTTTTTTAATAGATAGAGTGATTCAAGAAGAAGGTTTATAATATGTATAATAACATCCATTTATTAGTGGAGAAACACCCGAGCGAAGCCGGGGCGGGTCACTTGTTTTATATAAATTGCAAGGGTTAACATACCTTCATATCTCTGCTTAGCTTGGAACTAGACGGCATTGTGTGATATTTGTGTGGTATATAATATACACTCGTAATCCTCCGCGGTTCCACCTATATCTTTCGTTACTGTTCCTCTCCTACGAGTCGTAACGTAATGTCATACAGCCTGTAGCCTGCCTCGATACATGTTTTTTAATTCATCATGCTTTTTTTAAGATTTACACGAAAAAAACTCTTCAGCTATATAATATTAGTACCTACAGATGAATTACTAGTAAGATATAACTAGATATGTTTGATACGTACAGGTAGACGAAAAATAATATTGAAAATAAATTCGCGCATGTACGTGTTCTACAGTACGTTCACTCGGATCCCACATAATGCTAGTAGCTTACCGGTCTAGACCCATGTGTATAGGATTCAATGTCTAGACGCTTGTTCAATACTTTATAAAATTAAATTAAGTACCTACGTACCTCAAACAATGTCTTCAGTAGTTCCCGTAGAGAAGGTGACAAAGACAGTTTTCAAAATCCTTGCAGAATAAGGCTGCCTCTCCACCGGAGTGGAGCGAGGTTACGGAGCAGAGAAACGGTGAAATATTAACTAATTGCATTACACGAAATCACCGCTCCTCTATCGTGGACAGGGCTAACTAGTTTGAAAAATTATTCAAAACCGGGAGGCGGAGCGGGGCAATGGAGTGAGGAAGCAGAGAGAGGAAGCGTAAGGGGAAGCGAGCGCGGATGCTATAACAAAACTATAGCTAAAACAGTCTGCAGTTCCGCTCCGCCGCTTCGCTTCGGTATGGTAGACAGACACATTCCGCAACTCTGCTCCGCATTACTCCTTTGCTCTACCCCACTGCCTCGCTCCGCTCCGATATACAGACAGCTTGCAGACTAAGCGTCTCATTTCATTGTTTTCTTAGAATTTTGTACAAAGAAGAAAAGGGGTTTTGGAAAAGACTCAATCGTGAATGTTTTTGATCGGCAACGATTGCTGACTGAGGGAACTATAGAGTCGACTGTCTGATGAAGCACCCCTTAAATGGTTAGAAAATATATTTGAACCCGGTAGGTGACGCAGCAATAGAAAGATGTACAGACCAGATTTTCCAGTTTTGGTAAAACTGTACAATACTGGACAGCGAAATAATGGATTTTTGGGAGGGGATAAAAAGTGAATGACATCTGTGAAAATGGTGTCAGAAGTACAAAAAATTGTCGATACAATTATTTTTTTAGAATAGTCGCAATCGGCTCAATTGACATTAATATTAAAAAAAAATCTAAAACTATGTGTTTCCTAACATAGAGACTTTGCATAATTACTTTTTGGACACTAACCTCTTCGACAAAAAAAAACTCACTGTCCAGTATTGTACAGTTTAGCGCCCTAGTTTTCGAGCAGGACAAATTCGGTCGGAATCACTAGTCTAGTATATAAAAATGTCATGTTACATTTTTTACTATTGAACTCCTCCAAAACAACTTGACCTTTTCCTTTTATCAACACTATCTACACTTCTACACTAATCTAATATTATAAAGTGGTAAAGTTTTTTTTTTTTGTTTTTAGGATGTACTGTGCGTTCCAAATGAGAATAGGAAAGCCAATGAACTCGATCTGTCAAATTTTGATTGAAAAGTATAGTTTTCAAAAAAAAAAATAGTTATAAATAACTTTTTTATCTATTTCTTAATAAGGCTCAGTTAAACAAAAACAAAACCATTTAAACGCAAATAAACTTTTTTTGAAAACTTTATTTTTCAATCAAAATTTGACAGATCGAGTTCATTGGCTTTCCTATTCTCATTTGGAACGCGTAGTACTCTAGAAGTACTTGGTCCGATTGCAATAGAAAGCTTATTTATTTCTGAGTGACATTAGCTATATTTTATGTATGCGGGCAAAGCGACAGGTAAACGCTAGTCATTTATATTGCAGAATAACGTTCGTCGGATCAGCTATAAATTGAAATAAAATAGTGAAATATCGGTCAAAAACAAAAGGGACATTTATCACAAAAACTATTCTATTCACAGTTGACAGCTTGTAAAAATGAATACCACAAAAGAACGGCCAATCAATTTTGCATAAAAGTGACATATTGCGTTTATTGCCGAAGTTTTTATCTTGATTTATATTCGATGAAAACTACGGCACCACACGTATATATTAAAACTTTTAGATTTGAACCCATCAAATGACTTAAGGTAGAACTACACTGCGCATACGTGTGCCACACGCCGATCTGGGCGCGTCGGTCTCCATCAATATTATATGAAAACTAGGCTTGTAGAGCTACACTTGATCCACGCCACGCGACGCCACATGACGTCGAACTACGTACAAATCAGACGTGCAACATGACGTGAGCGTCGGTGTAATGTAGTTCTAGCTCTCTCCCACTTCATTATAGACCTGTATTTTCGATATTTACAGACTACTGTAAGACGAAATTTGATTAGTCACATTCTCGTTACGTTCAAATAGAACGCATAATATTTTAAAATATATGCCAATCTATGTAAATTGGCGGAATGGCGCGGTATCACATGTGAACACCGCATGATCACTTGGAGTTTGACTGTTTATAAATACCTAGACTATACTACTATGACTCATCATCATCATCATCATCATCAGCCTTTTAATGTTCCCACTGCTGGGACTCAGGCCTCCTCTCTAGGAGAGGGAATGGGCCGTAATCCACCACGCGGGCCCAGTGCGTGTTACTACTATGACTATGACTACCTAAAGCTAGAACTTCATTAGACCGACGAACACGTGGACCACGCCTAATCTTTACGGAGAACAACATCGCATGGCGTAGATTTAAGCTCAGGCCACACCGCCAGCTAGCGGGCGGACGGGCTAGGCGGGTGGGCGAAGCGAACGAAGGAAACTAAATAAACTACGCGAAATATTGGCGAGCTAAACTATGGGGTTCACACCGAAAACTACGGACAGACGAGCGACTTTCGTCGATATATGACATATTCATCGTTCACAAACTAAACACTACACTGCATAGAAATATAAATAACTTATATCTATGCTACACTGCTATTCGAAAGACGAGCGTCGACTAGTCTACTCGAAACGGGGAGGACGGGCGAACGAACCGGGCGCGCCAACGAGGTGAACGAGTAGCTTCGCTGGAATCGTCGGATATTTCGTTGGCTTAGCTCGTTAGGTTAGTCAGTAGCTCGCGGTGTGAACCGAAGTATGTAAAGAGGTGAAACGATGTTCGCCAGCCTAGCCCGCCCGCCCGCTAGCTGGCGGTGTGGCCTGCGCTCTAGCGTAACTCAACAAGTCTAGTTTCCATATAAAATGTATGGAAACCGACGCGCCCAGAAACGTACGTGGTACACGTGTGCGCTGTAGTTTTAACTTAAAATTTGGCCTATACTACTTTAATCTGCAATGAAACCTAGACCACCATAACAAACACATCATACAACTGCAATTTTCACAATAACAATAACTTAGATAAAATCAAACTTCAAATGCAATATCTCAAATCGTACAAGAAATTTAGTCCCAATTATGCTCTTGTCGGAAATTGCAATCGCCACTAAATTGAACACATATCTCTTTGAACATGATTTCGAAGTCAAAGGAAGTCAAAGGTATGAGCCTGGTTCGAATTTGAACTGAAATCATGCCTAATAATCGGTAAATATTCAGCCTCTGCCGTCTACACTGTCAGCATTAAGGATTTTGATGACTCAGTTGCAACCGAACTGTAGTTGCCTTTGGTAACTTTTATGCCTTACTTAAGATGCCTAACCAAACTATCTTTTCGACACACTTGCTCTGAAAGTTTTAATATGAAAGAAAATCAAGGTTATTGAGTTCAATAGTAGGTATAACTTAGTGTTTTGTTTTGTGCTAAACAGTAAATTCTGTTTAAATAAAGCCTTCGGCTCGATTCTAAATACAGTCTCAGCGGTAATCACCAATACTACACACTATGAGTCTCACCTAATGATAAGCGATGATGTGGCCGACAATGGAGCACGTTTGCCTAGATATGCTGGATAACATCAGGACTCTGGCAGGAAAGACTACTCCTTAGCTGTAAGCACAATGAATGTATTCCCAAATTGTTTTGTGTGAATGGGTGGGATCTATAATGAAGTTATATGGCCAATATCTCCGTACTCCGTAGGAGCTTGAACAATAAGTTATAATGTCGATATATGCACACAGGAATCCGATGGATGCGAGACGCACAGGACCGTTCATTGTGGCGGCACTTGGGGGAGGCCTATGTCCAACAGTGGACTTTTGGCTGAAATGATGATGATGATGAATGATGATGCAGACAGGACCATATCCTGGTTTCTGTATTAGGAATTTAAAGTTGAAAACTTATACAACTTAAAAAAAAAGTAATTGTCATATTAAAATACAAATTTTGTTTTGCACTGTGCTACCCTATGCCTTATTACCAAAAACAACATCAGGAGAATCGATCCATGGAAGCTTCACCAAAGTCTTCCTTCCCACAACCACTAACTTACCTCTTCATCATTCCAGCACAAGTCTCTTTGCGATGGAAGGCATCGGCGTGGTGATGCCCATAGAGAACGAGATGAAGAAGCCACAAGACTTCCTCGGCTGTCCAGGAGTGCTGAACGCGGCCATGTCTGCTATAGCCGTCATGTATGGATTCGTCGGATTCATTGGCTACCTGAAGTATGGTGATGAAGTTAGAGGTAGCTTGACTCTTAACTTGCCCCAGGACGAAATGTGAGTATTATGGTTGTAGCGACATCTGTGACGCCACGTACGAACTAAAATTTGAGATCCTGCATCGGAATCCTATTGTGTTCAGTGCGATGTATTTTTAGAAATTCTGGAAACTGTAAATGCCTTTTTGGTATATCTTAAGTAAGACAGTTGAGCTGGCGCTAGTCCCAAATAAAACACCCAGACAATTCAATATAATTGAAAATAACCAATTTCATGCTCTTTCAGTCTGGCCCAAACCGCGAAGCTCCTGGTAGCCTGTGTGATGCTGCTCTCCTTCACCCTAGTGTACTACGTGCCAGTCGACGTGGTGTGGAGGCGGCTGCAGGACAGGATACCAGCCAGGGGACACCCTTGGGCCCTCGCTGGAGTTAGGTTCGCTGGGACCTTGTTGTTAGGTAAGTGTGACGTAGAGCCTATTTACTCCAACTAAGGATAGGTATAGCTGATGCCCAAGCAAAAGAAATTGAAAATGAGGCTAGATGACCAGGGAGCGAAGAATGTACCTTTGTATCTTCACTCTTTGAGGCTCGAAGAGGAAACTGCTAAACATAAACTTAAACCTATGGGCGCAATGGCAGTCTTATCGCTGACAGGGATATCTACCAGATAACCTTAGAATGGATTGAAACTACTAAGATAATACAGAGGGTAGTTTGCGGTGTACTGCTAACAAATGAATCAAACACTAGATAAACCTCTTGAAGAGGCTGATAAACAAGATGCTGATCCAACTAACCTCAAATGTATGAAATCTAAGTAACCTCTAGGAACAATACCTCGTTAGCATCCGGGATGGTCGGAGTGCCAAAAATATAAATTATAATATTCACTTTTGAAGGCAAGTGTGAAATATATACATAAAGGTTAACAAAAATAGCAATGATAAGAATAGCACCCGTGATAATATAATTACTTTGGAAATAATGTACTGACGCCTACTGTGAATGAGCAAAGCAATGTGTGGGTGGAACTTAATCCTGATACGTTTTAAAATTATTTAGAGTACCCAAAAGTTGAAACTACACATCTGGGAACACGATGAATATTAACTAACATTCCTTGTACACTTTCTACAATTACATTTGCTTGTAAATCAACAACCACTCAACTTAAAACCCACACATATATGAGTATGACTTAAGCTAGAGTTGTCTTCAAAGCACTTAGACACAATATTCACAAAGTGGTGTTCTTTTCACACAATATTTGACTCAGAAAGACTTACGTCTCGACGCGAGGTGAGGAGACGCGAGGCATTCTGTCGTAACATTGGAACTTACGACAGCGTAACTTATGCGTTAAGGCTTTTAGTCCCTTGAACATCTGGCCGGAATTAAATGGACACAACACTCGTTCCTGCCTAGGCGACAGTAGAAAGAAAGAAAAACGTTTATTTTGTACCTCACACATACATTTAAACTTAAAACAGTTGAATTAGGATACATTAAAAAAATACATATAATTTCGTATGAAAAAACAAAAAGACAACTTTAAAATCTGTGTAAGGTCAAAAAGGCGCCTAACTCAGTATATGCTGCGATATCTATTGAGATAAATAACGCAGCACTGGTATTCTGTTAGGGCCCGCGGTGATGCCACGGTCACACTCACGGAGAATACACTATATAGGTATTGGAACAAAATAATTAATACACATTGATGAAACAAACATTGGAAGAGTAATAAATAGAACAGTACGAGTATCAGTCCATTTAATTACGTCCAACTGCGCTGAACTGTAATTCCATATTCTTTGCGAAATATTGATTGTTTAACACAATATGCTATGTTTACTGTGAAGAAAATTTAACCGCCAATTTTATGGGTCAAAATATTCCTAAAGATCCAAGTCGTTTCGAAGGAGTAGGGAAAAGAAATTGCTAAATATTTTTTTTAGACAAAAGTATTTAGTGCACGAAAAAATCAATAGTTGATAATGTTGTTCATGAATCTATTATAAACATATATTTTTTTCAAGCCTTTTAACCGGGCCGTTACCGAGGAGTAGGTTTCAGAAAGTCACTGAAGTCTACTCCGTTTTATGGCACTGCTCGGGTGCTAGGGCGCTTAACGCCTGATGTTGAAACGTTGCTCTAAGATTACTATCAGGCGTTTCAAAGGAAGTTGATTTATGAGTTGAATTAATTACTTAGATAATGGGTTTAGTGTTTATTGTGCGCTTTGACTTGCAAATTACGACTAGTTACGAATTACGATTAGTTTGGAAATACAAGAAAAATACACCAATTGCTTGTAAGAATACTGTATTAAAAAACTCACATACACAAGATACCCAGACCCGAAACACCTATCTTTACATACTTGTTCGTTCCGTGCGGGAATCGCACCCACGACCTGCAGCACAACAGCCAATCGCTCACAGATACTCGTATGTTTGCATTCGATCCCGTCCAGATGTTCAAAGGAATATATGCCTTAATATTATTATTTCACCTGGGGCCAGGGTTAGTTTCGAAAGAGTAGCTCGAGCCCCGATATGAAGGCTAGAAGGAACTAGGTGGGTTTTTAGTCAATAAGAGTCTGACACTATCTCCCGCTCCGCCCAAGAGCGGGGGATTGTCATTGGATGATTTTCCCCACCATAAAAAAAAATCCTGTCATTCACTTTCTAACCTTAATAAGGCTAACTTTACCTCTTTGTTAAACCACCTCCACTTTTGCTATGGACAAATGGAAAATTAACTGTTTTTTTTTTTACAGTGGGCATTGCCAGTGCCGTCCCAAGACTGGAACTGTTCATGGAGCTGGTGGGAGCCATCTGCTTGTCCGTCATGGGGCTGCTTCTTCCAGCCGTCACGGAAACCGTCTTCAGGTGGAACAGAGACATTACCCCATATTCTTTCGTTGTATGGAAGAACGTGGTCATAGGGATCTTTGCTTTAGTGGCTATGGTTTCTGGAGTGACGTACGCTATCATGGCGATCGTCAAAGAACTGTGATTTGTGACGAAAATGACTTACTTTTGGTTCCTGAGTTGACAATTTATAGTCGGAACTTGTCTTTAGAATGAATATGGAAGTTGAATAACTTCAAAATGTCAATTCAGAAGCCGGTGGTTATTTAATATGAAATGTGATGATTATAATTTAATTGTGCTTTGTTGTAAATAATTTAATAAAGTTATATTTTAAGTACTCTAACTTATTTTTTGTAGTTTTATTTCAAGTAAGATTTTTATGACTGACATAATCGTTCATACTTCTTTACATTTTTGTATATATTTTTTTTATTTATATTTAAAACCAGTGCTTGAATGCGATTTCACTTGATGGTAAGCAGTGATGCAGTGGATGCAGTGGTTCGTTGACAGCGAATCGCTCTAATTCAAAGGGGATCCCAATCCAGCAAATTAAAAAAAAAGGCATCAGAATGTTGTATTAACATTCGCTAATTATGGAGGAGGCCGTCAGTCAAATTACAGCCTCTACACCATCAAATTGCTCAAGGTTGTTTTCAAATTTTTATTCGATTTTGGAAGATAGCCGAAGATAAGATACGCCCCAGGTGGTGCGAGTCACAAAGCCATTCCCAGCCACCGTAGGCGCAGTCCGGCCGTTCGATGAGAACCCAGCCTGAGTCGATGACGAATTGTAATCTAGAGGGGGCAGAAATTGGACGATTTCCTATCTTAAAAAAAAAGGATTACAGTCAGCAATTGTCACACATCCTATCACTCCATCCTTTCTCACCTCAAAAAAAAAAACATTAAAAAAACATCCTAGATAGAAATAAGCTTGTAAAAAACACACAAACAAATCACGACAATCATTATGTACACTAACGGCACATTGCATATGAACGTTTGTCAAGAGCAGGTACTTATTGTTATTTACGTACTCATTTAGTAAGTACCCGTATAGTATGAGCATACAGTTTACGAGTACCTATGTACCTTCATTTATATAGTATTTGATCAATGTTTACCATTTTTACAGTAAACCATATCGTGTATCAAAATAGCAGCAAGTAAGAAGAAATTGCTAGGAGGTAATCCAGTCCGAAAACGAGGCTATGGTAGAGCGTACAAATGTCTCACTTTAGGCAGTCTCCAAGTAGGGCAAAGCCAATCTGGTGAGATTCAACACCAAAATACCAGCGTGTCTGTTCGTTCACCGCCAAAAGGAGCCCGTTTACCTTGGCTCCTGCTATTTGGAATGCACCGTCCGCCTAGGAGTTAACATTTCCTCAGATCTTAACTTTGGATGGTTCATTGAGTTCAAAACCAAGGTAACTGCTAGAAAACTAGCTAGGACCCGGTGTACTGCAATTTCACCTGATGGTAAGCAGTCATGCAATCGTCAGGCCCCTCGCCCATGACGACTTTTCTGTAGCGATGCCCTAGCGCATTTCGTAAGCGCGCAACAGCATCGCTACTAACGTGTGTTAGTCGCATTTGAAAGCGCTATAGAAAACAAGCTTTTAATGAAAATAGTTTTTTCATAGCAAGCTTTTATAGCTCGGTATACCTATATAATTATAATACACGTCAAGACGAATCATACGAGCCCAAACTCGATGGGGTTGCGTCGTTTAACTACTAAGTTCCTATAGCCACCTTCCGGTTCCATCATCAGATCAGTTCCATTTTATAATAATTTTACATTGTCATCTGATCCTCACATGCATTCAAAATTTCAGCCCAATTTGTAACCGGGAAGTGGGTCAAATTTAATTTGCAAGATTTGATGACAGACAAAAATCGGGACCGGTAAAACTAAATAAAAGCTTGTAAAATACCAACGCGCTACAGCCTCGCGACTATATCGATGCGAACGCGTTTCGGCATCGCTACAAAATGTCACCGTGAGCGAGAGGCCTTAATGGTGAAGCGCACTAGTTTATTAAGAGCCTATTCACTCTAGCTTTGACAGACATCTAAATTATAATCAGACAGGAAGACTGCAGCTAACTAATTGTTCCAAAGCTTCGTTGTACATGGCATAACCGACGAAGCAAAATGCTTAGTCCGTTAGTATGTTGTTTCGTTTCTACTGCATCTCATTCTACACGTGCAGTCTGTGAGCTGATTATCATAATAGCACCCTCTGAATCCAGTACAATAACGCGTCCCGGGTGTTAATAAGGCCATTCCGATTCTGTATCAAGAATATTTACTAATGCTAATCTCTGGAACACTGGGTGCGACCAGCCCTAACGTTATACCACAATATAGGTACAGAAGTCAATCTTATGCTATAAACTTCACTTTTACCTACGCTCGGCGATCGCGCTAGGGTCAGCGCATGACGCAGAACTGTCCGAATGCGACCGGGTGCGGTGATAATTGCCTACCTAATATGAATTGTAAAAATATTACGTGGCCAATCAACTTCTCTTTCTCTGCGCGGGGCCTTTTCTGTGTTACTTTAAAACCAACTATCAAAATACAAGCGAATACCTAGCTACCTCTCTGAAACAATTACTGGTAGCTTAAAAAACGATAATTGACCATTTAATGCTGAATTTAAACGACCGTCTACTGGACTCGATAATAACTATTTTTTTGTGTTCTCTTTTTACACAAAAAAGTTCAGATGCGTGTCTCAAGTAGATGGCACCCGCGCTCCCACTGAGCTGAATCGGGCCGAGATAACGTGTCCGGGTGCGATGTCTATGTGTGCTTTTCTCAAGTACAGTTTGTGTGTAGATTGACTTCTGTGCTTGTCTGTTTTGTGGTCTATAACCACAAAATAGAATACAGAATCGTTGTCGCAAGCTTCCTAACTTAGTGTTGAGCTTATAGCAGGGGTTTCAGACCCTTTTGTCAAGAAGCTTTAGAATACTAACATAAAGTCGTATAAAATACAATTATGTACTAACATTGTAAGCCTTAGTTATTTGCACGATATAAATAATTAGTTGTACGTAATTGACATTTTGAAATCATAAAAATTAAGTCATCATGCAACAAAGCTCAGCGTACCCAATTCACGTGTCACAACTTCACAAGTCTTAGATTTAAACCTCTTTTTTTAATTTATTTCATCATTACTACTCCCAAAACGGAGAAGGTAAACATCATGAGGATATGCAGCATGACCTATAAACAAAAATTCGAAGATTCCAACTCATACTAGGTCCGCGTGGTTGATTTAGGGTCTATTTTCGCACCTAGAGAGGCCAAGTCCCAGCGAAGGAGTGAGGAAATATTATACGCTTCATTTATCATCGTCATCTGCCTGCCCTTTTCCTGAGTTATTTGGGGTCGGTGCGACATGTTTTTTTCTTCTATTCCGTCTAGTCACCTGTCATGACATCACTAACTCCCTTTTCTTTTATATCAGTCCTCACACAATTCATCCATCTTTTCTTTAGCCTTACTCCCTCTACGTCTCCATCTATCACATGTTTACTTATAACTCTTTTAGTAATATGTGCAAGATAAACGATTCACCTTCAACTTTTCAGTCACTAGTGCAATTTCCAATCTTTCTTTATAAGGTTGGTTATGCTTACAATAAAGTTTACTACTCGGTCTGCTCATGATAAGAACCTATAAATTTGTACAGATTTATCTCTATTCTTATAAGTAATCTGGAGGTGAACACAGCTCTAAAAATAAATTACTAGTTCTAATATTGTTGCCTATGAGTGAGAGCCTCATAAATTCAAACGAGGTGAATAGAAGAAAAAAACTGCGCCCTGTAAAATTTTACTATAGAACTTATAATATACCTATGTCAATTTTAGTTTGCAGTTCGGACACGTTTTCAGATGCATTTAAGTAAGGGCTACTGCTCACGGTCGCGTAGCTTCATTGATGCGTATTTGACATTATATGCTTGGTGTACTCAGCAACGTGAAGGCGTCGTGCGTGTCGTCGCAGCTTCATCAACAGCTTCATAGCTTTTAACTGACTTCAAAAAAAGAGTTATTAATTCGGTTGTATTTTTCTTTATTATTTTATTTTATTATATTAGTTAGCTCAGAACTCCGTTATTTACGGACCAATTTGCAATTTTATTGTCTCTTTAAAAGATATGCTTCTAGATTGGTTTCACTTTTTGAAAATCTATTTCTGATGATGAGATCCATGAAGAATCGAGGGAACTTTACAAATATAGGCTAACATATAGTGACTTTGGTACTGTCATCGAGAACTACGCAATTATAATCAAACAGTAAGATTTGATGAAATGATACTGGTAAAGAAGACCAGAAATGACCAAAGAAACTACATACTCACATAAATATCACAATGAAGATAGGTAAGCGACTGTGACAATACAAACAAATAAATGTTTTTTTTTTAATGAAACCGGGTTTTTTTTGTAAAAAGAGTTTCGTATGTAAGCTGTGAGCATGCGTACAATTAGCGTATAAAGACGAATGCGCGTCTATGAAGCTACGTCTCAGTGGACAGAAGGCCTTATATATTACAAGTTATTATCGTAAAAACGTCAAGTGCTACTTGCGAACTATTCATAACTCCAACATGCAAAAAGTGATAGAAGAGACAGATAGGTCCATGACTTTCATCAGCAAACAGTATGAGGACATGAAATCTACGATCGATCGATTGCAAAGTGAACGCTTAACTCAGCGTAAATGTATTGAAAGCTTGGAAAGGAAAGTACAAGACTTACACCTAAAAACCCGATCATCAAGCATCGAAATAAGAAACATTCCTCAGGCCGAAAACGAAACTTGTGAGGACCTCTCCAACATAGTGTGTAGAATTGGTCAGGCCATTGGCATAACGACTTCAGCACTAGATCTTCGTGACATCTACCGCTTACCTGGTAAGCCTGAATCTGTTCGTCCTATTGTTGCCGAGTTTAATCTCGTTCAAATGAAACAAAGAACAATTGCCGCCGTTCGGACATTTAACAACCGTAAAAACAGTTTTGAAGAGAAATTGAACACTGAAACTATTAATATCCCCGGTAAAAGACAAGCGATCTTCTTGAGTGATCACCTGCCTGCAAGCTCCAAGAAACTCTTCCATCTCACCAGGGAATATGCAAAAAATAACGATTATAGGTTCTGCTGGTCCGCAAATGGCAACATATTCATACGTAAGGCACAGGGAGAAAAACAAATTCTTATTTCCTCAGAACAATCACTATTAGATTTACGCGGTAGTGCAAAGTGACTATTTTTTTCTCTTTTAGTAATTAAATCTATGGAAAAAACAAAGAAATATTTCAAAATTATCATAGCTACAACACTAACTCACACACTCAAAACTACACAACAAACACAAAATCACACCAATACTCGAGCGCCCCATGTATTTCAGTATATGTATAAGCTTGCATTATATTTTAGATTAAAAATACGTTTACGAAATGTGACCCATAAAGATATGCTCTCTTTTCTCAATGGCTGATTCCGACCACATTTTAAATATAAATAACGACCTCGACTCGAGTATTTCCGAAAATTCATACATCTGCTTTCCACAAGAATGTACAAACTACGGTGGTAATTCAAATCGAGAAATAAAAATTCTTCACACAAATATCCGCAGCCTTAACAAAAATTTCGACCAACTCCGTACGTTAATATCGCAAACAGGCGTTGACTTTGACGTTATCGTTCTTACAGAATGCTGGCTCAGCAAAGTAAATAATTTGCCTATCTTGGATGGCTACCTCTCATACCTCACTAAAAATACAAATAACCAAAATGATGGCATAGTTATTTATACAAGTACAAGTTTAAATTGCTCAGTTCATGAACCAGTTTTTAATGGTGCAAATTGTCTGATATGTCGAATAGCTGACGTCTTAGAAATAGTCGCGATATACCGATCTCCCTCGTTTAAAACTCGGAATCACTTCGATACCCTCATCGATAGCCTAAATGACGTGTATAATGGATTAAGAACGAAAAACGCTGTTTTGATTGGCGACATGAACATCGACATTATCACTGAAAACAGAGACTCTAACTCGGAGGAGTATTTGACCTTCAATGCGACACACGGATTTTTCCCAAGTCATACCTTTCCTACAAGGCTAAAAGCGTGTCTTGACCACAGCCTAGTGAAATCAAAATTGCCCTCTACTACTTTAGTATTAGAATCACATATAACCGATCATATGCCTATCGCTATGTTCATAGGAAATGCTAACCCTAAAGGTCAATATAATATGAAAAAATCTCGTATTGACTACCCATCGATTAAATCAGAATTGGAAAGCGCAGATTTAACATATATTCTGGGAATAGAAGATGCAAATGATGCCACAAATAAGTTAATATCAGTAATCTCATCAGTTATTAATAAACACACACAAACTGTTTATGTACCAAAAAAACATAATATTCTAAAACCTTGGGTTACGCCGGGCCTCCTACGATGTATTCAAAATCGCGATAAGCTGCACATCAAGGCAAAGAGGTCCCCGGACAACATGACAATTAAAGTAACATACTCTCGCTACAGAAATTTTCTAAACCAGCTCCTCCGAAAATTAAGAATAGCTCACGAAAGGAATCAACTGGACAAAGCCGGTAATGACCCTAAAGCTTTATGGAAAGCTATAAAGGAAATCACAAATACTAGGAAAATAAAAGCCAGCCCACTAGAACTCCTCCAAACAGCAAATAATCCAAAAGCAGCAGCCAACTCAGTTTGCAAATATTTCACGGAAGTGGGCAAGAATTTAGCAAAAAATATACTTAACGCTCAAACCTCGTCTACCAACAACACCTTAACGCAACAACCTGTCCCAAACGGCCCCCCGCACCAGCCCAACTCACTCGTCATACTAGAAGTGGACGAAGCAGCCATTGAGTCAATAATACTTCAGCTCCGACCTGACTGTGCCACTGGATGGGATGGAATTCCATCTTCTATACTCAGAGACTGTAGACACGTTTTGACACCCCTTATCACCCATATTTGTAATCGAGCCATCACCACTGGAGTTTTCCCAGACGCTTTAAAAAAAGCAATAGTTCATCCCATTCACAAGAGTGGAGACAGAGACTGCATCGGCAATTACCGACCTATCTCCGTGCTATCAGCATTATCTAAGATATTGGAAAAAGTTCTGCATAAATCACTTACAGATTTCCTAAACCACTATAAAATCATAGGAAGTAATCAGTACGGTTTTAGGGCGGGTGTTTCTACAGAGGACGCTGTTTTGGATCTGACGAGATTGGCTGTTAAGACCCTAGATGAAAAAAATAGATGTCTCTGTATTTTCTTAGATTTATCTAAAGCCTTCGACGCAGTTTCTGTCCCCATTCTCCTGAATAAACTAGAAAGAGTGGGAGTCAGAGGTCTACCTTATCAAATATTCAAAGACTATCTCGCTCAGCGTAAACAGCGTGTCAAAATAGGGGACTACTTTAGTGATGATTACTTTATCTCCTACGGAGTCCCACAAGGGAGCATTTTGGGTCCTCCCCTATTCCAAGTGTATGTAAACGATCTCTGCAAAATGGAGCTCCCTAACACAAGGATTTTCACATACGCAGATGACACCGCAGTTTTCGTCTGGGGGCAAAACTGGCAGTCTGTCAAGCAAAGAGCCGAGTTTGCCTTGTCAAAAATAATGTCCTGGCTAAAAGAAAACCTATTGACACTGAATCTAAGTAAGACCAACTTCCTACCTTTCTTTATAAGACAAACCACTAAACCCCCACAGGATTACTCCATAAAAGCACATCTCTGTGACAATCAGTTGGACTGTACCTGCCAAATTATCTCACATGTGAATACCGTCAAGTATCTGGGGGTGCATATTGATAATGGACTGAGATGGGATAAGCAGAGTGACAATGTTATTTCGAGGACCAGGCGACTAATACATGTTTTTAAAACCTTAAGAGAATCTGCTACGATAGAAAAATTAAGAACTGTCTACCTTGCCTTATGCCAGTCCATTATGCAGTACTGCATTACCGTATGGGGAGGCGCGGCAAAGACTTATCTGTTGGGTCTGGAAAGGGCGCAAAGAGCGGTACTAAAGGTCATGACCAAGAAACCATACAGGTTCCCCACATCAGAACTTTATAAAGAATGTAAAGTCCTTACAGTGCGCCAAATCTATGTGCTAAGGTCCATCCAAAAAATTCAACCATCTGCGCCTCTCCCAGATCCAAATAAACGCCGAAAAACTTCCATCTCTCCCGCTGCCCCATGCAGAACTGCTTTTGCTAAACATCAGTTTGACACCTTAAGCTGCAAGTTGTATAATACTGCAAATGAAAGGCTGGATATAGGTAGACTCACGCGTATAGAGGTCAAAAAGAAGCTAACACAGTGGCTCCTAACACTTGACTATTACGCCACAGAAGGTCTACTAACCTTCATTGTATAGGCATGGCAGCCAAAAATTATAATCATGGTGCGTACTTAACCATACTCCCATACACACACAAAATTCACACACTCTCACATAATATACAATCACATACCTCACTACACCTCCACATACAGAATTATATTACTTGCCATTTGTTTTGTTTTTGTCTCATGTTGTTCCTTACTTGTATGTTTTGGTTATTATTATAGTATGTCTTTTATGTCAAAACAAGTGTCAATGTAGCGATACTCTCCAAGTATTTTACTTCTTATCAGAACTTCATGGCTGAACGATGGACCACCATAATACAGGCCATCGGCCTAGTTTGGTGGTTATCATCAAATGTATTGTGAAACATCGTACTTGTTAAATGTGACTATAACTACAACATGTAAATCTGTGTCAAATAAACGTTTTTATTATTTTTATTATTATTATTCAGACACTTAGGAATTTTTACGAGGTCCATCATGAACCGCCATACATAATCTTACAGGTCACTAACCTTTTTGTGTGACAGTGACATTTGGACGTACGTCCCTTGCTTTTATTTCTAAATATACACCACTAATTTTTTATTGTAGGTATTTGTTGTTTATTAAAGTTGTAGGTAGGTTTAAAGGTCATTGACTAAGTGAGGGTTTTATGAGGCTGGAAATCTTTCCGTGACTTATCCCGCTCTAGGATAGAGAACGCGTGTCAGACTTTTACTGAGTAAAACCACACTTGTGTCCTTCAGAGGATCACTTTGTTTGTTGTTCGTCTGTCAAGACCCTTTATCTCGATAACTGTCTGCGGTCCCTCGAGGATGTGAAAAAATCAAACTTCTAAGTTGACGGAAAAAAAAACGATACGGCCGTTTACGTCGCAAAAAACGTATATTTCGACTCTCGAGGGAATCAAAATTCTAGAGTAGGTACTTCCCGTTGATCCAGAATCCTAAAATTTTACATATGGCTAGGTTCTATAACAGCAGTATAGCAATAAATCTGAAAACTGAAAATTTCTTGTTACGTCACAAATAAAAAAATGCAATTTGGAATGACTTTCAAAATGCAATCGAGAAACGAACTTTTTACATAGGTAAGTTTGTACCGAACCCTCAGGGCCAAGAGTCCGACTCGTGCTTACCCAGTATTTTTCCTTTTGAGATATGGAACCCTAAAAAACTTTAATACCTCATATTATGAACCCCACGTGCCCACGTTCACATGTGATGATCTGCTACTTTTTTATTCAAGGTCTTATCTAATGATACGTTAAAATAGATTGTATGTAGGTACGTGTGCATCAAAGTGCACTGGACCGTGACTATAATACTATAATACACTGTAATTACTTCGTTATAGCGACATTTTGCATAAGGAAACTGTTTAAAAGAATGATATGTAGTGAAAATCTCGGTTATTATCAAGATCAAGAATTAAATCAAACTAATATTTTTTTAACCGACTTCTAAAAGTTGGGATCTGATGATGGAATCTTGGCGACATCGAGAGAACTCCTCAAATTCAATTAATTTTTTTTAGTGAAGTTGGTTATTTTTTTTTTATAAAAAGGTTTTTATTTCAACAGATTTATAAACAAAATACAGAATATTTTCTTTCAATATAATCTTTTTTAAGTGGGAAATTATCCAATGACATCTCCCACTTTTAGGCGGAACGGGAGGGCGTTTCAAATATTTACTGATTAAAACCTAGCACTGTTATTTTCGCCAGCCTTTGCCAGCCTTCGAAGTTCACTTTAGCACAGCCCATGGCTCTAGTAGGCTTCGACCCTGACCTATGTTAGCCAGTATAATTACAAGCACACGAGACTATTCAACTTTGACTCCGGTATGACAATGGCTCCATTCAAAGACTCATCTATTCTAAACAAACAATGGTGACTGAACACACATTCATCAATTTAAATAATTGCAAATCAGCAAACAAAGAGAAGTCACAAATTGATGGCTTTAACAATCAGTACCTTTAATCTATTCTTGTGCTCAATCAATCAATTTACAAACAAAAACAATTGACATACGAAACAGGGATCCCTAATGCAATCACTGAGTATGTATTTACATCATCATCTCTCTAAGGTTTTTTTTACGGTGGGTAAAAATCATCTTATGACAACCCCTGCTCTTGGGTGTAGCGAGAGATAGTGTCAGACACTTACCAACTAAATACCCACCCCGTTCCTTCGCCTCTTCATACCGGAGCTCGAGTTTCCTTTCGGATAACCCTGGCCCCAGTAGGCTTTGACCCAGCTGGGCCCCTCCTATCTCTCTAAGGCTTAATTTACACAGCCACGGAATGAAATGGAATCGACTTTTTGCATCGAGCATGGTACAGTGTAGACATTCCACCCATGTGCACAAAGCATTTTGGGAACACATTTATTGTGCGTACAGCCAAGGAGTGGAATTCCCTGCCGGAGTCTCTTTCCTGATGTCTACAACTAAGGGGTGTGTAAGTCAAGAGTGAATAGGTTATTTATTTATTAATACTTCATGCAACACAAAGGTACAAAGGCGGACCAGGCATTAAGTCGGTTAGATTATTTCTCGGCTTCCAGTCTTATCCGATGCAGCTGAATACTGGTTTTACATGGAGCAACTGCCTATCAGACCACCACAACCCAGTTACAAGGCAACAGCCAACACGATACTCTTTGGATAGACAGATGGTCAGACTTTCTGGCGTCTAACCTACAAATGACAACTGCTCCCTAGCCAAGTTACAACCGTTTCGTTTTGATTCTCTTGTGTCGAACCCCTCGAGTTGGTCACGCCTCCGATTCCTTTGTTCATCTCAACACTCAGTCACGTGGTGGTTAAGCGTTATACAAGATCATTCAAATACAGCTCCTCTAGCCAAGTTACAACCGTTTCGCTTGCGTCGAACGCTTTGAGTTGACCTTGCCGCCAATTCTTTTGTTCTGACCACGTGACTGAGCGTTGAGACGACGTCGTTCCCGTACATTTGAAGCTTTCTACTAGCGTTAACTATTGCAGATTAGCAACTTGGCTAGGGGTACAGACATATGTACAATCGGCGCGCGAGGAGATAAGTAAAAAATCACGAATCCTTTTAGAGTACGTATCTCTAGATTGCGATAAGACGCGATTTCGAAACCAGGCTAGTACCAATACTACTTTTGGTGATGCCTGGTTTCAAAACTGCAACCTCATGCATGAGTGATGGCCTCACTAGGCCTTCATGTGACTTCTTCTGAATATTCACATGATCTAGCAATTACACGTATTAAAGTCACGATGACCAGCAGTTTAAAAACCTTGAGGAGCCAAAACATCCTGTTTGATGTGTGATTAAAAATGATTTGATGACAATTCGATTGGACTCTTTGCATGTGACTTATTTCCTTGAAACTGAACACTTTGTATCTATTTTTCCAATTGAGTTGCTTCCTTGTATTTCAGAAATTATAGGTGTAGTATCCACGCCCTATCGCGTGTATTATTGTGTTATTTTTATCCTATCTACTCTTCTTTCAATCTCATAAAATAACTCGTCAAATAGAATTCTTCAAATAATTTAATTGTTAATAGGTACAGCAGGATTAGTTTTACATTTAAGTGGATCCAACTTCAAATATCATAACAAATTTTTCACCACCGTATAGTCAGGTTTTCGTTTACATAATTTGTTTTAAAATTAGTTACACTTTATAAGCTGTATTTTTTAAAGTTATTCATAAATAATCTTAAAAACTATCGATTTTCCTTGCTATCTCACAACCCAGTATGTTCAGTAATAAACTCCCTTATGGTCGGTGCGGCGATATCGGCGAACACGCTGGGTGATAACGGCTGTCCACACCCACGACCATAGGAGACTATACCTACAGCCATACCCTCTTGAACAGCAGCACCGCCGGAGTCACCCTGTGGAATGAGACAAAGGATTAGTTCTGACAGGCGAAATGATTAAAATTTTGTTGTATTCCAATGTGAAGATATTTTAAAGTCCTAAAAATTTGTGAAAGGCAATGGTGTTGGCTCTGTGGTATCAGTCTCGACTTAAGAATTGTACCTCAACCAAACCGAGCCAGGCGCTTTAAGCAGAGCATGATCAGCCCTTTTTAACCGACTTCTAAAAAAGAAGGAGGTTCTCAATTCGGATGTATGCTGTCCCGATATCTGTCCCTGTCCCTGCTGTTGCTGACAACTCCTTGAGGCGCGCGGGAACAGTGCGCGCCGATGACGACTTGGGTTTGGTCCGGACAGTTACCGGACGGTCGGACAGCGAGATACCCATTGCTCGCCGAAACTGGTGATTACACTGTTCCTAGTGTGATCTAGATTGGCAGCAAGGCACCACTCGTATCTCCAGATCCATCAGGTACTGTAGTATAGAACTGTTAACCGTAACAAAAAACATTTACCTGACAAGTCCCCTTTCCCCCGAACACGAAGTTGCCTCCGCACCACTGGTTCCTGGTCAGCACAGAGTAGTAGGTGGCCTTGCACCTCCTGTAAGACACCACCGGTATCTCAACATGCATCAGACGCTCTGGTATTGAGCCGGCTCCTTGCTGGAATGGGGATTCAAAAGTCATCAAGTGTTTTAATCACGTTTCGGATTCTAGCACCTAACACACAATGCAGACAGTGATAATTCGTCAGAGCCACCACTATAACACTTTTTAGGGTTCCGTACCTCAAAAGGAAAAAACGGAACCCTTATAGGATCACTTTACGTCCGTCCGTCCAACTGTTTGTCAAGACACTTTATATCGGGAATGCGTGGAGGTTTCGAGTTAGAATTAAAACCATACTTAAGTCTGTGATCCCTTGAAATTGTGAAAAAATCAAACTTCTAGGTAAGTTAGCGGAAAAAAAAGATGGTTTATGTCGAAAAAAATTTACATACATAAGAACCATAACTCTAGGGTACTTCCGGTTGACCTAGAATCCTGAAATTTTGCGTAAAGCAAGGTCTTATAACATTAGTAGAGGAATAAATCTGAAAACTTGTTGTTACGTTACAAATTTTTTATTTACAATTTGGGAAAAAACTTCGAGATTCTTGTCTTCAAATCGGGAATTAAACTCTTTACATAAGTAAGTTTGTACGGAACCCTTAGGGCGCGAGTCCGACTCTCACTCGCCCTGTTTTTTTATTATTGTTAGGCTCGCGTTTGCCTACTATCACAATCAGGTGACTGATGGTAAGTGATTAAGTGGTCGACTCTTGACTTATAAAGACCTCTAGGTTGTAGCTATTTGGAAACAGATTCTGGCAGGGAATTCCACTCCTTAGCTACTCGTATACGCACAATTAATGTATTCCCAAAACGTTTTGTGCGTAAGGGTGTTATTGTACACATCAACTACTCAAACTTCTTTTATTTATTTTTTTATTATTGATAGGCTTGCGTTTGACCACCATCTCACCTGATGGTAAGCGACGATGTGGTCAATTGTTTCTTATGTGGACATGAATAACATTTCTGGACTGGCTTGTTGGTCTAGTGATTAGTGGCCCTGACTGCTATGCCGAAGGTCGTGGATTCGATTCCCACCCAGGATAAATGTTTATGTGATGAGCATGATCATTTGTTGTGTCTGGGTGTAATTAATCTATAATATGTAGCATGTATTTAGAAATAATTATAAGTATGTTTATCAGTTGTCTAGTACCCATAACACAAGCTCTGCTTAGCTTGGGACTAGACGGCGTTGTGAGATAGATGTGGAAAAAAAGACTGTCCAAGATTCTGTGGGTTATCGGTGCACTCAATGACCCAATTCCATCTACTTGCACTTCTAGTGCAATTTTGTAGCTATCTAACTGTACTTAGCTGAACACTAGGATTTACGTGGAACGACTAGCTCTATTGTACCTTATTAAATGGACATAAACCACAACAAATCTTACCTGAGTCCTCCCCCATCCGCTGACCATAACCATCGAGTTAGCTTCCAACGGCCTGCCCTGCTTCGGTAGCTTGACAGGCTGGATAACATCACTAAACTCGATGGGTTCATCCGTCTTCATCACCGCCACATCCTTGTCAAAGGCGGGGTCGTCGTACTCCGGGTGAGGTATCACTTCGGCTATCGGTATGATCGTGCCATTCTTTCGCCAGCTGCTCCCCGCTCGGAGGACCACTGTTGATGGATCTACACTGAAAGACACAAACTTAGATTAGCACTTTTTGACGTCCATTAATTTCTTCCACCAAGGATAGATGATAGAATTTTACTGACTAAAAAACCCACCCCGTTCCTTCATTGCCTTTCATACCGGGGCCGAGCATTAATTTCAGAAGTAGACCCTTGGCCCCAGTAGGCTTTAACCCTGTTGGGCCCCTACGGTTGCCGACAACTCCTTGAGGCGCGAGGGAACAGTCCGCGCCGTCCAATTGCAGACATGATGTTATATAACGTAGTTTTTATCTAATCAAGAATCCAAAAACACGGGCACTTGGTCGCTTTCTGGTGAAAACGTAGCATTGGAAGACCTCCCACAAGTTGGACCGACGACCTGGTGAGAGTCGCATTAATGCGGTGGATGCAAGACGCACAGGGTCGGTCGTTGTGGTGACGCTTAGGGGAGGCCTATGTCCAACAGTAGACGTGTTTCGGCTGTTATGATGGTGATGATGATGATAAAGCCAAACAAATAAACATATTGACTAAATACTTACTTCTGAGCACAATGCGCCGCCGTCAGAATATAGTTTTCACTGACGATAAACCCTCCGCAGAAATAGGAGTTGTTCACTATAAAGGACACCTGGTGCGGGTAGTCTTCGATGTTGGCTTCCTCGCCGCCCACGATCCTGTCATCGAAAGGGGCTTGACCGTACAAGAGGTCTTGTATTGTTGGGATGTCAAATAGTGATGCTGGAAAAACAAAAAATCGGCTGTTAGTGATATGACCGCCCATTGTTATACCCTATTAATTTGTAGCTACTACTGCACCTGAATCTTATCTTATCTTATCTTTTATGGTGTAAAATAAAAAGTGTATCTTTCTATCTTGCTACTCTGACTGTTGCTTTGTATCATGATGTATCCTATACTATGTCCTTCTACGAGGTCTCATCTTTCTTTGCCAAATATAAATACTTTCAGATCGTCGTTAATGATAGTACTTTTATTTAATAATATAAATTAGTGCTTGACTGCGGAGCTATTATGGGAAGCAGTGCTGCAATCGTTGATGGTAAATCGCACTAGTTTATTAAGAGAATAGACTCTAGCTCACAGTAGCCATGAAGACGCCTAAATTATTATCGGACGGGAAGACCGCTTCACACCGTTTTAATAGTTATAACAAATATATACAGGATAATATAACTATCCTGTCACAAAATATCATAAAAACTCGATCAAATGTTTGAGCGTGAAGGAGTATCAGGTATACAGGGTTTTTTGTAAAACACTGGTAACCTCTCAGGACTATGGTACTAACATCATAAACAACAACTTTTGTTTTAGGACTTTTTACAAAACATAACACATTTTGTACAACTGTACAACTTTTGTACAAATGTACCAGTAAATAAACGTAAAATTACAAGATTAAAATAAAAAAAACTTAACTCACCAGAACTCAAAACACTGAGTGCCAAAACTAAAACTAGTTTCAAACCAAACATTGTGAGTACTTTGTTAATTTTTCACTAAATAAGGGCACACTGTTCACTCTCGACTTTATATGACACTTTTATCTATTCATCATAACTGCATTTAAATCACCCACATATGTTTTAATTGTTTTTTTTCATCATAACTCGAGATAGTGATGGGTAACCTTCGAGGCTTTAGCAAACGTATGTGCTCAGCCTAATGTACTGGTTTGTTAGTTGTAGGATACACTTGCGACTTGTCGTTGGCGATTTAGTCGCAAATGTAAGTGTAAGTGTAATTTTTGTGGGTTTTACAGAATAGTCGTTAACATAATTATGATTTATTTGAATTCTGTCTTCAATATTAGTTATTGAATGGAACGTCGAATATTCATTAAATACAACGTGTAACGGTAAATGCGCAAAACCTCAGACACCCCAAATGATTTTGAATTTGATTGGACTACAACCATTTGTGTTTGTTTATTTATTTCGGCGGGATTGCGCCCGTGATGGCTTGACCTATTCATAAATAGACAGGGCGACATTTTTAATGAAGATTTTTTTGAAAAATGTAACATATATTAAAAAGTGGTTTAAGTAATTGATTCTGCTCCTTATTCTGATCAAATTAATTTCAGGTTTTGCGCATTTAACGTTATACGTTGTATATATTCTCGATACCGGAGGCCGATACCTGGTTTTAAATGATTTATTATATATTAAAAATGTATGTTATAAAACTCCGAAATGGATAACTAAAGGTATAAAACTATGTTGTAAGCGTAAACGTGAGATGCTATGGCAATTCAGACATCAGCCAAATAAAGCTAATAAAAAAACATTTAATACTTATGCTAAACGACTAAAGTTAATCATTAAATTAACTCAAAAAACGCAAAACAGCTACTTCATTAACAATTCTGACAACAAAGTAAAAGCAACCTGGAAAGTCATAAACTCAACCAAAACAAATTACCCAAAAGAAAACCCTTCAAAAATACTTACAAATAATAACAAATGTACCACCGATCCAAATGAGATTGTCGAATTATTTAATGACTATTTTATTGATCAAGTTTTACCAATTAACCATCATAACCAAAATACGTCTTATAAATCTACATTCATAAATTCTAACCCTAATTCTATATTTTTAGCACCCACTGTACCACATGACATCCACAAAACCATAATTGCCTTAAAAAATACCAATAGTTCCGGTCATGATGATATTATAACGAATGTTATTAAAAGCGTTTCTGTTGACATCTCACCAGTTTTTAGTTATATTGTAAATCTCTGTATAGATGCCGGCAAATTCCCAGAAGATTTAAAACTTTCTGTTATAACACCTCTACACAAAAAAGATGACCCACAAAATATGAAAAATTATAGGCCTATTGCACTTGTTCCAGTATTTTCCAAAATCATTGAAAAGGTAATTTATAATAGCCTATACTCCTTCCTAGAAAAAAATAATATTCTAACCAAAGAACAATATGGCTTTAGAAAGAATAAAAATATTAATATGGCCATTTACGAATTAGTAAATGAAATTATCTCAAATATGGATAAAAAAATACCAGTCTCAGCCTTATTCATGGACATGACGAAGGCATTTGATTTGGTTGACCACAGAGTTCTACTCATAAAACTAAATAAGCTTGGAATTAGAGGTAATGTCCTAGAACTAATTAAATCGTACTTGGTCAACCGAAAGCAAATAACAAAAATCGTAAAAATTTGTCCAAAAACAAAATCTGAAGTAACTTACTTTTCTAAACAGAGATTCATATATTACGGTGTACCACAGGGAAGTGTACTGGGTCCATTATTATTCCTTTGTTATATAAACGATATCCCCAGAACCATAGAACATCCCATGACTCTGTTCGCTGATGACTGTACTACAACGTTTACAGGAAAAAACATAGAGACACTTGAAAATAAAATAAATAATAGTTTGAGATTAATAATTGAATGGCTGACATACAACAATTTAAAAATTAATTTTAGAAAAACTCACATCATGAACTTCAACCAACGAACAAATCCTATTAATCCTCTTATTTCGTTTGAACAAAACATAGTTTCTAAAATTGAAAATATAAAATTCTTAGGGCTTTGGTTAGATCAGCATATGACATGGAAGACACACGTTGAACATGTTATAAAAAAACTTAACCAATGTTGTTACGCTTTACATAATCTAAGCAAGGTCGCCAATCGCAGTACTGTTCTTACCGCTTATCATGCATACGTCTCCACCACACTGCGATACGGCATAATATTCTGGGGTAACTCTTCGGATAGGGATATGGCATTTAAAGCCCAGAAAAAGTGTCTTCGTGCGGTATGCCAGATCAAAAACACTGATAGCTGCAAACCTTTCTTTATTAATCTGAAAATATTGACACTTCCATCATTATATATTTATGAAGTTGCTATGTTTATAAAAAACAACAATAACCTTTTTGAAACCCTATCTACCAAACGACATCAAGGAGCACTTAAATCAAAAACCCATCAAACTGCCCTATTTTCTAAAAATTTTTTAGGAATGGCTCCAAAAATATTTAACAAATTACCTGAATCTATAATAACTTTAAAAGACCTAAATTTCTTCAAAAAAACACTCCACAAATTCTTACTACAAAAAGCATACTATAGTATTAACGAATATTTAGAAGACAAATAACAAACCATGCCTAACACCATAATCTCCGATAATTACGTAGTAGCTGCCTATTTTATTTTAGTTTTACAAGTGACGTACTGTTGTATTATGAATATATATATAAATTTTGTTGTTTTGTGATGTGTTATCTTATATTTTATTATTATAGTTTAACAAGCAATATTATAAACTGTTCTAACACAGTCTTTTCAGTTTGCCATTTGGTAAACAATATTTGTATGCCCAGCAAGGCAACGCATAGTGAGTCGATATTTTATAATTAACACCATGTACTGTACCTACATACATTATACCTATGTGTTACAAATAAACATTTGAATTTGAATTTGAATTTGAATTTGAATTTGAATTTATTTTATTCATTAATTAGGACAGAACATAAAATTGAATTAAAACACCTGAGGAGTTTTATAATTTAAAAATGTATGTATAAACAAAGTAAGTATATACACATTAGTTACTATTAATAAAATTGTAGATAAAAATAAAGGGTGAAAAAATCTAAGAAATAATAAAGTAGAATAAAATATAATAATACTTTATTGAACACCAAATCAATTACATAGTTACACAACTCCTTTACAATAACTTAAATCTGTGGCTACAATGACGGTCTTATTTACTTTGTTACTCTGTATCCTTTCTCCAACAAAGGATACACAGTAACAAAATAAATCATAAATCCCATTAAATAAAAAATGAGACTGATTATAAGAGTATGGTCACCCACCCTATACTCTCACAATTACTACACGTTTTTTTTTTGTAAATTTTAATGTTAAATACTTAATGACAATTGCACCCCATATTTGTCTCAAGGAGTTGTCAGAGACAGGAGGGGCCCAGATGGTCGAAGCCTACTGGGGCCAAGGTTATGCGAAAGGAACTCGAGCCCCGGTATGAAAGCTGGAAGGAACGGGGTGGGGTTTTTAGCCAGTAAGAGTCTGACACTATCTCCCGCTCCACCCAAGAGCGGGGGTTGATGATAAGAAGATTTTTGCGCACCGAAAAAAAAAACCCCTTATTTGTCGACTCCTGTCATAAGTGAAAATTATATCTGTATTTTGTTAACCTATGTTAACAAATAAATTATTATTACAATGAAACTTAACAACTATCGATTTCCCTTGTTATCTCCAGGGACCGTACAACCCCGAATATAAGTTAACTCTTTCGAAAGGGTTACAGGTTGAACGCCTATAGCAACGGAAAGGGTTACCTCTTGATAGTGCTAGCCCCTTCATAACCCTAACGTTAGGGTAACCCTTTCAATAAGTTAACTCGTTCAAGAGGTTACCGGTTCTTGTATGATATCCAATTGAAACAATAACCCTTTGAAAGGGTTCGTCGTCCAAAACCCTTTAAAACCCTTTGATAACCATAGGGTTTTAAAGGGTTTTGGAGAGCAGGAATAGATTTTGACCTTGAAAGTTTGGAATCGTATAGAATTGTCCATAAGTGTTTTTTACTCGGTTTGATAGGACAGTGCTTTCTTTTTAAATTTTAATAACGTCTGAATATTTTTGCTAGGATTTTTGTTGTATTTGTACTAGTTTTGATAAAGATCATTGGGCATATCTGACCCGCTTTGTGAAGCACTTGTAGTGACCTACATATTGTTAATATTATATTAAATTAATTAATTATATAAAATCAAAATAAAATAATTAATTTACATAATGTACATACACTAACAACTAGTATTATATAGAATCAGGAATAAAATAAACAAACAATGTCCTAACATCAACGAACAAACCGACCGAGTCAATTTCGCCTTAGTAGCTAATTTGTTATTAGTTGACCGGCCGTAGCTATACGATACATTTATCGTCCAGCGCCCGGCGGGTCAGTCGCGCTACCTGAACCGCGCGCGCAAGCGAGACAGCGCTATCTTAGTGTTGCGCTCGCGCCCGCGCATCGGTCAGCCGGTATGCATGACCGGGCAGTACGGTTTGCCGAGTCTACCGCCTAACGTATGTCTGTTCCGCGATATCTCGCCGCGCATAAGTTTATATTGTATTCCGCTTACTTTCGTCTATCTATCTTTCTACCACTCCTTCTATCTCTTCTTAGTGGAATTCTTGTATGTACGTGAACTGTAACCTGTGACTGTGTCCAATAAACTTTCTTCTTCTTCTTGTGTACTTCGGACTTTTACTAATCTCTTCACACTATCTTCCTCTTCAATCACTCACACACTCATTCTACATTGGTGACCCCGACGTGCAGATATTAATCAAAATAGTTTTGAACTAAGGGGAAAATTATAACCTTTAATTGTATATAATTATTTAATTAAATATCCATGAAGGAAAATAAATATAAATGTCTGAAGGCCGTATTTTTGTAACGGACCACCATTCGAAAATGTTATTTTAATAGACACCGGTTCCGATTTATGCGTTTTCGCGTTAGAACACCATTCACGAGCACAAAACACGGCTTAACAGCTTTTTTTTATGGTGGTCAAAAATCATCCAATGACAACCCGCGCTCTTGGGCGGAGCAGGAGATAGTGTCGGACTCTGACTAAAAGCCACCCCGTTCTTTCTAGTCTTCATACAGGGATTGAGCTCCCTTTCGGATAACCCTGGACCCAGTAGGCTTTGACCCAGCTGGGCGCCTGCTGTTGCTGACAACTCCTTGAGGCGTGGGGAAACAGTGCGCTATTTCGACGTCTTGGGCTCGGTCCGGACAGTTACCGGGTGGTCGGTCAGTGAGCTATCCATGGCTCACTGTTCGCAAGCCCACGTCTACGGCGGTCGGCCTCTTTCTTTGCTAGCATTACTGCTTCGCAGAAGGAGCCGACCACCTGTCACTCCTCTTCGCTCTGGACCATGGCCTGAACTAAGGCCCAGCGCGTGAGGTCTCCTCCGCCGATCGCCGATGGCACGGCAATCCGCCCAAGCAAGGCACACCTTGACTGTGTGCTCCACCGTGTCCTCCGGGCGTTCCACACAGTGGCGACACCCGGGCGTCTCTTCCGCCTGAATCCGGTGCAGGGACCTCCCGAACGTGCCATGTCCGGTAAGGACCTGCGTCATGCGGAAGGTAAGCGCGCCGTGAGGTCTTTCCAGCCACGCCTCAAAGAGGGGACTTACCGCTATAATTGGCGTGCCCACGGCTTAACAGCTGCGATTGGGTCAGCCATCAACACATACGGCCCGATACGCTTTCCAACGCTACGATTTTAGTCCATCCGCGTTCTAATGCTGAGCTTTCTTTGATAATTCTTTCTTTGAGATCTGTTTGATTTTTCTTTCTGAATTTCAAATTTTGTGTAATCTGTATGGTATTTAATGTGAATTTCAACTTTTTTATTTTTTATATTCACCTAGTTATATGTGCATGCTGTGGTCTCCTGTAACTGAAGGAGCACACGTTAAAGGACCCCATGCCTAGTGATTTATGCTATGTCTGTGTAACCTTTGTTGGAGATCCAAATAAATAAATAAATAACAAATGCATCTGACATGTCAATAGGGGCCTTGCTGCAGCAACAAGATGTTAAGCAATGGGTATCCTCCTCCTCCTTGAGTCGTATTCCTCATTACTGAGGGTCGTGAAGTTACCGCTGGATTAGCTTCTTAGTAATGGTATCTCGCCATCTGTGACGGTTCTTAGCGTCATGAAGTGCGACGTGCAATTGGGTGTCCAGTGTGGAGCGGACCTGATCTGCCCATCTTATTGGGCTGCGGCCCCTTGGTCGTTTGCCATCAACCATGCCAGTTACGATGAGCAGTTGAAGGTTGTGGCCATTTTTCCTGGCAATGTGGCCAAAGAACTCTAGTACTCTGCGCATGCAGGTAGTCGACAGTCTGATCTTGATGTTCAGTTCGCGTAAGATAGAGCTGTTTGTACGGGAGGCAGTCCAGGGAATTTGAAGCATTTTCCTCCAGCACCACATCTCGAAGGCATCAATGCGGTCGCGGTCAGCCTTTTTTAAAGTCCAAGTCTCAGCCCCGTAGCTAAATATGGAGAAGACTACACTTTTGACCAATATGGTTTTGGTTTTGCGTGAAATATTACGATCCCTCCATATGCCTTGCAACTGCGACATTGCACTTTTGGCCATTTGTATGCGCCTCCGGATTTCTTTTTCACAAGAACCTGTATTGCTGATGTTTGCACCGAGATAGATAAAGTTATCAACCACCTCAAGCCCAAGAGTTCCCGTGAGTTGCAGCTTTCTGCTTCGGTCTACTACCATCATCTTGGTTTTGCTGTGATTGATCTTGAGACCCATTTCCAGGCTATTGCGCTCAATTCTATTCAGTATCTCCACCATTTCTGCTTCATTGGCGGCCGGAAGCGTGGTGCCGTCTGCGTACTGGAGGTTAGAGATCTTGGTGCCTCCAACGGTGACTCCTCCATCTCAGTTTTCTGCAATGGGAATCACTGGGTTTCTTTTCCAAGAAGCTGAACTCAGCACAGAAAAAATATAGTTCGTACGACCGTGAGTTGTTGGCAGTGTACGAGGCTTTAAGGTATTTTCGTCCCATGGTAGAGGCACGAAACTTTGTGGTCATCACAAACCATCGCCCACTCACGTACGCTTTTACGACAGTACTATACATATATTTTGTTAAATCCAACACAACAAGGACGACAAAGTATAGAAGAGTACTACTGCTCATGTATACTCGGCCGCCGCACTGTAGGGAGCTGCGCCCATATCGCTAGCATAATATCTATCTGTCTTGGGCCAGACATCAGGAAGCAACAGACGCGCCCGCTGCCTTTTTATCGATCTTATGCTTGATTTGGATCAAATTTAATAAAAATTATAAATGGATTAGCATTTTATTCATATTTCCCAAATCAGTTTATGACACTTGAATTTATCTAGATCCCCGTGACTCACATTAATGAGGCTACTGCCATAGGAAATCAGAGCCTTATATCATTATATACTGCTATATTTCGTTTGTGTCTGCCGTGGGTATGGTTTCCATACTTAGGTGCCCAATGATCTTTAAATCTGTGTTTTACAAAAAACTTTAGACGTCTGCAATGCTTTTTCAGCAAAATATTGGCGAAAAACTAATTTTTCACAGTTTCTATGGCGCGACCCTGGTGTTTTAGCCTTAGTGCTCCTAAAATATAAATACAGGATTATTTTAAATATATTTTTGTATTTTTTTTTTATAAATTCTATCTGCTATTTTCCTAAATTTCAGGTCTCTGCAATCATCATCTTCCTGCCACTATCCCGTTTTATTTGGGGACGGCGCAACACGTTTTTTTCTTCCATTCTGTTCTGTCGCTCGTCACGCTATCATTAACTCCCTTTTCATTCATATTGTTACGTACGTGGGTAACAAAATGCCGATTTACCAATAAAGAACTTTATTTACCACAAACAATAAGTAATTAGTCCAGTCAACAATAATCCAAAATCACAATTAGCACTAGAGTTCTGTTACACTATCGCCTCGGTGGTTAGATAAAATCACTTTGCACACTTAGGTAGATCGCTCTTGATCGCAGTCGAAATCAAAACAGACTCACTACCGTTCGGGGGCTCGTATTTATACGCGGAGCAAAGAAAATTCTAGATACTGACGTCTTAGGATAGATCCAGAACAATAGAGTCGCGTCGCGGGGCCATAAATCAATTTTATTACTTTGTCCTTCGCGAGTCACTTTCACGCGAATTTCGACTCTATTCTTAATGGCGGAAAGTACCATTTCCCTTATCCACCTATAGATACCTACAGATTACATACCTACTAAATAGTAGGTACAACGAGTACTTATGAAGGAATGTTCCAGATCTTGCCAGGCTAGGTAGGTACTTTGGTTCTAGAGCTTTCGAACAGCAATGCGTTTTAATTATTCGTTGCCACTCTTTATTTTGTCGGAAATATGACGTGTTGAAGTTTAACGGCGTAACAATATCACTTCTCACACAATCCGTCCATCTTTTCTTTGACCTCTCTCTCCCTCTCCATCCGTCCACACATGTAAATTCATAACTCTTTTGGCAACATGCGATTCATCTCTCCTCCTTACATGACCATACCAAGAAAAACGATTCCCTTTCAACTTTTCAGTCACTAGCGCCACTTACAAACTTTCCCTAATCTACTCATTTCTCACTTTATCCATTCTCGTCGCACCACACATCCATCTTAAGATTCTCATCTCCGCTACATGCAATCTTTTTCATCCGTCTTTTTCACAGCCCAACATTCCGATCCATACATATACGTACAACAGGCCTTATCACGGATTTGTAGATTTTACCCTTCAACTTGGAGGGGCATCCGTGGGTCACAAGTTGTTCCCGTGACCTGTCGCCATTTCATCCATCCTGCGTTGATACGATGAGTTACGTCCCGGTCTACCTCACCATCCCCTTGGACAAGCGACCCGAGGTACCGAAAGTCGGAACAGATCGGTATGGGCGTTCCGGCGAGAGCTAAAGGCACTGGAGTGGAGAGACCGCCGAAATCGCAGCACAAGTACTCCGTTTTGGTTCTACTCAATTTCAGGTCAACACTTTCCAGTCTGTGCCACCACACCTCCGATCTGTTCTGGACCTCTAGGCCACTCTCGGCAACCAGCACAACTTCCACTATTTTTCTGTGTTCCGTGATCGTATGATTATGGACTGTGGAGTCGCTAGGTCCTTGACTGCGTGTTGCGACTTGACGCATACTTACCGAATGCATGCAGTTTAGTACTTTAATTAATAATTGAATTACATAGTAATTGAGTTACATTGTAATTAGATTACTTTGGATGTG
The DNA here is from genome assembly GCA_949319445.1 of Mythimna lalbum. Lineage (NCBI taxonomy): Eukaryota > Metazoa > Arthropoda > Insecta > Lepidoptera > Noctuidae > Mythimna > Mythimna lalbum. The sequence continues at coordinate 2,842,743 of OX439350.1, read as the reverse complement.
CTATGAAATTAATTAGAATGTATTTAAATACAAAGTAATTTAATTACAATGTAACCTAATTACATAGTATTTAATTATATTGTAATTATTGCTTTGAATATGAAAGGTCGCATACTTGCACCGCTTGGTTACGATATTGGTACCTGTAAGGACATAGAAATAAGGCTGGGACATCACAGAATCTCTGGTGGTAAGTAGTGATGCAATCTGATAGTGAGGCCCACTAGTTTATGAGCCTATGTCCAACAGAAGACGTCGGACACTATAGCGTGAGGGAGGCCTATGTCCAACAGTGGACAGCAGTAATTATAGCGCCTAAATGGCGATACTTGGGGGAGACTTATGTCCAACAGTGGACATCGGTCATAATAGCGAAAAGAAGTTCTATGTCCAACAGTGGACACAAGTCATTATTGCGAGGGGCAGACTTATGTCCAACAGTGGGCATCAGTCATTATAGCGAGGTGGAGGCCTATGTCCAACAGTAAACATCGGCCATTATAGCGAGGGGCAAACTTATGCCCAGCAGTGGGCATCAGTCATTAAAGCGCCTAAATGGTGACACTTCGGAGGAGGCTTATGTCCAACAGTAGACACAGGTCATTATGGCGAGGAGCAGACTTTTGTCCACCAGTGGGCATCAGTCATTATAGTGCCTAAACCGCGACACTTAGGGAAGCTTATGTCCAAAAGTGGGTACAGGTCATTATAGCGAGGTGGAGGCCTATGTCCAACAGTGGACATCGGCCATTATAGCGAGGGGTAAACTTATGCCCAGCAGTGGGCATCAGTCATTATAGCGCCTAAATGGCGACACTGGGAGAGCTTTATGTTCAACTGTGGACACAGGTCATTATGGCGAGGAGCAGACTTTTGTCCACCAGTGGGCATCAGTCATTATAGCGAGGTGGAGGCCTATGTCCAACAGTGAACATCGGCCATTATAGCGAGGGGCAAACTTATGCCCAGCAGTGGGCATCAGTCATTAAAGCGCTTAAATGGTGACACTTTGGAGGAGGCTTATGTCCAACAGTATACACAGGTTATTATGGCGAGGGGCAGACTTTTGTCCAACAATGGGCATCAGTCATTATAGTGCCTAAATGGTGACACTCGGGGAGGCTTATGTCCAACTGTGGGCACAGGTCATTACAATGAGGTGGAGTCCTGTGTTCAACAGTGGACATCGGTCAATATAGCGAGGGGCAGACTTATGCCCATCCACCAAATAAAACCGAAATATTCGAAAGATTCTTATTTTTTTTCCCAAGTGATTTTTTCCGCAAAATTTCAATGCAACATGTAAATAAAAAACGGAAAAAATGTGTAATTACATTTTATCAGATTACTTGTGTAATCTGTTATAATGTAATTAGATTAACTTGTAATTTAATTACTTTGTATTTAATTACAGTGAGTACTCATTGTAATGAATTACTTAAGTAATCTGTTACAAAGTAATTCAATTACCAATTACAATATAACTGTAATTTGTAATTGTTAATCTAATTACTTTTTGCCCATCACTGCTTTAAATTAAGGTACGAGCGATAATATTTATAATATTTGTAGTCTGAAAAAAAGGGTTTTTAATAGGGTTTTGACAAAGGGTTGTTTTAAAACCCATTCCGTATTGGTTACACTTTTTTACGAAAACCCTCATCAATGGATAACCTCTTCAAAACCCTTTCGATTTGCTTACCTGTTTATTCAAAAACCCATTCTGAAGGGGTAACCCGTTCAAAACGTGTAGCCATTAAAAAATATAACCCCTTCAGAATGGGTTTTTGAATAAACAGGTAAGCAAATCGAAAGGGTTTTGAAGAGGTTATCCATTGATGAGGGTTTTCGTAAAAAAGTGTAACCAATACGGAATGGGTTTTAAAACAACCCTTTGTCAAAACCCTATTAAAAACCCTTTCAATGGGTAACCAAAATGGTCCCTGGTTATCTCACAAGCCAGTGTGCTTGGTAATAAAGTCCCTTATGGGGGGCGCGGCGATATCGGCGAAGACGCTCGGTGAGAACGATTGTCCGCAGCCACGACCGAAGGAGACTATACCTACAGCCTTCCCATCTTGAACAGCTGCACCGCCGGAGTCACCCTGTGGAATAAGACAGAGGATCAGGGGCCTTATCATGATGAGTTAAAATGTCAAGCATGCGATTGAGAAAGAGTGATGGAACTCTACATATTATACAGGGTTATTTGTGCACTGAGAACCTTACAGGGGCCGTATTATGACCTCTTAAAACCATCATGTTTTCGGTGTGAAAAAGAGACGGAGCTATACAGGACGAATAGCACTATCCTTTTCCCACACAGAAAACATGATGGTTTTAAGATGTCATAATACGGCCGCAGGACTGTATTACTATCAGTGATGTTAGTAACACAACACGTGTATACGTACGTTACTAGTTTATCAAAACAACAACTTTTGTTCTAGGACTTTTTACAAAACATAAGTAATTTACCAAAAAAAAAACTCGGGTAGACCATGTCCTGTATACTGCTATTCTCTAAGAAAACAGTCATGAGCGCCATGAAATCCAATTAGGTTTGGATTAGAATAGAAAAGATCTTTACAGAAAGCTGGTACAGGTGTTTGTCAAGTTTGATAATACATGCTAACTACCTTTACCGGGGTGCAAAATACCAAAACTGATTGTTCTTAAATCAATGTACCTATATGGATTTCATCGCTATGGCCAACCCTGCGCTCAAGGCTGTTTTCTTAGAGAATAGCACTGCTGGAATAGCATGTAGCGACATCTATGGTATCACATAAGAACTACAACGCGAAGTCTACATCGCGCAATCGAAGTTCGCCGCGCGATTTGAATATATACGACAACCCGAAATCACCTATCGAGCAGTTGCCCACCGGACCCGACCTAGCCCGCCCGCCCCCCAGTCCTAGTCCGCCCTAGTCGGCCCATCTAGTTAGAGGATTTTCCCTTTTTAACGGAGGTATGTGGGACTTTACCCTCTGTTCCGCATACCTCCAAAAGCACATAGGATATTCTATTGATTTATCGTCAGTGTATTTTCTCCTGGGTCAATTTTCTACTTTTAGGCGAGTAAAGTAGACAGCTGGGTACTATCAGAAGATACAGCACTACGGTGACCTCCATGTCCTTCAGATGCTCTGGTATGAAGCCACCAATCACATACCTGACAGGTCCCCTTCCCCCCAAGCACGAAGTTGCCCCCGCACCACATGTTCTTGGTCAGCACAGTGAAGTAGACGGCCACGCACTGCCAATAAGGTACCACTGGTATCTCTACGTCCATCAGTCGCTCTGGAATTGAGCTGGCTGCTTGCTGGAATAGGGTTTCAAAGATTATATCAAGTACTAGCTTTTACCCTCAGCTTTGCCTGCGTACATAAAATAGCTTATGTCACTCTGAAATAAAGCAGCTTTCTATCGGTGAAAAAATTTTAGCAATCGGACCAGTACTTCCAGAGATTACCTCCTACAAACAAACAAAAAAACTTTTTCTTTTTATTATATTAGTGTAGAAGTGTATTATAAATCTAGCCTTGGATTCTAGTAACACTGAGTCGTTATAATTTTGACCGTAGTAAACACATCATCATCATTTCAGCTAAAAGACGTCCACTTTTGGACCTATGTGGCCTTCCCCAGCGTCACCATAATGACCGCTCTTGTACGTCTTGCATCCATCGGATTCCCCATTTTCATCTGTCCCAGGTCCCAGCCCCCTCCCCCCCTCCTTGCGTCGTATTCCCAGGTAAACGTAGTAAAAACATCCAGCATCTAATATTCAGCACCGCGTTTTAAAAGGAAAAAAGAACAGCTTTTCAGTACCTATATCTTTTAGTGTGACGAGACAAAGACGAGAGATATAACTTTAAACAAACATGACACACGCAACTGACATAACCTTGACTCCCAAAACTTACAAATGAAGATATTTTCTACGTCCTATAACGCTGCCAGGGTCGGACTGGCATACAGTTAGGGTGGCGTTTATCAGCCGGGCGCTAGCCGTGGGAGCCCGGCATGGGCCTGCCTTGCAGGGCTTACCGCAAGTCGTGCGGTCCTATCTTTGATGATAAGCTTAATTTAGAGCATGTTTCCCTCGCTTTTGTACTCGTATCATGCGCGATTTTTTTATGCTTACAGAACACATTCCTTTTGGTTCTAAAGATTTTACACATATGTCACTGAACAACTCAAAGTATAATATATTGTTTTTTTTATAAAAAATAAAGCAAACACGCTGGTTGGCATTAAGCGAATATGCTCTTGATAGAATATACTGGAATAAACTTTATGGTACACAAAACTAGTAACAAAACCTTTACACTAACTTAAATCTATGGATTCAGTGGTGGTCCCATGGTAATTGTCTATCTATTGTATCGACTATGTCTAAAATAAATAAATCAATTATTCGTTTTTTTTATAATTTTCCGATAGCTTTAGTTAGTTAGTTAGTTAGCCCATTTATGTCCCACTGCTGGGCGAAGGCCTCCCTCTCTTTTTTCTACACACGTCTGTCTTTGGCCATTGCGGGCCAGTCCCTCCGGTACTTATGAAGCTCATCTCTCCACCTTTGCCTTCGACAGTTTTCCTTACTATTATCTAGTCCCTGGGCCCCGGAATTGTGGGCAGTCCGGGCCCTTCTAGCCCGGTTCGACCCTGTACGTTATGTCACATATTAGGCATAATATTGATGTACTCGTAACTTTAGCAGACACGTGCCGCAGTAATAGTCCTCCAGACATGATGAACTTGCCAGAATAATGTTTATCTACTGAGTCTCACTCAGGTATTTATGTCACAGTGGGTCTTCCACAAAGGTCACTTGAGGAATTGTTTGGGTTTCTTTGTTATTCACCAATCTATCTATTATTTTTTAATTTTTGAGGTATCAAAAGGAATAAACAGAACCCTTATATGATCACTTTGTTGTCCGTTTGTCCCCTATCTCAAGAACACGTAGAGATATCAAGTTGAAATTAAAACCATATATTCAAGTCTGCGATCCCTTGAAGCTGTGAAAAAATCAATCTTCTGAATTAAGGAAAAAAAAGATATGGCTGTGTTTGTCGCAAATTACGTATATTTCGACACTTTCAAGGAAAGCAAAATTCATAGGGTAAATCCCGTTGATCTAGATTCCTGAAATTTGGCATGAAGCAAGGTCTCATAAGTCATAGCACAAATATAGAAAAAAATCTGAAAACTGTAAATCTGTACTTTCGCGATTCGGAAAAATCTTCGTATCTCAATTCGGGAATAGAATTGTTTTCATAGGTAAGTTTGTACGGAACCTTCAGTGCACGAGTGCGACTTGCGCTTGCCCAGTGTTTTTTTGTTAGACCTAAATTTTGACAGTTCAAAAGTACCTATTACCTATAAATTTTTGTTTTGTTTGTAGGTAAATCTCTGAAAATACTGGACCGATTGCTAAATTCTTTTTCACCGATAGAAAGCCGTTTTATTTCTGAATGACATAGGCTATATTTTATACATTGGGCAAGGTCGAGGGCAAAGCCGCGGGCAAAAGCTAGTTAAAAAAAAGCGTTTCGGATATCATTACTTTTCAAATTGTTTGGATAAAAATGTCAATAAATCTTACCTCAGTCCTCCCCCAACCGCTGACCATAATCTTTGAGTTATCCTTCAACGGCCTGTCCTTCTTCGGTAGCTTGACAGGCTTGATAACATCAGTAAACTTTATGGGTTCCTCCGTCTTCATCACCGCCACATCCTTGTCAAACCTTGGGTTGTCGTACTCCGGGTGAGGTATCACTTCGGCTATCGGTATGACCGTGCCATTCTTTCGCCAGGTGCTCCCCGCTCGGAGGACCACTGTTGATGGGTCTACACTGAAAGATTTAGATACAGAGTTCATATCAGCGGCATACAAGTAAATGTACCTATATCCTAACTGTGGTGGCATCTATACAGAGTTATTTATAAAACACTAACAACCTTGCAGGACTGTATTACTAACATCACAAACAACTACTTTTGTTCTAATACTTTTTACAAAACATAATTCATTCGCCGAAAACGAACCTTTAAAATTTCGTTGTTCTATCTAACACATTTCAACTCTGTATTTTGCTAAACCCACCTACGTCGACACGACGCAACTGCACCAAGCACCCCCGCCCCTCTGTACTATCGCTTGCTTCGCATAGACTTCGTAATATTTAGAACGTTAAATTAAAATATTTTTATTTTTGTATAGAAATCTGAGAAACTTAAAAAAATATGTATTATTTAAAAGTCATAGAACAAAAGTAGTTGTTTATGATGTTCTTAACATAGGAACCTCCTCAATGGCCTAAGTGTGCTAGTGTTTTACAAATAACCCTATATAGCGACATACGAACTACGCATGACATCGCATGACGTTACTGTAAATCCTAAATAATACAAGCGTGGATTACCGCGAATATAATTATAATTTAGACAATTTTTTCTTTTACTTATTTTTTCTAACTAGAAAATTATTAAATAACTTATCTGCATGGATGGCAGCCCTAAGACGATAAGAGCAACAGAAGGAACATGGTTGGGTTTTGGTCAGTAAAAGTCTGACATTCCTCACTCCAACCAGAGTGGGACTTAGGACTTTATACGCTGTGATTGTAAAGATACGTCCAGATCTAGCGAATGCGCCGCTCGCGAGCCGTTCGCGAGCCGTTTGCGAACTGCGCGCGTGCATTTCATGTTCGTACGAAGCGCGCGCGATGATTCGTACGTGCGAACGAGCCGCGCATTCGTCAGATCTGGAGGGTTGCCATGACGTTCAAAGTTAGATTGTTTTAATTTTGTTTCACTGTGGGTAAGAGATAGCGCTAGACAACCTGTATAACTCTGTCTCTTACCCACACTAAAACAAGTTTAAAACAATCTTATTTTAAGCGTCATTGTTTAGGTCCGGGACACGCCATAACGAAGAGGATAAATAGAATTACTTTCGCATCTATAATTAAGTATAAATACTTTATAAGTTGCAATCAAAACCTTTACAAAAATAATTGGATGCGTGAATACAAAGTCGATGTAACAAACATGTTTACAATGTAAAATTGTTAATAATTATCACTGGATTCAATAAGATTATATATAATTTGTATGTATACAATAGCAAGGCCTTTATTACACTATAATTAGTGTAAATTGCTGTCATTGTATCAAAATTTGTCTTTGATTTGAATTGATTTTGATTTGATAAAAGACAAAGTAATTTAATATTCCATTGTAAATTGCATTAGAATTCTACTTATTTCTTATTAATGGAAATAATTTTTCTTTAAAGCTAGAAATACATTAGACCGACGCACACATGTAACAATCCAGAGGGCTTAGCCAAGTTCATAATCTACAATCGTTAACGTTAGTAGAAACCTTCAAAAAAACGTATGGAAATGGCATCATCAATATTAAGTCACGTGGTCAGAACAAAGGAATCGGAGGCGTTGCCGACTCGTGATGATCGACGAAAAAAATTAGAAACGAAACGGTCGTAACCTGGCCTGCTGATTTGTACGTAGAAAGACGTTGCGTGGCGTCGCATGGCGTGTATCTAATGTAGCTTTAAAAGTCTAGTTTCCACGTAAAATGTATGGAGACCGTCGCGACCAGATCGGCGTGTGTGGCACACGTGTGAGCAGTGTAGTTCTACATTAATAATCATGTGCACAAGGCCGTATCTAGAGCGAGGAGGAGTGGCAGGCGGTCGCCTCCTTCTGCGAAGCAGTAATGCTAGTAAAGGAGGAGGCCGACCGTTTTAGGCAACGGCGCCCTCGCCGCCGCTGCCGGGATTCCGATCCTGATTTCCAGCCACCGTAGATGCGGAATCGCGAACGGCGAGCCATGGGTAGCTCGCTGTCCGACCGTCCGGTAACTGTCCGGACCGAGCCCAAGACGTCGACGGCGCGCTCTGTTCCCGCGCGCCTCAAAGAGTTGTCAGCAACAGGAGGGGCCCAGCCAGGTCGAAGCCTACTGGGGCCAGAGTTATGCGAAAGGAAATTCAAGCCCCCGTATGAAGAGGCCAGAAGGAACGGGGTGGGTTTTTAGTCAGTAAGAGTCTGATACTATCTCCCGCTCCACCCAAGAGCGGGGGTTGTCATAAGATGATTTTTTCCCACAGTAAAAAAAAAGTCCATATCAAAATAATGATGGCAGTAACTGAGCTATACTATAAATAATGCCTTCTATACTTTATACTATAATTTGCTGCATCATTCATTACCACAGCCTCAAGGCACCTGCCATACCAAGGAGCTTACATTGCCAACTTTAAGAGGCAAAGATGAAATCTCTTACGGATTACGGTGCATATTCTCTCTCCTAGAGATTAAGTCTTTGCCTGTCTTGAATCTTAGTAGTTGGAACATTATAAGGCTGATTTTGCTTATACGTATCTAGTCGTGATAACACCTTGGTTACAAATATGGTTAGGAAAATATATAACGGCAATCTTCGTTAGAGTCAAAATGGCGGGTGTACCACAGCGAATTAAACTGTAGTTATTACCGATAAAATGTACCTAAAATGTACCATTCTGTACCTAGTTCTAAAATATTTGTACGACCGTCAGAGTGAAATTATTTAAAAATTTAGCCGCCATATTGACGTCAAGATGACGGGTGTTCTGTAATATTTTATTATTCAAACAATTACTCTTAAAATAGAATTATATACACCAAAAAAATGTACCCAAAGAGTACCTTGAGTAGAAAAGACCACACTAGATCAGTTGTATAGTTCCTAAGAAGTAAAACAATTGATAAACACAGACATGACACACGGGGCGCGCGGTCGCTTTCCGGTGAAAACGTAGTGTTGGAAGGCCTCCCACAAGTTGGACCGACGACCTGGTGAGAGTCGCAGGAACGCGGTGAATGCGAGACACACAGGATCGGTCGTTGTGGTGACTCTTAGGGAAGGCTTATGTCCAACAGTGGACGTCTTTCGGCTGAAATGATGATGATGAAGAAGCCATCTGATGAGGCCCAACAAATAAATATATTGACTAAATACTTACTTCTGAGCACAATGCGCCGCCGTCAGAATATAGTTCTCACTGACGATGAACCCTCCGCAGAAATAGGAGTTGTTCACGACAAAGGACACCTGGTACGGGTGGTCCTCGATGTTGGCTTCCTTACCGCCGACGATCCTGTCATCGAAGGGGACTGGGCCGTACAGGAGGTCTTCTACTGTTGGGAAGTTGAAGTCGTATGGTGATACTGGAATAAAAACAGGCAAATTATACTATCGTAGGCATCGCTCTCATAAAAGTCTGTTATGTCCTCAAATTCTCTGAGGTTCAATGTTGTTTTTTTTTTTTAAGTTTCTATGTACTTGTTTCTTCATTGTGTATATCTGTATTTTTTTTTTCAAATTACGTGATCATAAACGTATAGAGCAGCGATTTTTATTCTGTGATTTCAGGTACACATGGTAAAAGTATCACCCCCTTTAAGGAAAACTTATTTGTCATTTCAACGCTTTTAGAATCTCCATCATCCGTTTAACACAATTGTAATGGATCAATCAATTATTAAACGTGCCTATTCCGCTATTGCTGCCGCAAACAAACCTGCTGTGTCGCAAACTACGAGACAAGCAGGTAAAACGAGAGGGGGCAAACAGAGCGATGAAGATGGCTTCACGAAGGTAGAGAAGAAGAAGAGGAAGAAGCCTACTTCTCAGAACCAGTGTGATACTGCGCTGGCAGGACCAAACATGCTGCTGCGTCCAGCAATACCCACGACGCAGCTGTACGTTTCGAGGCTACATCAAACCACGAAGGTTGAGGAGATCGTGGAGTATGTACGAGTCAAGACAAACTGGACTTTGAGAGTTGAGCAGTTGGAGCCGCGTCATAATACGAATTTCAAGTCGTTTGTGGTGCGGGTGTCAACTAATCATTTGGAGACCTTCCTCAAAGGAGAGTTTTGGCCGAAGGGTGTCGTGTATCGACGATTTCGTGGAAGGATACCGACATCGCAGCGGAACACGACGCCGTCACTTCGTGTGCAATAGTTTATAGTTTAAATAATAATTAGTTATAGTATCTTTTTTATGTATTAGTTTATGTATTCATTTTGTAAGATTATTTGTGTATTTTATGTATGGGCCTTAGTTGCCTGATAATAAAGAATTATTATTATTATTATTAATTAATAGTAACTCTTTACCGATTTTAGTACAATTGACACAGTCTGGGAGTAGACAGAGTTTACTGTATGGTGTCGGACGTAAAGAATAGCACCATCCCATATCTGCCCGTGGGTGTCGTAAGAGGCGACTAAGGGATATTTAGAGACTGTGCATACCATAGCACCTTAGGTCACCCCGTGGTGGCGGGTTAACCACCAACGAAAGCATTCCCAAGGAGGGTTGGTGTCAGGCTGGCGGCCGACTTTAAAAAACTAGCCAAATCTCTATGCAACATGTTGGGTTTTAATAGATTGTGCGATAGGGCTAGGGCGTACCCCACAGGCGACGCGCAGGGGCAGCACCCGGCTCCTGTGGGAAGTGGACCAGGGTTGTTGCACCATCCCGGGCGGGTGCAACGTAAGAAGCAAGCTCGGGAAATGAGATTGAGGTATGCAAGTTGGAATGTAGGGACTATGACTGGGAGGGCGAGAGAGTTAGCGGATGTATTAAAAAGAAGACGGATAAATATAGCATGCTTGCAGGAGACTAAATGGAGAGGAACAAAAGCGAGAGAAATTGGTGAGGGATACAAGTTCTACTACTGTGGAAGCGATGGAAAAAGAAATGGTGTTGGAATAGTGTTAGACAGTAAGTTGAAAGAAAGCGTGATGGAAGTACAAAGGATTAGTGATAGATTTATAGTTGTGAAAGTTATGTTAGAGAATGTGATGTTGAATGTAGTTAGTGTGTATGCTCCACAAGTAGGATGTGATGAAACGGTGAAAGAGAAGTTTTGGGAGGATTTTGATAGAGCTTTAATGAACATTCCTGTTCATGAAGAATTGATAGTTGGAGGTGATTTTAATGGACATGTGGGAAGAATGAAAGGTGTTTATGAAAGAGTGCATGGGGGATGGGGTTTCGGTAGTCCGAACAGTGAAGGAGAGACGCTGCTGCAATCCGCTACTGCATTTGACCTGGCAGTAGCCAATACGTGGTTCCAGAAACGAGAAGAACACATTATAACGTACAAAAGTGGTAATCATAAGACCCAAATCGACTACTTTCTAGTTCGGCGCAACAACCTAAAACATGTCAAAGACTGCAAAATACTGCCAGGAGAAGACCTAGTCTCACAGCACAGACTCCTGGTTATGACATCAGTCGTCAAAATACTGTCTCACAAAAACAAAGAGCGTCCTCCCCCAAAAATAAAATGGCATATGTTAGAGAGGAATGATTGTGCGAATAAGTTTAGGGAGCGAGTGGTGGACAGAATGATAGAGATGGGTGACATGAATGATCGAAGTATAAATGAAAGCTGGAATGAGATGGCTGGGTGTATCAGGCATGCAGCGAAAGATATTTTGGGAGAGACGAGAGGAAAGGGCATAATAGATAGGGATACATGGTGGTGGTCGACAGAAGTTCAGAATGTATTGAAAGAAAAGAAGATGAAATTCAAGGAATGGCAGCGTGTAGAGCCTGAAAACGCTAGTTTAAAAGCTGAAAAAAAGAGTGAGTATGACATTTTTAAGAAGAAAGCAAAGAAAGCCGTGGCAATAGCAAAGTCAAAAGCCCAGGATAAATTATATGACACACTGGACAGTCCTGCAGGCCAAAAAGAACTATACCGGCTTACTAGAATAAGAGAGAGAAAGACGAGAGATGTTTGCCAGGTAAGATGTATAAGAGATGAAACTGGAATGGTTATATCAGACGATGAGAAAATCAAAAAGAGGTGGAAGGACTATTTTGAAAGACTGATGAATGAGGAAAATAATTGGAGTAACGTGTTAGAGAATAAACCAGTGAATGTAGGATTAGTGAGAATGGTTAGTATGGATGAAGTTAGGATAGCAGTAAGTGGAATGAAGAATGGTAAAGCCATTGGTCCAGACGGAATACCAGTTGAAGTTTGAAAGTTATTGCGAGTGGATGGATGGACGTGGTTAGCTTTATTCTTCAATAAGTTGTTGCAGGAAGAAGCCATCCCTGATGAGTGGTGTAACAGTTCCTTGGTGCCCATTTTTAAAAACAAAGGTGATGTGCTTGAGTGCAACAATTATAGAGGAATAAAGCTAATGTCACATACTATGAAAGCCTGGGAGAAAGTTATTGAAAGGCGACTGAGAGAAGAGAGTGAAATTTCACAGAACCAATTCGGTTTTATGCCAGGTCGGGGTACAACGGATGCCATTTTTGCTATACGCCAGCTGTGCGAAAAATACAGAGGTGCGCATAAAAACCTGCACATGGTATTCGTTGACCTCGAAAAGGCATACGACCGGGTACCTCGTGAGGTTCTGTGGTGGGCCCTTAAGGAGAAAGGTGTGCCTGGGAATTATGTGCAGTTGATCCGAGCGATGTACAGTCGGTGCAGTACCCAAGTCCGGTCTACAGTGGGCACTACTGGCAGCTTCAATGTGGCTGTCGGCTTACACCAAGGGTCGGCTCTTAGCCCTTACCTCTTCCTGATGATAATGGACGCTCTGACGTCGGACATTCAGGAAGAGGCTCCCTGGTGTATGTTGTTTGCCGATGACATTGTGCTGGTTGCCGAGAGTGGCCTAGAGGTCCAGAACAGATTGGAGGTGTGGTGGCACAGACTGGAAAGTGTTGGCCTGAAATTGAGTAGAACCAAAACGGAGTACTTGTTCTGCGATTTCGGCGGTCTCTCCACTCCAGTGCCTTTAGCTCTCGCCGGAACGCCCATACCGATCTGTTCCGACTTTCGGTATCTCGGGTCGCTCGTCCAAGGGGATGGTGAGGTAGACCGGGACGTAACTCATCGGATCAACGCAGGATGGATGAAATGGCGACAGGTCACGGGAACAACTTGTGATCCACGGATGCCCCTCAAGTTGAAGGGTAAAATCTACAAATCCGTGATAAGGCCTGTCATACTGTATGGATCAGAATGTTGGGCTGTGAAAAAGACGGATGAAAAAAGATTGCATGTTGCGGAGATGAGAATGTTGAGATGGATGTGTGGTGTGACGAGAATGGATAAAGTGAGAAATGAGTATATTAGGGGAAGTTTGAAAGTGGCGCCAGTGACTGAAAAGTTGAAAGGAAATCGTTTGTCTTGGTATGGTCATGTAAAGAGGAGAGATGAAACACATGTTGTTAAAAGAGTTATGAATTTACATGTGGATGGATGGAGAGGGAGAGGGAGGCCAAAGAAAAGATGGATGGATTGTGTGAGAAGTGATATGAATGAAAAAGGAGTTAGTGATAGCGTGACGAGTGACAGGACAGAATGGAAGAAAAAAACATGTTGCGCCGACCCCAAATAAAACGGGATAAGGGCAGGAAGATGATGATGGGAGTAGACAGAGTTTCGCTCTGTAAAAAAAGGTATGGCCGTTTATGTCGCAAAAAACATTTATTTCGACACTCAAGGGAACCAAAATTCTGGGGTACTTCCCGTTGCCCCAGAATCCTAAAATTTTGTATAAAGGTAACACTTTAAAGGAATAAAACTGAAAACTGTTTTTTTTTGTTAGGTAATAAAAAAAAAATTGCGGTTTGGAAAAAACTTCGAGGTTACAATAGGAAATTGAACTCTACATAGGTAGGTAAGTTTGTGCGGAATCCTCAGGGCGCGAGCCCGACTCGCACTTGCCCAGTATTTTCCTTTTGAGATACGGAACGCTAAAAAAATAGAAATATTAAAACTTAGAATCAATTACTTTTATGAAAGACCAATTCATTCCAATTAATTTTTAAATAAATTTTAAGAATATAATTATAAGTAGTAGCTATGTTATTTATGAGCCTAACAAGTATCAAAGCCTTAATTAGGTAATTACTTCTTAAACTTTATTTATAATTAATTTTATAATTAAAACCTATAAAAATTTATAAAAAAAAACCTGTAAATTACAACTTGATTTAGGTAAATCATTATCATTTCAGTCGAAAAACTTCTACATGTGGATTTTTTTTAGGTGACAAAATCATCTAATGACATCTCTCACTCCTTGGCGGAGCGGGTGTCAGACTTTTACTGACTTACTACTAACAACTAACCCACTCCTGGTCCTTCTTTGCCATTGTTCCGGGGTCCCGGCGATATGTTTCGCATCACCCATGGCCCCAGTAGGCTTCGACTCTGCTGGGCCCCTGCAGTTACTGATAACTCCTTGAAGCGCGCGTGGAAACTACGCGCCGTCGACGACTTGGGCTCGGTCCAGACGGTTACCGGTCGGTCAGCGAGCTACCCATTACTCACTGTCCGCAAGCCCGTGCCTACGGTGGCTGAAAATTAGGACCGGAATCCCGGCGGCTGACCATTGCCTTGCGAGTGCTGCCACCTCCTTTACTAGCATTACTGCTTCGCAGAAGTAGGCGACCTCCTGCCACTCCTCTTCGCTACGGACCATGGCCTGTACCAAGGCCCGACGCGAGAAATCGCTGCCGCCGAGCGCCCCCACGAGGACACGACGGTCCTCTACCCAGGCGGGGCACACCGCTACCGTAATATGCTCCACCGTGTCCACCGGGCGGTCCACACAATGGTGACATTCGGGCATCGCTTCCAAACGAATCCGGTGCAGGATATGTCGTCACTAGTAACAACTGGTCATACTCTTTCATCGTGAGACATTGAAGTATGTTGGAGCATAACTTAAATGTATAGAATTATTTATACTCAATTAAGAACTACTCTTTAGGTGAAGGGATCCTCCAGTATCTACAAAGATTTACTGTATTTTAGCTAATAGTGCCTGGAATCAAAACCTACTTCAATATTATCCATTGAAATTTTTTTTTTCTTAAAAGCCTTATAAATAAATAATATAAATAAAAATTGCCCAAAGGGCAATGGAAAGGGCTATGCTTGGAATTTCTTTGCGTGATCGAATCAGGAATGAGGATATCCACAGAGGAACCAAGGCTACCGACATAGCACGAAGAATCGCCAAACAAAAAATGGCAATGGACAGGGCACATTGCTCGTAGAACAGATGGCCGTTGAGGCCGAAAGGTTCTGGAATAGTGACCACGTACCGGAAGACGTAGCGTTGGAAGGCCTCCTACAAGGTGGGCCGATGACCTGGTAAGAGTTGTGGGAATCCGATGGATGCGAGACGCACAGGACCGTTCATTGTGGCGGCACTTGGGGGAGGCCTTTGTCCAACAGTAGACGTCTTTCGGCTGAAATGATGACGAGTGATGATGAGCCTAATAAAAAGCTCATGATTACACAATAAAAATTAAAGAAAAAAACAATATTTCACTTACCAGAACTCATAAAACTGAGTACCAAAACTAAAACTAGTTTCAAACCAAACATTGTGATTTGTGAGTACTTTGTTAATTTGTCACAAAATAAGGGCACACTGTTCACTCTCGACTTTATATGACACTTTTATCTATTTATCCGAACTGTATACGAATCACCCACATACAGTTTAATTGGATTTTTCTGTCATAACTCCTGATAGTGATGGGTAACCTTCGAGGCTTTAGCAAGCGTATGTGCTCTGCCTAATGTACTGGTTTGATAGTTGTAGGACACACTTGCGACTTATCGTGGGCGATTAGTCGCAATTTGACTAGGAATTTCGAAAGTGCGAGTTTTGCGACGTCCACAGAATAATCATCTACGTGATGATGATTCATTTCAATGCTGTCTTTAATATCAATCAATACACCAAACATCAATTCTTGAGTAATGGTTTATGTGACAGAGATACATCTGTTTATATGGCAGACAAATTTATTAATATTAGGTAACCAATGCTTTTTTTGTAAAGCTTTTACATCGTCAGTTTACATTTTAAAGTTTTTTTTTATTGTTTAATTAAATTAACCTTCAAAATGTAAATTATGTGTACTCGTAAATAAGTAAAAACTTTTTACAAAAAAAATATAACCGACTTCAATGTTAAAAAAACACTGAAAAGTACCAAATAACTTTAATTTTGGAAGTCGGTGTTTCTATGTATAATAGTTTAGTCTCTTCGTTATTTAACACCGACTTCCAAAATTAAAGTTATTTGGTACTTTTCAGTGTTTTTTTAACATTGAAGTCGGTTATATTTTTTTTGTAAAAAGTTTTTTTTATTTCATACTTTTTAGTTATGGTACCACCACTAAAAAGTACCCCTCAGTCAAACTTAAATACCTTATAGTCAGAGCGCATCTCATAACGGTTCTAATAATCCCAAACACGGTTAGATCCAGTTCGATATATCCTCTTCTTTCAATCAGTCATTAGACTAGATGCTGATAATCCCGGCTGCAGCATCAGGCCAGGCTTATGTCAACATTGCATTGAACTTAAAATTTAGTCCTGTTTAAAATGAGCCCAAACACGACTACGGTGCTGTAATTTCAAGGTTTGTACTTTTTCTGATGCTCCTGGCTTCAGCATCAGGTCTCTATGTACTTCGGTGTTCTTTATTAGCAGTACGTTTATCCACACATCGTACCCCTTTTCAATGAGCCTAAACTCGGTATATCTGCTGTTAGTTGTCGATGACTTACGTACTCTGCAGACTATCCTGACTGCAGCATCAGGTCATGACTTGATCATCAAAACAATTTACTAAAACAGTATCAAACATCAAAACAATTTACTAAAACAGTCCTTGCCTGTTCGACTAACTTCTTACTGTTAAGGAGTTGTACCTTCCATCATCAGCCCAGCTACCTGAGATGGTTACAACCATACGCAAATACACAAGATACTTCATAAAATATGCGAAAATCAATAAGTGAGCCTATAAAATTTGAGGGTTGCCCTCAATTTCTCCAAGATTCCATCATCAGATCCTAATTTGGTGACAATAGGACCACCTTAGAACTATCTACTTTCGCACAAAAAAGAATTTTGAAAATCCGTTCATATTTGGCGGAGTAATCGACGAACAAACATACAAAAAAAAACATACACACAGCCGAACGTAGTACCTCCTCCTTTTTGGGAAGTCGGTAAAAAATAAAAAATATTTAACTTAGTCACAATTAACAAAGTAGTCACAATTAAGAAAATAGAGTTTTGAACTCCTCCAAATAATAAAATTAAATTAAAATAATTATTCATTACTAACTGCTCCCAGCGGCTTCGCCCGCGTGATAGCAGAAAATTATCCCAACAAAGGAAAATACTTCCGGGATAAAAAGTATTCTATGTCCTATTCCAGGACATGTTCTATCCGTGTACCAATTTTCATCAAAATCAGTTTTGCCGTTTAGGCGTAAAGACGTAACAAACAAACAAACTCACTATCGAAACAAGTGCGTTTATACGACAATTTAGTCGCAGGTTTGCACGCACATAAGACAAGTACACCGTTACACTAATAAATAATGGAAACATTTGTCGATCGAGGAATAGTGTGCCTTGAATATTCAATGTAGCTATGTTAGGTTGGGCGCACAAAATAAACTAGCGCGCCTCACTATCAACGATTGCATCACTGCTTACCATCAGGTGGGATCACAGTCAAGCATTAGTATATATCAATAAAAAAAATATTCTAGACCAATCAAAGTACTATTAATTACTATTAAAATTATGTAAATAAATGAATTTGTATTTGATTTTTCTTTTCTAAAGACAGGAATGCGTGACGTATGAAAAAAAAACCTGTCAACCATCATGCTCATAATATTAATTCCTATATTAGTTATAACAGGCATAACGGTTAACGAAATCAAGAAAGAAAATGCAATACGTTCGTTGACTAACAATACCCATGACCATGATTATCAAGTTAGGCCATGGTTCGGAGCGAGAAGGAATGGCAGGCGGTCGCCTCTTTCTGCGAAGCAGCAAAGGAGGAGACCGACCGCATCAGGTAACGGCGCCCTCGCCGCCGCCGACGGGATTCCGATCCCAAATTCCAGCCACCGTAGACACGGGCTCGCGGACGGTGAGCCGTGGGTAGCTCGCTGTCCGACCGTCCGGTAACTGTCCAGACCGAGCCCAAGACGTCGACGGCGCGCACAGTTCCCGCGCGCCTCAAGGAGTTGTTGCAGCAGGAGGGGCCTAGCTGGGTCGAAGCTTATTGGGGCCAGGGTTATCCGAAAGGAAACTCGAGCCCCGGTATGAAGAGGCTAGAAGGAACGGGGTGGTTTTTTAGTCAGTAAGAGTCTGACACTATCTCCCGCTCCACCCAAGAGCGGGGGTTGTTATAAGATGATTTTTGCCCACCGTAAAAAAAAAATGATTATTAAGTTTAGGCTCTTTACATGCTCTTCAGATTTAAAAGTCGTGGTCCTTTTGCCCACAAATCGCAACTGTGCGCCCACCCTTACTTATAATGTGACGTATTCGTTGCAAGTGACAACTGACCGTGACCACGCATCCTAAGTCCGGGTGAGAGAAATTTCAATGTTGTAGACTTTTCCTTATGATGACGTCATTCTAATCATATGATCAGGTAGGTACTTTCTTTTGCCTTGAAAGTAGGATGTTCTAAGGATTGCAGATAGAGGTGGCTAGAGGCTTGAGAACTGAACATTTTACCAATAAACGAGAATTTATTAAAATAATAATAATAATAAAGTTAAGAGGCATAGTTAGGAGGTTCCATTCTCTGGAGCCCGGACCGCTGGTAGCTTAGACCCTGTTCCGGTTACCGGTGCGCTACTATTTCTTATATTTTACTAGCTGCTCCCAGCGGCTTCGCCCGCGTGATAGCAGAAAATTATCCCAAAGGAACATACTTCCGGGATAATAAGTATCCTATGTCCTATTCCAGGGCATGGTCTATCCGTGTACCAAGTTTCATCAAAATCAGTTTTGCTATTTAGGCGTGAAGACGTAACAAACAAACAAACAAACTCACTTTCGCTTTTATAATATTAGTAAGGATTTATTTTATATTGAAATATGTAAAAATGTAATTTATAAATTGTAATATTAATAATAACCCTATCGCCATATCTCTACGTTGACGTCGTGGTGGGGCTTGCATGCTCCAATATAAGACTGGCCTATTTGCCAAGTGGTTAGTGTCCCTGACTGCTATGCTGGAGGTCGTAGGTTCGATTCCCACCCAAGACAAACGTTTGTGTGATGAGCATGATCATTTGTTCTGTGTCTGGTTATAATTTGTCTATAATATGTATGTATTTAGAAATATATAAGTATGTTTGTCAGTTGTCTAGTACTCATAACACAAGCTCTGCTTAGCTTGGGACTAGACGGCGTTGTCTGATAGTTGTGGAATATTATTATTATATAGCCTAGGCCTGTATCGGTAGAGTTTGCTTTGCCATAATATGCCTAAGGTGAGAGATACAAACCTCAAGTCAGTTTTATGGTGAACTGTTGTATGGAGAAATTAATTGATTTTCATAGGTAAGTTTGTATGAAACCCTCAGTGCGCGAGTCCGAATTGCACTTGCCTGATTTTTACAAGCTTTTATTTAGTTTCACCAGTCTCGATGTTTGTCTGTAATCAAATCTTGCAAATTAAGTTTGATCCAGTTCACAGTTACCGATTGAGCTGAAATTTGACAATGCAAAATTTTTATGACATGGAGCTGATCTGATGATGGAACCGGAAGGTGGCTATAGGAGCTTGGTAGTTAAACGACACAACCCCATCAAGTTTGGGCTTGTATAATTCGTATTGACGAGAATTAATTATATAGATAATAATATCTATATAATTAATTTAAACCGTGCTATAAAAGCTTGCTATAAAAAAAATATTTTCATTAAAAACTAGAATTCTGAATTTAGATATTAGGTGGTTGAATCAGACAATTGGTCTGTACGAAGATCTCTGCGTTTAATTTCAACAATTGAATAATTTTGCTTCTGTTACTGACAGAACAGCACCCATCCTAATTACAATTACGTACCGCCTTGCAACACATTGTATTTGAACCCCTAAATCATACCAACCCGCTGTTACCATCTACAAGAACAAGCCATTAATCTTAGTCAAACGTCCGAAATCACATGATCTATTAAGTCCTTTAAACCACATACAAATACAGGTCTTGCATAACTGGACCTTCTTTACATTGCCCAATATTCCAAGACCTTTCTAGTCATCAAAGTTACCAACAAACACAGATCTTGCTTAATTGGTTCTTTCTCACAATGTCCAAAATCCTTAGATCTTTCTAGTTGTTCTAGTTGCAAATAAATACAGGTCTTGCTAAGTTGGTTAACGTTTACATTATACAATATGCAGTAGCGATATGCTATAAAATGTATTTTGATGGCCGATGTCTGCAATATCAAGTTTGTAATTCTATAAGCAACATAAATTGTGTAGGTATTTATGCTAAACGGAAATATATGCATTGTGTTAATAGTGATAAGATTTTTATGTGAGAAAATTCTCAGTTGTGTTTTTCATACCATTTTTAACTTATTACAATATTTATAGCAGGTTTTTAACTTATTAATTTTATTTACCCCTCTTGCGACGGGGGGGGAATTATCATATGTAATTGTGCGGTTTTATGTAAATGACCAAAAATTATCATGAATAAATAAACTTTTTCTGGATTTTTCCAGGAAAAACAAATATCTAGAAACCAAAATTTTCAGCCAAAAAAATATTGTACAAACGTGTGTACAAAACGACAATTAAACGTTTTTCAAGGTCATTCAAGTTGTACAGACGTATATACAATCGGCGCTCGAGGGGTTAAGTTTTATGTTAACATTTTGACAATAATGGTAACTCACAGACTTACGAAGTTCCCAGATGATATAGTAGAGCATACGGTTGAGGTGTACCCTGATTAGGCGGAGCACCGGGCAGCTACAATTTGAGGGTCTTTAAATCAAGAGTGAATAGGTTTACTTCTAAGCAAGCGTGCTCCATCGTCAACCACATCATCGCTTACCATCAGGTGAGATAGAGAGAAAAAATTGGTTTATTTTATGATTATGTCCCATCCGCCATCAGACAATGCACACTATACTTACTATCACGGCGACAATCTTCATTATTCCTTATCGCTGACCTTCAATAAAACCATGTAATTTTCCTTTAAACGTTATGTAATCTAATGACGTCTGCTAATGATTGTGTCGTCATGATAATTTATTCAATTAGCAACCTGCTATTGTGCATTATACTTAGATATAAATCTTCAATAAGAACTGCAGTGCGCGCACATCTACTGGCTGTCGCAGGGAAATAGGAGTTGGGTTTGTAGATTCAAGCCCTCCCTTCATCAAACTCAAAATTATTTATTTCACATAGGAGTCCACAGTGTTCTCACATTCACATTATAATAATAATATAATAATAATAATAATTTTATTTGGAACACAACCATAAATCGGGTCTTAGTAACTAGAACAGGAACAAATTATATAACAAATTATAGCCTGCTGTCTCCCAAACTAGGCAAAAACCTGTATCTTGGGAGACAGTATATTTACAGTTATTAGTTATTAGATTCATAGCCCATGTAAGACGACATTATATGAAAAAGAAGTATTGGTTAAAATAAATAATAGGAAAAAATAAAAAAAAAAAACAAATAAACAAAACAGAAAAAAAATTAAAGACAAATTAAAAATAAACAACTAAATAAATTTGAATAGATTGTCATTCATCTACTGCGTGGTATGTATGTGTATGTCAGCGCGTGAGAGTGAGTATGTATGAGGGTGATGGTGTGTGGGTGTGTGTGTGTGTGTGTGAAAGCATGTGTACAGATGTGGAATTCTACGTTAGAAGTGACTCCGTATTAGTATAGTCCAAAGTGAGTAAGCAGGCCTTCAACTTGCTCTTACATTCATATCTGCTTAAGGTATGTATCTTAAGACATTATAAATATAAATAAATTTACCACACAATACATAATACGTTCGTAGTTTTTATTTTTGTTTTGGTTTATAATTTGTTATTTCTTCCAATATACCAGTGAGTAAGGGTGGTTGTTTTGAAAGCAACCAGCAGTTTATTTAAAATTTTAATTATTATTATTATTATTTTTTTAGGTACATATTTATTTGAATATCGTATTTATTATATCGTATTTATTTATGAATAGTCCAGGCGACTTAAATGACAGCTTTTTCTCATGTTCTTCGGCTTCCAGTTTTGTTAGTGCGGACAGTGAGACTTCGTTTCGTACTTTGCATGACAACCTCTCCACTCTCGTTTCCAACTTTCCTAACAATTTGCACATAGCTCACATTAATGCACAGAGTGTTCCTGGCCACTACTCCGATCTTCTGGCATCCTTTAGCAGTGTTCATCTTGATGCACTTTTGATATCAGAAACCTTTCTCAAGCCCTCTCTCCTTTCTACGCACTATGCACTCCCTGGCTATGTTCTGGTCAGAAATGACAGGACTGGTAAGGGTGGTGGTGGTGTAGCTATCTATATACGGGCTGATATACCACACAAAATTGTAAGTCTGTCTCCATCTCAGTATTCTGGGTCGGCTGAATTTTTATTTTTAGAAATTACAGTAAATCACTCGAAAATTTTACTTGCAGTATTTTACTCCCCTAATCTTCACATTAACTATTTTGACTCTTTAGAATCATCTCTTAATAATCTTTGCCCATCGTACGAACATGTAATTTTGATGGGTGATTTTAACACATGTTTGCTTAAAGATGATTCTCGTGCACTCAAACTCCGCTCTCTCTTCTCCTCCTTTAACCTCGAAATTTTACCTCTTTCTGCGACACATCATTCTCCAAACTGCACGCCCTCTCTTCTTGACTTAATGATCGTTTCTTCGCCTCACAATGTTGCTGAGTTTGGGCAGCTCACTGCAACCTTCTCTTATCATGACTTCATATATTTATCATATCGTATCCGACCTCCCAAACGTAAGCCTCGCTTTTGTTATCTGCGCAATTATAATGGACTTGATTTGGAGGCGTTGACGCGTGATGCAGGAAATATTGATTGGTCCTCCGTCAGTGACAGTACCAATGTCGACGAGAAGGTAAACTGCTTCAACTCTATTATGCTGACTTTTTATGATAAGCATGCGCCACGTCGGCGAGTCAAAATTAAGCATGATCCTGCCCCGTGGATGACTGCCGAAATTAAAAGCGCTATTGCCCGTAAGGAGAAAGCTAAGAGTAGGTTCAGACGTAGACCCACGGAGCAGAATCTTGCTTTCTTTAAAACTCTGCGTAACCACTGCAATCGTCTGTGTCGAGATGCAAAGAGACGCTATTTCCACGATTCTCTTGTTGATCGTAAATCCTCTGATGTCTGGAAATTTCTAAAGACAGTTGGTATTGGCAAATCTAATTCTGTTACCTGTAAAGACGTAGACTTGGGCGCTCTTAATAAGCATTTTTCTCTTCCTCCTATCGCTTTGAATTCAAGTGTTAAAGCTTCCACTCTGCATGAACTTTCCAAATTGTCATTACCGAACTGTCCTACTTTTAATCTTAGCCCGGTTACGGAAGATAATGTCAAAAAATCCCTCCTTGCTATCTCATCTTCTGCTGTAGGCCATGACAATCTGTGTTCGAGAATGATAATCCCTATTCTCCCACAACTGCTACCCATTCTCACTCATATTATTAATTATTCCCTATACTCGGGCACATTTCCCTCAGCCTGGAAGCAGGCTCATATAATACCACTTCCCAAAATAAATAATCCATCGTCCTTATCTCACTTCAGACCCATCTCCATTTTGCCTTTCCTTTCTAAAGTTCTCGAACACATTGTTCATGGTCAAATCACCAGATACCTATCTTCTAATTCTATCATTTCCCCTTATCAATCTGGCTTCCGATCTGGTCATAGTACTGTGACTGCACTTCTGAAAGTCACTGATGATATTCGCTTGGCTATGGACAACAAATCTCTTACTGTTCTAGTCCTACTTGACTTCAGTTGTGCATTCAACTCAGTAGATTTTGACATACTGCTTGGAGTTCTTGAGTCTATTAACTTCTCTTCCTCTGCTTTGGCTTGGTTCAACTCTTATCTTCGGGGTCGCTCTCAGTGTGTCTGCCTTGATGAGATTTTCTCTGATTGGTGTGATCTCACTGCTGGTGTTCCTCAGGGTGGCGTTCTCTCTCCTCTTCTTTTCTCTATATTTATCAATACTGTTTCTAAGGTTATCACTTCCAACTTCCATCTTTACGCAGACGATTTGCAACTGTATCGACACTTCACATTGGCGGAGGCAGAATCAGCGATTAATGCCATGAATCGTGACCTTGAGAGTATTGATCAGTGGGCCAAGTCTTTCGGCTTACTGGTTAATCCTTCAAAGTCCCAGGCTATGATCATAGGTAGTCGATACTTTCGCAATGAACTTGACATTTCTACCTTGACGCCACTATCCCTTAACGGCTCGTCTATTGCGTACACTGACACAGCTAAGAATCTAGGTGTCCTAATTGACAGCAACCTTTCTTGGCGAGCACAGGTAAACGAGGTTAGCCGTAAGGTTCACTATTCCTTTCACAGTCTTAAATCCCTTCAAAAGTTTCTCCCATTTAAAACCAAAATTTTTTTAGCTCAAACTCTAATTCAGCCGATCATCGATTATGCTGATGCCTGCTACCTGGATGCCACTGAGGAGCTATTAAATAAGCTTGAGCGCTTGCAAAACTTGTGCATCCGTTTTGTTTTTGGTTTAAGAAAATACGACCATGTCTCCCAGTTTCGCAAGGATCTCAAGTGGCTCCCTATCCGTCTTCGTAGGAACACTCGGGTATTATGTCTCCTGTACAACATCCTATTCAATCCTGCTTATCCTGGCTACTTGCGTGATCGATTTTCGTTCACTCGCCCTGCCGATGCCCCATGCAGATCCCACCTTAAATACCATCTCAATTTCCCAGCCCATAAAACCCATTTTTATTCCAACTCCTTCTCTTTTCATGCAGTACGACTATGGAACTCACTTCCAGCTAAGATCCGTGACGCTAAAAATATTTCTGACTTCAAAAGGCTAGTCAAAGAACACTACCTCTCTACTATCTCGTAAAGATATTTATTATAGTTATATGTATTTTTATAATTTACCTATTGTATCTATTCATTTGTGTATTTATTTACTGTTATTGTTATATATGTATGTATTGTGATATTTAATCTGGAAAATTATAGTCTATTTCATTACTTATTTTGTTTATTTTTTTTAGTTTATACACACTGTGTCTACGTTTCTTATCCAACTGTCCTGTCACAGGTCTGCTGGAAGAAATCTCTTTAGAGATAAGCAGATCCTTTGTACTCTTCTATTCTTATTTGTTCTTTTCTTTTTTAAGTGTTTGTGTGTACATAAATAAATAAATAAATAAATAAATAAATAATAGATCAATAAAAAAATTACAGTGAAATTAAGATGGCTGTGGTTTAATTTTAAATTAATATAAAAAACATTGCAAAAACAATGTCATTAGGAAAAATAATAGTTTAAATAATAAACTTAAAACAATTTTTTAATTAAAAGCATTTTTTCATAGCAAACTTTTATAGCTATTTATACCTATATAATTAATACTTATCAAGGCGTATCATACGAACCCAAACTCGATGGAGTTGTGTCGTTTAACTACCAAGTTCCTATAGCCACCATCCGGTTCCATCATCAGATCAGCTTCATGTCATAATAATTTTGCATTGTGATCTGATTTACACTTGCATACAAAATTTCAGCTCAATTGGTTACCGGGAAGTGGGTCAAATTCAATTAGCAAGATTTTATTACAGACTAGCTTCTGCCAGCGACTTCGTACGCGGATCCTGTTGCTTATGCCAGCGACATTCAGTGTTATAAACGTAAGAGTAGACAAAAAACAGAAAGCTCAGAACTGCTAAGCTATCGGGAGTTACACGTGTTATTGTGAGTTAACCATAAAAGATAGACGTATGCTGTCGTGGGACATTTGTTATATAATTTTGAGGAGAACATTTCCGTTTTACAAGTTTTCTGTGTAGCTTTAACCATAAAGGCTGCAAACGCGACGGAAACTTAAAAAATGGAGTAATTTCTCCCGATTCCCCAACATTTCCCTTTACTGCTCTGCTCCTATTGATCGTAGCGTGATGAAAAGTATACTATAACCTGCCCAGGAGTATGAAGAATGATTGTACCAAGTTTCGTTAAAATCCATCGAGTAGTTTTTGTTTCTATAAAGAACATACAGACAGACAGACAGACAGACAGACAGACAGACAAAAATTTTACTGTTTGCATTATTAGCATAAGTATCGATCACTAATCACCCCCTGATAGTTATTTTGGAAATATATTTCATGTACAGAATTGACCTCTCTATAGATTTATTATAAGTATAGAAGATAAACATCGGGACAGGTGAAACTAAATAAAAGCTTGTAATAACAATGGAACAGTTAATAAATGACAGTACAGTTTTATTATCATTCCCGGTTTTTACCATTATTCCATAAGTGTGCAGGTGCAGACTATCGTGGTACAGGGGATATTTCCAAATGAATCAGCGACGTGGACAGTACTTCGACGCCTGAGCTTATTTTGATTTTGGTTTTACATACATATACAAGATCGCCCTAGATTGCGATTTGGAGGGAGAAGGGGAGGCCTTTTCTCAGCAATGGGACATAGTATCGGCCACCAGTAACAGTGGCTAAAAATATAAAAATAAAAATTGTATACAGGATTATTTGTAAAACACTGGTAATCTCTCAGGATTATGTTATTGACATCATAATCTACAACTTTTGTTCTATGACATTTAAATATTTATCATTTTTTAGTTCATCAGATTTTCATACAAAAATATTTAAATTGAACGTTCTAAATATTACGAAGTCTACGCGAAGCAAGCAATAGTACAATAGCGGCGGAAAAATTCATAGAACAAAAGTTGTTGTTTATGATGTTATGGCTAAAAGAGTTACTCTAACAAGGTGGCGAGTCACAATAGATCTTTTAGGTCGCAGTGACTACATCTCCTACACTACGGGAGATACATAGCCCCTTATCTTCAAAATAAAAAAAATAATAATTATGATGTTATTAATACAGTCCTGCAAGGTTGTTAGTGTTTAACAAATAACCCTATATTTGTAAGTAAACAGTTAGGTTTCGTATAAACAGTTGGTGAATATTTAAGTTATGTGTGTACTGCGTATATTGTAATGTCACAGCCAATAGCAATATATTGATGATCAAAGTATGAGTAATCATTTGTTGAAGAAACCTGAGCTACATAATGAAACCAAAGTCCTTCCATTTGATATCCAATTAAAATTAATGATTGGAATAAACCAAGGATTCCCAAAGGGCTCTTACTTTAGAGTCCAATTACAATAATTGAAAGTTGAGTAAATAAAAACACAATTTTTATTTTTCTATAAAATCATATTTTGTTACAGTTGGTACAGCAGTTGAGCGATTGGTTGGATTCCCAAAGCTGGGACTCAGGCCTGTGAACCACCTCGAGAACCCAGTGCGGATTGTTGAATGTAATATAATGTCTTCAAATATTTTATTTCAGAGCATGCCTGTTTCTTCACACTGTTTTTTTACCGTTTTGAAAGAAGTGGTGTTGAAATAAATTACTCAAAGTAATTCGGTCGGCTGGATTCAAACTCGTAAGTCAATACCGCTGGGCCACCACTGCTGTTATCCAATATCAACAACAAGCTCACTCTGACTGGAAAAATGGGATAAATACGGAATGTATTTATCCCATTTTTTTAGAGTCGGAACATAATGCTATCTTGTATATACTTCTCAATTAGTGGCACTTACCCCCGGTAATCTTGGATGTTTTATATGTAGATAATGTAGTGGGCTGCAATAATGTAAACATTCTTTTGTACTTTTTTCTTTGTGTATTTATTTATTATTTATTATATTCTTTATTGTACACCACATAAACAAATATATAGGACAAACATTTAAAGGAAAAAGTGTACAATGGGTGGTCTTATCGCACATGGCGATTTCTTACAGACAACCTTTGGATGGACTGAAAGAAGGGAGATAGATTTAGGTTTGTTGATGTGTATAAATATATTGTATATGTATTTATTTTATTTATTCATGGGACAATAAATATCTCATGAATAAACAAAATAAAATTATTTCTTATCTCATCAGTTACCTGCTTCTTAACCAAATTATCTTTAAATACATTCATCAATTCTTGAGCCATCCATATTCATACCCAATATTATTTATTTTGTTTTTCTTTAAATGTCATATATTTTGTACGCTGAACACTCATTTATTTTTTATTTACCACACATATAAATTATTTATCCTACACCTTACACTCATAACTAAGAACCTAAATGTAAGCCAATCTTCAACCTTACATTCGAAAAAAGGTTCAGTTGAAAACCAGCGTCAGGCAACTATCATGTAGTGGTCTGGTATTTTTGCTTAACAGGACCTATTTGGCGCCGCCGTGAGACACACATTGTTAGTTGTCTCTTTATTTTTATATAATTACTGTCTACATGTTGTTACTACATTATATATATCTAAGAGTGTGTATGCCAAATAAAATAGTTTTCTTTCTTTCTTTCAATACTTCCCTCACGATACTTTTCTCATCCCTTGCATCAAATATCTTTAATAATACATTTCTACATAACTTTTGTATCAGATAAAAATCTGTCATCATCTTTTTTGTTAAAATTTCCCTCAGGGATATCCTCGAGTATTTTAATTTTTGATTCAACCGTTCCAACCTAATGCGACCCGGAGGACCAAAATATATTCCGTTATTGTACGGAATTATATTTTGGTCTTTGTAGTTACCTATTTAATGGTTTTGAGACTGTGATTGGACTTACCTTGACATTACAGTTAAATGTTAATACTAATAACAGTAGTACTAATCAATAAATGTAAGCTATAGGGGTCCAATCTGATTGAAATGCAATGTCATGATACGTTCAGTGTTGAAAACAATATCGCTCACGAATGCCTTAATTGTTAAAGACACGCTAAAAATGAAATGATAAACATATTAAACATGTTTTTTGAAAAGTGCATTAAACAAATGATGTACTTTTATATAATAGATATCGTGTAATCGGAAACGAATGAAAACCAAAGTTCCGGGCATAACCCGAAGAATCTTTAAACTTAAATGGCACAGGATACTATTGCACGCAGACCGGATGGTCGATGGAACCGAAAGGTTCTCGAGTAGTGAGCACGTACCAGAAGAAGCAGCGTTGAAAAGCCTCCCACAAGGTGGACCGACGACTTGATGAGGGTCTTGTCTAGGTGTACTGGTCATTCTGGCGACATATGAACATAAAAACGACAAACAGAAACCAACAACGCGGTATCAGAGTAATTCAGGCGATTTTAACATAGAAAACAGTAAAACAGTTACATGTAAACTATTGCACAGTTGCCCGCAGCAGTGCCTTTTCGACAGAAGTTAGCAAGACTTTACATCTTGTTCCGCATACCTCTAAATACATCTACAATCAATCTAAAGTACACTATTACAAGCAGGTAAAATTGTTTGTTTGTTAACGTCAGGAAATACTGATTTAATAACAAACATGATTTCACTACTAGGAAACTAAACCATGACCAAGGTCAAAACCTTGTTCAAGTCGAAGAAACGCACCATGGGTAAAAACTAGTCGTCAATAACGTTGATAACTATATAAAAACAGTAAAAATTGCTAATTTATTGGCAGTACTATCAGTTTTTTCATATTTAAATTACAGCAGAACTATCGTTAGAATCATTAAACACGTAGTTTTTAATTACTTACACACTGCGCGGTAAACTATCGATTAGTTAGCATTGAATATAGCACGCTATGTGGGAAAAAAAATATACCTACATACATTTTTCTGCGAGGCATTCACGCCGGCAGGCTTCCTAAAGGAACATCTTCAGGATTTTCTTTTTTCAATCGCCATTCATTCAAACTAAAAAATTTAGCTCAATAAACGAAAAATTTGCCCGTCATGTGTCGTGGCAATGAAGAAATGCCATGACGCGTTCTGAGTCCTAACAGATGTAAGGACATCGTAAAATATATGTGTATGTTTATACTTAAAGACCGACATCGCTCAATGAGTGAAAAAAATTCTCATAATGTGTTGTGGCAATAAAGACATGCCATGAAGCGTTCTGAGCCCTAACTGATGCAACCAAAACGTGAAATATACTATATGTGTTCTTATTTTATCTATCTTTTAGCGTAACTTAATTCTAACTGGCCTGTTGATCTAATGGTTAGTGGCCTTTACTGTTATGCTGGAGGTCATGGGTTCGATTCTCATACAAAACAACTGTTTATTTGATGAACACTATCATTTATTCTGTCTGAGTATCATTTGTATGTTTATCAGTTGTCCAGTACTCATAGCACAAGCTCTGCTTAGTTTGGGACAAGATGGTCTTGTGGAATATTACAATTATAATGAGTGAAAAAAAATCCCATAATGCATTATGGCAATAAAGAAATGCCATGACGCATTCTGAGCCCTAAAAGATGCAACCACATCGTGAAATATAAAATTATTATACTTCTATCTTTAAGCGTAACTTAATCTACACTAATAATATATAAAATGGTAAAGTTTGTTTTTTTTAAATAAATAAAAATAAAATAAAATAATCTTTATTTCGGATAAGTGACATCCATATGGGTTAGTAACAATATAGAAAAAAAATTTAACCTATGTTAGTAAACTTACTACTACCTATTTATTTATTTTAAAACAAGGTGGTTGTTCATGATACATCTATGAACAACATCACCTAACAGAGGAGAGTCGTACCTCCCCGCTATGGTCTTCAGGATGGAGTTGGAGCTAGCCCGCACTCTGCAGATCAAAGAGGCTGACTTCTGTCTGACGATGGCGTGAAATCCATCGACGTGTGCCTCTGCGAACATACCTGATGCGCTGCAGAAACGGGGCAGCCCCATCAACATCCTGAATCCGTTATTAAGACCCGCAAGGCGCTGATAGTCCGCTGAGTATAGTTGGTCCACAGGCTGCACGTGTAAAACACTTGACAGTAGGCTTTAAAAAGTGTTATCTTATCTGGTCTGCTACACCGTACAAATCTGCGAGCCAACACATTACATCAAACTGCCAGCGCCCTACGTTCCCTTTCAATATCGTCTTGATCATTAAGGTCATCGGTGACGTAATGCCCCAAGTACTTAAACTAACGCACCTGTACTAAATCTTTCCCATTAAGTATAATGGGGGGAACATAATCAGGACATTTACCACCGACAGCCTCAAAGACCAAGAACTCGCTCTTTATATCATTATAAATAAGGCCATGCTTCCGAGCATAGCTTTCGCAGCAACTCAGCAGCTCTCTCAACGCCCTAACTGTTGGGCTCAACAACACCATATCGTCAGCATAACTGATGTTATTGAAACTCACATCATCAATGCGACACCCGATTTTCTTGCTGCTGAGCTCAACAATCAGATCGTTAATATAAAGGTTAAACAACTTTGGTGAAGTTATCCCCCCCTGTCTAACCCCGCACTCCAGTCCATACAACATACAACATCTCTGGAAGTACTGGTTCGATTGCTAAAATTTTTTCAACGATAGAAAGCTGCTTTATTTTTGAGTAACATAGGCTATATTTGATGTACGCAGGCGAAGCTGCGGGCAAAAGCTAACAAAACTACGTTTCAAATGAAAATATTAAGACCAGGAAGTCGTTAGATTTAGAACTTAATATATCTAAAGGTTTATGGAGGGATGATGAAATGTGATTCTCTAATTTATTACTATCAATTTCATGGTATTATAAGGACCGGAGATAAAGTAAGGACTTTGCGATATAAAGTTATATTGTCAACAACATCAACTCAGAAATTTGCGTTTTCACAGCTTCAATAGACCGCATTCCTGAGAATAGGGTTTTAATTCATGAATCCCCAAGCGACCACCGGTGGCCACGCATCTATTGTCTTACTATTGTGTCTCTAATTGACGGTATCTGAAGGGTTAATTTCAAACATATATCTACTATATAAAAATAAATCGGGTTTTCCTTCCTGACGCTATAACTCCAGAACGCACGAACCGATTTCCACGGTTTTGCATTCGTTGGAAAGGTCTCGGGCTCCGTGAGGTTTGTAGCAAAGAAAATTTAGAGTAGGGTAGAGTAGGGTAGGTAGAGTAGGGTAGGTAGAGTAGGGTAGGTAGAGTAGGGTAGGTAGAGTAGGGTAGGTAGAGTAGGGTAGGTAGAGTAGGGTAGGTAGAGTAGGGTAGGTAGAGTAGGGTAGAGTAGGGTAGGTAGAGTAGGGTAGAGTAGGGTAGAGTAGTGTAGAGTAGGGTAGAGTAGTGTAGAGTAGGGTAGAGTAGTGTAGAGTAGGGTAGAGATGGGTAGAGTAGTGTAGAGTAGGGTAGAGTTGAGTATAGTAGGGTGCAGTAGGGAAGAGCGGGAGCGACGCCGCGCGGGCAAAAGCTAGTCTTTGTATAAAAAGTGATAAGGGTTCCATAATTTATCTTCTTTGGTACGGGGGTACCGTACCAAATATGCTCTACAAGTATCACAAACTCAAAGTCACAAACTCGTCTTGAAACTCGCTGACAGTGGCACCACATAAATTGTTTATGATTGAGAGTAAACCATCGAGCACCGCAAAGAAAAATATAAATCCAATTGGCCGTGAACTTTAGAGACCACGAAGCTTGTTTTATTAATAAAACTAATAAGGGAATTATATCAGACTTCTTGACTTAAAATATTATTCAAAAATTGTTACTTTAGTTTTTTCACGGGTTGCCAGAGAGCTCAAATTCAAATTCATTCATTAATTCTGTGAACACAGAGTACTTACAATGATCTTATATAAAATGTTGCTCATCATCATCATCATCATCATTTCAGCCGAAGGACGTCCACTGTTGGACATAGGCTTCCCGCAAGCGTCGTCACCACTACGAACAGTCCTGTGCGCCTCACATCCACCGCATTCCTGCGGTCTACCAGCCTTTCCAACGCTGCGTTTTCCGGTTCGCGGTCGCCACCCTAGAACCTTTCGGCCCTATCGACCATCCGTTCTACGAGCAATGTACTCTGCCCAATGCCACTTTAGTTTGACTAACTGGATACTTAATAATAAAAAATTTTAAAAAAATCCTGTATTTTTGTTTATGTGGTGTACAGTAAAAAATATAATAAATAAATGTTGTGCCTATATAGTTCTACGAAGTTACGTGTGATAACCGTAGGTTATATACATAGTAACATTCTGATAGCTATAAAGATTCAAAACACATACATATATTATATATATTATGTGAAAAAAATATTTGGCACATACGCTACGAAGATATCACGTACTAAGTTCTTTTTTTAGGGCCCCGTACCCAAAGGGTACAGGACTATTACTAAGACTCCACTGACCGTCTATCTGTCACCAGACTGTATCTCATAAACCGTAACCGTGAAAATTTTCACACATGTATGATGATGATGTATTTGTGTTGCCGCTGTAACAGCAAATACTAAAATCAGAATAAAATAAATATTTAAGTGCTTCCAAACAACAAACTTGATTTTTGATATTTTTTACTCGATATTAATAATATTAACAGGTAGACGCTCGAAATATTCCCGGAATATTTAGTTGTATCTAAAAAAAAATAAAAATAAATAAATTTCAAAAATATTCATGAGAGGCTGCCATACAATAAACGTGTTTTTTTTTCCTCTACTTATAGTGTGTAATGCATACATAATGGTACGGAAAGCTTCGTACGCAAGTCCGACTCGCACTTGACCGATTTTTTATCACTGATATAATTTCACTTGCACTAGCTCTTTGTGTGATAAAAACAATAAGCAGAGGTAAACAATCATCATCATCATCATGTCAGCCCACAGACGACCACTGTCGGACATAGGCCCCCCTCAAATGTCGCCACAATGATCGATCCTGTGCATCCCGCATCCATCGAATTTCCGCAACCTTCACCAGGTCATCGGTCCACCTTGCAGGAGGCCTTCCTTCACTCCAGAACCTTTCGGCCACAGGTGAACAATACTCCAAATTATTTTAATAAAATAAAATAAATTTGTGACGAGTTTACACATTTTTTTTTCTGTGGCGAATTGACAGTGTGAAGAGTTTACCCCTGAAAAAAACCCAGATCAGGGATTATTAAGGTAATTGGCACTGCAATTCAATTAAGAAACAAACAGTATTATTTATTCATATTAAATTATGGTCACTTAGATATTGTTTTCATAACTAGATGACCAAATTATGCCACAGGGGTAGATTTAGATTTTTAAACGATAATATTCAAATATTCCTAATGGGTCCTACGGTATTTAAAAAATACAGGTACTTTCAAATGACAAAATTATCCCCTGGGGTATACTTAAATACTTTTAAAGAGTAACTTTTTAATACTAGCTTTAACCCATTACTTTGCTCCCATCTATTTAGATTTTGGTTTCGGATTTTGGGTCGGTATAAAAAGCAGTCGCAGCAGCAGTGAATGTTGGTTTTTGCAGACTAGAAGTCGTAGTCGAAGACAGATTAAAAGTAGCCTGAGTTCTTTCTTGGACTTCAAACTTCCTTCATATATAATTTCATCAAAATCGGTTCAGTAGTTACTAGAGCTAGGTTAGTTATTGCTCGCAGACCAGATGGCCGTTGGGGCCGACACATTCTGGACCGACAACCTGGTGAAGGTTGCGGGAATCCGATGGATGCGGGACGCACAGGATCGATCATAGCGGCGACACTTGGGGAAGGCCTATGTCCAACAGTGGACATCTGTCGGCTGAATTGATGATGATGATGATGGTTCAGTAGTTTAACCGTAAAAGCGTAACAGACAGACGGAGTCACTTTCTCTATTATAATATTAAAGTATGGTTATATGTATATATGTCTCATATTATTATGTCATACAAAGCCATGAACACAAATGATTGATATTTATTTTTGACTGTCAAAAGCATTGTTTAATTTGGAAGGTCAGTACCGATGCTATAGCGGACACAGATATTAAATTTAGATAAACAAAACGATCAGTCTGTAAAATATCTCTAATGAGTCGAATTATCCGTCTAATACCCATTACAAGTACAACACTATTAAAGTCGGATACACGGTAGTGTGTGTTTGCAATTATGCGGACAATATCGTGACTATGGCGTGTAACAACTCAGTGTTCATGTGATCTAGTGTGTGGTCCTAACGTCTTTGGAAATTGTGGTCCTATGGTACTAAGTGTTGTGATTGTGTTACAAAAAAAAAAACATTTAAATTTTTATAAAATTTATAAATATTTATCAGACATATAAATAATTATAAATTATTTTAAAGCATAATATAAATACGTTAAATTCATATTACTGAAATATAATTAATTAATGGTCGTGTAAATAAATACAAGTCAACTAAAAGAAAATAAATACTTTGTATTCAAATTACTGAATAATTAATGCTTTATTATATTTTTCCATTTCTGACGTATTATAAATAATTAACATACAATGCTATTTTTAAGATACAAGCAATTGTTAATTAGCACAGACGATGGACTGTTTCGTCAACTTGTCTCAATTTAATTAATTTATAAAATTACAAAAAAAAAATTGCAATTAAAAATTTTTTTAAACAGAAAGACTTCCACAATTTAACTGTAACAATATTTATAAAATTATATTATTACTAGTAACTTCTGCCTTAATGCAAGAAAATTGAGAAAAAAAATACAAATAAAGAAATATAATCTTGATTCAAAAAAAATAAAAGAACCAAATTTTATTCCAAAACACAAAGGGCGAAAGGAACGTATCACGAAGAATTAATGTAAAATTTGGTCCTTATCATAAAATACAATCCCAACGTTCTAGAATTTTCAAAACAGCAATCGTTTCCCAGAAGCACGTAACTAAAACTTTAGCTAAACACAGTTAACAAACACTTAAAATGATAACAAGACTTATGGCCCTAAAACCACACGTTCATACAATTAGCATTTATTCTGATGAGACAAACAATGGCGTGAGAAACGACCAGGATTCTGTGGAGTCTATGCAAATCACAATACATTGTCGGACTTTTTGTGAAGTACCATTTCAAGCCTTTTAATTAACCTTCCTATTATTTTATAGAATATTAGCTTTTACCCGTGGCTTCGCCCGCGTTTATTAATATACTTTACTCTGTCTCCCACTTTCCTCAATTAAAAAAAAAATTGTTCATGTCCGTCTCCAGGGTTCTAACTATCTCTGTACCAAAATTGATTAAAATCGGTTTTACCATTTAGGCGTGAAGATGTAACAAACAAAATTACTTTTATTTTTATAATATTAGTAAGGATATAATTCAGTTATTATAGAATAAATAATTCAGTAAATATGTCATCTAATGTTTATCAAATAATAATGTTGACGATAAGGAAGTCAACATTTTTATTTTGAACTTGATATAAATATAAATAGCTGGGTTTTGGAGGTCAAATAAGTAAAAAAAAACAAGTATTCTACTGCATCCGGATTTAATTTGTAACCCGACTTCAATAGAGTGGGGAAAAGGCTACATAGATTTATTATTTGTTAAATGAGACATTAGCCGACAATTGTATGTTTTAAGTATAAGGCTCAAATTATACTATTTGTTATAATTGGTATACAATAAAATATATAAATAAATAGCTGTCCAGTCTGGTGGAAGGCAAGTTTCGCTAACCATAAATGCAGAAAAACGCGAGACATGATAACCATCATCGTCGAGAAAAGTTTTAACAAAACATAAAGACAAGAGATCCTTTTTTTAGAGTGAAAAATCATCAAATAATATCTCCCGCTCTAACTGGAGTTGAAGGGAGAGTCGGACTTTTACTGATAAAAACCTACCCATGTTCTTTTAGTTGCCTTTTGCATTCCGAAACATTTCCGCAGCCCAACACTAGATCCTAGTATATTAATTATTACTCGTTTCTACTTTACTGTTTTTTTTTTCAGTTTCTCATATTTTGGAAGTTCAGTTTCTTTAATAAGTGTAGGTACGTCATCCAATAAATTAAGAGCAAGAAAAAATATATAAAAAAAACTGTTGATCAGTAAATCTAATTGATTTCCTATTATTAACTATTTAGGTAAGCTATGCTGCCAGGCCTTTTTTGAGGGGTCATGGGGCACTTTGGACCGGGACCGCGATCCCGATTTCCAGCATTTTTTTTTAGTTGTGTTTTGGGACCACAAGAAAAAGGCAGTAAGGACTGTTACCAAAAAAACTCTATTTATTTTATTTGAGATCCCAAAACACTACTCA
Organism: Mythimna lalbum; assembly: GCA_949319445.1. NCBI lineage: Eukaryota > Metazoa > Arthropoda > Insecta > Lepidoptera > Noctuidae > Mythimna > Mythimna lalbum. The sequence goes on along the minus strand of OX439350.1, from coordinate 2,805,383 downwards.
AAAACAAAAACTATTAAGGTGGAATTTAAGATCCGTCCTAGTCCAAGGAGCCCCACGACCCTGTTTGAGGTAGGAAATCATTTAATTGCTTCATGCGGAAGGTGAGGATGCCATGACGCCTCTACAACTTCTCAAAGATTTACTGCCATGATTATGGTATGTCCAATGTTGCCAAGAGTTTCGTGACCCTGGAACATAATGAGCAACTGAAGGAACAGGTTTTTTAAAGATGAGAAATCATCTAATAACTTCTCCCGCTCCACGGTGTGCGAGTGTGCATGTCAGACTTTTACTGACTAAAACCACAACTACGTTCCTTCAGTTGCGTTCGAAACTAGGAGAATTTCTCTCATCATGGCCCTAGCAGGCGAGACGACTCGGGGCTCGGTCCTTATAGGATGACAGCAAGCTACTAATTGCTCGTCGTCCGCTGTAAGGAACACAGATGGGTTTAGCCAGTAAAAGTCTGGCACTCCCCCTCGATCCAATCAGAGTGGGAGAAGTTTTTTGTTATGTGTGATAAATATTGACCGACAAAAAAAAGTTAAAAGTTAGTCGATAGTTATAGTTTTTGTAACATAGTTAACTGGTTTCTGCTATTCTTAGCACCGACGTACGATTCATTCTCGATGGAAAAGTTTTATGTTTTTTTAATTAATAAAACACTAGTAGATGGTAATTACGTATAGGTAGGTAAAACTATAATTCGCTCTGCGCACTATGGATATATATGGAGCGAACTCTACTAGGATTTTCTGTGAAGGTTACTGTTATCTTTTCTACTTAGGATCCGGATGTCGGATGTTGGATATCCAACACTAGACTGCGATAGGGCAGAACCGATTGAAAAATACCAATACAGTTTAAAATCTATTCAAAACTGACCATAAAATAACAAATAAAAAAATATATAAAAAACCAACAATAATTCGTTTCTAGTAACTATTCAATTCCCACGTCTTATAAGTGTCTCAATAAAAACACAATACAAAAAAATAATTCCAAAACTGCACTAATGCGTCGTACGAGTCTATAATCAAAAATACATAAACACAATAAATACATCAATTTTAAAACTTGATTATAAATGAAAAAAATGCAGTCACGAATTCTAAATCGCTGCAAATGTTACCCTATTTGCATCTTAAACCAGTTTCTTGGTATCATTGTAACAAAAAAATAGTTGTCTAGAGGAAAACACAGTGAGAATAATACCCCTATAGCAATTATAGTTCAGGTGGTGAAGCAGACGGACTGATGTCGCGTCTCTAAATAAAAAACTAAAATAAATAATATTAAAACGTAATAAATAAAGGAAAAAAAGTGTTAAAAATGTTGGGAAAACATTCGAAACTAATTTTCGCTGTGTCTATGGGATGTTTGTTGGTGGCCATAATTATGGCGTCGTGGGGTTTTCATAAAATTGTCGATAAACAAATACAGAAAGTGAGTTTAGTTCAACTTTTATTTGCATTTTACATTTAGTTGTTGGTGTATTTACATATATTTTTCGGGTTGGTTTTATTAAGTTTGGTTATTTTTGCACTTTCTGGGAAAAATGGAGCATGCTTGGTTTGGTAAGTAGTTCTTGAGCTTATTAACACACATTCTTTTTTATTAATGACATGTCAATGAAATAATCGAAAAAAAAAACTAAACACTAAACAAACACTATATTACTTTGCATCTTACCTACCTACTAATATATTTTAAGATATACCTAATCAAATTTCCGTATTGCAATCACTGTTATCACTGCTTGAACGGTTATGATCGACATTAATATTTTATTCAAACGATAAATTCATTTGTAAATTCACACTTATATTAATACACTATGATCCAATACACTTCATAAAATTTAGAACACCAAAAATGTTAACAGAATAGAATACATTTCACGCCCTTCGGTTGACTAGTCTGACAGATATCAAATTATATGATTTAATGCTCATATATTTTAATAAGGGTTTAGACTCTACTGCTCTGAATGTATAAAACAGAAAATATATAGATGGATGATAAAAGAAGTCACAGCATTAGTATTCAACTTCAACTCTTTATTAATGGCATTTGTGGAAGAGACACTACAATTTTGCCAACAACACGTGTGAACTATTTACCTTTCGCATACCGTAACTAGAAATACTACAGAAAGACAATGAGAGAGTGATCGCTTGGGCTTTAATGAATGAATAGTTCGCAGCGTTTGGTGGTATTCCATAAAATGCTGAAGAATATTTAACTAGTATTAACAGTAATATTTAAAGTATTATATAAGTAAGTGTAGTAATATATGTTTGACACAGATGGTTCAGATTTTCAATTAATATCTGCGGATCTTAACTCGAAATCGAAGCTGCAATATGATTCTAGAATAAAGCTGAAACTACCGTCAGTGGAAAACTCATTAAACTTTTAAATAAAATAGAAAGTCAATTAGAGTGCGAACGTCGGCGTTCGCTTGGGGTTTAATGAATTAAAGAAAAACATTACACATAAGGCCATTGGGGCCGAAAGGTTCTGGAATGGCGACCACATAACGGAAGACGTAGCGTTGGAAGGCCTCCTACAAGGCGGCCGATGACCTGGTAAGGGTTGCGGCAATCCGATGGATGCGAGAAGCACAGGACCGTTCATTGTGGCGACACTTGAGAGAGGCCTACGACCAACAGTGGACGTCTTTCGGCTGAAATGATGAGGATGATGATGATGATTACACGTATATTCATATCAGCCAAAGAACATAATATTTTCTTCTCACCTCTGATAATATTGCAAAACACACATGTAACATATTTCATAGTGTTCCAATTGAACAGTTGTGGTCTGAATACAGTTGTTAAATAAACAGTAAAACATAAAACCATTCCAATGACGTGTGCCAGTAAAATAATACTGTATGTGTAAAATCTAGTACAGTTTGTGCTTGTGTTTTAAGAACACACGAGAATGCTTCATAGCTTTATACGAGTAGCTTATTGGAGAGCCTCTTCGTGCCGTCAAGCCTCCCAGGGTCCAGGGTTATCCGAAAGGGAGAGCTCGGCTCGAGTCCCGGTATGAAGGCTAGAAGGAACGGGTGGGTTTTTAGTCAGTAAGAGTCTGACACTATATCCCACTCCACTCAAGAACGGGAGGCGTCATTGGATGATTTTTGCCCACCAAAAAAAAAGCCAACTCGGACCAATTTAGAACCTACTTCTATTATACCTGTTGGTCTAGAGGTTAGTAGCCCTGACTGCTATGCCGGAGGTCGTGGGTTTGATTCTCACCCAGAACAAATGTTTATGTGATGAGCATGATCATTTTGTTCTTTGTCAAGGTGTAATTTATCTATATATGTAAGTATATAGAAATATCTCCTCTGAATTTTAAAACTACAGACTACATACATAAATACAAAAAAAATGATTTTTGAATTTTTTTGAAATGTTATTGTAATATTTTTTACTAACAAAAATAAATCCTACCCTAAACATACAACAGGCATACAGAGACTTTAAATTTATTAGTAATATTTGAGTGCGTAAAAGTCTTCACAGGAAAAACTATTGCTATGGGAATAATATCAAGATAAAAAAAAAAATATGTGTGTCTTTTATTTTGTCGGGTAATGCAAACGATAATGTGCTAAACCGTTATTTTTAGGATTCCATACACAAACGGTAAAAACGGAGCCCAGTAGCCTGATTCACGTAAAATCAAACAAGCCAAATATCGTTGAAGTTTTATAGTCGTTGGATCGAAGTCCTATCCAAAATCAGTATTCACGTGTTCTTTAATCGGGATTGGATGGAAGGACAATTGAACTGTACCCCTAGCCAAGTTGCTAATCTGCAATAGTTAACGCTTGTAGAAAGCTTCAAATGTACAGGAATAACGTCGTCTCAACGCTCAGTCACGTGGTCAGAACAAAAGAATTGGTGGCAAGGTCAACTCGAAACGTTCGGCGCAAGCGAAACGGTTGTAACTTGGCTTGGGGGCTGGATCGAAACTAAGCGATCAACGACTTGTTGCCAGATACCACAGAGTACTACTATGTAACAAAGAACTCTGTGATTTGAAATGCAATATTTGACATTAAGTCATTGGCATCCGACCCGAACAAACAACGTTTGCCTACGTAAATACCTCAAGCCAACGATTGACTGACGATTCACATAGCTGAATACGCTTCAATGACTCTTCGATCGAACGATTTCAAAATCGGTGTCGTTCAAACTCGATTGATGTTCAAAAACGACTAAGTTGCTACGATATCTTTACCGTTTTGATTACGTGAATCGGGCTACTGTGATAGCTAGACAGTTGAAATTTTCACAGATGATGTACCAATTTTTTTATCTTTCATTGTTGATAGGTTTGCGCTTGACCGCTATCTCACCTGATGGAAAGCGACGATTTGGTCGACGATGGAACGCGCTATACCTATATTATTTTTAACCGTTTTTTGCTGCGGACGGTGCGGAACCCTTCGTGTACGAATACAACTCGCCAAGTCACTTAGCCAGTTTTTTTTTCACCCTGGTAAAAGTTGTTCCTGTTCTTGAGTATTTTGTGTATGTTATCTATGTATATTAATATAATATAATATATTCCACAACTATCACGCAACGCCGTCTAGTCCCAAGCTGAGCAGAGCTTGTGTTATGGATACTAGACAACTGATAAACATATTTATTAACCCCCGACAAAAAAGAGGGGTGTTATAAGTTTAGGGTGTCTGTGTGTCTGTGTATCTGTGTGTCTGTGTATCTGTGTGTCTGTGTGTCTGTGTGTCTGTCTGTGGCATCATAGCGCCTAAGTGAATGGACCGATTTGGATGCGGTTTTTTTTATTTGAAAGCTGACGTTACCGAGATGGTTCTTAGACACAATTTATGAAGATCTGATCAGGCGTTCAAGGTCAACAGCACATTTGTTGGCTGTGGCTGGGATCTTAAACGCTTTACGCATGTATACTTTACTAATAATAATATGTGTTACCTAATGTTTGAAATACTCGTATACATTTTTCATAATGTTGAGGACCTGATGCTAGAACTGGAAGGTAGCTGATGGAATCCTTGAATTCCTACTAGTAAACCCGTCGAATTTAGGCTCATTAGATTCGTCTTAACAAATTCTAAATATTTTACATGATGACGAAGACCTGATGCTAGAACTGGGAAGTAGCTGATGGAACCCTGGAATGCCTACTAGTAAACCCGTCGAATTTGGGCTCATTAGATTCGTCTTAACAAGTTCTAAATATTTTACATGATGACGAAGACCTGATGCTAGAACTGGGAAGTAGCTGATGAAACCCTGGAATGCCTATTAGTAAACCCGTCGAGATTGGGCTTATTAGATTGGTCTTAACAAGTTCTAAACCGTTTTTTGTGATGACGAGTACCTGATGCTAGAACTGGGAGGTAGCTGATGGAACCATGGAATTCCTACTGGTAAATCCGTCGAGTTTGGGCTTATTAGATTTGTCATAAACAGTTCTAAACATTTTTCATGATGACGAGGACCTGATGTTAGAACTGGGAGGTAGCTGATGGAACCCTGGAATTCCTACTAGTAAACCCGTCGAGTTTGGGCTTATTAGATTGATCTTAAACAGTTCTAAACATTTTTTATGATGACGAGGACCTGATGCTAGAACTGGGAGGTAGCTGATGTAACCCTGGCATGCCTACTAGTAAACCCGTCGAGTTTTGATTTACGAGGAGATTCGTCTTCACAATAATGGATTCCTAGATTAATTTAAAAAATGTAAAATAAAACTAAAATTAAAAATTTTGAAAAACCCCCGACGCAAAAAATCTATAAAAAGTAAAAAAAATAAGTTAGTAAATTACTCTTTCAACCTTTTAACGTCATGAAAGGAATCTATAAATATTTAAAAGATGAGTGTCACTAAGTCGGGGGACCGCAATTGTCATTTTCTATTCGTTTAAATAGAATAATAATTTCATATTGCGGTCCCCCGACTTAGTGACACTCATCTTTTAAATATTTATAGATTCCTTTCATGACGTTAAAAGGTTGAAAGAGTAATTTACTAACTTATTTTTTTTACTTTTTATAGATTTTTTGCGTCGGGGGTTTTTCAAAATTTTTAATTTTAGTTTTATATATTTCTAAATACATACACGTTGTACAATCAAGTATAATATTAATACTTACCTATACAATATAATTTTTAGTATGTGCGAAACCTGAATAGTTATAGTTAGTTCAGAATCAGTAACTGAATGGATTATAATAGTTTTTACACCATGTTATATTTTTTCCCAAAAATATTTTAAAAGGTCATAATTATTTCAAAACAGGTAGTGACTAGTCATAGTGGGCATTAGGCGCCAGCAAACAGCTAGGTACAAGCGCATATATATATATATATATATATATAGTTATGAAATTTTGGACATAGATTCTGTGCATAAAAATACTAGTTGTATAATATGATCAATACTTTCACGCTCTGCATTGTTACACTAATTACAGCTGTCACGTGATCTTGTTTACGTGACAATGTGATAATTATAAGCCATCTACTGTCAAACTGTCAATCAAAGACGTAGATCCCGTAGATCAAAGATCAATCGAAAATTGTCAAAAACAAAAACATGACAGTTTGACAAGTTGTCTCAGGATTTTTCCAAAGATTTTATTATATAAAATCTTTGGATTTTTCTCACACCATAACGTTCGTTTACGTCACGGTGTGACAAAAACCTGTGACGTTTACAGTCGCGTAATATGAAAATTATTTTATACCTTTTGGATATTTTAAAATAATTCATTACTGTGTTCATACAGTGTAATATACACTCACATAATATGATTTTCAGCATTCAAAAGTTTCCTTCTATACTAAACATATTCTTTTATATTATACTCGTTATTCATGTGAACATCCCTATTGAGTACTCGACTCAATTTTCTTTTTATCTAAAACTTTATCCAAACACAAAAAAAAAAGAATTCAAATCCGATCATTTAATAACTTAGAAAACTTCCACGAAGGAGCGGGGTGAGATTTTTAGTCAGTAAAAGTTCGATATAATTTCCCGCTCCGCCCAAGCCGAAAAAAAAAATCTGATGGGAGGGAAAAGAGTTGCTGACAATCCCGACACAGTATATTCAGACACCACCTTTATTGAAGCTGTTTAGCACAGTTAGATGTACTAGAACAAAAAAAAACGAAGACATGTGACATCTACCAACCCGCACTGGGCCCGCGTGGTGGATAACGGCCCATTCCCTCTCCTAGGAAGGAAGCCTGAGTCCCAACAGTGGGAACATTATATGGCCGACTAAGCTAGTAAAGTTAGATAAAAAAAAAGTGCGAATTTGGATACTGTGTCCGAACATATTGAGTCCAAATCGTCCCGTCAAATTATGCACAAACGACGTTACCGCGTATGAGCATACAGAAGAAAAAACAAAATGTTCCCACCTCGTTCGTACTCTTTTTTATACAAAGAAATGCTAATCGCTGCGCCATTTTATAACCAACTAGCTGCTCCCAGCGGCTTCGCCCGCGAGATAGCAGAAAATTATGCCAAGGAAACATACTTCCGGGATAAAAAAGTATCCTTTGTCCTATTCCAGGACATGGTCTATCCGTGTACCAAGTTTCATCAAAATCGGTTTTGCCATTGAGGCGTGAAGACGTAACAAACAAACTTACTTTCGCTTTTATAATATTAAGTAAGGATTATTTAATTTCTTGTTCAGTACAAAGTATTTTACAAAAATAACACACAGCACATAATTTACTTACAAAACAAATTGAAAAAGCAAAATGCATTATTAAACCTGGTCTCAGTTCTCAAAGAAAATCCCCACGACTGACTTGCTGAGTTTTCTCACATTATTTTCATTTAATTATCAGAATACAGTATGATTATAAAGATAATAAAGCTATATCTCGGCTATAAAATGGGTTTCTTGCATCACTTCTCATAATTATTAAAATAATTAGGATCCATGATATCAATCATCACCAGGGCCAGAGTTTCGAAAGATAGCTCAGCTCCGGTACGAAAGGCAACGAAGGAGCAGGAGCGAGTGTTTTGTTAGTAAAAGTCAAACATTATTTCTCGCTCCGCCCAAGAGTGGGGGATGTCATTACATGATTTTCCCACCGGAAAAAAAACCATCACTAATTCCGGCACCTAGAAATTATTTCAAACATGTATAATAGATACTATTTTATACTACTTACTTCTATTATATTCTCTTTATTTATTTTATATACATATTATAATACATTTTTAAATATTTTTTTAACAAATTACTAAAAAAAAAAACATTTAAAAATATAAAAAATAGTAGCCCACCGGCATCGGGAACAGGGTCCAAGCTACCGGTAGTCAGGGCTCCTGAGAAAGGAACCTCCTTCTATTATATTTATTACTAGCTTCTGCCAGCGACTTCGTACGCGGATCCTGTTGCTTATGCCAGCGACAACGGAGTCGTCAAAATCAAAGATCTGAAACGTCTGGTGTCGAATTCTAAGAGCCTGGAAAACAACGTGATGCGCGAGACGATTCGAGACGTTCCAGATCTCTCCCTTCCACTTACGCGCGTGACAGTGTGCACACACCTTGGTGCCATAGACAAAAATAAACTGAAAGCTCCGAACTGCTAGTTACATGTGTTATTGTGAGTCAACCATAAAAGATAGACATATGCTGTCGTGGGATATTTTTTATATAATTTTAAGGAGAACATTTCCGTTAAACATGATTTCTGTGTAGCTTTAACCATTAAGGCTGCAAACGCGACGGAAGCTTAAAAAATAGAGTAATTTTTCTCGTTTCCCCAACATTTCCCTTCACTGCTCTGCTCCCATTGATCGTAGCGTGATGAAAAGTATACTATAACCTGCCCAGGAGTATGAAGAATGATTGTACCAAGTTTCGTTAAAATCCATCGCGTAGTTTTTGTTTCTATTAAGAACATACAGACAGACAGACAGACAGACAGACAGACAGACAAAAATTTTACTGTTTGCATTTTTGGCATCAGTATCGATCACTAATCACCCCCTGATAGTTATTTTGGAAATATATTTCATGTACAGAATTGACCTCTCTACAGATTTATTATAAGTATAGATAGATTACTATTATCTTTATTTTGTGTATTATTATTGATAGGCTCGCGATTGATTATCTCACCTAATGGTAAGCGAAGTAACCTATAAACTCTTGACTTAAAAACCCCTAACTAAACCTAGCTATGGATTTTTATTGAAGGCCGCAAGAACTTCTAGATTGTTAGTTACAATCTAGGAGTTCTTGCGGCCTTGAAATGCAAGGGGTAGTTTGACATGCCCTCTCGCTCCACCCAGAGTAGGAAAAGTTATTTGATTATTTCCCACCTATCGAATTACTAACACCAAACAGTTACACTTTTGTCATACACGTCCTAGTTATAGCAGAAACATGAAAAAAATTACAGTTGTACTAGAAATTAAGCAAATCGTAATGCAATTAGGCTTTTTAAAAATCATAGCAAAACGTCACTACTGTGTTAAAATTCGCGAAGTGTATTTATTGGAGCTTTGTGTAAAAACACATCTTTTCATAACCGGTTCATCAGCCAAGATCGAGATGCGAAGGTCAATTAATGATTTACTTAAGAAAACTAAATTAAACTTCAATAATGTAAGATAAATAAATGTTTACTTTGCACTGAGGGACCTTATTATCGTAAACATCATCATCATCAGCTTTGTTAATGTTCCCACTGTTGGGACTCATGCCTCCTCTCTAGGAGAGGGAATGGGCCGTAATCCACCACGCGGGCCCAATGCGTGTTGGTGAATGTCACGTGTCTTCGAATTTTTGGTTCTAGTTCATGCCAGTTTCCTCACGATGTTTTCCTTCACCGTTTTGAGAGCAGTGGTGATGAAATACTTTACAGAAAGTAATACGCCTGGCTGGGTTTGAACCTGCGACCTGCAACTCGTAAGTCGGGGCCATTACCACTCGGCTACTACTGCTCTTAATCGTAAACATCACTTTCCTGAACTAAATAAGATGAACGCACGCTTATCCGATCTGGACGAATCAATAGAAAAGAAGTTTTGTCAATACACTTACTATATAGACTGTTATCATATATGTATTATAGACTGTTATCCGCACTAGTGCAGAAAAGAACGCGTGTTCTCTCCGTTACAATTTATTTAGGTACATGTATCATATCAGGCTGGGTGCGTGTCGACCTCCACGTATCGCCGGCGACACCTCCGTTTACTAATTTCTTTCTAAGTGTATTGAAAAAAGCCTGTTGATATATCATCATATCAGCCGAAAGACGTCCACTGTTGAACATAGGCCTCCCCCAAGCGTCGCCACAACGAAATGATACAAAACTATTTGAATTCTTCTTTCTGTAGTCTTTCCAGATTCGGACGATTCGACGCGGTCAGGTGTCTCAAGGAAATTCTTACAGAGAATACTAAAATTATATAATGTAATAATATATAATATAATAATCCACAACTATCACACAACGCCGTCTAGTCCCAAGCTAAGCAGAGCTTGTGTTATGGGTACTAGACAACTGATACACATAATATATCGTAATTTATCTGTAATATGTATATATTTCTAAATATATACTTATTATAGATAAATTACACCCAGACACAAAACAAATGATCATGCTCATCACATAAACATTTGTCCTGGGTGGGAATCGAAACCACGACCTCCAAATTGTACACTCAAATAGTAACAAATTCACAAAAACTTAGATAGCTATATGGATACAACGGTGATCTTATTGTTGACAGCGATATCTACCAAAAAAAAACCATATGACATAAAAGAAAAGTGAGTTAGTGAATCATGACGGTTTACAGGACAGAAAGCTAAAGCCTAGTACTTATGCTTTTTATACCGAGAGTAACCCTTTTGGGATTTTTTCCAACAGAAACGTGAATAAACTACTAGTACAAAATAAGTCTATGAAAATTTTCAAAACGCTTTTGATCAAAACAATATTCATGCTTGAAAACGACACTTTATTTTAAATCCGTGTTCTGGATAGCCTCGCCTTTGATCACAACTAACCTAAGAGATCTTATAATAGTGCCAATATTAATTCACATAAAACCTTTGTTAACTAACGCTGCTGATATTACTCCACTTGATTTACTACATATCCACTGGATATCCTTGAACGAGCAGCTTCTTTACTCAGCCAGTGAACATGCCATAAAGGTGGGTTTATATTACAACAGCAGGGCCGCTTACTTATTAATAATGGTCAATAAATGTCCAACGAGTGAAGAAAGTCTAGAAGAACTTGGGGGAGGCCTTCGCTTAGTAGTGTAACAGTAGGGGCTAGATAAAGCAAAACCACCATCATCGGACCACCAGGCGTATGGCGATGCGCCACCGGTACATGGTGGACTGAAGAAGTGAAGTATAGGTGGGATCACCTATACTTATGCACAAAACGTTTTGGAACACATAATCAATCTGCGTACGGCTAAGGAGTCGAATTCCCATGGTGAGATAGTGGCCAACCGCAAGTCTATCAATAATTAAAAAAAGAAAAGTTAAATATATAATTCGTGTCCAAAGTAAACACTTCTTTACAGCCAAGTTAATGCGATGTTATAACCATAAATGTGTATCACTTACTTGCAGATATTTTCCTCATACTTTATGTGTCAGATACTTATTTTAAAATTAATTAAAAGAATACATATCGCATATCCGCTCAAATAGTATCACAATTCAAAAATCAAATGAATTCCGAAAAAGGCCTTTAAATTCTATTAATTCAAAGATATGACGCAACAAATAAATTTAAAAGAATGGTTGGTGCTGTGGGCAAATAATTAAAATACAAATATGGCATTATCTGCGCTTAAAGCGTCATGAATTCCGAAATTAATAGCATAATTATCAGCAAATAAAACAAAAATTATTTTTGAGTTATGACACTATTTAAGCAGAGGTACGATGTACAATACATAATTATTTCTTCACCAACTCATCTATTTCTTCTTAATTTCTTGGCAGAACAAACAAGACAAAACACTTTTTTTTAATATTCTTTCAGTAAAGAACTCCAAAAACGAACTTTTACCTTTTATCTGGCTAAATATACTTTATACGAGTATTTGCACCAAGTGCAACCCTATTTTGTGTCCAGGCAATCTCTGTCAATTCTAAAATATAAAAAAAAAAACTTTGAACTATCAGTTCAAAAAAAAACAAATATGTCAATCAACTCCCAAAACTAACAACGCGCGTAGGTACGTAAGAAAATGTCCCTGTACAATAAACAAACACCTACAATTTTTTACCTTAACTTGCGTATTTATTATTGAAAGAAACGTATTATTCTTTAGAACAAAGACCTGTACATTGTTTACTGTTAGTTGGAATAACCTCATCTATTGATAGATTTGAACCTACGACCCTTTGGGGACTAGCTGTCTATTGTCTTTGAAGTTTCTACCTTTAAGATGTTTTTCTTTTTAGCAAAAAAAAAAAAGGAAAAAATGTTAACCGTCCGGTCAAATTTTTGTCGAATGCAGTTCATTGGCTGTTAGCATAGCCTTATAATGTTCCTACTGTTAGGACTCAGGCCTCCTCTCTAGGAGAGGGAATGTAATCCACCACGTGGTCCCAGTGCAGGTTGGTGGATGTCACATGTCTTCGAATTTTTGGTTCCAGGACATGCTAGTTTCCTCGCAATGTTTTCTTTAATTGGCTGTTACTTATTAGCAAATTGATTCCTTGTAGATATTGTTATGTGAAATTGATGTAGTTTTGTATCTTAAGAGGGTCCTTCTCCACTCGCTTATCGTAAACATCGAAAATGGTTTAAAAGCTTGTTACTTCATTTAATGCAATCCAACGCGATGTTTGACGAAAAGGCAACGCAAAAAAAGAGAGATGACGCCTGGAAACTCTGTCAGTATTCGGTACTTCCGAGATTTACTCGAAAATTTCACAAAACTTGCTCCAGGAAATAGCTGTTTTTTTTAAGCCCTTAAAAGTTTTTGGAAAAAGTTGTCATTAGAATCTTAATAAAATTTGCAAGGTCTCTAGAGGATTACTTTTTTGACTTTTTTAATTTTTAGGCAAATTATGAAGTGTCCAAGTTCATACAAAATAGGACATTTGTAGAGGTTTTTACTGAATTAGTTTTACACAAATTTAGAAATTGGCTTCTTTAGAAACCTAGATAATATCCACAAGATACTGTGTTTCCAAAATATCTAATGAAAAGTGTGTAATAAAGTCATAATCAGTTATGAGCGGTTGTATGAAAAACAGTGAAAATGTGAGTCGTGATGCACCACCTTAAGTGTTTACATAACAAGAAAATATATGAAATCAATGACACAGGTGCGATCTCGGTAAAATGGAGCTGAGAATTTTATTGTAGTACTGTCTAGTAGACCGGTAATAGATTTAGGCTGACTCGACACATTTACTGCCAAATACTGCACGCTTACACTAAACTACATACAAAACATTTGCAAGTTAATGGAAAACAAATGTGACTGTATGCTGTATCAATACCTAAATACATAATTTCAGAAATCTTCACTAGTTAAACATGCAAAGACATAAAAAAGTATATATAACAATTTTTTTTCACCAATAATACGAGTAATATAATTACTATATAATAAATAAAATAAAAAACGAAATAGGCGTAGAGTCTACTACGAACAATTGTTCGTAGTAGACTCTACGCCTATTTCGTTTTTTCGACTATCCTAAAAATTAAGTACGCAAACAATTAAACTATTTCAATATTTAAAATACTAATGTCTCAGAAAAAAACTATCTTTGTTCTATTAAAAAATTACAAATCTACATCTTCCATATATATAAAAATCAATGCCACTTTTCGTTGTAACTTTATAACTCACTAACTTTTGCCAGCGGCTTCGCCCGCGTACATAAAATATAGCCTATGTCACTCAGGAATAAAGCAGCTTTCTATCGGTGAAAAAATTTTAGCAATCGGACCAGTACTTCCAGAGATTACCCCCTACATACAAACTTACAAACTTAAAAAGTTTTACCTCTTTATAATATTAGTATAGATGAACCGAGCTCACCTATCCAAACCAAATGTTGCTTTGTTCGGACTATTTAGTAGATGATTTATGTGAAGTTTGGAAGAGTAGAGTAGGGTAAAGTAGGGTAGAGTAGGGTAGAGTAGGGTAGAGTAGGGAGGAGTAGGGAAGAACGGGACGGTTAATTATAAAACAAAAAATTTAAGACATGAAAAAATGTCTGTTTTTTCATTTAGAATAATAAAATAAATTTTAATTAACATTATTCAAATGTCCTTCACAGCTCTAACACCATTCAAAGCGATCTCTAACATTCATGAAAACGCGACTCAGAAGTTGACTGTCAATGTGGTTAATTTCTTGCTTAATGGTTTCCCTCAATTCATACAAAAGTTTTTTTTCTGAGACACTATACAAAGGTTGCTGTCTGAAAAAATTAAGAATATACTTATTTTTTTAATAAACTTGTGTTCCAAAGTTTAATTGTGTTGTGTGAAAATAACTTTAAAATTTTTCACGGCCATCACTTTAATATAATGAAATAGTTATTTATCATAAGTTGGAGTAATTGTGACTAATATTTAAAGTTTTTTTTTTTTGTGAAAATGCAATTTGTTCGTAACGTATGTAATACTTTCTACCCAAAACGTCAACGGCGCGTACTCTTCCACGCGCGCCTCAAGATGTCAGCAAACTGTAACTGTAACTGTAACTGTAGGCCAAGGGTTAGTTTTTGAATGAAAAATTTGGCTCTGGTATGAAAAGCAATAAAGTAACAGGAATGGGTTTTTTGTCAGTAAAAGTCTGACACGCCCTCTCGCTACAACTAAAGGCGGGGGGTGTCATTGGAACATCGCTTACCATCAGGTGAGATAGTGGTCAAACGTGAGCCTATACATTATATAAAAAAAAGATTAACAAAAAAGTAACACTCATACAAGTTACATGACGACCGCATATAATTACGCCGATATTTTGTATTTAGGTTTGTAATAACTAGGTTTTTTTGCGGCTCCCGTCTCATGGCGTATACCACAAAGACTTTAACATTAGAAAAAAAAGGCTTTAACATTTAAATACAAAATAATATATAATAATTAATGTTATTCTCAAACAGGTTCAAGAACAACTTACAACTAAACACAAAAACAAACACATTTGCTAGTAGATTGTTAGTAACGAAACACACTTAATTAGGAAAACAGTTAATTGGTTTTAGTATTTTCTTAGTATTTATTTACAACTTCTAGGCAAGCGTGCCCAAATTCGAGAATACAAAACATTTGAAACAAAAAAAAAACACGTTTATAGGTATATGTTAATATCACCTACTATATCAACATGTAATTATCTTTCTAAGGGTGGAAATCATACAATGACTTCTTCTGCTCTGGGTGGAGCGTGAGGGCGTATCAGACAGAAATTAAATATACCTGTGTCCTTAGCTGACCTTTACGTTCTAGGACTACGGGTTTCCTTTTCAGAAATTCCCTGTGGTCCTAGCTAGCGGGCATCGGCCCTGCTGGACTCTGGTTTGCTGACATCTCTTTGAGGAGCGCGTGTTGAAGGCCGGATATCGAGATCCTTTACTGCGTTCAGGATAAAAACCTTCCAATCTTCGTTTGGTTCTTCGTTGAATTTAACATTTTAAAGACACTGCTTTATCCCCTGGTCATGTAACCTACTATTATACATGTATTTTACTAATAATTATCAATAATGTAATTCAATCTTATGCCTTTTTTTATCGATTTTTCTCTTAGCAAAATGGCAATAAACAAATAAATTATTAAATGTAGGTATTAAAGTGCTTAAGGATAACTTAAATTCCTCATTAAGCTCTGGCTTAAATATCTCTGCAATCCAATTTATATTTGTCACTCAATTATTATATACTGCGTTGGGTATAATTCCATTAAACAATAAATATAAAATAAGCGAGCTTAGTAAATAAGTTATTACTTCATATCATAAATCTCCTTTGAAGATAATATAAGTACCTACTCTTGCTGCGGTGAAAATTTTAATTATGAATCGTGTGAACGTTACTAATCCTTTTTTATGAAAACACTAGCTTCTGCCAACTTAACACACAACACAACAAACACTAGCTTTTCCCGCGTTTAAGTAAAAAATTACTATACTTACTTATATAATATTTATAATATTCCACAATTATCACACAACGCCGTCTAGTCCCAAGCTAAGCAGAGCTTGTGTTATGGGTACTAGACAACTGATAAACATACTTATACATTTCTAAATACATACATATTATAGATAAATTACACCCAGACACAGAACAAACAATTAACCCAAGGCAACATATTGCTGGGATAAAAAGCATCGTTTGTGCCATTCCTGGACATGGTATAGCTCAAGGCAGGATGGTAGATGTCACATGTCTTGGTTCTAAGACACGCCGGTTCCCTCATGATGTTTTCCTTCACCATTTTGAAATATATTACAAAAAGTATGCCGGTCTGGGCTTGAAACCACGACGTACCAATCGTCAGTCGTAAGGCGCAGTACTTTGTATATTTATTTCATAACCACTGCTCTCAAAATGGTGAAGAAAAACATCGTTAAGAAATCATATTCTAGAACCAAAAATTCAAAAACATTGTATCATCACCAACCCGCACAAGGCCCGCGTGGTGGATTACGGCCTATGCCTTCTCGTAAAGAGGAAGTCCGAGTCACATGCTATTATATGAATAACTTAATCTACCAAGCCAGTTCCATCACAGAATTACTACACGTATGTTAAAGCGCCACCGCTACACATTAGACATTGGTATGTCTAATGATGTCTGAGCCCATACGCACAAAACATTTTGGTCCCACATTTATTGAGCGTATAGAGTATATGGTGTCACAAAATTAACGCAGTAATTAGTGGTCGAGTCGAAAAAAAGTTTGACACGCCCTGCCGCTCAGCCCTAGATCGAAAGAAGACGTTGGATGATTTCCCACCCCCCAGGAGTCTCATAGGCAAAAGTGAATAGGTTATTTCTATGCAAACGTGCTCCATCGTCGACCACAATATCGCCACTCATCATTAGCATCATCATTTCAGCTGATATACGTCCACTGTTGGACATAGGCCTCCCCCAAGTGTTGTCACAACGAACGATCCTGTGATCCTGCGATCGATATCGCCACAAACAACAAAAAAAAAGCTTTTAGAACTCTACAAACTGAGTAAATTAGACAGTGATTGATTTACTTTTAAACTGAGAACTTTGTCCTTAGTCATTTGCTCACAAACTGCAACCGAACTATCGACCACTTCCAACTTGGCCGTAACTATCGACCACTTCCAACTTGGCCGTAACTATCGGCCAATTCCAACTTGGACGTAACTATCGGCCAATTCCAACTTGGACGTAACTATCGGCCAATTCCAACATGGCCGTAACTGTTCTTACTTTAACGGTAACATATTAATTAAACATAATGGTCGCTCAATGAACAACGACAATCAGATTAATATCGGGTCTATCTATAATATTGCGATTAGTGCTACTTGAATGACTGTGACATTACCAACTTATTGGTTTTTAATTAAGAGATTCTTATCTTTTTTTTATTAACGAGAATGCGTTATAAGCTTTTTCAATACACTTGCTCGAAAAACCGCCTATTTTTAGGTACGCTCGCTGTTTACTTTTTTCGCACTAGACCGGAAAAGTGCGCGAGCTCATCACCACACTTTATTGTATTTATCGTATCAAGGTGGGCGCAAATCTCCGTTTATTAATTTGTTGGAAAACGTCGTTTGAAAAATATGTAAATTTGTCACCGCAGCATTTGCCTCCATAGCACGCATTCCGCCCCATTACGACTGGCAAGGAAAAACTTAAAAAGGTGGAAAATCATCTAATGATTTCTCCCACTCCATGGTGGAGCGAGACCACGGACAAGGGTCATTCCACCCTAGAGTAGGACTTCTTCATTTGATGAATACCCACCCCAAAAAAATTAAAAAGCTAGATACTCCGTCATACGGACTAAAATGGAAATACTCATTCTAAAACAAAGTTTAATTTCGAAGAGACAGCTTTTAAAATAATTGACAATCGAAACACCCACGCGTCATTACAAAACCGTCATTGTTTAAAATGCTGTATTGTTTAAATTCACTACTATTTCTGTTTGAAGTCAGTTTTTCTTTAACTTCAAATAAGATGAACAAGAAGTCAATTTACTTAGTGTTTTTGTTAAGGTTGATTCTCCAGAGTAACACGAGAAATTTAATTTTTCTAAGTTAATGTAGCTAACTAGCTTTTGCCAGCTGCTGCGCTCGCGAGTAAGTAGGTCTCTCCATAGAAACTTTCAACTCGCGTATCCTCCCCTTTTTTTAGGCGGAAAAACATCTAATGACATCTCCCGCTCTTAGATGGAGCGGGCGTGTCAGACTTTTACTGACTAAAATCCACTCCTGTTCCTTCGCTGAATTCAATCTACTAGGGGCTGAATTTTGAAAAATCTTTTCTCTTTGCTTGCTTACGTCATAAAAGGGTAACATTGTGTCAAATTTCAGATTCCAAGTCCCAGTAGTTTTTCCTAGAGTCTGTCTAAAGAGTCAAACGACTTGGGTAATTCATCATCATCATCATCATCAGCCTTTTTAATGTTCCCACAGCTGGGACTCAGGCCTTCTCTCTAGGAGAAGGAATGAGCCGTAATCCACCACGCGGACCCAGTGCGGGTTGGTGGATGTCACATGTCTTCGAATTTTTGACTCTAGGACATGCTGGTTTCCTTACGATGTTTTCCTTCACAGTTTTGAGAGCAGTGGTGATGAAATAAATTGCACAAAGTAATGCGCCTGGCTGGGTTCGAACCTGCGACCTACAACTCGTAAGTCGGGGCCGTTACCACTCGGCCACCACTGCTCTCTGCTTGGGTAATTATTGGGACAAAATGAAATCTGATGTAGTCAACACTGGTTCAAATAATCAAAGTTGATTAGGAGATCTTGATCATTGTTTACTAATAGAAGAACCTTATAAAAGTATCGAATATAAGTATTTTTTAAATGATTAAATATTGTACAAAATTTTCAAGTCGTTTGACTTTTTAGACGGATTTATATGCGATGATATTATGTCAATCAGTCAGTTTCTCCTTTTACATATCTGGCCAGTTTTGCCAAAACTAAGTACCTAATCAATTTCTAAAATCTGGCTACAACATAAAATAACAAGCCAACTTCTCTTCAGGACTTATGCCAACAAACTTGGCAACTGTTTATAATAAACTGTTCAATATTGATCCCTGAAAACTTGCCAGCTCCTCTGGCATACTGGTTGCTCACTATTCTATTGTAAAACTAGTACAAAGTGAAACTGCTGTGTTAACTATTTTGAGACAAACACTGCCCGTCAGACTTGCAATTAATGGAGAAACCAAAGTTAGTCTGCTAGAAAATTCGCTATAGCTTGTCATCATCATCATCATCATCATCATATCAGCCGAAAGTCGTCCACTGTTGGGCATAGGCCTCCCCCACGCGTCGCCACAACGACCGGTCCTGTGCGTCACGCATCCATCAGATCCCCGTGACCCTGACCAGTCCCCCTAGCCAAGTTACTACCGTTTTGCTTGCGTCGAACGCTTCGATTTGACCTTGTCGCCAATTCTTTTGTTCTGACCACATGACTGAGCGTTGAGATGACGTCATTCCTGTACATTTGAAGCTTTCTACTAGCGTTAACTATTGCAGATTAGTAACTACATTGATCCTATAGCTTGTGGTGAAAGAAAATTCAGAACCATCATCAGCACGTCGTCCATGATCAGCACTTTGCCCGCGACTTAGTTCGCGAAATTTTCTTTTTTATTATTATTATTGATACGACTCGCTTTTGACCACCATCTCACGATGGTAAGCGATGAGGTGGCTGTAGGTAAATGAAGCACGCTTGTCTAGAAGCAATCTATTCACTTTTGACTTAAAGACCCCCAGGTTATAGTTATCAGGAAACTATTAGAGTTGTGGCCAGTTTTTCCTGGCAATGAGGCCAAAGAACTCCAGTACTCTGCGCATGCAGGTAGTCGACATTCTGATTGATGTACAGTTTACGTAAGATAGAGCGGTTTGTACGGCAAGCCGTCCAGGGAATTCGAAGCATTTTCCTCCTCCACCACATCTCAAAGGCATCAATGCGGTTGCGGTATGCCTTGGTCATCATCATCTTCCTGCCCTTGTGTGATATTTGGAGTCAGCACAGCACTTGTTTTTCTTCCATTCTATCGTGTCACCCGTCATGCCATCACTAACTTCCGTTTTCTTTCCCAATCCATCCATCTTTTCTTTGGCCTCTCCCTCCCTCTCTACCCAACAACATCCGCGGTATGCCTTGGTGAAATAGTAAATTTATTCAGCTCCTAAACCAACCTATCCTATTACCTATCCAACGATATATTCTATTGGAAGGTCAGCCTAGACTTCATAGAAACCCTGGCATCATGGTTTGCCTTGAGAACTCTATAGATCAACTTACACAACTGCACAATGTAAACTAATATTACGAGTAGCTTACCTGGTCACTCCAGAGGTCGAAAAAGACAAACTTTAGGTACCTACTTGACCGCTAATACTAAAACTAATGGTTTTCCAAAGAATTATTATCTTATTTTAACCATTTTATCCTTATTGGTTAAGGTTGCGACCTAATACAACGACATTTACATTTAGCGAATTATTGACAAAAACGTCTATTTTTACCCGACCGGCAAAGTCATGGAAATCCGATAGATGCGTGACGCACAGGACCGGTTGTTGTGGATACGCTTGGGGGAGGCCTATGTCCAGCAGTAGACGTCTTTCGGCTGATATGATGATGATGATGGCAAAGCCAAAGGAGGGTTATGATTTTGACAAGCTATGTATTTATGGACGTATGTATGTATGTATGTATATATGTATGTATGTATGTATGTATGTATGTATGTATATATGTATGTATGTATGTATGTATGTATGTATGTATGTATGTATGTATGTATGTATATGTGTATGTAAGTATGTTCATCTGTTCCCTCATAGGGCCTAATTGTATTTGTATTAATTTACAATACAACAATAGTCAGCATTAGCTTCTTTTTATGATTCCGTACCCAAGAGGTAAAAACGGGGTCCTGTTGCTATCAGTCTGCTGTCCGTCTGTCTGTCACCAGGCTGTATCTCATGAACCATGATAGCTAGACTAAGACAATTTAAATTTTCAGAAATGATTTTTTTTCCACAGCTGACACAATGCCGTCTAGTCTCCTGCTAAGCAG
The DNA here is from genome assembly GCA_949319445.1 of Mythimna lalbum. Classification (NCBI taxonomy): domain Eukaryota; kingdom Metazoa; phylum Arthropoda; class Insecta; order Lepidoptera; family Noctuidae; genus Mythimna; species Mythimna lalbum. The sequence continues at coordinate 2,784,026 of OX439350.1, read as the reverse complement.
TGCTTGTGTTATGAGTACTAGACAACTGATAAACATACATATATATTTCTAAATACATACATTATTATAGATAAATTACACCCAGACTCAGAACAAATGATCGTGCTCATAACACAAACATTTGTCCTGGGTGGGAATCGAACCCATGACCTCCGACATAGCAGTCAGGGCCACTGACCAATAGACTAACAGGCCAGTCAAAAGTGAATAAATAGTGAATGATGTATTTCTGTTGCTGCTATAACAACAACTACTAAAAACGCAATTTTTTGCCGTTTCTTGCTACACACAGTACGGAACGCTTCGTGCACGAGTCTGACTCCGCATCTGCCCAGTTATTTTTTGCGTTATTTCCTTTTATGGCCTCTTTGGGTAAATAATATTGTGACTCCAATTTTCGAACAAAACAATGAAATATTTATAAAGACAACCCTTTGCTGCTATCGTAAACTTAAACAATGACAGAGCCCTTTTCCTTGCTTATATATTATATAAACCGTAACTAAACAAATCAATTATGTTGAATGAGAGCCAAAACTTGATGTATTCAATCGTTACCTTATACTTAGGCCATTTTAGTGCGCTTCTCTCAAAATAGCTTTTATCGATGAGATCACTAGTACTAAACCTTCTATTTTCAACAAAGACTATTGTATACAAGGTGTAACGTTAAATTCGCAAAACCTGAAATTAGTTTGATCAGAATAATGAGCAGAATCAATTAAACCACTTTTTAATATCGGTTAAATTTTTCGAAAGAATGTTCATTCAAAACTTCGACCTGTCTATTTATAAATAGGTCAAGCCATCACGTGCGCAAACCCGCTGAAATAGGTAAACAAATACAAATAGTTGTAATCCAATCAAATTTTCTCATACACGAGATAATAAAAGTTCTTATTTCAATGCCGAGATGAATTTTAAACAGACTGAAACTGCTCATAAAACCTTTAATTATTGTTTAATGTTTTTTTTTTTAAATGGTTAATAGAATTAAAAATCATTTGGGGTGTCTGAGATTTTGCGCATTTAACGTTAAACGTTGTAAACTCACTAGCAGCTGCCAGCAACTTGCTTGCTTGATAGTAGAGAACTGACCCAAGAAAACTTTCTTTCGGAATAAAAAGCATCTCATATTATAATAATACAAGCTTCGCCCGCGTAGATAAATTATTCTATGTCACTCAGGAATAAATCAGCTTTCTATCCGTGAAAAATTTTAGCAATCGGACCAGTACTTCCAGAGATTGCCTCCTACAAACAAAAAATAAACTTTACTTCTTTATTATATTAGTGTAAATTTCACATCAATTTCACACACTGGAGTTTTTTAATTCACACTCTTAAAACGGTGAAAGAAAACATCGAAGACATGCGACATCTACCAAGACATGATGAATTATTGTTTTAATAGACAACCTAGACAGCTGAGTTGTCTATGGGCATAACTTACTTGAAGTAAGTTATGCCCGGTTCACACATGATCTGATCGGCAACTAATTTTTGTTATAATTTTTTTATTTTGTAAATTATTTGTGTGTCTATACAGGCCGAATAAACAGGTTTTCTTTCTTTTCTTTCTTTTTTCTTTTCTTTATTGTGTGCCAAATTTCATCCAAAACCGACAAACCGTTCAAACATGAAGCAGTAACAAAAACACGCACAGACACACACACACACACACTCACGAACTTCCGCCTTTAGGCACACAACATAACAACAACAACAACAACAATATAACTAACTAACATACAACTGACATTAATTAACTAACATTTCAATCAGACCTAACTTGAATGCGTCTTTGTTTATATTCATGTAAACCTAACAAGCATATTTGTCTGCATTCAAACTCATTCATTCAAATATAATTTCCTTTAGTATTCGACCAGACTGGAAGAGCGGGTGCGGGGCGGGTGCGGCGCGACAATCTCAAACATAAGAACTTCATTTGAGCACAAAATATATAGGTACAGAAGTCAATCTACATACAAAGCGTGCTAACAACACACATATAGACACCGCTCACGGACACGATATCTCAGAGCGCCTCGGCCCGATCGTCGAACAATTCCGGCTCACACGCTCATAAGTGTGCGTCCACCGAGCGTAGGTATAAAAAGCGTAGTACATACATTAGATTGTCTTCTGTACCTATCTATTTTGTGCAATGAGTGCCCAGCCGGCGAGCGACAACCCTTCCTGCTGCCAGTGTGGCCAAGCAACACGCACGCGTTTCCGCACCCGCACCGCGCTGCCAGTGTGGGCGAGCACTGCATGTAATTATCGTCTATTCTGCATTTATTTTATTTGCACTAATACAAGGCAATTCACCCTGACATTGCTATTGTGTGTTGCCAACCATAATTATTATAATAGTTTAGTTATTATAGTAGTATTTCTATAGTCCTGCAGTGTTTGACCTCTGGGTGATCATCAAAGTAGGTATTTCTGTATATCATTTGCGCATTTGTAGATACTTTTTTTTATTATTGATAGGCTCGCCTTTCACCACTATATCATCTGATGGTAAGCGTTGATGTAGCCGAAAATGGAGCACGCTTGCCTAGAAGGAACTAATTTACGCTTGACTTAAAAACCCCTAGGTTGTAACAATCTGGAAACCCGGCAGGGAATTCCACTCAGCTGTACGCACTATGAATGCACTCCCAAACTCTATTGCCTGTTTTTTTCTCAAATAAACGGGTTTTCGACTCGTCCTAATGAGAATTGAAAATCAAGGAATCCACTTTATTTTAGCATTCATGTAGAAATCGATTTAGTGTTAATATCTATAAAATGTCATTAGAGTATAATATTGCATTGGGATCGACTTACTGAAGTACCCGTTGAATTGAACTGAAATAAAGTGGTTGGTAATAGTATTTTAGTTCATTGGTCTGTAATATACTCGTAGGTATTCATAGGTATACACTCAATGTTTTCCATTGATCTAAAAAAATTACAGAGGGATACAAAAAAAAGGCAGGCGAGCGTTAATTGGCGTCCAAAAAGGCGCTTAATTTCAATTACGATTTACATAACCCATCCTTGTTCGCCAATCCGAATCTGGGAGTTAAACCCTTGGAACAATGTCATTTAACACAATTTGAACTTGAATATTAAATTGGGTCAAGGTCAAATTGGTAAGTCGGTGGCAGAAGCTAATATATATCTTTAAATATATATTAGCTTCTGCCACCGGCTTCGCCCGCGTGAAAGTCTGTGTCTCCATACAAATTCTGGACCCCCGTTTGATCCCCGTAGGGGTTGAATTTTGTAAAATCCTCTCTTAGTTCTCACCTATATCATAAAACGAAACCTTGTGCAAAATTTCACACTCCTAGTCCCGGCAGTTTCGACTGCTCGTTGATATGTCAGTCAGTCAGCTTCTCCTTTGATATATCTTCTTTGATATAAATATAAACTGTTCCGAAAATGTAATCACTAGTGTGTCATATTTTTTTTATATTTCTCAGTCGGTTAGATCGCTTAGGAAAAGCTGTTTATATTCATGAGAAATTTTACTCCTGGATGGTTTCCATTGAAGTAAAATCATGTCTAGAGATAGAGAGCAGTGGTGGCCGAGTTGTAATGGCTCCGACTTACAAAGTCGCGGGTTCAAACCCTGCCAGGCGCCTTAGTTTGAGTGATTTATTGAATTATGTATACGACTGCTCTCAAAACGGTGAAGGAAACATCGTGAGAAAACCGGCATGTCCTAGAACCAACACTTCGAAGACATGTGACATTCACCAACCCGCACTGTGCCCGCATGGTGGATTACAGCTTATTCCCTCTCCTAGAGAGGAGGCCTGAGTACCAGCAGTGGAAGAATTAGAAAGGCTGATGATGATGATGAAAATCATGTCTCGCTTATTATTCTCAAACGAAAACTGTACTTATATTTCCTGTTTTTTGATGCAGAATGTACAACTAGAGAACGATTCGATGATGTTCGACAAATGGCTGAAGCTGCCGATGCCGCTGGACTTCAAGGTGTATGTGTTCAACGTCACGAACGCAGACGAGGTGAACAAAGGCGAGAAGCCTATACTGGAGGAGATTGGACCTTTTGTTTACAAGTAAGTAACTGTGAGACGTACGAAGTTATAGAAGATATGCATGCCTCCCTTGTTAATGGAATGTGTTCAGTATGCGGCTGATAGGAGTAAGTTGTTCAGGGTTTTGAAGTTGAACAAGAGCAATATATGTAGATAGCGTGTTCAAAACATGATACAGCTAATTTAGTACGATAGAAAAAATGATAAAGATACCTGTAACAATTACTTTCATCGATTAAGAACCAGACAAAATTACACATGCAATCATTTTGATTGTTTGTCAAATTATTCTACCTGCAACGTTTAACCGTTATGGTGTTTTAATTTTATAATGAAATGTTTAGATTTTTAGTAAATCGATAAAATGCTTCATATTTGCAAACATTGTGTCGTTGCGCATCTCTTTCTTTTGTATGCAGTCTGAGCGTGACTACGGTTTACGTCCGATAGTCCTCTTAGTCCTCTTAGCCGATCTGATGTCTGTAAGTGGACTGATGACCTGGTGAGGGCCGCGGGAGTCTGCAAATGTAACGACTAAAGTGATGCGTGAAGGTGGTCTATATCCTGCAGTGGATGTCTTTTGATTGGAATGATGATGATGATGATGATGAAGTAATCAAGTCTTCTTCTTTTTATGTCGATGCTCTCAAACTATACTTTTTCTGACCAATATTTGGCAACCTGTACGGCTCTATTATTGGCCTCGTACAGATCCTGAAAACTGCAGGTGGTAATGCAGGATGGGCAGGCTTCACACTGGCACAGTGTTAGAGATGGGTCGAGGAAGCCCCATTTAGCCTAGTATCTTCTGCTTTTACAACATAACTTTTACTACTTTGTACTCCATAGAGCCAAAGTTCACTTTAACAATATACAAAAAAAAGCATATCTTTAGTAACTTTGCACATTTAATCGAGATTCTGAATGGCGACAATTTTTCTTAAAAACTTCAAGGGTTTAAAAAAAAACACGTATTTCCTGGAACAAGTTTTGTGAAATATCCGAGTAAACAATGCCAGCCAACCAGGACCACTTAAGTCTCTCGTAGATTATGTATCATCATCATCAGTCTTTTTAATGTTCACACTGCTGGGACTCGGGACTCCTCTCTAAGAGAGGATATGTACTGTAATCCACAACGCGGGTCCTGTGAGGGTTGGTGAATGTTCCATGTCTTCGTATTTTTGTTTCTAGAACATGACAGTTTCCTCACGATGTTTTCCTCCGCCGTTTTGAGAGCCGATTAAGTATCACTTGACTAAATTATCAGGCTGCGCTTGTCCGCTTTTGAACTTTACAAAGTACCAGCAAATATTTTTAGGGACGGAGGCATAATGAGTTAATATAAAGGTCGGTCTACACCAGAGAAGACGAGCACGAGAGGAACTCGGGCCGTGCACTAATTAGTGTAATGTGGACCGAATTACAGCTTTAAAGAAGCGCACTTCAAGTGTTTGATTCGTGCTTGACTGTGCGATTTTTTTTGCCACAACTTTTGCACTAAAGTTAGTACTAAGGCATTTTTTGTAATAATAATAATAATAATAATGTTTATTTCAGACCACAATAAATCCATATAAAATTGTTAGTAAAACCTTAAAAATTAATGTTAGTGTCTTTTATTACATATACGAGGATTACTAATAAAATAAGACGGAAAGGTTTTCGCATTACGTTTGAGGATAGTGGTCATTGGAGGTTTGTTGTACGTCCACATTTGACACCGCGCGTAGAACGGCTTGGCTTGTGCTGCCTGCTCAGCTCTTCTAGTGTAGACCCACCTTTATGTTTGATATTTTCAGACAGATATTTATAGAAGGTTCTTATTTATTTTTATTATTTTTGTCATGGGTTCAAAACAGTTCATGAATGTGGGTGACATTGTGTTCGAACAGCCTGGGTTATATTTAGCTTAAAATAAAAATCTAATCTTTTTACCCTTGTCTGATGTCACGAGAGGTCGATCTGCAGCGCAGTTGGTTTTTTCCATTCTCTCATCTTCTCCATGATATAATTCACTCCTTTATACTTTAAAAAAAGTTTATTATTTTTGTCATCATCATAATATCAGTCGAAAGACGTCCGCGGATTGATCCTCCAAGCTTCAGGTTTACAAGCAGTGCAGTTTTTAGGTACTAATTGACCAAACATTGTCCTGCCATACAAATTATATTATAAAAGATAAAAGTGAGAGTGAGGATAGGAGATAATTATTACTGCCATAAAACCTAAGTGGCAGTGAGCAGGCACATTGCTCGCAGAACAGATGGCCGTTGGGACCAAAAGGTTCTGGAGTGGCGACCGCGTACCGGAAGACGCAGCGTAGAAGGCCTCCTACAAGGTGGATCGATCACCGTTCATTGTGGCCGTTTATCAGCTGAAACGATGATGATAAGAATAGGATGGTAAAAATAACTTACGACCACACATAACTTACCAAAACCAAACACCGCCAGACCAATCACACACAAAAAAAACGTAAAAATCAACCATGCCGTTTTGGAGGAAACAGTTCAATTGTCGAATTGATTTACGAACATTTTTTCGAACAGCAAAAAAAAATTTTTTTTTGACGTAACTGTTTTAAAGTTTACAGTTTTCAGAGTTTTTTCTTATACTTGTGCTACAAGACCTTGCTTTGTGCCAAATTTTAGAATTCGGGCATGAATTTTGATTCCCCTGAAGGTGTCGAAATACACGTTTTTTGCGACATAAACTGCCGTATATTTTTTATTGAGTCAGGAATATGATTTTTTCACAGCTTTAAGGGACTGTAAACTTGAGTATATGGTTTAAATTTCAACTCGATACCTCCACGCGTTCACGAGCTAAAGGATCTTGAGAGACAGACCGATAGACAGACGAAAAACAAAGTGATCCCATAAGGGCTCTATTTTTTTCCTTTTGAGGTACGGAACCCTAAAAAATTAGTTAGGTAGCCAAGCCACATTATCGCTTACGATCAGATGAGATGGTGGTCAAACGCAAGCCTATGAATAACAAAACAAAGTCCCTACACCTTCTATGACTCAAACCAAGGCAACGACAGAACTTTCCAAATGTAGCCATTTGGAAATTTCTGTCAAGGCAACGACAGGTTTGACAACATAATATGTACAAAAGAAGAAGCAAAACTATAAATACAAGACAGAATAGAACTCTCTGGCGCAGACGATCCCAGCTCAACTGGGAAGAGGGTTGGACAAAGATAAAGAAGGGTCAAAGATAACTAACCAAATGGACAACCGTGGTTACATATCCACCTTATTATGAAACGGTGGCGGCGACGGGTGGTTTAAGACTGAACATTACACGGTAGGTTTTGCCGTTAGATATGCCACAGTACATTTTTTAATTGAAGAAAAACCTACCGAATAACGCGTTGATTGACGACGGAGTGAGGAGGAGTCGCAGGCGGTCACCTCCTTCTGCGAAGCAGTATGCTAGCAAAGGAGGAGGCTGACCGCATCAGGCAACAGCGCTCTCGCCGCCGCTGGCCACCGTAGACGCGGGCTTGCGGACGTTGAGTCATAGGTAGCTCTTTGTCCGACCGTCCGGTAACTGTCCGGACTGAGCCCAAGACGTCAACGGCGCGTACTGTTCCCGCGCGTTTCAAGGAATTGACAGCAACAGCAGGGGCCCAGCCGGGTCGAAGCCTACTGGGGCCAGAGTTATCCGAAAGGGAGCTCGAGCCCTGGTATGAAGGCTAGAAAGAACGGGGTGGGTTTTTAGTCAGTAAGAGTCTGACACTATCTCCCGCTCCGCCCAAGAGTGGGGATTGTCATTGGATGATTTTCCCCGCCATAAAAAAAAAGTATTGATTGACGAAAACCATCATTCATGATTGATGGATTTGTTTGACGCTTGCATGACCGTGTAATGGTCGCCTAAGGGCGTCCTTCTCATTTTCATACAACCGCTCTTACGTAATTATAATTTTATTACACTAACTTCTTTCTTTAGATCAGAATTTCTTTTAAGAATTTCTTTAGAAAAATCAAAATATATCTTTGAGTGAAACTAATCTAGTAAAAAACCTGCTTTTTACGTACTTTGGCCCTCCAAGCGGTAATATGTTAAAAATATAATAAAGTATATCTATGGTGACTTTGCATATTTAATCGAGATTCTGAATGACCACAATTTTATAACAAAACTATTAAGAGTTTAAAAAAAACACGAGTATCCTGGAACAAGTTTTGTGAAATAGTCGAGTAAATCACGGAATTACCGAATGCCAACAGAATTTTCAGGCGTTATCTCTCTTTTTTTACATTGCCTCTTCATCAAACATCGCGTTGGATTGTGTTAGATGAAGCAGCAAGCTTTTAAACCATACTCGATATTGATGTTAGGCGAGTGAACCTCTTAAGATTTCACATACCTACTCTTTTTCTCTTGTTTTACATACTATTGTCTATATTTTTTCTTATGTCTCTTTGTGCAGGTTTGCTGAAAGAAATAAAAAAAAACATCCTGGCAGGTCTGCTGAAAGAAATAAAAAAAAACCTTTGTATTCATATTTACAATTTATTACTTTTCCCATATGTGTACCGACATAAATATTAAAATATGCGAATGTATGTAACACATGTTTTTGCTGTAAATGTATTGAGTCAGTGATCTCGGCAAGCTTCGCTGAGGTAATCAAAACTACAGTAAAATTATCAGCTTCATTTTATTGAAATCGCACCTGTTTCAATGATTCCACATATTGTTCAACACTTAATGTCCCCGCACAAGGTTTTAAAAAAAAGCCACCACAAAAAATGCTAGAAGCGGCCACAAAAAAAAGCTAGAAGCCGCCGCAAAAAACAGCTGAAGCGCGCGACAGCTTGTGGCCGGAGAAGCTTGAAGCGGCTTCAAGCGTTATTTTGTGCCGGCACCACCGCTTGAAGCTTGAAGCGGCGTTTTTTTAAGGCCCGTGTGCGAGACCACTTACTGACACTTTAAGTCTCAAAGTGTGTGATGTAAAATTGATGTGGTTTTATATCTCAAAATTTAAGATACAAAATAACATCAATTCTATTACTAGGCATCAATTTGTGAATAATTAATACATCCACTCGAAAAAACCCCATCAAAAGTTTAGTTGAAATCTTTAGTTGATTTCACTCAAACCCCAAGCGAATGCCGACGTTCAAGCGTGATTTCGTGCCATTCGGTGAAATGCCAAGTGAACGCCGAATCCGCATAGATTATTAAAATATTGAGCGTTTTTTTTATAGAGTATGTATCCAAGAACGTAAATAAGAAGTTTTCATAAAGTAATCTGTACACATCCGAAAATAAGCAACCTTTCCATTATTCCATATTCATACCTACTTAAATGCCCATAGGGTTACCAGATACAAGCTACCATTTTGTTACGAAGAACCTTTACTTGTATACATTCTGTCAATAATCTAGTCTAGCCAGATAACCCCTAATATAAATCACAATTCATAACAAAACAGACACTCGCTCTTGCACTTTAAGCAGCAATTTTTTAAATAAAGTACCGAGCTTCCGAAATTCAAAAATATGCATCAAGCATGAAATTTAAATAAAGCTAAAATTTCCTTCTAATGCATATAAAGTATCCTATCATGTCCGGACTTTGAGCTTGGACTTTAGTATGCAGGAACACACTTGTAATACAATACACTAAGGTACAAAGGGTTTAGTAAAACCTTGTATTTTTCTTGCTTTTTTTATATATCTCATTCTTATGATGTAAATTTGAGAACACTGTAGACTCCACCTGTAGGCTTTTTTTTTACGTTGGGCAAAAATCACCCAATGACAACCCCTGCTCTTGGGCGGAGCGGGAGATAGTATCAGACTTTTACTGACCAAAAACCCACCCCGTTTCTTCTAGCCTTCGTACCGGGGCTCAAGCTCCCTTTCGGATAACCCTGGCCCCAGTAGGCTTCAACCTGGCTGGGCACCTGCTTTTACAGACAACTCCTTGGAACAGTGCGCGCCGTCGACGTCTTGGACTCGGACCGAACAGTTACCGGACGGTCGGACAGCGAGCTACCCATGGCTCGCCGTCCGGGCGAAATTATTGTTGGAAAATTTAAAAAACATACAATCTATTTGAGAATTCTCTCCTCAGAAATTGATCTAACAATACGGCAAACCTTTAGAATATATTCAAAGGATATATTCAACATTTATTTCAAAGAGAACTTTGATAATGGAGACACCAACTCATTAACTTCTTGTCTTTATTCCGTGTAACTTGGCAACACATTGTTTTCCTTCATTATCCCCTTTTTTACTGTACGGAAAGCCTCATGAACATCCTCGATTTGGGGAAAACGGAACAAAATCCTCCGTTTCCCATTTTATCTAATGGATTCTTCTGACTAAACCCTCATAGTTTTTACCGCTACCATGAGTCGGGGCCCAGTGATATAAGTAAAGTTAACCCCTTTTTTTCATCAAACAAACATTCCTTTTTAGGGTTCCGTACCTCAAAAGGGAAAAACGGAATCCTTATAGGATCACTTTGCTGTCCATCTGTCGGTCTATTAAGACCCTTTATCTCGAGAATGCGTAGAAGTATCGAATTGAAGTTAAAACCAGATATACTCAAGTCTGAAGTCCCTTGAAACTGTGAAAAAAATCAAACTCCTGAGATAACGAAAAAAAGTATACGGCCGTTTACGTTGCAAAAAACGTCTGTTTCGACACTCTCAAAGGAATCAAAACTTATTACGTACGTATTTCCCGTTGACCTAGAATCCTGAAATTTGGCATGAAGCAAGGTCTCTTAGCACAAATATAAGTAACAATCTAAAAATTATAAAGTAGTTATGTCAAAAAAAAACTTTTTTTTCCATTATTTTGTAAAAATCGCGTAACTCATTTCGGGTATTGAACTGTTTTCATTGTTAAGTTTGCACGGAACCCTCAGTGCGCGAGTCCAATTCGCACTTACATGTTTTTTTTTTTAAATATTGATAGGCTCGTGCTTGACCACTCTTTTACGTGATGAACAGTCACATTGTGGGTGACGATGGAGCACGCTTACCTAAAAGTAACCTATTCACTCTTGACTTAAATATCTCCAGATCGTAGCTATCAGGGAATACAGACCTTCGAAATTAACTCCTATATCTAGCGAGCAAAAAACAAAAGAAATTGACAAAAAACTAGATTACTTTTTAGAAACTCCTATTCAATCTAGCTAGAGAGCAATTGTGGCCGAATGTTAACGGCCCCGACTTACAAGATGTAGGTCGCGGTTTCAAACCCAACCAGGCGCATTACTTTGTGTAATTTATTTCATCACCACTGCTTTCAAAACGATAAAGGAAAACATCGTGAGGGAACCGACTTGTACTTGAACCAATAATTCGAAGACATGTGACATTCATTAACCCGCACTGGGCCCGTTTGGTGGATTACAGCCCATTCCCCCTCCCAGAAAGTGAGTCTGAGTCCCAGCTGTGGTAACGTTAAAAAAAACTAATTATATTATGCTTATGCTTATTTAGCAGCAATCCAATGACACTGTCTGACCCCGAAGATTAAATTTAGACATACACGACCAGAAGACACATAGGTAGACACTTTTTTCCACACTCGTGAAGGATAAAAATCCCAGCGAAATCTCAAGTTAATTACCAGTAATCAATCAAATCCATCCGGCTATATAAGGGGACCAACTGGACCTATAATGGCCATCAATCTTAGACTCTTGGCCAGAGGCTTACACCGGTTTAAACAGGCTTAAGCCAGGTTTAACCAGAAGCTTATGGAACGATTTTCTATCATCAACCCAAGGACTGATTGATGATAGAAAATTGTCCCATAGTTGATTGCATCCACCGCTGCAAGAGCTAAGGCACTTCAAGATAATACATAAGTCTAGCTGACCCGATAGACTTCATCATTTAGACACAAACGTTGTATTATATGAAAAAAAACTATCAAATATACGGATAAACTGAAGTAGTTATTAAGGCAATCGTTACTACGAAGAGCAGTAATGACCGATTGGTAACGGTCCCGACTTACAATTTGTACTTCGCGTGTTCAAACCAGGCGCTTTACTTTGTGTAATTTATTTCATCACCACTGAACATCACCACACACAGACTCTTTACCCCTCGGGCGCCCCGGGGTATTATTACCACGTAATTGCGTGTTTTTACGTAAATCACTTAAAAAAAAAACATTTTTTTTTGTTTATTTTTCTAAATTTTTCTAGGAAAAACAAAGGCATATAAACCAAAATCTTCGGCCACAAAAATTTCGTACAAACTTGTTATGTGTACAAAACGACAATTGTATTTAAAAATATATAAATATGTCATATATCAGTAATATAATATATCAGTTGTCTAGTACCCATAACACAAGCTCTGCTTAGCTTGGGACTAGAAGCCGTTGTGTGATAGTTGTGGAATATATTATTATTATTATTATTTATCAACTATTATTATTTATTAAAAAAAAAAAATCGTTTTTCAAGGTCATTCAAGTTGTACATACGAATATACAATCGGCACTCGAGGGGGTGCTATTCGACAGTGTAGAACATTGACTTATAATCTAGTGAGTACATATATATCGATGGTGTGGGAAAACATCGTGAGGAAACCGACATGTCTTAGAACAATTAGGTTTAATAATACTCGAGATTTACGCATAGCAACACATTTAACCATTCCTTGTTTATTTATATAGTACTGGAGATAGACGTAATTGTAATTAATTTTAACACATGAAACGTTTCATTATAACTTCAAACAATCCAAAATTATAACGCCCGGAAAAGGACGCGTAATTCTATGTTCGACTGTCAAAGATGCTAGTGCGGGGACGATGATGTGCGATTACATTAGGGATGCGCTCATTCATCGACTTTTTAGTCTAACAATATTTTTTTTGTTTCGGACCCGAAAAATATATCTATTGTTAGACGAAACATGTCCTAGAACCAAAAATTCGAAGACATGTGACATCGAACAACCCGCACTGGGCCCGCGTGGTGCAAAATTACATTATAGGTACCGTTTTAAATATTTACAGAGGGAATGGGCCGTAATGCACCTGGTGCATTAATATAATGTTCCCACTGTTGGAAATCAGGCCTCCTCTCTAGGAGAGGGTATCGGTCGTAATCCACCACGCAGGCCCAGTGCAGGTTGGTAAATGTCACATGTCTTCGAATTTTTGATCTAGGACATGCCAGTGGTGATTAAATAAATTACACAAAGTAATGCGTCCGGCTAGGTTTGAACCCGCAACATACAATTCGTAACTCGGGGCTGTTACCACTCGGTCACCACTGCTCATCAAGTAGCCAATACTACCACAAAATTTGTAGTTCCATATTTTTAGAAAGATCGTGCTTTTTGGAAGATTTGCTCGCCAATGTATGGAATGCACAAAGCGATCCTCAATCTGACGCCCAGCACTCAAGGTCCATGCCGATATCACTATACCATATCAACCAGAGTCATTTGACTGGCCTATTGGACTAGTGGTTTGCGGCCCTGACTACTATGGCGGAGGTCGAGAGTGCGATTCCCGCCCAATACTTTGTCTGGGTATAATTTATCTCTAATAAGTACGTAGGCTTATTTATGTATGTCTGTCAGTTGTCTAGTATTCTCTGCTTGGTTTGGGACTAGATGGCGTTGTGTGAAAGCTGTGGAAGTGTATTGTATTATTATTTTCGTTTTACCAAAAATCCCTATTACATCAATCTATTTTTTGTGGAAAATTTTGGCCAATTTGCAGATCGCTCTTAATCCATGCCCTTCAATAAAATACAAAATAAACAACCCTCTTCAAAAACATTAAGTTATTTTGGATCGGAAAGGGTTTGTTTGAAAAACACCTTGTTTACGATGGCGGAACTGAAACAATAATTTAATGAACCCCTTACTTAACCTTGACTTATAAATTTGATCCACTGATGGCTGCAAAATTGTTTAATGCCCTGTTGATATTGTTTATTGTTAATTGTTATGTTTTGGATGAAATTTGATATTATACCTTCTACTGATCACTAAAATAAACCTGACCGAAAAGTTTAAAACGTATGACTGAATTTAGAAGAACAAAAATATTTATAAAAATATATTAGCTTTCGCCCGCGTACATAAAATACAAGGCAAAGAGTTCTCTTTTGTGCGCCTACCATATTATCTCTTCACCTCCCTAGGTTGACTGGTAGAGAATACCTAAGGCATTAAGTCCGCATTTGTACTTTTGTTGCATGAAGATTAAATAAATAAATAAGAGAAAGTCATTGATACAAGGTGTAAGGGAACAGGGTGAAGGGCTCAGTGAACGAACCTTCCACAAGATTTTTTTTCAGGAAACGAAAAAAATATCAGCCTCACCATACAAAATTATAAACTTGATTGGACAATTTGTATGGCGAGTTCGATTTTTTTTTCGGTTCCTCAAAAAAAAAAATTATTGACTTACAAGTGCATCATTGCCGATGATTCTCTTGGCTCGCCTCTGAATCGACCCCGGCGCATCAAGGTGGTATTTAGCAGATCCATCCCAAAGATGATATTAATGTTAAAAAAAGTAAATTAAATTTACGTAATTATAATTTATAATTACGTAAATTTAATTAGCGAAGCAAAACTTCTATTGCAGTAGCTTATGGACAACATATTCGCGAAAAACCCTTGACACCTTACGCGTCCAATACAACAACGCCTTTAGGATGTTATTGCGGCTCCCGCGGTTTTGCAGCGCATCTGGTATGTTCACGGAGGCGCGTACAGACGGATTCGCTGCCATTTTGCGCAATAATGTGGCTTCCTTAGCCGTGCGAGCGGCAATGGCATTCTGGCGGCTATTGTTGATAAATTTGACTGCCCTTTACTTAAGCATCAAATTAGGGTGCTGACTGAATATAAAAAGTAATTGTAATATGACATTTTTTTTATTTTTTATTTTTACAAACACTTAGATGATAAGTTTTCTACTAACGGAGAAACCAATTAAATATCAAAATTACTTTCTGTTTTCTTTCCAGACAATACAGAGAGAGGACAGTCCTGGGTTACGGCCCCAATGACACAATCAAGTACATGCTGCGTAAGCGCTTCGAGTTCGATGCTGAAGCGTCTGGTGGACTGTCGGAGGATGATGAAGTCACCGTCATTCACTTCTCTTACTTGGTAAGGAAGATGGTTATTTTATTGCTATAAGTATACTTCCTTCTGCCTTTTATTAATTACTAGCGGCCCATCCCGGCTTTGCACGGCAATAAATATAGCCTATGTTACTCAGGGTGAATGTAGCTTTCCAATGGTAAAAGAATTTTTGAAATCGGCACAGTATTTTTTGAGTTTCGGTGGAAAATCATCCAATGACTTCTCCCACTCTACGGTGGAACGTAAGGACGTGTCATTTTACTGACTAAAATCCACCTATGTCCTTTGAGGTGTTTAAGAAAAACAAACGTGTAGCTAGTACCGTGGTTTATTCGGGACTGTTCGTACACGCACTCACACATAGACACACATACATCACACCTTCACCCTTAATCTAAACATGCCTATATTTATAGGTATACAATTAAGAACTTACGTAACTAACGAAAAAAAAAGAAATATTACTTATCATATCTTATAACTAGGTGGCATATTCCTTCTACATGCCCGGATGGGACGAGACTGGGTCGGCTCAGGAGAAGGCAAAGGAGTCTGTGTTTTTGGTTCGACACAATCCTCAAAATGCTCTTGTTCTGCGTCCCCCTGAGGTGTATCTGCGGCGGCTGAGTCGTCAAAGTTCGTGGGCGCTCCCTGGTTCCCAGATACATCCACCGTCTCTGGCTTCCCTCTAACCGGGCTAGAAGGACAGATTAATGAACTCCGTATACGGTGCTTTAGCTGATCAACATGCCTATGGGATTCCCTACCTAGAGCATCTACTACTTTGTAATCGGTGGTTCCCATTCTTTCCGTTACTTTCCCTGATAACCATTTATCCTGTCCCCTATACTGACGCAACCAAACTTGATCCCCCGGATGCAGTTGACGTGACCCAGTAGCGCCATACTTTTGTTGTCGCCACTGAGCGTCCCTAACTTTATTGTCCCTATTAGGTCTCAGGGCGTCGAATTTAGTACGCAACCTGCGGCCGAACATGAGAGACGCCGGAGTTTCACCTGTCGTACAGTGTTCCGTGTTCCTATAATATAGGAGGAATTTATTTATAAATAAAGGTATGTTTAAGTTTTCCCTGATGGCTTTCTTAATCACCCTTTTCACTGTGTGTACTGCATTCTCTGCTGCCCCGTTTGAGGCAGGGTGATATGGTGCTGAAAATATGTGTTCAATACCATTGGCATTAAGGAACTGCGAAAACTCATGGCTTGTAAAGGGTGGCCCGTTGTCAGAGACTATTTGTTTAGGTAAACCAAAACGTGCGCACACGTCACTTAACACGTTTATTGTGTGACTAGCCGCTGTACTAGGTACTTGATTGACCTCTAGCCACTTAGTTCTAGCATCAACCATAACTAAAAATATCTGTCCCGAAATAGGGCCTAAAAAATCTACATGTATACGGGCCCACGGTCTATCTGGCCAAGGCCAAGGGCAGGGCATATGTCGCGGGGGCGATTCACTTTCTACCGCGCAGACACTGCAAGCGCGGCATGTGTTTTCTATCGCTTCGTCCATTCCCGGCCACCAAATGTAGCTCCTAGCAAAAGCTTTCGTTTTAACTATGCCCATGTGGGCTTCATGTAAACCAATTAGAACCTTACTCCTACAAACCTCAGGTACGACCACCCTATGGCCCCACATCACACAACCTAATTCCTCATAAAGTTCTTTTCGGCGATTGAAATAAGGCTGGAGCGTTTTTATTTCGTTATCAGATGGCCATTCGTCGCGAAGATATCTTAAAACTCGGCCTAGTAACTGATCTCGGCTCGTCTGTTTTTTAATTTCGTTATAATCTAATAGCATTGCATTTTGCGCGAAATGTAAATATGACTGTTCTGGAACTGTATTTCTTTGTTTACTCGCAATCACCGCTGGCAATCGCGATAAGCCGTCCGCCCCGTTCTGTTTAGAAGTGACGTACTCAATATCATAGGTATAAGCTGACAACTTTATAGCCCATCTTTGTAATCGACTTGCGGCCATCGATGGTATACCTTGTTTAGGGCCAAAAATAGTGACCAACGGCTTGTGATCCGTGCGTAGTGTAAAACGTCGACCGTATAAATACTGGTGTAATTTTTCCAAACAAAACACAATAGCTAATGCCTCCCGCTCGATCTGCAAATAATGTTTCTCGGCCGCGTTAAGCGCACGCGATACATACACAATCGGGCGCTCGCGCGCTCCGCCTGTGCTGCTATCCTGCTCGCACATCTGGCTCAGCACGCCGCCTATGCCTCTCGCGCTCGCGTCGCTAGTTAAAAACAACGGTTTGTTTGGTTCATAATGAGCCAGGACGTCCGCACTAATTAAAACATTTTTAATTTTCTTAAAGGCTGCCTCACATTCCCTGTCCCATTTCCAAGTCACTCCCTTCCCTAATAACCTATACAACGGCGCCAGCATAGTGCTCAAGTTGTTGACAAATTTAGCATAATAATTTATTGTTCCTAGGAATGCCCTTAAGTCGGTGATATTTTCTGGTGGGGGAATGTTTAATATACCTTCTACCTTTTCTGGGTCCATTTTAATGCCCTCGTCGGAAACAATATATCCTAAGTACTAAGTATTCCGTTATTATGTAATCGCTCTAAAACTTTTTCCAGTGTAACTAAATGTTCCCTAATATTGCGTGTTCCAATAATAATATCGTCAAGAAATACTTCTACGTTCGGGATATCGTTGAGTAGGTTGGCCATAATTCTTTGGAATATGCCTGGGCTCGAGGATAAGCCATAAACTAACCTTTTATACTTAAAAAGACCCTTGTGGGTATTAATAACTGTACAATTGTCGGGGTCATCTAATTCGATTTGATTATATGCCTGTGTTAGATCAATTTTCGTAAATATTTTAGCACCGTTTAAATTAACTAACAAGTCATTAATACGTGGTAACGGATATTTATCAACCAGTAGCACGGGATTTAAGGTTATTTTATAATCCGCACAGATACGGAGTCCACCATCAGCCTTACGTACCGGTACAAGTGGGGTAGCCCAGTCCGAGCTCTCCACGGGCTCGACGACACCAGCGCGCAGCATACCCTCTAATTCTGCCTCAACGCGCTCGCGCAGCGCGTACGGCACAGGCCGTGCGCGGCAAAATACCGGCACCGCTCCGTCACGTATCCGTAACCGGGCCTTGCCTCCCGTGAAACGGCCCAGTCCCTCCGAGAACAAATCCTTATATCTGTGAAGCAATAATGTTAAATCTTTATTACAGGAGCTATTACAATTCGTTCTGTCTGTGTTTATGGTCAACATATTTTGATACATTGGTATTTTAATACCTAATTCTGTAAGCCATTGCCGACCTAACAAAGACGTGGTACCCCCATCTATCACAAACAACTCCATTTGTTTCGACTTATTTTTATAAGTAACTAGTGGCATTATTACCCCCATTGGTTTAATTATAGTGCCATCATAGAATCTAAATACCAATTTAGTGTTTTTTAAATGTCTATGTCTGAACAGTTTATAGTACATTTCCCCACTGATGCATGACACTAACGACCCCGTATCAATTTCCATACCTAACTTGGTTCCATCGACACATATGGTTAGGCTCACCGGTTTATAACTGTTCAAGCTCAGTTGGTGGACGTCTTCTACCGCCTCCCAATCTCCCTCGTCTGACAATGGCGCTTCATCGTCCCCTGAATGGTCCGCAGGGGTTCCCGGCCTGGCCGCTTCGCTTGTTGTCCGCACATGCGCTGCCATGTTGTTGGTATCACATCGATCTAGGGGGTGTCGAGCCCCTCTTCGCATTGGACATACCCGACGTAGATGACCTTTCTGCCTGCATCTCCCGCAGATAAACCGACTGTATCTACATCCTTCACTCTGATGATTTGAGGCCCCACAAGCTGCACAGCTAATCCGCGACTCCTCCGTATTGCCCTTCCGCGTGCCCGCCGATCTGTCGCTCCGTACATCACGGCCTCTCCGGCCGCGGCCACCGCGAGTCGACGTGGCCACCACGTGCAGTGCTCCTGCCGTGACGTCACCGCTACTGCCCGGCTCGCCATTACTCCCGACTGTGAGTTCAACTGCCGCTGCATCCCGTTCTGCCGCTTCCATAGTGCATGCTATTTTCACAGCATTTGTATACTGCAGATTGTCCTCAGTGAACAGTCGTTGTCTAATCGCCTCGCTTCGCAAACCACATACTAGTTGATCCCGTAGGTTCTCTTCTAAAACGGCTTTAAATTCGCAATATTTCGACATCTTCTTTAGCTCCGATATATATTGTAAAATCGATTCACCCGCATTTTGCCTTCTTTGTCGGAAACGATATCTCTCCGCCATGAACGACGGTTTTGGTTGCAAATGGTCAGTCATAGTTTTCACTACCATTGTATACGTTTTTGCACTCGGTTTGTCTGGACTTGTTAAATTACTCAATAGCTCGTACGCTTCATCCCCCATTGTTGCAATTAAGGTGGGTAACCAGAGTTCCTCCTTAACACTGTTCACTTTAAAAAACATTTCCATACGTTCCACGTACATTGTCCAGTTTCCCGATCTCACATTATACTCCGCTAACTTCCCGATAGACATATTTGAATTTATTCGTCAGCCCGCTTTAAATCCCATCCTCGTCGCCAGTGAGGTGTTTAAGAAAAACAAACGTGTAGCTAGTACCGTGGTTTATTCGGGACTGTTCGTCCTTGACACGACCGCCGCATCGGCGTACACGCACTCACACATAGACACACATACATCACATCCTTCAGTTGCCTTTTGCGTTCCGATACCTAAGTAAAAGCAACTGAACGCTGATAAAAAAAGGCTAAGTAAAGCCCATTGTTTTTTCAGAAGCCCACTGAAGTTATTCAGTTGATTTGTTATGTAAATATGTGATTTCTCGGTCAGTGATTTCTCTGCGTCGGTCTCTCCATAATAAATACACCGGAAAAATCTTTTATCCGCTAGCTTACATTTCCGTGATGGGTATAAATAATTTATAAACAATCCGAAAAGATTTTCCAGGAAAAACTTTTGAATGGATACCAATATAACCGAGTAAACAAATTCAACATCGCCCAGAAAAACAACAGACATTTCATAAATTCGAAAGTTTTCGCCTCAAAAAAATGTGTTAGGGTTTTCAATACGCTCCGAACTTGAAAAGATTAAGAGCCGGTTGTAGTCAATGAGTATTTTGTATGAACTCCGCCCGGGTCTATATCGATTTCGCAGCCCCGTAACAGCGGTTTTATTTTATATAAAAAAAAAACGATAACTATTCAAGATTTCAGTTTTTGCGAGGCCCTTTTAAAAAACAAGCTTTTTTATTTTTTGCAACTGTTCAAATATTTCTGTGACGTAATCTCATAGAATAAACGTTTGAAATCGTAAGTTAGCGATAGATACGCGATTTTTTATCGAGCTAACTAAATGTCCTAATTTTTTTAAAACCTAATTTTAAAAATCTATTAAATGCCATTTTCGTATTATAATATTAATATAATTTTCGATTAAATCTGTAGGTTATTTATTGTTGCCGAAGCTATCTTTGTAAATAAGTGTCGTAGCTAATAACTGGTTCTACCTGTAGATTCGTTTTGATGAGACGAATCCATAGCTATATTTAACTTAATTTGGGTAAAAATTGTAGATAGTTGGTTTTTGCAATATGACGATTTACGATATAGTCAATTAAATAAAATCATTTCTAATGGTGTTTTCTTTAATATTTGTGGATTTCTACAGGTTTAAAAAAGTTCAAAATGAGTAAAACCTGGCCTTAATATAGTACTTGGTCAAAACGACTTTTATTAAAGTTTTCTTGATGCTAAATAAAGTTGAACTGAAATAAACTTTCAGTAGAAAAGAATGCGTTCAATACTGAGGGTAACAAATTGAGTTCGACCCTCAAAGACTCAATACGGAAGGGCGATAACCGTGAAAGCCAGGCTTCCCCTCGGGACGGGTTGATACGCAGGTCATTGTTCGTCTTCCTGATACAATCTTTAGACAAACCATTGTTGTATCTAATTACTTTGACAACGGTGAGACTTACAGGAATCACGAACCGCGGTCTTGAACTTTGTTTAGCTGTAAAGTGAATGTCCTTTGATCCGATAATTTGTCCAAGTAAATTGGTTTGTTATTGTTAGATAGTTAGGTTTTTTTAGGTAGAAAATCATCCATTGATTTTTGCGGCTTTAAAGTAAAATAATATTCCACAACTGTCACACAATGCCGTCTAGTCGCAAGCTAAGCAGAGCTTGTGTTATGAGTACTAGAAACACCCAGACACAGAACAAATGATCGTGCTCATCACACAAACACATATCACATCCACCAAAAGGTGGTGTGGTTTTATATCTGTGTGTGTTATGTTCAGCAGTGGACGCCTTAGCATAGCTTCATCTTTCTTCTGGCCTTAGACCTTATCCCATCTATGTGGGATCGGCCCTCCTTGTCTTTATCTTCCATTGCCTTAGCTTAGTATATTCGGCCTTATAATGTTCCCATTGTTGAGACTCAGGCTTCCTCTCTAAAAGAGGGAATGGGCCTTGGACGCCTTATCAGCTAGGTATATAATGACCAATACCAACTTTATCTATAACAATTTATTTTATTCTTCTTCCAGGCTGCCTTGTTAACAGTCCACGACATGATGCCAAGTTTGGTGGGAGTGATCAACAAAGCGCTGGAGCAGTTCTTCCCGAGCCTCGAGGACGCCTTCTTGAGGGTCAAAGTGAGGGACCTGTTCTTTGACGGCATATACTTGAGCTGTGATGGTGATAATGCTGCTTTAGGTGAGATAAAATTTTATTGTGTGTCAGTTTCCATTAATCGGTTAAAAGGGGTGGCATAACCAGCCTTTTACTGTTCCCACTGCTGAGACTCAGTCCTCCTCTCTAACAGAGGCAATGAGCCGTAATCCACCACGCGGGCTTAGTGCGGGTTCATGAATGTCACGTGTCTTTGAACTTTTGGTTCTAGGACCAGCCGGTTTCCTCACGATGTTTTCCTTTAACGTTTTTGAGAGCAGTGATGATGAAATAAATTACATAAAGTAATGTGCCTGACTGGGTATCCCGCGACCTACAACTGGTAAGTCGGGGCCGTTACCACTCAGCCACCACTGTTCACAAACAGGTGTATGCAAAAACATCATTGGCACCAGATTTAGCTAGGCAACCTATGCGTAATGTCTTAATGAACGCATTATCTAGCACACAATATTTATCATAATCAAATAACAGATGAGAGAAGAGATTTCTTCAATCGGATCTTAGATCATAGCACAATTTGCAATGTTATCTATACAGGGTGAATTTGAATAAATGCGACAAAGTG
Organism: Mythimna lalbum; assembly: GCA_949319445.1. Classification (NCBI taxonomy): domain Eukaryota; kingdom Metazoa; phylum Arthropoda; class Insecta; order Lepidoptera; family Noctuidae; genus Mythimna; species Mythimna lalbum. Next base: position 2,761,499 of record OX439350.1, on the reverse strand, counting down.
AAATGGGAGCTTCAGTTACAGTAACAAAGTAATTATAAACTGTTTTTTCTACAATCTAAATCGTTAAAAAAATTATTTGCGGAATATGGATTTGCGGAAGGTGCGCGCGACCGCGACCTACAAACGTTTTAGGACAAATAATGAACGATCAACGAAGGAAGGGTGGTAGGCGTAGGGCCGGTCGCCGGGAAGGGATGTCAGCGCTGGCGCTCATGCGAGGTTTGGCAACGTGGCATACTTACATTAGAAAATAGGCAAAATAATCGCGTAATTTTTTTAACGATTTAGATTGTAGAAAAAACAGTTTATAATTACTATGTTACTGTAACTGAAGCTCCCATTTCATTTTGTCGCATTTATTCAAATTCACCCTGTATACTACTCCATGACTAAAACACTCCCCCTTTTCATAATTTACTGCAAGCTTCGCAGCTGTATACCCAACATAATATTTTATCCCATATTTCCATAAACCAACAACCACCGACTGAGCCACATTTTAAAGTCGTCTCGTATATAAACTCTGGCGTCACTAATCATATGATATCAAACATGAATTTCATGTAATAGGGTGCTCTTGTACAGGACGGGAAAAATACTTGGTCTTGAATATGTTGTATATAATATTACGTACCTATGTATGTGATTTAAGAATATTCTACAGGGCTCTTAGTAGAGCTACATGGATGATGTAAAAGGAATGTCGATATGAACAATTCAGTTGCTGTTTGATGGCTTTTAGTTTATTGGAAACCAGCACTTTTCTTGCGACTTCGTACGTGAGAATGTTCTCATAAAAAAACTAGTTTTCAAAATCTAATAATGACACTATCAAGAAATATTAATCTTCCGTATAAACTTACTGTCCCCGCACAGGGGCTTTAAAAATTGCTACTACAAAAAACGCTAGAAGTGACCTTTAAAAACGCTAGAAGCCGCCGAAAAACAGCTGAAGCGTGCGACAGCTTGCGGCCGTTTTTTTGTGCTGGCACCGCCGCACACGAGCCACAAAAAAAGGCTGCCTCGAAAAGAAGCTTGAAGCGGCGTTTTTTGAGGCCCGTGTGCTGGGACACTTAGATCCTCTTAAATGGTTCTATTGGGAGGAGTTTTGTAAAACAAATAATTATTACTTTTACAGTACGCGTCAAATAACTTTGCCGCTCTGAAGTTAGGCTTTCCTTACAACGGCGCAGGTACTATCGAGTGGTATAGGTGCGAGCGGAACACAAGCTGGTATCGGACGTATACGAGCGACTGAGATAGAAACGTAACACTGAGGTTCGCGCATGCGCAGTGCTGTCTTTTTCGTAAAATTGACTAATGCGCAGTGAATGTAGCCAACTTCAGAGCGGCAAAGTTATTTGACACGTACTGTACTAGCTATTTACTTAGGTTACTGTTTATGCCCACTTTCAAGTATATTGGAAAACGTAATGAAATTTTGCAAACAAACGAAATTTCGCCTTTTCATCCCCTTAGTACCTAGTTTAATATCCAGCAACACAAACAAACTAACTTTACAGCTTTATAATATTAGTACCTATAGGACTATACATATATTTAATTTGACAATTACCTAACAGAAAAAAGTTCAAGCAAGATTGGTTCATCAAAAACAAGTTATAGGTTTAAATCTGTGCCCTCAAACATAAATATGCACTTCATTTCATTCAAACGTTTGCAATATAAATAAGATTAGATTCATGTACAAATATTCTACAAGACTTATTCATATTTAACTTCAGAAAATGAAAGAACAGGTAGTTCAGTGCCTTTTCAGGAATACTGTCACATTCAGTAGCGTAACGTAGGCGTGGGCGAAGTGCGCCCTTGCCCATCGCCTCGCAGCCAAAAGGACCTCGAAGCCAAAGGAGCCTCGGAGTCAAATGGGCCTTGCAGCCAAAGGGACCTCAGAGCCAGAGGCCGCGTTAGCCCGCGGCTTCGCCCGCGTACATAAAATATACCCTATGTCACTCAGGAATAAAGCAGCTTTCAATCGGTGTAAAAAAATTTAGCAATCGAACGAGCACATCCAGAGATTACCCCCTACAAACAAAACATAACAAACTTTATTATTTTAGATAGGCTCGCGTTTGATCAGTATTTCACCTGGTGGTAAGCGACGATGTGGTCGAACCCTGGGTTGCAACAGTCTCATTTTCAAATTTATGGAAAAAAGGCCTAGCTGATGTGTCACCCACATCAAAATCAGTCCACGCTACGCTCCTAGCCACATTAACATTCATGTAAGGATTCCTTCGAAATCCCCAAAAGAAATAGTGAGATGAATAAAATTCTAGATTACAGGGACCACGACACGTATTGCTTGATCCTTTTGGGCCGTTCAAATTGAATAGGATCCAAAAAGGTTGGACCTAAGATTGGTGTACACTACAAAACGATTGGGACTCCTATTCATTAAATATTGAATGTTTCTTTTCATTTCAGGACTGGTTTGCGGTAAAATAAAGGCCGACCTGCCGCCTACCATGCGACCTGCTGAGGGATCTAATGGATTCTATTTCTCTATGTTTTCTCACGTATGTATTTTATATTACTTAATTTCTCAGTTTACAAGTTTTAATTTGTTCCCAACTCATAGCAATAGGCTAGTTGCCGTAAAAAATGTAATTAGTCTGTCTTTTAGATTATTCAAAGTCAAAGTCAAAGTCAAAATATTTAACAATAGTGCGGAACACGTATTTTTTAATTTTTATATTAAACCAAAAATGACATAAGATATAGACCATTAAAGTTATGTGTAACGTCACGTCGTGTTGCAATTTTTCGCACGGGGTGACGTCACACGAAACTTTAATTAGCTATATCTTTGTTATTTTTTGTTTAATCGAAAAAAGGAAAAATACGTGTCCAATATTTTTTTATAATCTAAAATACGGACTAAATAAAATGTAGTTATTTCGAACCTGGAAACTACCCTGTTATGTTTGTCTTGTGTTTAATTTGTTTAGTTTTAAAAATATTTAAAACTAAACAAATTAAGTATTATTTTATTTACATCAGATAAAAATGTACATATGTACATAAAAAAACTTAAACTATTTATACTAAAACCTAAATAATTACATAAATAAAATACAAAAACACAAAGCACACTCAGGCGTCGAAGTACTCCTCCACATCGTTGTCATCCGGAAATACCCAGAAGACTGGCAGCATTGCCAATAAACTAAACAATAAATAACAAAAAAATAAAGTACATTTTTGAGTTTGTCATCGTTTTTCAATACAGTTACGAAGACATAAATAAACGGGGGTTGACGGCCGATTCCGCCCTGCCTGATACGATAAATGTAATAAATAATGGCAGGGGTGTACTCGCGCACATTTCCGCACTATTGTTAAAAACAATATGGATAGTAATCTTTTTCTGAAAATAGCACTGAATTGATTTATTAAATGAAAGAGTAATTTTAAAATATTGCTGCCGCTCTTGGGCGGTGCGAATGGGTGTGTTAAACTTTTACTTGACTAAAACCCACCCCTGTTCTTTCTTTGCCTTTCATACCCGGGCCGGGTTGCTTTCTGAAGCGAAAGCCATGGCCCCAGTAGGCTTTGACCCTGCTGGGCCCATACGGATTTCTGACCTCATCTTATTATGCTAGATTTTACAACTGTGAAGTGTTAACAGTTTAAAAAGAAAAAAACAAAAAATCCTAAACTCTCCCATGAATTCCACAAAAAAAAAACTTTTCAACATTTTCCAGATGAACCGTTCAGAAACAGGTCCGTACGAGATGAACCGCGGTCGCGACAACGTGTACGAGCTCGGGAACATCGTGAGCTACAAGGGACAGCAGATCATGCATATGTGGGGCGACAAGTACTGCGGGAAGATCAACGGTTCTGACTCCTCCATATTCGCTCCGATCAATGAGGCCAATGTGCCCCAGAAGCTATATACTTTTGAACCGGATATCTGCAGGTAATTTGAATAACTTCTTCATCATCATGACTACAGCTGAAAGACGTTCACTACTGGACACAGGCCTCTTCCAAGTGTCGCAACAACGAATGGCACCTTGCGTCTCGCATCAAAATCTCGCAAAAATTCGAAGACATGTGACATTCACCAAATCACACTGGGCCCCCTTGATATAGTATGGCCCATTCCCTCTCCTAGAGAGGCCTGCGTCCTGGCAGTGGAAACATTAACATAAAAAGCTGATGACGATGATGATGATGAAAATTTGAAAAAGCGCGGGCAACCGCCGATGCCGATGCTGGACGTTACTTGTTTGAGTAAATGACACACTTGTAAACGTTCCTAAAAACTGTTACTTTTCAGATTTACGAGAGATACGTATAGCCGTGTACGCACGTACAAACAAGAACATAGCGAACACAAATATCAAACTTGAACTTTTGGTTTATTCGTATGGACGTGCATAATCGAACATGAACGCGAATATAGTTCGAATCGAGTTCGCGGACAACAATAACGGCGTCGTTGGAAGTGATCGATTGTGAAAAAGCGATAAGTTTTTTGGTGTTCGCATTGATTCATGAAAAATATCGTCCATACAGAACATACTTATAGGATCGCCGCAAACATGTTTGACGAACAGAGTGTTCGATGTTCGTTACTGGTACACACGTGCGAACTAAGTTGTTGCGTATCATGCAAGTTCGTACGTGCGTACTCGGTTTATTGTCTCCAACCAATAATCATCAACGTGTCCCCAAAAGACACATCGCGTCAGCAGAACAAACCTTATTACAATCGTATAACCTAATTCTTGCCTTTCCATTACTCCCAAACCATCTATTTTCATTTCCTTGTGTTCACGACGATTCACAACCCTTAAACGACGTCAATAAGCAATAAAACTATATTTATGTTATTCCACAGGTCTCTTTATGTGGATCTGGTGGGGAAGAAGGAGCTATTCAATATCAGCTCGTATTACTATGAGATCTCGGAGTCAGCGCTAGCAGCAAAGAGCGCTAATCATGATAACAAATGTTTTTGTAGAAAGTAAGTATTGTTAATTTTTTTTTACCGACTTCTAAAAAAGGAGGAGGTTCTCAATTCGGATATTTGTATTTTTTTATGTTTGTTCGCGCTTCGTCGCTAGCCAACCGATTTGAAAAATTCTTTTATTTATTTTTTTGGAATGGGTATACTTTCCAAATGGTCCCATACTCACCAAGTTGGAATCTTGGCGAAATCGAACGAACTCCTCAAATTCAGTTAATTTTTTTAGTGAAGTCGGTTATTTTTTTTTTATATAAAAAGGTTTTGTTAGGTAGGAAAATCATCCAATGACATCTTGGCTGGAGCGGGAGATAGTGTCAGACTTTTACTGACTAAAAACCTACTCCTGTTCCTTCGTTGCCTTTCGTACCGGGTCGAATGAATGGACGGACGGACATACAGACAAGACGAACGGACATCGGAGACTTAGTGACTCAGCTAGGGTCACGTTAGCACCCTTCACTGCTCGATTGGCACAGTGGTAAAACGATTATTGCTACGAAAAAACGGTTAGTCTCATCATCACTTCGGCTATGTTTTCATGGTGAAATTGCTGAACATGGCGCCAGATTGCCCCAAAGGCACGAGTTGTATTATGAGATAAGTAATGGTCTTAATAAATAAGGTTAACCCAATTATTTTTATCTTGGTGTCGTTAAAACTGCCCAACTCGCCCTATCTTATCATTTTTACTGCAATAATAAACTCTGTGAAACAGTTAGGTAAGTGCTAACTGGCCTCTTCTTTCATCACTAGCTTTTTCCCACAGCTTCGCCCGCGTAGGTACATAAAATATAGCCTATGTCATTCAGGAATAAAGCAGCTTTCTATCGGTGAAGTAGAATTTTAGCAATCGGACCAATACTTCCAGAGATTACCCTTACAAATTTTACACATTTTTTTTCATTTCACATACAAACTTACAAATTTTACCTCTTTATAATATTAGTATAGATTAGTTTTAGTTTATGGCAAACCTGAATATAGTTTGTTCAGAATCAGTAACTAAATCGATTCCAATAGTTTTTACATCGTGCTATATTTTTTGCCGGGCCTGTCAGAATCTTACTTACTAAAACCATTCCGGTGTTCCCTCGTAAACTTGTATCAGGGACTGCGGGTATAATTTGATTTCCTCTGCTCCGGACTACTGGTGACCCGGTCTTTGAATGACTCTTCTATATGTCTAAGAAAATACGCGTGGAATACAACCCTGCCAAACCAATCTATGACTGAAGCGGTCGCCACCTTCTGTGAAGCAGTAATGCTAGCAAAGGAGGAGGCCGAACGCATCAGGCAACGACGCTCACAGCGCCCAAGCCAACGCCGGGATTCCGCCGGGGCCCAGCTGGGTCGAAGCCTACTGGGGCCAGGGTTAATTCGGAAGATAGTTCAAGCCCCGGTACGAAAGGCAACGAAGGAACAGAAGCGCATCTTAGTCAGTAAAAGTCTGACACTATTTTCAGCTCCACCCAAAAGCGAGGATGTCATTAGATGATTATCACTCCGCCAAAAAACAAATCTATGACTGAACAATTTTATTCTTTTCCAGGAACTGGAGCGCGAATCACGACGGCTGTTTACTGATGGGTCTTCTGAACTTGATGCCGTGCCAGGGCGCGCCCGCCATCGCCTCTTTGCCGCACTTCTACCTCGGCTCCGAGGAACTGCTTGAGTTCTTCCAGTCTGGCTTGTCACCTGTCAGGGAGAAGCATAACTCTTATGTTTATATTGATCCGGTGAGTAATGAAAATCTTAAATAATTTAGGCGACACCTAATTGCCTTAAGAGCAGTGGTGGCTGAGTGGTAACGGCTTCGACTAACGAGTTGTAGGTCGCGAGTTCAAACCCATCTAGACGCATTATCTTGTGTAATTTATTTCATTACCACTGCTCTCAAAACGGTGAAGGAGAACATCGTGAGGAAACCGGCCTGTCTTAGAACCAAAAAATTCGAAGACAGGTGACATCCATAAACCCGCACTGTGCCCGCGTGGAGGATTACGGCCCATTCCCTCGCCTAGAGAGGAGGCCTAAGTCCCAACAGTGGGAACATTTTAAGGCCGACTATGCTATGCTAAGCTAATTGCCTTAACGTTTAGCCGTCCCATTAGGCGTTGCCTAGTGTTAATTTAACTAGGCTCTATCTTAAAATTAAAAGTCCAAATTCAAAAGCTTACTCTACGTTTTACCTTCATCATAGTGCATAGAAAAGTCTATATCACTCTTCATGAAAACTCAATTCACAGTGCGTCTTGAAGAGTGGCGTAACGTACGATCAGTACAAGTGACAGCAACAAGTACAACAGTGATCACGTACTAATTTGCACAGCGAGGCTCAGGAGAGAACCCTTAAGATAAGATAAGATAAGATAAGATAAGATATTTATTTGCTAAAACATGTGTACACATACAAGAATAAAACAAAAACGTGCATGCAGGATGACAAAACAAAACGGTCCAGACATGTTTGCCACATTCAATGGCGTGCAAATATTGAATACATGTTAAAATAATAATTTCAAATAAACATCATCATAATTACAGTAATAGTAAAAAATCGATAACATTAACAGGATTTAAATTATGGCAATTTATATAAAACTTTAATCAATTAATAGCAAAATTACAATCAAATATATAATGTCAAAGTAGGGATTTAATTCATGAATCCCCTAGCGACCACCGGTGGCCGCGCATCTATTGTCTTACTATTGTGTCTCTAATTGACGGTATCTGAAGGGTTAAATCATGTCAAATTTATATAAAACAATGGTCAATGAATTCCAAAATTTCTTTTAAATATATAATGTCAAAGTAAGGAATGAAATCATGTCTTGATTATATATAAACTTAGTAAAAAAAAATACAATTAAATATAACATGTCAAAGTTGGATTTAAAGTATGTCAAATTTGTATAAAAATATTAGTCAAAAGCAAAAATTACAATAAAATATGTTATGTGTGTGTGTATATTAGGGATTACACTATTATTTATATTTCAATGTCAAATGTCGGTAATAATAAAAACATTTTAAGATGGTGTAGCACGTATATTTTCTTCCAGAAACTCAGAAACTGTATAGTAGGCTTTATTTACGAGAAAACTCTTTAAATGTATTTTAAAAAGATTTATGTTTAACGTTTTAATTGTTTCTTGTATGTGATCATAAATTATTGGAGCCATACAAAAAATGCTATTACGCATCAGTGCTGTTTTGGATTGCCGTGAACACAAAATATTCGCATGCCGTCGACTGCGGTCATTTCTATCTGACAGCTTTTTTTAGCTTAGCCTTTTACAGTCTTCCTGAGCCCTAACGGGCGTTGGCCTTTCTGTAGACCACCATGTGTTGATAGTAATCACCAGGGTAGTTTTAGTGAGGTAAAAATCCACACTGGAATTTTCTGTAAAAAATTCAGGCGCCTTTTGAACGTGCAGCGACATCTATGACGCCACATAGGAACTAAAATTCGATATCCTGTATCGCGGTATTAGAATTCTCCGCGCGATCAGACCATGTACAACAGCCCCAAAAGCAACAATCGTGCTGTCGGCTGGATGAGACACAACACCCGTCTGTTTGAAAGATCCTCACTTTTTCATGGAGGTTAGCGGAACATTACACTCCACATGCCTCTAAAAAGGTTAACCCTCGATAACAAAAAAAGCTAATATTTATGTTTGATCGATTATTACCTATATCACTTATCTCCAGCTGACTCAAAATATACCAAGTTACCTTTTAATTTTTTTTAATAAACTCAATGCATTTCCACAGACAACTGGCGTAGTCCTGAGTGGTGTAAAGCGGCTACAGTTCAACATAGAGCTGCGCAAGATTGACATCATCCCGCAGCTGAACAGCGTGCCCACTGGCTTGTTCCCTATGCTGTGGCTTGAAGAGGTGATTATATTACTTTACTATATCTTTTTCACTTATTTATGGTACACCTGGGCAATGACCTTTTTCTACTTTTTCTATATTTTCTCTGTATTCTGATTTTAGCAAAGCACTCAATAAGGCATCATACGGGTCGAATGACGTCTACTGTTGGACATAGGCCTCCCACAAGCGTTGCCATAACGTCAGTACCGGTGGTCCTGTGCGTCTCGCATCCATCAGATTCTGGCGATTCTTCGAGCTATGTCGATAACCTTGGTTCTCTTACGGATATCTTAATTTCTTATGCGATCACGCCAGGAAACTCTGAGCATAGCACTTTCCATTACCGTTTAGGTGACTTTAAATATTTTGATAAGGTTCATTGAGAGCGACTTGCAGATCTGTATCACCCTGCGGGCTTTTACTCATGCGGCTAGATGCGTTTTGTAAATTCACGCAGTCACGCACTTATTTCATACAAAATCACGCACGGGACTACGAGACTCAGTGTGCCATACCTTGCGTGTCGCCCCGCACCCACGCGCGTGAGTGCATGTTTCTCCGCATGTAGGCGCGGGATCTGCATGAGCGCGCGTAGATGCATTTTCAGTGTGTTGGACTGTGCGTGTTTTCTATACAAACAGAGAAACGGAGACACACATTCACGCGCTACGCTACGTGGTACGTGGCAGTATAATAACCGCCTTAGGCACAAACTCTCCCATTAAACAAATACGCGTAATATTTGCAAAATAAGGTGCTGATAGGTATATAAAGAACACAAACTGCTTCTGAGGCTTTTACACTCTAAATTTAGCACCGTACAGGGTCGGACTAGTCAGTCTAGTTGGCGTTTGGTAGTCAGGCTTAGGCTAGAGCCGGCTGGTGGGTTGGCTTGAGAGACTTGCTGCAAGCCAAGCGATATGTTGGGTAGGGCCCGAGCCGACTAAGGCCCGGCTCCAGTAATATTCATGTAACATGACAGTTCACACATACTTGACTTTTAGATATGTTACTATTTTTGTGTACAATAAAATTTATTCTATTCTACTACTTGAGAGTTATGACACTAAAAAAACTTTTGAAAACTTCTTAACGATGATAACTTTTAAACGAATGATCTACCAATTTTGGCGTAAATACACATCATTTAATAATTTCTAAAAGATATTAAAAAAAGGAAATTTATATTCAATTTTTTTTGAAGTCTACTCGGTTTATTCGATCAGAATTATCAAAGAATGCGAAAGAGGTGCAATATGTCGTTTCTACGGACAAGCGGCGGAAATGCACACAATAGCGCAACTCGAACGCACACCGCCACGCGGGTTTGTTAGTACAAGTACCGGCACGAATCTTCAGCGCTCGGCGTCAGAGTGGGGATCGCTTTGCGCATTCCATACATTGGCGAGCCAATCGTCGTCGTTGTTAGATACATGCAGCAACCGCAGGAACGAATCACGAGTGATGTTTATGACGCGATGGCGCGGCGAGCCAATCAATGACGCTCCCCGCCCCAGCGTCTCACTTCATACCACTAAATAGGCCCGATATTTGACTTCTGCGCAAGTGAAGGTCAGCGTCAAAGATACGTGCCGGTACTTAGGTATACCCACTCGGATATTTCCGGCCCAGTCCGACCCTGGCACCGTGAAATATAATTCTTAGGAAAACATAAGACCTTTAACAACTCTGAACGTAGTACGTAACGGGAAAAGCCTTTATTCATAATTTGTTTACCTAATTATTTACGTAGGTACATATTTTCGTACTACGCATTTCTAAGAAACAACCACATGTTTTGAGCGTGAAAAGCTCTTAATTTGGCTCCACATAATAATATATATTATTTCAAACAGAAACGTATTGCTAGCTGTTCTGTTTTGTTCGCTCCTTCATAGACATTTTTTTTTTCTAAAATACTTGTCTATCTATAGGTACATAATATTATAAAGAGGTAGTTTGTTTTTTTTTTTTAATGTTTGTAGGAGGGAATCTCTGAAAATACTGGTCCGATTGTTAAAATCGTTTCACATATAGAAAGCTGCTTTATTTCTGAGTGAAATAGGCTATATTTTATGTGAAAATCATGATAAAAATCTATTGAATCATAGACAAGTATTCCTTGAACAATGAGGTTCTGAAGTGGCGACCGAAGGTGGATCGATGACCTGGTGAGAGTCGCGGGAATTTGATGGATGCTAGACGCACATGACCGGTCGCTGCGGCGACACTTGGGGAGGTCTGTGTCCAACAGTAGATGTCGCAAATGATGATGATGTTTTAACGGAAAGTGACATTGAAAGAAGAAAGAAAGAAAAAGAAGAGTTTATTCGCGTCAAACATGGTGCATATCTTAAAACTGGCAGGTAAATAGGATATGCGTCACATCCGCGCAAAACGGTCAGTGCTTAGCGTAATGCTCAGCATAATGCTGGGCCTCATGCAGGATAGAGCAACAGCGCTGATTTTCAGCACTAGCCGTTGTCGACATTCAATGACACTTGTTATCTAGGTTACAAATAATCTAGCTTTATCTCTGTGACACATCTTATCTACCTCACATTTATTTCACGTGAAAGTGAGGTACAGAATATTTTCATCCTAACCATTCATTTATCATGACCTTAGCTTCTGGCGTACGGCCAAGAGTAAATGCAGTCCGTAGGTAGAGGAAGTCGGATGGAAACCAGATGTTATTACATAAATGTAAAAAATGGCTGCCATTCATTCACAAGACGCGACGGAATAGAGCGCATTACGCATCCTGAGAGTTATGAGAATATTTGTTTTCAAGTTACCTATTCTATAGTATACGGGCGTAGTCAAATGGGGTTTTTGGTGGTCCAAACACCCTCCGAAATATTCAAAATTTAATTAAAGTCTGACATAAAATCTGTTTTGAGGTTTTTACACATACCTAGATATGTCATTTTTAGCATATTTTTGTTTTATTTGGGCCCCCCGATGTTAAAACTTGGTTAGGCCTATGCTATAGAACATTTTGATGCAAGTGGAGAAATTTTGCCATAGCAACCGAGGCGGAATGCGCGCAAACCACAAACCGTAGGCGAGGGTGTTATAGAGTCGAGTGCTGCAGTGTCTTCACATGTATCAAACGACGTTTTTTCAATACACGTACGAAGAAATAAATAAATGAGATACGATAAATGCAATAAATTGTTGCGGGGCTAGCACTTTCTCTTTTCCGAACAAGTGCAAAAAATTGTACCTAAATTGCGAGTGCAAAAACGATAGGGATAATAGCGAGTCATGACAAGCTCTGTCGTTAGCTGTTGGTAAACATCATTTACAGTATTTGTTATTTGTTTATTGTGCAAACCTACCACAGTGTTGTCTTTTTAACCCAAAGGTTGACTGGGAGAGAATGCCTTGTTGCATTAAGTCCGCCTATGTACCACTACTGTACATGAAGTTTAAATAAATAAATAAATAAACATATAAATAGGTAAAATATTTGAATGTGTAGGTACATTTTTTGTTAAATGATTCGAAATGGTAATTTGGAGATTTGGTTATTCGAGATCACATGACTACGGCGTGGGGTTACTCGTGGTGGGGTGTTTCTATTAGGTTACAGGGACGTGTTATACGATATTACATTTTTCTGAACCATATTATTCGGGATCGCATGGCTACCGCGTTAAGTGTTTCGTTGTCGCGTGCATTCGTTGTTATCTACGTGTTTCGGATTATTATTCGATATTTCATTTTTCGGAATCATGTATCACACTTTTTTTTTATTGTGGGAAAAATCATGCATTGACAACCCATGCTCTTAGGCGGAGCGGGAGATAGTGTTAGACTCTTACTGACTAAAAGCCCAGCCTGTTCCTTCGTGCCTTTCGTGCCGGGACCGAGCTTCCCTTTCGGATAACCCTGGCCCCAGTAGGCTTCGACCCGGCTGGGCCCCTGCTGTTGCTGACAGCTCCTTGAGGCATCATGTAACACACTCAAAAAATGTTTCATTTTGATAATCATTCTTTATTCTTCCAGGGAGCAACAATCCCAGACTCAATACAGCAGGAACTCCGCGACTCCCACAAACTCCTGGGCTACGTGGAGGTAGCCAGATGGCTGCTCCTCACGGTGGCGATAATAGCGGTCATAGCATCGGCGATGGCGGTAGCGAGAGCCAACGCGATGCTCGCGTGGCCTCGTAATAGCAACTCTGTTAGTTTTATACTGGGACCAAGCGTGACACAGGTTAATAAAGGCAATTGATAGAGGGATGCGTTTTATTTGAATTATTCTTCTTTTTTCATTGTTGATAGGTTCGCGCTTGACCGCTATCTCACCTGATGGAAAGCGACGATGCGGTCGACGATGGGACGCGCTTACCTAGAAAAAACCTATTCACTCTCCACTTAAAGATTCCCGGGGCGTAGCTATCAGGAAACACAGACTCCGGCAAGGGATTCCACTCTTTAGTTGCACGCAATCTTACTTTGAACGTCGTCATGGTAACCCAGCTGGGCAGATGTAGTTGGTGCTATAAGATCGTTACAGGAGCCGACAGCCCCCCTAGCCAAGTTACAACTGTTTCGTTTCGATTTTCTTGCGTCGAACGCCTCAAGTGGGCCACGCCTCTGATTCCTTTGTTCTGACTTCATCTCAACGCGCAGTCACGTGGTCTAGAAAGAAAAGGGAGTTGATGATAGCGTGACAAGTGACAGGACAGAATGGAAGAAAAAAACGTGTTGTGCCGACCCCCAAATAAAACGGAAGAAGAAGATTTCCAGTGGAGTACTCGTATATATAGTGTTTAAGCTTCTTCATCTCCATCTCATCCATTCATTCTGTCGTCTAATAAAACACATCAAATAAAACTCAACAGTTTATTCCACATCAATCGCTATCAGAAGCCGTCCCTCGTCCACTGGACTCGTTGTCGCTGTCCATGGGTTCGTCCACCTCCATCTTCGGCGTCATCTCGCCAACTGTCTTTATGCAGCGAATTGTGTATTTGTTGAAGTCGCAACTGTGGACAAAAAGAGAAGGATTAGACGTTGAGTGAATGTCGCAAGTACACAATACCACATCAGTCATCCTGCATCGCGCAATCAAAGTTCTACGCGCGATTTGAATAAACAGGGTTATTTGAAAAATCTGGGAACCTCTCAGGACTATGTTAAGAACATCATTAAAAACAACTTTTGTTCTATGAGTTTTAAAAAATCATCATACATTGATTTATCAGATTTTCATCCATACTATGCTTACTAATCCTTAATAATATTATAAAAGCGAAAGTAAGTTTGTTTGTTTGTTTGTTACGTCTTCACGCCTAAATGGCAAAAACGATTTTGATGAAACTTGGTACACGGATAGACCATGTCCTGGAATAGGACATAGGATACTTTTTATCCCGGAAGTATGTTCCCAAGGGATATTTTTCTGCTATCACGCTGGTGAAGCCGCTGGGAGCAGCTAGTACAACAATAAAAAAAATTTAATGTTCGAAATGTTACGAAGACTATGCGAAGCAAGCGATAGTACAATAGCGGAGGAAAGCGGGGATCGTGCGCGTTTTGCTGTACCAAATAGAAACAAATGCTTAAAAGTATTCCCGTAGTACGCTGCTACACGAATTTGTAGGTCAAAGCCATTAATCTGTCTGTGCAAGATTCACTCCACTGACACATATTTACATATTCGCACGTGAAAGAAACTACCAGATAATCCGGACAACCCCATTAATTCACCTGTCTACAGAGTGATTCATTGAGACAGGTCAGCGTGGAAAAGTCTGAAACCGTTATGGGCGGCAGATTTTGTTTCTCGATGTTTTGTTTCGCTGCAGATTTTGATCCCCGATGTTTCGTTTCGCTACACATTTTAGAAAAACTAAACTTAATCTATTAAACCCCAAGAGTTCGCTCTGTCATTGTCTTTCTCTTGTGTCTTTCATTACGGTATTCGTAAGGTTAAAATGTTAGTGACGGGTTGATATAATTATTATGAAATGGCGCATCATCATGTGATGGATTTTAAATTGTCTTATTTAATCGTAGTGTTACTAACTTCTGCCAGCAGCTTCACCCGCGTGAAGTTAGATTTTTCCAAACAAACCATGGACACCCGTCTCTTGGCTTTAGGGGAAAATTAAAAAAAAAACTTCTTAATACTCGCCTACATCATAAAAGGAAACCTTGTGCAAAAAAAAACGGCAAAATTTTTTGGATAAACAGGTTTCTATTGAGATCAAATCATAAGTAAAACTAATCCAGCAAAGAACCCTGAACATCTGCTATTTTACGTGAACTTTATCCCTTCATATTGTACTTGCTCATAAATTTAAAGTCATCAAATATATCAATTATAATTTATTTAAATGTAATAAAGATTTAGAATGACAATTTTTTCCCAAAACTATATTTTTATGTTTTTAAAAATACACGTATTCCCTGGAACAAATTTTGTAAAATATTCGAGAGAATGACAGAATTACCGAATGCCAAAAGAGCATTCAGGTGCAATCAAACATCGCATTGGATTGCGTTAAATGAACCACATGAACAACCTTTTGAACCACGCTCAGGTTGACAACAGAAGGGTTGTGAAGGACTCTCTTAATGAGATAACCACACGTTATATCATGCAATCTAAAGTTACGAAATAGAAATCACACTGTTATCAGACAAGATGACGGATTGCTCGAGCACATCACTAAGTACCACATGGCCTTGATTTAGTTCTTTGACGTAGAGATAAACAGCTGACGACCTTATCAATCTCTACGGAACATTTTGTAACTAAAACATTTGTGAAGTCTATATGAATTTTCTGGAGAATCTGGACGACTATAAATTACGGAACAAGAAAAATAAAAAAATATTACTAAGCTATGTGTAGGGTTATTTGTAAAACACTGGCAACCTTCCAGGACGATGTTACTAACATCGTAAACAACAACTTTTGTTGTATGACTTTTAAAAATGTATCATATTTTAGTTCATTAGATTTTTATGCAAAAATAAAATATTCAAATTGAACGCTCTGAATATTATGAAGTCTATGCCAAGCAAGCGATTGTACTATAGCTGAGGTGAGCGAGGATCAGGCGGCGGGGGTGCTTGATGCGCTTGCGTCGCATCATACAGACAGTTGAAATGTGTTATTATATGGAGCAACGAAATCTTGAAGATTTTTTTAGTAAATGAATGAATGTTTTGTAAAAAGTCATAAAACAAAAGTTTATGAAGTTAGTAATACAGTCCTGCAAGGTTGTTAGTGTTTTACAAATAACCCTGTATAAATCCCTCACTGGGGTTTAGGATTAAAACTTAGCAACATTCGTTTCGTTCGGAATTTAACATGCCACTCTCGACTTTAAGACATTGCTTTATCCCCTAGTCACATAATCTACAATTTTGCGCGTATGAAAAGCTACATTTTGACTTACCTCTTTGAAAAATACGTTTGGTTTAGTCGAGATAATAAATAGAAGAGTTCTTTGGCATCGAACATTTCTTTTTGCTTTTATCTTTTTCACTCTTTCTACTTTTACTTTGACAAGGTACTACGGATGGAGCTCTGAAAGAGACGCCAGTTGAAATTTTACGTTTTTAATTCCAGCTTAAAATGCAGAAATCCTACTTTTCTTACTTTTTTCTATCTGTATATAATGGAACAGATCTGAATAGCCAAATGTCTTTTGTGGATTTATAACTTATTTTTAAAAAAAATTCAAAAGTGTAAGTTTTATTTTTAGCTGTTTTTTATAGATGGAAATCATCCAGGTACTTCTCCCCTACTCCAAGGCGGAGTGGGAGGATGTTTTAAAGTTTTACTGACTAAAACCACACCTATATCCCTTTGTGTTCTGTTGCTCTTTGCGTTTCAGAAAAACGAATTTCCCTTTCATAAGTCAACCCATGGTCCCATGTAGGCTTCAGCTCTACTGGCCCCATGGTTTTGCTGACATACCGCGACCCTGGAACGCAAAAGGCAATTGAAGGAACACAGGTGGGTTTTAGTTAGTAAAAGTTTGATACTTCCTCTCGGCTCCACCCAGAGCACGAGAAGTTATTTGATGATTTTCACACCTCAAAAAAAAGGTTCCATAGTTAGCTGAGTTTATTTGCTCACGCGAATCGGTAGTAACTGATTTTTATCATCACGTGCAAATTGGAAAAGTCAACGGACAAGACACGTGAAGTACTGGAAGACCTTGAGACTTATCAAGAGATATGGGTAAATCGGTTTATAGGATTCAGTTTATTTTTTACTACATACTCGTGCTTGCTGTTAGATCTTGGTAGAGAATTATATTTATTTTTAACAGCTTAGTAATATAGGTAAAGGTTAGTGATATAAGTTAAAAATCTTTTTAATCTATACAACATAATTTTTACTATATCGACGATGAAGTGACAAGAACCTTTATCTACCAGAACATAATTTTGTTATTGTGTTAGTTCATTAGGTGATCTTGTCAGCAAATTGGATGCATACTTGCTTAATAGTTATTGTCAGTTATAGTTAGCTCGTTAAAAAATAAGATATAAAATTAGCTGCTTTTGCCAGCTCACGCAAACGATTATTTAAAGTCTATCTACGTAAAAAAATAAAATCCCAAAAATGTCACTTAGGAGTTCTTGTCACTTCATCGTCGATATGTGAAACCTGAATATAGTTTGTTCAGAATCAGTAACTAAATCGATTCCAATATTTTTTATACCATTCAATATTTAAAAAGGTCACAAGTTGAACATTACCGACATTGGGTACAAAACAGGACACGACAAATCATAGCGGGCATTAAGAGCCAGCGTATAGCGCGGAAGCAAAACAACCCCTCAGACGCCCGGGTGGCCTGGTGATCATGTATCTTTATGTCGCCAACCAAATACCATAACTGTCTTATAACTTTGTAATTTCATCATAATACAGTTTTAAATTTTGTACATAGATCCTTTATATAAAAATACTAGAAACGTGATCCAGGTTTCGCATTTACTAAAAATAGGTTGTATACATATAGAAAATCACCTAGAAAACGAAGCATCGACACAAATGCAACGTTAAATACAGACAAAACACATTCCTCACACATACTCACAACAGCTCAAACAGACGTCAAGAAGATCCTTTATTTAATACGCAAATATCTGCAAACTAGAACAGAAATTAGAACCTAGGCTACAAATCAATTTGATTTACGATATTGGTAAACCCAGATTTTATAAAGTGGAAAGCCTGAATGATTAATACATTCGTTTGAAGATCCATTTATTTTCTACCTAAGTATTATCCAATAGTCTGCTTCTTATCTCCTGAAGGATATCTCCTCATTTGACAAGTCCTCGTAACCTAATTCAAAATTTTCTCACACTTATTTCAGACAGTAGAAAAATATGCCTAAGAAAGATGTTCCAAGGATAAAAATGTCCTGTGATATTCTAGGACAAGGTCTACAGTTGTTTCAAATTTCATTCAAATTCGATTGATAGTAAAAAAAAAATAACAAACACACACGCATACATAATACATATAAAGTTTCTTTTTAATAAAAAAAATAGGGGTTATGTAAATTATGAAATTAGTAAAAGCCTAAATTGATCTGGGTTAAGTGTCAATTATAGGTTTGTATACTCTGTGTATCAGTAATTTAAAAATGAATTAATACTGCTTCAACTACTTAAGCGTGAACACGTAATAGGCTAGAGTTCCCATATCTAAATTATTAGGTTCTACTAGCAACTTCACCATCATAAACGTAAAAAAAGTATAGCCTATGTCACTCAGTCATAAAGTAGCATTCTACCGGTGAAAGAACCTACAAACAAATTTTAACTCGATAGCATAGCTTGTATAGCATAATCAGCCTTATAATGTTCCCACAGCAGGGACTCAGGCCTCCTCTCAAGGAGAGGGAATGGGCCGTACCGTACTCTTCCACGCAGGCCCATTGCGGCTTGGTGAATGTTTTATTTTCTATGGTTCTAGGACATGCCGGTTTCCTCACGATGTTTTTATTCGCCGTTTTGAGAGCAGTAATGATGAAATAAATCGTAATTCAACTCGTAAGTAGGAGTCGTTTAATATTACTATGGATTTATGTCAGTAAAACAATTTAAAAAGTTAATGTTTGACGGATATTATTAACCGACTTCTAAAAAAAAGGAGGAGGTTCTCAATTCGGATGTTTGTATTTTTTTTTAATGTTTGTTCGCGCATAACTTCGTCGCTTGCCAACCGATTTGAAAAAAAATTGGATAGGTTTTTTAGTGAAGTCGCGTATTTTTGTTTTTATTTATAGGTTTTTTTTTACTTTAAAAATCATGTTGTAGACACATCAAACCAACGTGTGGAAGATAAATTGTTTGGTATCTAGAAGGTATCATTGTTCCGGATGGTCTATCAACAAGTTTTTATAATAGTTTTAACAATGGCTATTCGTACACAAATTCGCGGATATGACATTGAAATTATGAGTCAGCGGCGAAATACAATGGCATTCCTATGGACTGCAGATTAGCCACGACCTTTCATGGTCACCATGAAAATTTACAATAGGCTCAAAGCTGAAAACATATAAGACTTACTGGCATAAGTCATGAACAACCATATAATGTACCCACTACTAGGGGGGGTGCCGGGCGCCGTGAGACCGGACCGGGAGGTGAGACTGGTCATCTCTTAGCTGCCAGTGGCTTAATTCAGTTTCTATCTTTTAATTATTTTTTAATTTTTATTGTATTATCTACATTGTGCTCACATAATAGAAGCAACAAGAAATAATGTAACCAAACGTTATATGTAACACATAATATGATTTAAAAGAGTGTCCATGGAGTTACTTGCGCGTTCTTCTCCATAGAGATCTACGCTTTGGAACGTGCAATTTAGCTTCACTTTTCTTGGACTGAACGACATTTCGACTATTCAAAAATGCCTACATTTGGTCTGCTGTTTTATTTTTTAGTTGTTTCCCAGTATGAATCGTGTCTTTGATTGATAGTTTACAGAATCGAAGACAGGGCTTCATATTGCTAGCGAGATTATCGGGAAAAAATGTTTGACAAAATATTGGATAGAATTCACTGCTGTCAGTTTCATGTTTTACAGAGTATTTTATTTAAGAGGGCCCGTCCCGGTTCGTTCTATCGTCAACGTGAGCATATGGTTTAAAAGCTTGTCTTTTCATCCAAGGTAATCCAACACAATTTTTGACAAAGAAGAAACGCGAAAAAAGAGAGGTAACGCCTGAACGCTCTGTTAGCATTCGGTAACTTCCGTCACTCACTCCAATATTTCACAAAACTTGTTCCTAAGTGAACATGCTCCCGGAATGAAATTTAACATCTTCCAGTCTACTCCTGGTTGCCTGGAAGATATCACGGAATGCGATAAGGCCGCCCATTGTATCTGTACAATAAAGTATGTAATAAACTAGCTTTATCCAGAAAATATAGGCCTATGTTACTTAGTGATAAAGTAAAGTAGAGTTTTGTAAAATAATGGAGTGAGTGACGGAAGTTACCGAATGCTAACAGAGCGTTCAAGTCACTCACTCCAATATTTCACAAAACTTGTTCCAGATAATACACGTTTTTTTTTAAACCATATAAGCTTTTGGAAAAAAAACAGAGAATCAACTCTCAATATTTTTCTCAAAATAAATGAATAAGGTTTCCATTTTTATATTTTTTATATTATGAAGGGCCAATTTTCACGTGAAGTTTGAGAAAAATATAGATTTTCAGAGGTCTTTACTGGATTAATTTTACACCTATCTATGTTTTGATTTCAATAGAAACTTAGATAATGTCCACAACATATCTGCGTGCTTCCAAAATACCTAGAGAAAGATGTGTAAGAACGTCAATATAAGGTAAAAGTTGTAGGAATAGCACCATGGGTTGGGCGCTCTTAAGAGCGTTTCTCCTAATGCTTTTTTAGTCTTCACTCCAAAATAAAGATCCAAAAATACATATTTTGATCTAATATGGATGGATTTTGAATGTTTTCTTTTCTTTGGACTTTATAATATTAATGTGATATTAGTAACCTATTTTATAAAATATCGAAAAAAGAAAAAAAAAGTAACGCAATTGATACGAGTCCATAACCCAGTTTTAAACGTTTCACATTAAATGTTATCGTTCGGAAGTCTGGACTCAATCTAGAGAATTAAATTACCGCAGACATGACAAGTGGATCTCATTACGCAATAACATCTGCTGCCATGGCCGTCGCCTGTAAATGACGTCATTTTACCTCGACTTAGTAATTTTTCTCACGGAAATAGAAACTACTAGTTTCAGCCAGCGGAATCGCCTGCGTAAACATAAAGTATTATTTTCTAAGTAAATATTTTCCAGAGATGAAAGCTAACATCATCCAGTCCATTCCTGGTTGCCTGGAAGAGAACGCGGAATGCGATAAGGCCGCTCATTGTATCTGTTTTAGATACAAGTTTTTCTTGGTGTAAGGACAATAAAGTATATAATAAGCTAGCTTTTGCCAGCGACTTCGTCCGCATGAAAATAGATAATAATAGACCTCTGTTACTAGGTGATAAATGAAGATAGTAGATAGTTTTCAGAGTTTCGAAAATCGGTCCAGTCGTTTTTGAGTTATATCGTTACATACAAACAAAAAATCAAATCAGGTCAGATTTGATTTTTTTTATTGTTTATAATATTATAGCACAATAAATTTTAGAAGTACCGTTTGATATTTCACACTTATCTATAAAAATAGCTTTGTATAGGCGTAACTCGCACAATTTCTATTATCGTCCTTTAGCTTACAACACCGCTCAAGTTGAAAATTGGCGGTTTTCACATTTGAATATCTTTAGATGGAGCTGCTCATTGCACGTCTAACCATTGGTCATATGATATAGATTTCGGCCAATCCGAAGCCGTAATTCGAAAAGTAGTGACAGCGCACATGTCGGCCGGCCTATCAACGCCGCACAGTTTTTTTCGTCTCCTGTAAAGTTGGTAAAATTGACTTATGCGGTGTTGTTAGCTAAGGGACGTTATCTTCCGTAAAACCATTGAATTATGAAGCTATTTTTTATTTAGAACATATCATTTTTTTTATAATGAAATTAAAATGTACTACGTGTAGAACTGTCAAACGGTACTTCTTAGAGGCTTTAGTTCAGATAAATAAATAAATTATCATCATAATTTCAGCCGAAACATGTTCATTGCTGGACATGGGACCTTTTCCAAGAGTCGCCACAACAACCGGTCCTATTTGTCTCGCATCCATCAATAGTCCTCGAGGTACTCCACGACGGCTGGTTCGAGATCGCACGAGAGAAGCATGTTTGGAACGGCTTGGGGGAGGCATTTGCACAGCATTTGGAAAGTGAAGAAACTAGGGATCTGAGGAAGAAAATGAGATACTTACATCTTACTAATTTGTGAGTACTTGACGGTTAGTACTTTCTCTAGAGCCAGCAACACACTGGGCGGGAACTTCCTCCTCTTGACGGAGACTATGGCCTTCACCCACAGCAGCAGGTGCTCCAAGTGTCGGCTGTCTTCTAGCAGGCGAGCTAGCGAGTTCAGAAGCCGGTCCGCGTAGTCATCGTCTAGATTGGCTACTGTTAGGTTTACTGGGGGAGAGAAGAGTGTTATTAGTCACAAAATTCTGTGAAAATAATTGTACATTATGATATAAGTGTTCAATGCTGGTGAGGAATTGTAAAGAAAAATATATGAAAAATCAGTTTTATTTTTTAGTGGTAAAATATAAATCTATTCGATTATAGTACATTTTTTTGAGAACAAAGAGGCAAGTGTCGACAGTAACCATCAATAGTCACGTGTATCATAGGACATGTTTCAACATACTTATGAAAAAAAAATTTAACTAATATAGTTGTAGAGTAACTTTAGCTGTGATTTTTTGTAAAAATATATATATATATATATATTTCAGACTAATTTCAGTGTCCATATTATGTTAGTGACTCACACTCACTTTTATGATATGACGGTATTGTTTGGTAGTATGTGTGTCGAAATTACTTTTCGTACAGGTACACTTCTTTTTTTATTTCTATAAACTAGTGCTTACTGTCATTGGCCGGTACTGCCTCCACACACTGTTGTATGACTGTGTGCTCGTTCAGTTGTATGGCGGCTACCAGTGCGGAGCCCCACGATTGTTCCAATAAGAGTTGTTTGACTGCATACGGTGTTGATCCAGCTTCCAGACGGAATGGCCTGGTAAAACAAAATAGTTGTTACAAGATTTGTTAGAAAAAAATCAGGAAAAAAATCTTTTTGGTCTGTGAGTTTGTCCGAAAGAGTTATGGTTACCCTAGAACACAAAGATGGAAAACTGGTAGATTTTAGTCAGTGGTGTTGGACTCACTTTCTTTCGCTTCACACAGATAGCATAATCACATTTTTTTTCTACGAATATATAGAGACAATGTGATCATTCTTGGCTTTTTGATTAGCAACAATAAGACGTAACCACAAAATATGATGATTTCCCACCTTAAAACAAAAGATACTTAGCTTTTGTTTTAAGGTGGGACATCGTCCAATAACTTCTCCCGCTCTAGGGCGAAGCGCGAAGGTGTGTCAGGCTATTACTAATTAAAACCAACTCTTTATGTTGCTTTTTTGCCTGGCGTTCCAGGACCCCAGGTTTCTCTTTCGGAGCCCAACCCATAGCCCCAGTAGGCTTCGGCCCTGCTGGGTCCCTACAGTTTTGCTGAGATTTCTTTTAGGCGCACGTGGAACATTGCACGCCGTCGACGACTTGGGCTCGGTTCGGACAATTACAGGATGACCGGGCGGCGAGCTGCCTATTGCTCGTCGACCGTACGTCAACGAAATATTGAGTACCTGAAGGTTCCATCGATGCCGGCGTTTTGGCTGTATATCAGAAGACCTTCTGTAGCGGCGACTGCGAAACTGTCTCCGGTTGGAGAAAACCTGACGCAGTGGACTCGCACCTACGAAAAAAATATTGATATAATTCATGAAAATAGATTACAAAGGTTTACATTTATTTTCATCTAGAAATGCACCAAAAAAGGAATCTTAATTCCACCCAGTCCGTTTTACCAACGGTCCACCAGGCGGACGACAATGCACCACCAATACATGGTGGACATCCCACCCATAAGCACAAAATCGTTTTAAAAACACATTCATTGTGCGTACAGCTAAGGAGTCCACAGACTCCGGAATGGAATTCTCTTCCGGAGTCTGTGTTCTCCGATAACTATAACATAATAGTATTTAAGTCTAGAGTGAATAGATTACTTCTAGGCAGCCTTAATCCATCGTCGACACATGACATGAGTGGCCATTGCTTACCAAGCATCAGCTTGCTTGCATCAGGTAAGTGATTCGAATGGTCATCGCTTACCTACCTACCTCACCCGATTCTGAGATAGTGGTCAAGTGCGAGTCTATTAATAATATAAAAATTTAGCCAAATAAATTACGCCTTTATTTTGCTTTAAGAGTTGAATAACAGAGACGCCCATAGAACATGTAGATGATTAAATATAAAAAAGAATGAACCTACCTCAGGCTTGACCCTCCTGTCGGCCATGTCCCCCTCCCGCACTCCCGGCAGCCGCACGTTGACGTCTCCACCCTCCAAGTCACCTCTTTCCTCTACCAGCGCCATGTTGCCGAACTCAGTCATCAGTCGACGGTTTATGAAGTCCTAGTAACGGAAAGGTTATTATGATATAACAAGTGTTGCAATTGTTAATAAATAAGTTTTTTTAGTTTAACAAAGACCACAGAACAGGATAAGCTACTGAAGTAAATGTTATTATGACAATGTCATCACAATGATAATGTCATTACAGTGACAATGTCATCACAGTGACAATGTCATCACAATGATAATGCCATCACAGTGACAATGTCATCACAATGATAATGCCATCACAGTGACAATGCCATCACAGTGACAATGACATCGCAAAGATAATGGTATCACAATGACAATGTCATCACAATGATAATGCCATCACAGTGACAATGTCATCGCAATGATAATGTCATCACAATGACAATGTCAATGACAAGGCGCGCCAACGCTGTGTCTTCTGATGTTGCTTTCACCACTCCAGAACCTTTCGTCCGCATCGACATTCTGTTCTGTTAGCAATGTCCACTACCCGTTAGCAATGTCCTTACTAGACTTTGGTATTTTTTCGGGCCATGTCAGTAACTTTGGTTGCCCTATGGACATCTTCATTCCTACCTTCATACTATGTAAGGATTACTCCAAATAATATTGACATTCGTTACACTTACATTAACAGCATCCAGGGACCTATTCTGCGTGATAACAAACTTCTTGATAAGGATAGATTCCTTCACACTGTACAGACAGACGTGTTTGGAGTTGCCACCGCCCAAGATGCAGGAACCATCAGCTGAGTAGCATATAGTTGTGAATGCTCTGGAAATAAATGGTTCATATTTAGTTATCATCATAATCTAACGAAGTGGTGAAGAACAATCCAAATAAATATCAACCTTGAATGAAATGAAATAAAGTTGAAAATTAATCATATTTCAGTAGCCTGATAGTGCTTCAAAGCAAAAAGAAAGGAGCGTCACTGGTAAGAGTCAGATACTCATTGTAATTTTACTGCTCTCACAGGTTCGGCACATCTAAATAATCACCAGTTTGGCTATTCTTAAGGTGAAAAACCCTCACACAATGTTTATATCGTCAGACGAGGTGACTTTCCTAGTCACCTCGTCACCTCGCAGGAGTAAATATGAACAAAACTTGGATTTTCACTATGGTATATTATATATCTCTCTGCAAACATCTGGAAAGGTTTAGGAGAGGCCTATGCCGCAGAGGCGAATACTACCAGCATACTAGAGTAAACTTATAAACAGTATTAATTATTTAAGTGTTCTAAAGTTTTTTTTTATTTGAGTAAACAAAAAAGAAATGTAAACTCAATTTAATGTAGTAAGTAAATAAAGGCTATTTTTATTTTATTTTATTTATATCATGGAGTTCTTCCAAAGTATCGATTTTTATTGTAATTAATTAATAAATAGAAGGAAAAACCTTTAAATTACGAGAAAATCCCCTCTAAACTTTTGTTCCTTTTCACCCATATGTTTTTTTGCAATGTAACAACTGGGCTGCCAGATTTTTTGTCAGAATCTCAAAGCGAACCGTCCAGACTTCCAGATCTTTGCTGTCTATACATTGAACTATTTAATGAGCCACACTTACTTAGTCTTGAGCATCGTCTCTGGCGTGATGAGGTCAGTCTCAGCGCGGCCCGAGCCGAGGTCGTTCCTGCCTTCGATGCTGCCCGTCTGGTCACCCGTCGTCGTGTTGAAGAATGTAATGTTGCCGTCTAGAGATGATACTGCTATCTGGTGGAGAAATGAAATGATTTAATAACACTGCATAGTCGGCCTTATAATTTTCCCACTGTTGGGACTCAGGCCTCCTCTCTAGGAGGAAAGGAATGGGTCGTAAGCCACCACGCGGGCCCAGTGCAGATTGGTGGATGTCACATGTCTTCGAATTTTTGGTCCTAGGACATGCCGGTTTCCTCACGATGATTTCTTTCATTGTTTTGAGAGTAGTTGTTATAAAATAAATTACATAAAGTAATGCGCCTGACTGGGTTTGAACCCGCGAAATACAACTTGAAAGTCGGGGCCGTTTCCACTCAGCCACCACTGCACTGCTACCAGTTGTTGTGGAGAAGTAAGTGTAAATACCTTTGCAGTTATTTTGATGGTTTGTTTTAACCTAACACAGAGCAGTTAGGTAGGTAGGTAAGTACCACGGTGGCCTACGACCCAGCGCCGAGAAAACGATTTTGTGGCCATGTAATATTTTGACAATTTACATAAGGTATTTATCGCCGCTAAAATTACCCGCACATTAAAAAAACAGCAAAAAAAAACACATTTGTTGTTAGTATTTTTTTGTTATAGCGGCAACTGAAACACATCACCATCATCTGTGACTTTTCCAACTGTCTAGCTATCAGGATTCATGAGATACAGCCTGGTGACAGACAGACGGACAGTGAAGTCTTAGTAATAGGATCCCGTTTTTAACCTTAGAATACGGAACTCTAAAAGCAAATAGTGAAATCACATTTATTATGCGTACAGTTAAGGAGTGGAATTCCCTGCCAGAGCCTGTGTTTCCTGATAGCTTTAACTTAGGGGTCTTTAAGTCAAGAGTGAATAGGTTACTTCTAAGCAAGCGTGCTCCATCGTCGACCACATCATCGCTTAACATCATGTGAGATGGTCAACCGCGAAAAAAACCCTATCAAAAATTACAAAAATAACTCACTTCTTCACCATCTGGCCTAAACGCAACCTGTAGACCGTCCGACGTAAGTTGAATTGTCTCACAGTCGGCACTGCTTTCAATGGCGTTCCATATTCGAATGGTTTTATCCCAACTGGCTGACACGAGGCGGGAGCTAGCGAGCGTGGGGCTGAACGTCACGCACGACACTGGCGCTTCATGGCCCCCTAGTACCTGCGGAGAGGATTGTCATGTTAGAGAAATAATCTTGTAAAATATCATCATCATTCCAACCGAAACATCTACCACCCAAATGTCGCCACAACGGCCGGTCCTGTGCGTCTAGCATCGATCGGATTCCCGCAACCCTCATTAAGTCATCGATCCACCTTGTGGGAGGCCTTTCAACGCTGAGTCTTCCGGTACGCAATTGTCCACTCCAGAACCTTTCGCCATCCCCATTGGCCATCTATGCAGCGAGCGATGTGCCCTGCCCTGCTTTTGGCGATTCTTCGGGCTATGTCGGTAACCTTGGTTCTACTGCAGATGTCTTTATTCCTAATTCGATCACGCAAAGAAACTCCGAGCCCTTTCCATAGCCGGTTGATATGCAATTTACTTTTGTATGTCAGTGAAGTAACATAACTTTTTTTTTAAATTGTGATAGGCAGCGCGATTGTTCGAAAAAGTTTTCGCGGCCCTGGTTTTAGATGTAAACATTGGTCTGGTGTGAATATTCACCCTACGCGTGTGTGTAGTGTTAACAATAGTTTAATCAGTGTTTTATACTCACATCCAAAAGCTTGCCAAACTTGATAGACCACAAGAATATCTCAAAGACATCCTGTCCGCCCGCCGCACACAATTCACTGCTCGAGTCCAACGCGACGCAACTGAACTGGACCAGACTCGGAGACGTTAGCGTGCGGAAGTTACGGTATCTGAAAGTGAGCGTTATGTTCATTGGTTTTAGGTTGAATTTTAATTGTCACTAAAATATTTTGGCAGTTTGACACGGTAAAAGAAAGTAAGCTTTATATTGAGTGAAGTCAGGTCCGGTTTTGATTGCAATTACACTGATTTAAAAAAAAAACTATATCAAAGTACACAATACGCATCTATGAAGCTACCCTTCAGTGGACAGTAGGCTGTACAGTTAAGTTGTGGTTTCATTGCAATCCTGGTGCTGCTCAGTGGCAACGAGAACGAAATTGCCAAGTTTGTTAAATTTTATTGATCCCTCCTAGTTGCGTCCTTTTCCTCAATTTTGAGGGTCGTGGCTTCCCTGTTTAATGTTCATCACTTTAATTTTTTTGATGTTTCTCCATTTATTCCTGTCTCTGGCGGTGTGAGCGGCCTTGTATACATTGTAGGCAAGAGCGGTGAGGATCTGGTCGGACCAACGTATGTATTGAAGCTGTTACAACTATTTATTTAACCAGACCCTGCAAGTATTTACTGAGTAACTCACCTAGTTAAATCATAGCACCTCACCGTCCCATCCAAACTGGCTGACACAAAGAACTTCTTATTGGCACTGAAGGTAATACTCGTCACCGTCGACTTATGTTCATTGAAGGTGACGAAACAGAAGCCATTGGTCGTGTTCCACACTTTGACCTTGCCGTCGTAACCCCCCGTGACTATGTACAGTCCGTCCGGGGAGTAGGCGAGGCAGGTCATGTCGAGGGAGTGGCCTTGTTGCTTCATTACGTATTGTTCACCTGCGAAAAGGAACTTTGTGTTAAGAAGTATAAGGTTTGTAATCGTATGACTAAATTTAAAGGATTTTTTATTGTTGATAGGTTCGCACTTGACCGCTATCTCACCTGATGGAAAGTGATGTGATTTACTTCTAAAATAACTCATCCACGAAATCATGCAATAGGAACTTTATACATTTATACATGCAAGGAAATGGGAAGATAAGACTGTAAGTACCCTATGAATTTTAGTTGCCTTGAGTGTCGAAATATACGTTTTTTGTAACATAAGCGGTTATTTTTTTTTATGTTAACTTAGAAATTTGTTTTTCATAGCTTCAAGGGACCGCAGACCTAAATATGTGGTTTTAATTTCAACTCGATACCTTCCCGAGAGAAAGAGTCTTGACTCTTGACAGACAGACAGACGGACGAACAGAAGGACAACAAAATGATCCTATAAGGGTTCCGTTTTTTCCTTTTGAGGTACGGAACCCTGAAAAAGGAAATTTCAACTTACTCTGCCATTCCCAAACCAGCAGTTGTCCGATGTTAGGACAGCCGAACGCTATCCAATCCCCGGGCGAAGATATGGCAATGCTGCTGATCCTGTGTTCTGATATGCTCAGTGTGTGAATGAGATTCACATCCGGCATCTCATGTAGGAAGAATATGCCGGTGGAAAAACCTGTAACAGAAAATTTGAAGTGAGATTTTAAGAGGATCCTTCTCCACTCGCTTATCGTAAACATCGAAAATGGTTTAAAAGCTTGTTACTTCATTTAATGCAATCCAACGCGATGTTTGACGAAAAAGCAACGCAAAAGAAGAGAGATAACGCCTGGAAACTCTGTTAGTATTCAGTAATTCCGAGATTTACTCGAAAATTTCACAAAACTTGCTCCAGGAAATAGCTGTTTTTTTTTTAATCATTAAAAGTTTTTGGGAAAAGTTGTCGTCATTTAGAATCTTAATAAAATTTGCAAGATCTCTAGAGGATTACTTTTTTGACTTTTTTAATTTTTAGGCAAATTATGAAGTGTCAAAGTTCATACAAAATAGGACATTTTCAGAGGTTTTTACTGGATTAGTTTTACACAAATTTAGAAATTGGTTTCTTTAGAAACCTATATAATATCCACAAGATACTGTTTTTCCAAAATATCTAATGAAAAGTGTGTAATAACGTCATAATCAGTTATGAGCGGTTGTATGAAAAACAGTAAAAATGTGAGTCGTGATGCACCACCTTACGTAAAAAAAATCACGGCCGAAGGCGAGTTGGATTCGCGCACCACGCACAAAAGTAATATTTTTTGGATATTTACATACTTACTTATGTATAGTTACGTATCAGTGGCAACATTAAAAGTTCAGTTTAGCCAAAAGTCATGCAGTCAAGCTAGCAAAAAAAAAAACTAGCCTTGATTAATTTTTAACGTAAAAAATCTAGTCATTTCATTTTCCAATTCTAACGATTTTTTGTGAAATTTAGACCGGACATTAGCTTGATTTCACAAAACTTAGTAAATTATTTCGCCAGTATATAATTATCACGCTGACATAATTATGACACTTAATCATTTCCTCAACAATTTCCTCACCGTTGTTCTTTTATGATTTCCTTGAGATCGTCAAAATATACGGCAGAAACGAGCTCATCTTTAGATTGTGTTAACTTGAGTTTTATTTTTTGACTGCTCCAAGGAGTAGCAGACAGGGGTAAGGGGGCATTTGATATTCTCTATTAATCTCAGGTTATTCCTACAAATACCTAAACAACTCCTACCCCTCTGGATGGAGCGAGAGAGAGTTTGAGACGAACATAATATTTATTATTATTACGAGTTTTGTATATATGTTTATATGTTTACCCCAGTCCGTGCTTCACTGCGGGGTGCAGGCACGCTTGGCGCATTTTGTACTTTTGTTATTTTTTATTTTGTGTTTACAGCTGTGTCTGTTTCGAATAAAAGTATTTCTATTCTATTTGCATTCCAGGGTCATGGTAACTCTTCCTACCGATCCCGCAACCTAGGCTGTTGCCTCTCCTACATACCTGTGACCAACATCTTGGTTTCCCGATGATACTGCGCAGCCGTCAACTTGACCTTATGATGTGCCTTCCGTATTTCATCTCCTATGTAATGCCTGCCCAACTTCTTGTATAGTAACCGTTTACTGTCTTCCGTTTTAATTTCCTTTTCAGCAGGATCTGGTTCATTATCGCTTTCCTGGAATTCAATACTTCTTTAACTGCGAACACAAACCAGCCTCGACGACTTGATTAGGCACGTGGACGCGGTAAATGTCTTCGTCGCTTACTCGCTTTAGTGGAATTTAACACGCCGAACATGACCGATCACAGTGCGAGAGCTCCCGAATGAAGTTTCGGTTTCGGCGGCAAACCTGCCGAAACCGAAACTTGTTTTTTTGCCAAAACTCAACCGAAACGACCTTTCAGCCGGACACTAATGCCGAAATTCGGTTTTGGTCGTAAAACCCAGTTCCGGACGGGACGCTAACACTAGTCAATATCGTAGACAAACGGATGAACGCGAGCGCACTACGTAACGACTGTCAAAAGAAAAACAGACAACATAAACATTATGCAAATAATACTTACATATTCCTTATCCTTTTCAATAACCGCCTTCTCATCCACCTCATCCTCACTCTCTTCATTCTTCACCATCTTTCGTTTCTTACGGTGGGATATCTGAACATCGGACACCACCAGATCATCTAAATCAATGTTAGCCTCCCACAAACAAACCTGACCATTTCTACTGACAGTTATCAAATCTAAGCTCTTCTTCTCGAAGAAAACTCCGACTATCTTATCCGTATGACCGCTAAGTGAATACATGCTCAAGTTGTCTAAATAGTCTATGGTGTAGATTTTGGTTGTTGTGTCTTTGGATCCCACAGCAAGGAGTTTGGAGCAAGGAGACCAGTCTAAGCAGGTTACTTCGTCTCTGGCCTTTTTGAAGACTCGTTTCATGACAAATGAGCGAAATTCGCCAGTAAATGTGCATGGTGCTGTCATTATGAATACTGGAATAGAAATTATAAAACTAAGATTTAATTAATTTAATGGGTACAGGGTTATTTGTAAAACACTGGCAACCTCTCAGGACACAACTTTTTTTATGACTTTTAAAAATACACCATATTTTTGTTTATCAGATTTTCATACAAAAATATTTAAATTGAACATTCTAAATATTACGAAGTCTACGCAAAGCAAGCGATACTACAATAGCGGCGGGGAACGGGGATCGAGCGGCGGAGGTGCTTGATGCGCTTGCATCGCGTCATACAGATGTAGGTCGCTATAGCAAAATACAGAGTCGAAATGTGTTAGATAGAACAACGAAATCTTGAAGGTTTGTTTTTCGTAAAAGTAATATGTTTTGTAATAAGTCATAGAACAAAAGTTGTTGTTTATGATGTTAGTAATACAGGCCTGCAAGGTTGTTAGTGTTTTACAAATAACCCTATATACTATGTTGTAATTAGTCATAACATTGTAATTAAAGAAAATTAATAACATAAAACATCACATAATTACCTATATCATCGCAGCATGCAGCAAAATATTTGCCATCCGGACTAAACTTGACAGCGTTCACCTGCTGTTTGAACTTGTACTTGTGTATCACTGTACAAGTCAGCAGGCTGATCATCTGGGCTTCACCCTCTGGAAAAACAGAACAAGGCTTTTTTTTAAATATGGATAACGTAGGAGCAATCTATGTTGCGAAAGTCACTGTGTCGTTTTCGAATTTATGAAAGAAAAATGCGTTATTCCGCGAGCCCACGTCTTCGGTGGCCGGAAATCTGATGCGGTCGGCCTCCTCCTTTGCTAGCATTACAGCTTCGCAGAAGGAGGCGACCACCTGCCATTCCTCCTCGCTTCGGACCATGGCCTCGACCAAGGCCCGGATTCTATTAAAGCTGACATGCTTTTGCCTACATCTAAATTAGTCCACGCTAAACCTCTGCTTGTTAGCATAGCATAGCCGACCTTATAATGTTCCCACTGCTGGGACTCAGGCCTCCTCTCTAGGAGAGGAGAATGGGGCGTAATCCACCACGCGGGCCTAGTGCGGACAGTAGTAGGACATGCCGGTTTCCTCACGATGTTTTCCTTCACCGTTTTGAGAGCAGTGGTGATGAATTGCAGTACAAAGAGTAATGCGACTAGCTGGGTTTGAACCCGCGACCTATAACTCGTAAGTCAGGGCCGTTACCACACGGCCATCACTGCTTGTTAGTTTTCCTAAAATAAAGCTTTTTTCATGTTTTATGTTACTTTTTAGAATCACTGCAGACCCTTTATGATGTATGCGAGCACTGAGAGCAATAAGAGAGGATTTTCCAAAATTCGCCCCCTAAGAGCAGTGCCGGCAAGGGCCACTGACACCCCAGGCGAAAATATTGTGGCGCCCAGGTGGAAGTATCGCACTAATCGTAAGCGTAAGCGCAGTGTGGTCGTTAGAGTGGCTCCTCGACCACAAACCCTCAAAAAATCCATCTAAAAAAATTTCAATAAAAAACATGCATATGCACAGAGCGTAGAGCACAGTTTTGAGGGTTTGCACCAGGGAAGGCCGGAGACTCCAAGTCCAGATCTTGGCGCAATACCTAATTGCTTATTTTTGATGACATGGGGTATGGAGGGGTCTAGATGGTGATTACGTCAGCAGTATATAGTATCCATTCATACAAACTTTCGCATTTATCATTTTAGGACAAAGCACTTACTCTCGTTAACTGCCAACAAAGTGGATCCATTGGGTGAGACGTCAACTGCTGTGTAGTTGTAGTAGCTCTCAAAAGATAGTGTATTGCTTTTGTTCCTAAAAAAAAAATTTGGTTAAATCAATTGAACTTTTTTGGAATGAACTTTTTAGCATTCAAGATAATGATAAAGAGTAAAATAGTGCCATGTAAAAGACGTTGATAGAGTGCCTAAATTCTTTAAATAATATAACGGTTTAGTACTTTTTGTCCTAAAGATCCAGTTTATACAATCATCATCACCATATCAGCAGACAGACGTCCGCTGCTGGACATAGGCCTCCCCCAAGCGTTGCCACTACGGACGGTCCTGTGTGTCACGCATCCATCGGATTCCCGCGAAAGTTAAAGTTTATAAGACATAAGTCGCTGGCAGTTAAGAGATGAACAGTCTCAACTGACAGTGCCCATTCATAAGCATGCAGTATGCCATGCATCCTTAGATTTGGAATTGCTAGTCAGGTACGGGGTAAAACACAAGTAAATATTAACTACATATAAAAATTTGGGAGGCAGGTTGTGTTTGTCTGTTTATGTGCATAAACAGACAAACAGACACTGTATGTAATACACTATACCGTAATTAGAAAAGAAAGATTATGAGAAAGTGAAGCCATTGTTCGCTTGAGCGTTAATGAATTAAACAAGCCTTATTGTTATAGCCTAGCTTGATTTTCTGAACCAGCTAACAAAAAATGGGCCTAGTTCTGTTTGCACAATGAAGTTCATAAGCACCTTGAAATGAGAACAATCAAAGAGGAAATTCGAAGCTTGGCAGCTAAATACAAAGAGCAACTAATCCATCACCCTAACGGACTCGCTCGGCAGCACACCATGAATCACTATGTCAGACGACTAAAACGTCATCATATCCTAGAGCTAGAGGACAGGCAGTTGCTCTGGACAGCACATGAGTAGATGCTTCCAATGGGAAGCGACTCCGCATAACAGCCTCACAGAACAGATTTGCTCATAGCCTAAGGGCTGATTGCAAAATAAGATGAAAATAAAAGTTCTGTTTGCACAAGGCAAGAGCAACAAGCTTGCTATCTTGATAGTACAATCTTGCTTTTTCAAAGTAGCCTTGTGTATATATTAAGTTCTCGGGTATACTTACTGCTTCAAGTTATATACAGTTATTTTGTTTCCCACGGGGCTTATGACACAGTTCCCATCGCCAGTGAACAAGATATCACCTCTTCGATAAACTGTACCCAGTAAGTTTTGAAACTGAAATTTTGAGAAAGGTTATATTTAGAAACACATAATGTTATTTAATAATAGTTTTGAAAGCAAGTCCTTTAAAAAATTTCTGTGGACATAAAAATATACATTTATAGAGTTTGATTAAATTAGTTTTATTATACAGCGTTGTGTTTTACTATTTCTAATATTGTAAACAAATACCATAACAAGTGTGAACCTTCAAATATGTATATTTTTCAATTACCTTGTAATGAAACTTCATTTTGGAGAATAGGAACTAATTTTGCATATAATCAGTTCAATTGATTACTCTTACAAATATTTTTTCTGTAATGTTTTTAAAATAACATTTACGCAAACAAAACCAAAACTTTGAAAAGCATGGGCGACCGGGCAGCCAGCAACGTGAAGTTTATGACATTGACATATTTGACATGCACAGAGCCAGCATGATAAACCACAGACAAAGTAGTACTCGAACTGTTTTAAATGATGAAATAAGGTAATCTACAGCATTAAAACGAGATAGCTCTATTGAATACACCATAAGATAAAAAGAGGAACCATGAACTAAAAATCACATGATACGAAACTGTATTTCCTTATTCGGATACATACGTAACAGTTCGGAATTACTGGTAAAATTTTAGCTTGGACGCGTTTCCAAACGTATTAAAAAAAAAATTTTCGACAGATAAATGATACCTCATGCTAATACTAAAATTCTTACCATCATAGATGCCGCGTTTTTATCATACAAAATAGTGGTAGGTGGAAAAATTGTTTGTTTGTATTTTGTAAAATGAAAATCAGACAACTTATTTGACGCAAACGAGCATACATTTGAGAGTTTGTCACTCTCACTCAACTCAAATGTTTCGCTAGTCATCTTAGTTGGAGCTTGGTTTGGAGTTGGGGCTACTTAGATGTAAACCACGCGACAATACGTTCGTGGTTGGAAAAACGCACTCGCCAAGCAAGAGCGTTGAAGGTCATGGATTACAACTGTTGTCTACATGGATTGAAACTAGCAAGATCACCTTTGGTTGGAACGTTAGTTTGCTACCGTCTGGTGGTTTGGTCACTCCTTCTTGACTATAACCAGTGCGTGTTGCCAGTGATGACATATGGCTCCAAAACGTGGTCGCTCACAATCGAACTCATCAGAAGGCTTAAAGTCACCCAAATAGGAATGGAAAGGGCTATGCTCGGGGTTTTCTTGCGTGATCGAATCAAAAATGAAGATATCCGCAGAAGAACTAAGGTTGACGACATAGCACGAAAAATTGCCTAACTTAAGTGGCAATGGCCGTTTTGAGCTGATAGTTTTTAGAGTGGCGACTCCGTACCGGAAGACGCAGCGTTGGAAGGCCTCCTGTAAGGTGGACCTGATAAGGGTTGCGGTAATCCTATGAAGGCGTGACGCACAGGACCGTTAATTGTGGCGACACTTGAGGGAGGTCTATGTCCAACAGTGGACGTCTTTTGATGATGATGATCACCCCTTTATTGGGTTATTTAGTTCCCTTTAAAAATGATTGAGTGGAGAGCGGCTGATGCTCGTGTCATACTCGTGAACGAGCGCCATCAGTTGAGACTTGGTATAAATCAATTTCTATTTTTTAAAGTATTTATTTGCAAGCCACTGATAAATTCAATGTGGTCTTTGGCTTGTATGAGACAAAATGTCAGTGGCTTACGTCAAGGATCAGCTCTCAGTCCTGATCTCTTCCCTCACATCCAGGAAGTGGTTACCTGGTATATACCTTTAGCCAGTATCATGGTGCTTATTGCCAAAAGCTTGTGAGAAACCGAATACTCATTGCGCAATTTCAGTAATTTCTCTAGTTCTGTTCTCTTAGCTCTTGTAGGAACACCAAAGACATGGGACAGAAGCAGAAAGATGATGAATCACCGAGGTGTGGTAAGTTCATTCCCAAATGTGAAGTCAATGGAAAAAACTAGTAAATAATAGGCTATAAACGGTTTCTGTACGACAAGCGTAAAATTCACTGCTAGGTAGAATGAACTCGGGTTACCCCTTAACACATTCAATATGTCACTCATTTTAACACTATGCATCTGGGCGTTGCGTCGTCGTCGTAAGTATTTTAGCAGCACTGTTTATAGGTGGGCCTACATGGGGATACCTTTGGAGGTAGAAACATCCATTGTAGGCACATTGGGTAGGCACATTACCCTAATGGAAATCAATGAATATATACAGGATTATTTGTAAAACACCGGCAACCTCTCTGGCTGGACTATAGCACTAACATTATGAACAACAGCTTTTGTTCTATGACTTTTAAATTTTT
This sequence comes from Mythimna lalbum, assembly GCA_949319445.1. Taxonomy (NCBI): domain Eukaryota; kingdom Metazoa; phylum Arthropoda; class Insecta; order Lepidoptera; family Noctuidae; genus Mythimna; species Mythimna lalbum. Next base: position 2,724,297 of record OX439350.1, on the reverse strand, counting down.
AATGCATCACAGATTAACCTTATCAGATTTTTATACAAAAATGAAAACATTTAAATTGAACGCTCTAAATATCACGAAGACTATGTAAAGCAAGCGATAGTACAATAACGGAGGGGAGCGGCGGTCGGGCAGCGGAAGTAAATTCATGCGCTTGCGTCGCGTCATACAGACGTAGGTAGAGATAGCAAAATACAGAGATGAAATGTGTTAGATAGAAACGAAATCTTAAAGATTTCTTTTTGGTAAATTAATTATGTTTTGTAAAAAGTCATAGAACAAAAGTTGTTGTATATGATGTTAGTAATACAGTCCTGCAAGGGTGCTAGTGTTTTACAAATAACTCTGTATAACAGTAGACCAGAGTCGATAACTCATTTCAGTACCTATACATTTCTCACACAATACTACCAAGACTTGTAGGAATTTTTACTTTTATCTTCGTAACGACTATTTTAAATTTATTTTTCTGATGCCTTCCTACGTGAATGGTTAATTTAACCAATGTAAACGCATCATAAAGCTCTTGTGTACCTATTAGTATTCCTATATTTTTTTTAAATTAATACTATGCATGTTTTACTTTTGAGTCTTAGAGATATTTAAAATATTACTAAATAGTAGATATGAATACATGGTAACATTATAACTTAATCAATAAAGAATTAATTTATATTTTCTGGTACATATATTTCTTGTAACTCAAAGAAAATAACTGACCAAACTTGCATGATTATTGATAACTAAATTTTTGAATATCATATTTCAGTATTATGCTTTGTATAGACGACTTTTTACGTATTAAAAGTCATGAAAAAATCAAACAGTACATGCGCACAAGAAAAGTGCTGGCCAGCGATCCACATCAATGATCTACGTCATAACGCAGCCAAATCTTTAGCTCAGGATTGGCTAAACATTTCGGAAGTGACGTACTAAAACCAATCAGAACTTAGGTCATATCGAGCACTGCCTTGAACATCAATCGTCATATGACCCATTCTATCGAGTTTGCAAAGCTTGGGCCATATTTGTCTGTGCTAAAGTAGTTCCGTGGAGTGAGTGTGTGCAGATAGTCATCACAGTTTTTGGGACCTGTAAATACTCCCTCAAGAAACCTTCAAAATGTCAACAAACGAAAACCCAATCTATGGACCCTTCTTTGGAGTTATGGGGGCGGCGTCTGCTATCATCTTTAGCGGTATGTATTTTGTGGTCCATTAGCGTACAAATGGCTGTCTTGAATTTTATCGATCTCCCAAAATGGGTTACAGGAGTTTAGAAACTAGTGTTTAAATGTCATGAATGCTTTGTGGTAAACATTTTAGACCATCATGCAATAATAAATCAGTTCGAATCTGGTTATTTTAGGAGCACTAATTATAGTAGTAGCCGCACCTTGTGCTTTACGTTATCCCTACGTAAATATATAGATAATTATGTATGACGGTATGAGCCAATTTGATTATAATTCTGGCGAGAGTATTTTGCGGGAAAAGGGGTGGTTTTTAGGGCGTTGTTTTCATTCAGGAACAAAAAATGTGAATCATTTGTCATGTGATTGATTGGTGGCACTTTCGGTTGGTAGCACTGTTCCAAGTGACTGCATCGGCAACAAAAGATAATTTGTAGTATCTGACAACTCTGGTGTCAGCTACCCTAGATTGTCAATGTAAAACAATCACATCACAGCATGGCTAGGGAAAATAGTTCATTCATGAGTAATCCCATCCATATTGATAAAATATGCATAGAATCGGTAATGAGGAATTCCCCATTCGACAATTCGCATTTTTCTACTTGAATCATGCTTGTGACCTCCTTTTATTCTGCCAGTTCATTTTCGCAGTTTTGGACTGTCTTTTAGTAAAACAGGCTACTTCAAATGTACAGGAAAATTCTAGCATTACAAGGAAATAAATGAAAAATCTATGGTATCAATCACATGACTTAACAATCATGTGATTGAGTCAGCTGTTCATAACTTACTTCTATAACCTATTCTCATTTAAAACTCTCCTTTCTTTACAAGAAATCTCTTAGTAATGCAAAATGACCATAACTTGATTTAAAGTTATCACATGACCACTCAAGTGCAGTAAGTACCGGGAGAACATATTCTCAGATAAGGTCTAAGAACCAATTAGCACTATTACAATGGTGGTAACAATGGGAGACTCAATAGTAATTCATTTATTATTTAATCATTAATAATTAAGTCACATGACTATGTACTTAGTATTAAGGTTATGTCATGTGAATGTAAAGGCTGTAACTTGTACCAAAGAGGTTCTATCACAAGCTTCTTGCTTGTCTATGTTCCTTTACTCAAAGACCTACTGAGAAATGTAATCCTGGTACAAAAAAAGGGAATATGGGATGAATGGAGGAATTTGTTGTAGATGATTTGAACTGAAATACATAGGTCAGTAGTGTTTTATACTTATTTTATACATTATTGACAGTATCTTAACTAATTACTTCAAAAGTCATGTGACAAACACTAGCAGAATTTTCCCTTGATGACTCACTTTTTTGCATGGTTAATCCAGTACAAGTAACATAAAACCTGTAAAATCTTCATCTCAATAAAAGGGGTGTGGCAATTCAATCAATAAAGTGCAAATGGAAAGGTCAATGCCTGCTTAGGGATGAACAAATCCTTGATTGTCTCATCTCTTTAGTTTTATTCTATATTCATAAAATAAAAGGATGACACACTATGTTGTGCATAACCAAACAGTTCTTGATGTCAAATTTTACTTGTACCCTCAAAAATAAGACAGTCTGGAAACAAAATCAATATCTTCTAGTTTTCAATTGTTTTATGGTCTAAATATTACCAGATTACCTATTCAAACAAATTAAAGATCTACAATTGCCTATATTCCTTTAACTGTCTATATTGGATATATCTGACATTCGACAAACACCCTGGTGGAATTAACCACCAGGATTGCACATCCACAACTAAATACTCCATCTAGAGTATTGAAGAGCTAAACGATATGAAATACCTAGTCGCAAACACAACCCTGACGAACAGGACACGAAAACACATGTCAGACCAATCCAACGTACATAGTTAAAGGGTTAACATTTTGCTAATTATTCTTAAAAACATGAAGTATCTTACTAAACATTTCAAATTATATGATTCCAGCGCTGGGAGCTGCCTATGGAACTGCCAAGTCAGGTACCGGTATTGCCGCCATGTCGGTGATGCGGCCTGAGCTCATCATGAAGTCCATCATTCCCGTTGTCATGGCGGGTATCATTGCCATCTACGGTCTGGTAGTGGCTGTCCTGATTGCGGGATCCCTGGAGGCTCCCTCAAACAACTACACCCTTTACAAGTAAGTACCTTTTGAATGGCACATATTGACACAAGCAAATAACATAGCATAGTCGGCGTCATAATGTTCCCACTGTTGGGACTTAGGCCACCTCTCTAGGAGAGGGAATGGGTCGTAATCCACACGAGGGCTCAGTGCAGGTTGGTAGATGTCACACGTCTTCGAATTTTTCGTTCTAGCACATGCCAGTTTCGTCACGATGTTTTCCTTCAAGCAAAGAGATGCATGTTTAATAGTGGGCAAAATCAGGATGCAGATGATGATAATTTTTAATTTAAACTTACAATTTGGAACCAGTGCATGGTTCCAAATTGTAAGTATTATAGGTTAGCTTCTGACGTTTTATAAGTGCCCATGTAGGCCTATGTGAAATAAAAACTTTTGACTTTGACAGTAACCATATAATAGCAAAAATAAACAACACTGTTCAGCATGCTGCAGTTTCGTTTTCTACTTATGACAAGTAGGAAATAATATCAAGCCTAGTTGGAAATAATTTTGCTTTCACAAATCAGAGTGTTGGAAATAACATAGTCATTTGTCATAGTTTTTGCTAGCTTTTTTGTTCATATCTGATTGGAACTTGTGCTTGCCACTTAGAATTAATTTACTAAAAATACACACCTTACTGAAAAATATTAAGAGCTTATGGCATGGATTGTATGTGTAGTTTATTGTGGTACCTAAGACTTATGAAATACCTAAATAGTTTAACCCTTAAACTACCTGCGTCGGTATGGTCCGAGTGTGTTTGTATCCTGTCCGCCAGGGTCATCATCATCGTGTGTTTGCGACTAGGTACTCTCCTCTTATAACTCTCTTCAATTCACATAGGTGACAGAAGAGCTGACGAAATTGAGTATTTGGTTGTGGATATGCAACTGGCGGAATGAACGCAAGAGTTTTTGTCGGATATTTCCGACGTTAAGTGGATAAAAGGTCAAAGGTGAAAAAAAATGGGACTCATTCCAAGTAGCACCCACTGTATCTATATTTGTGGTCTGCTCACTAAATTAGAGCTATATTTCACCGAGACACCATGGCGACTGTTACCAACAAAATGTCTATACATCTCTTTATAGAGTTATTCACTTGGTGTCCGTTTGGTGGCGCCACCAAATTGATTATTTGGTGGCGCCACCAAACCAGCCCGGACGTGTGGCGCCACCATATAACCAATTTGGTGGCGCCACCAAACCAACCCGGGCGTGTGGCGACTCTGGTGTCTGTATGGTGTTTAGTTTGGTAAAAGCTATATTTCACTGGGACACCATGATGGCGCAACTGATCGCGGTGAAATATAGACCTTAGTCCTTGGTAGATCATTGTACATGTACCAGAGTAGCACCCACTTCAGTAATCTTATTTACTTTTCTTATCAATGATTTGAAGTCAGATTATGCTAGAAAAAAAACAGGTTTTTACTGTCCTTAGTGTATTTACGCTACTTGACTGTAAAAATACATTCATTCTTCTAAGTTTTTCATCTCTTGCACTTTTTATTATATCTCTGTCCCAATTACGCATCAATGGTTCGCTGGTTTCCTGTTAGCTAGACTCGAACAAGGTTGCATAAGCGAGGCTATTCATTGCTTAGTATTGTTATGTACCTATTTTCGTAGATAATTATTGTAGGTATTATCTTCTCCCATCGACTGCGTCTGCGTGAATGTTGGTTATTGCGGACGCGAAGTCAAACTCGTCCTTGGAGTCCAAGCTTCCTCTGTACCAAATTTAATTAAAATCGGTTCAGTAGTTTACCTGTGAAAGCGTTACAGACGCAATTACTTTCACTTTTATAATAATAATATGGATTGTTCTGCCGTATTTATCAAAGAAAACAACGGGGTAGGAGGGTAATCAATACCCTGCAACTTATTCTCAGACCTACCAAATATACTAAAAAAAAAACATAAAAATCAGTCTAGTGCACTAGCTTCTGACGTTTTAAAGTGCCCATGTAGGCCTAAGTGAAATAGTTTTTTTTTTTTTTTAAATTAAATTGAGTCAAGCTGTTTTGGAAGATTTCAAATAACAATCACTGACACAAGATTTTTTATATAGGTATTAGATGTACCTAGTCATATGACAAGCAGGCTATAGAACCCGTCTGAAGTGACATAATTCCAAAATGCTAATTTCATAGAATAAAGATCTTTCCTTGGCAATGAAACGACAGATTTGCACCAAATATCTGTCTAATTTTGATCATGATAATTTGATCCATAGTTACTCTAGGTCAGTCATGAACTACTGATTAGAATACAAGTCTAAACATAATAAAGAGTATTAATATATTACGTCTAGAGTTAATGGTCGATATCTGTACCCTAGTTTTTAGTATTTCATATCTTGGCACCAAGCCATGCTGTTCCCGACAACATAACTCTAGCTCTTATGTCGTTATGTCCTCAATGGGTGGAATAGATGGCACCCATGTCTGGTAATACCTAGTCACACTGTCTAGCCCAAATACTTTTTTTTTGTGTATTAAACAGGGTGTCAATGACCATGAAAATATCATTAGTGTTGTCAAAATACAGATTTAAAAAGATAGGAAAAAGCTGATGAAAAATTCCACCACTGGGGGGTCTAGAATCTTGTACTGGATCCGTGGTATTCGTTTGGGCGTCGATGTCAGAGACGCCGTGTATTGTTACAATTGCAGCATATGTTTTCAATGAATGTTGTTTAATTTAATAGCGACTTGCCATAGCTTCGCATGTTTTTAATCTTAATATTCTCGGATTTTCCCAACTATATTAAGCATGTGATAAAACTAAACTTCCTCATAAACCACTACCTATTGGATTGGTAAACACTGCATGTAAGTACGTTCGGGAATATTTGAGTTTATCGTGTTCATACCGATAGACATGGTGGGGGGAGGCTTTTGTTTTATAATATGTAAGGATTTTGGTTGACTGATACAAAATGCCTTGTTGCATTAAGTCCGCCTATTACACCCACTAAACTCACTAAACTTAAACATCCAGTTGAATAAATACACAAAAGACAGCCATGAAATAAACTGCAGTGAAAGTAAAATATTAACTCAATCGATTTTGATTGAATTATTAGTATTACCAATAGTAGAGTTCAGTAGTCTCGTGCAATTTTGATTTCCATACCCACATCGCTGAAAGCACCGGTAAAATTACTAGATAAGAAGCGATCGATCAAATTGATAAGACTAAACCATATCAAAATTACTTAGATGAAGATTGCGCAATCCGGATTATTTTTATGTATTCAATATACGGCGTTATTACGTCCAATATACCAGTGTCTCAAGACGAAAGTCTATGACCAGTGCGTGTTGCCAGTGATGACATATGGTGCCGAAACGTGGTCGCTCACAATGGGCCTCATCAAAAGGCTCAAAGTCACTCAGAGGGCAATGGAAAGGGCTATGCTCGGAGTTTCCTTGCGGGATCGAATCAGAAATGAAGATATCCGCAGGAGAACCAAGGTTGCCGACATAGCCCGAAGAATCGCCAAACTTAAGTGGCAATGGGCAGGGTACATTGCTCGCAGAACAGATGGCCGTTGGGGCCGAAAGGTTCTAGAGTGGCGACCTCGTACTGGAAGACGCAGCGTCGCAAGGCCTCCTACAAGGTGGACCGATGACCTGGTGAAGGTTGCGGGAAACCGATGGATGCGAGACGCACAGGATCGATCATTGTGGCGACACTTAGGGGAGGCCTATGTCCAACAGTGGACGTCTGTCGGCTGAAATGATGATGATGATGATGATACGGCGTTATTAACATTTTAGGCATTTTCCATGCAACCATGCCTCGTATAAACTGTAGTACCTATTAATCTTTCTGATTGCAATCCATATTCATTACCTACTGACCTAGATAGCAGGAATGACGCCATCTGAATTCAGTTTAACCTATACATTTAATAAATCTTTCAAATTATTTGATTGCAACCATCCATAATAAGTGAACAGATGGTCGGTGGGGACGATAGGTACTGAAGTGTCGATTACATAGCGGAAGAACGTAGCGTTGGAAGGTCTCCTACACGGTGGCCCGATGGTCTGGTCGGGTCGCGAGACTCCGATGGAAGAGAGACGCACAAGATTGTCGTAAACGCTTGAAGGGAAGCCTGTGTCTAATAGTGGACGTGTTTCGGCTGAAATGATGATGAATCCATAATAATTTATACTATTCCATGTTCAAAAGAAGCTTGGGGTTCATTAATGTTAGGACTGATTGAGTATAATTACACCCATGCCCATGATAGCTACGCACGAGTGCTATTATTTTGACATTTTTTCGTTTCATAATTGACTGTAATAATCGTGCGAGCGTTTCATGCTATTGACCTCGAGACTAGTTTTTTTTGTAATGACTTGTCACATCGAGAAATTTAATGGTTTAGCCGTTTGTAAATGTACCAACTTTCGTTTTTAGATAGGTATCCTAATTAGTGGTTTACAAGTTATTAATGATTTGGCTTGATTGGATACTGATGATTTTAAATTAGTGAAACAACACTGCTGCATTCCTCTTGAATGCCAGGTCATTCCTACATGTTTTCGGTATTCAAATGTACTAATGAAATCTTTTTGTGTCTTTCCAGAGGGTTCATCCACCTGGGAGCTGGGCTCGCTGTAGGTTTCTCGGGTCTGGCGGCTGGTTTCGCCATAGGTATCGTGGGTGACGCAGGTGTACGTGGTACCGCGCAACAGCCCAGGTTATTCGTCGGCATGATCCTTATCCTCATTTTCGCTGAAGTATTGGGTCTATACGGTCTCATCGTCGCCATCTACCTTTACACGAAACAGTAAACGCATTAAGCACACTCTTACTCCCGTCGCCCGTGCTCCGAGTTTCTATGCCACAGAATCTGCTCAGTCACTCAGTCGCGCACAGGGAAGTCGTCGCCGGTAGCGAAACGTCCCGCATAGGGCCTCGGAGCACCTCAAAACATCTTGTATAGTACTTGTTGGTTACTTGGACGTTAATCATTTATATGTTTTCGCATATCTCCGGCCCGGTGCCGCCTTGATGCTGCGGCCGCACCGCGCCTAGAGACGCGAATTGTATAAATAGTTTTTCTATTTCAATTTTATAAATATAACGATCACTATTTTCGAATCCCAATCATGGTTTTACAATATAAATGCTACCGTGCGATGACGGCGTAATTTATGTCTTAATTTATTACCGCATTTTATTTTGATTTCGGTGACAGGAGATGTTTTTGTTTCACCTATCGACATATCAGAAGTTTATTTGCGCGTTTACATCCCCTCGCGAACGTATCTTCGTACCATCCGACGATATCACTTTTAGATTATTTTAGCGTTAAGGCGAAACTAATGTACAGTTAGAGTAGAAATTTAAGTCCAAACAAGTTATCTTAATAATTTATGAAACATTAAACCCCCAGGGTACTGTGTACCGATGTCTATCGCTGAGAATGTTAAGGTAAAACCTGGCTTATGTACCATGCTCCATAGCTTTCAGTGTTATAGTGGATGTATGTATCCGTATCGTACTGTAATGTTATCCTCTTTCGAGTGGCTGTTGATAAATTCAAAAGCGAATCATAAACATTGTATTGCCAGGAATCAGTAAATAAACATGGTTTGTACATTCCATATTATTTTGTTTCTACTTGATTAAACTGTGTGTTTTATTTTCCTTTTCGGTCTTCATGCGAGCAATATAAATAAAGTATTCGGAAGGCGGATGCTTTCATGACATTATATAGCAACTTATCGCATTCAAATTATAAATATATAATATTAAATATTTAAATAGTATTATTACATTTCTGACGACTTATAATGTGAAAAAATATAATATTTCAAAATATTTATTCTGTATACCTCATAGTCGAAATGATGTTTGAATGATTATAAATTGGTAAGTAAAATACATTTAGGTAAAATTGTATTTTATTTTAGGTTTCATGTTAGAGAATGTTATAATCTTTGGTGTTATTGAATGAATTGTGTTAATAAAATATTTTGAAAACAACTAATGTAAATTATGAATCAATTGTTTCACTCTTGCCCATTCACTTTGGTTATGAAATGCATTTATCCTTTTGGGCTGATACAATGCTGCCTTCAAATCAATATTAACTTCCTTGACTTAGCACCTACCTGTATGAATTCAATCCATACCAACTGAACAGAAAATAAAGTTTTGTAAATCTCACGATTTCAAAGTAAATGACCTACATCAACACAATTACACACAGGGTCAAAGCAATTCCGATTCACACAAAGCATCAACACATACCAAAATCAATAGTTGAGGGTGGGTAGTTGTAAATAGGTCACGGCTCGTGAAGTAAGTATTCGGCAACTGGAGATTGTAAGTATAGAGTTGTGGGCTTATCTAATAAACAGAAGATATTTTACAGCTTGCTTGCTATAGGAGTTAATAGGTAGTATAAAATGGTACTTATACTTATTTTTCCTAAAAATTTTATGCCATATAAAATAATAAAGAAAAATGATGGGGGGAGGGTAACTAAATAATAGTTCAGTCTATTCTCAGACCTATTGAATATAAACAACATATAATCTGTCAAGCCGTTTCGGAGGTGGTTTTGTACATTTTGACACGAGAATTTTATATATTAAGCAAGTGCCTACCTCACATAATATAGGCCGAGATAATATGGTAGGTACCTACCCTACCTACCAAAATGAAAAACCGAACAAAGTTTTTGTTTCTATTCACCCCGTTTTACGGTAACCCACCACTATCCTAACCCGCCTTGCGGCATACGGACTCGAGACGTTCTAGTAATTGCGTGACTGCGTACCTATGTCTAAGCATGCTCTACCGGAACGTGCTTTGTTAACTCCATACTTACTTTTTCCTGTCCATCTACTCTTTCACTTCCACTCCCCATTTTCGGGCGTGCTACATTATTTCATGAATCCCCAAGCGACCACCGGTGGCCGCGCATCTATTGTCTTACTATTGTGTCTCTAATTGACGGTATCTGAAGGGTTAAAACGTGTCTTAGCACAAGAGCAACTAGCGCCTAGCGGCCTGTAACATCAACTACAAGCTTAAAAGCTGTTCCTACCTTCATTAGAACTACTGTTCCCAACTGTCCTAAACGTTTCCTAACAGGTTTCTCACTGCAGTTCTATTGCCTTTCTCTTGCTGTGCTATTTGTGGGCAAATGACCTCGGTCTTGGAAAGCCCTCCGAACTAGTTATAAGCTCTCAGTCATACATATTATGCCCTATCTCTCTTCTACCCCAGTTCCCTAACCATGCTAGGTAGTAATAAAAATAAATAAAATAAACAGTGGTTGGTGGTGTGACTGATACTGGCATGGCCAACATCAAGGATTTCATTGACAAAAAAATCGTCGCTTTTTTAAAATCGACCACCTATAAATCCAGATGCCAGCTTGGCCCATTATGAATCAAGGCTATGGCATTTAGCGAAGATTTGTTTTCTTCCAAAATGACGTGAAATTATGAGATGCGATGTAAACTGCTGACTTACGTCGATGCCAGCAGTCGCGCACGACTTCCTATACACCATATGTTGACCAGTTAGCGTTGTTGTTAGGGTCAATAGAGCAGGGTTGCGCTTTGGTTACGGTACTTCGCACCACCACCGCGCCGCCGCTTGCAGGACCTCCGATATGCTGTGTAAGCAGCACACCGCGGATTACCACCAGATGGCAATCGTTTAGTAGTTAAATTCCCAGTCGCCATCGAGGCGACGAACGGCTGGACTTCAACTTTGCTGTACTTTGCTGTGTGGATCTAACACTGATCGTAAGTAAGATAAGTAATGAGATTATTGTAAACTAGCTGCTCCCAGGGGCTTCGCCCACGTGATAGCAGAAAATTATCCCAAGGGAACATACTTTCGGGATATAAAGTATCCTATGTCCTATTCCAGGACATGGTCTATCCCTGTACCAAGTTTCATCAAAATCGGCTTAGCCATTGAGGCGTGAAGACAACAAACAGACTCACTTTCGCTTTTATAATATTAGTAAGGATACGTAATTTGATTCGACTAATGGATAGCTTTTTCTTAGGTACTTTATATAAGCAAAACCTACTTTGATAAAATTGTGAAACGAATTTACATCAGCTTTGTATGATTGATAATAAGAGATTAAAAGCAAAAGGAATGTTTGTTCCTAATAACGTATCACTTATCTACTAATAGAACCACATAGGAAAAGTTTGACCGCCAATGAGCGGTCAATGCCGACGTAGTGAAGAGTTAACCATCCATGCCGTTGTAGTGTCTTTTAGTGTTAGGAAGTAGGGTTTACTTGAATTAAACACTATGCACTAACGATATAGAGAATGTATAATTTGTTAAACAATTAACAATATTAAAAATCTATAGGTTTTTTTTTTTTTTTTTTTTTTTTTTTTTGTCGACGGGGAAAATCATCATTGACGAAACCCGCTCTTGGGTGGAGCGGGAGACAGTGTCAGAGTCTTACTGACTAAAAACCCCGCGCCGTTCCTTCTAGCCTTCATACCGGGGCTCTAGTTTCCTTTCGGATAACCCCGACCCCGGTAGGCTTCGACCCAGATGGGCCCCTCCTGTTGCTGACAACTCCGTGAGGCGCGCGGGAACAGTGCGCGCCGTCGACGCCTTGGCTCGGTCCGGACAGTTACCGGACGATCGGACAGCGAGCTACCCATGGCTCGCCGTCCGCGAGCCCGCGTCTACGGTGGCTGGAAATCGGGATCGGAATCCCGGCGGCGGCGGCGGGGGCGCCGTTGCCTGATGCGGTCTGCCTCCTCCTTTGCTAGCATTACTGCTTCGCAGAAGGAGGCGACCGCCTGCCACTCCTCCTCGCTCCGGACCATGGCCTGAACCAAGGCCCGGCGCGAGAGGTCTCCGCCGCCGATCGCCCCCACGAGGGCACGGCGTTGCTCCGCCCAAGCAGGGCACACCTCTACTGTGTGCTCCACCGTGTCCTCCGGGCGTTCCGCACAGTGGCGGCACCCGGGCGTCTCTTCCGCTCGAATCCGATGCAGGAACCTCCCGAACTTGCCATGTCCGGTGAGGACCTGCGTCATGCGGAAGGTAAGGACGCCGTGAGGTCTTTCCAGCCACGCCTCAAAGAGGGGACTTACCGCCATAATTGTGGCGTGCCCAGCACTGGGTTGCGATAGTCGCTGACGCCATTTTACCGTGAGATCCCGCCGGAGCTCTGTCCGCCATACCTCGACCTGTCGCGGTAGTGGACTTTCACCCCGGCGTTGCATCTCCACGCGCTTATCGTGCATGTGTGCAAGGACTGTTGCCTCCAGATCCCACGGTGGTAGGCCAGCCAGAAGGCTCGCCGCTTCGCGGGAGATCGTGCGGTAACCCCGCATCATCCGTATTGCCATGACCCTCTGGCAGGCGTTCAGTATGGACGCCGGTCGCTTTGCCAGCGACGGCGCCCACACCGGCGCCCCGTAGAGGGCCATGGACCGAACGATCCCCGCGTAGAGCCTCCGGCAGGAGGCGTCTGGACCCCCAAGGTTGGGCAGGAGCCGCTTGAGAGCAGCCCCGGCCCGGTTGAGTTTGGGAGCCAAACGTCGGAAGTGTTCTCCGAAATTCCATCGGCTGTCGAGAACGAGTCCCAGGTACTTCATCGTCGACCCGACGCCGATGCGAACTCCTCCTACCGTAAGTTGGGAGTCTGATGGTGGCGCATTCCGAGGGCCGTGGAAAAACATGGCCTCAGATTTGTGCAGCGCCACCTCGAGTCCCAACTCCTGGATCCTACCAACGACTATCGCAACCCCGCGTGTCGCTAGAGCGACCGCCGCCTGGTGCGACTCTCCCTGCGCTAGAACCAGCGTGTCGTCTGCGTAGCAGACCACGCTGACCCCGTCAGGGAGGTCGCCGCGCAGCACGTAGTCGTAGCCGATGTTCCACAAGGGTGGGCCTAGAACCGACCCCTGCGGAACACCGCACGACATCTCTCGACGTTTCCACTCTCCCTGGTGACCGGGGTAGATAATGGACCTGTCCGACAGGTAAGCCTCGACCACTCGACAGAGGTATTCGGGCACCCGGTGGTACCGGAGTGCCCTCCGGATCGTACTCCAGGGCAGGGAGTTGAACGCGTTGGCAATGTCCAAGGACACTGCCACGACACTCCTGCCCCGGGACACCGCAACCCCTGTCGTGAGGGCTCGCACGCGCATGATGGCGTCCACCGTAGAGCGCGCCCTGCGAAAGCCGAACTGTCCGTCCGACAAGTCCGGCCCCACCCGTGTTAGCCGCGCGACGAGGCGGTTTGCAATGATTCTTTCAAAGAGCTTGCCCACCTCGTCGAGCAGCACAATGGGCCGGTACGCGGACGGAGAGTCCGCAGGGCGCCCTGGCTTCGCGATGAGGACCAGTTTCCCCCTCTTCCAGCGAAGTGGAAACTGGCCCCTCTCCATACATGCGCTGAAGAGCCCTCTTAGTCGAGGCCCGAGAGCCTCCATGGCCAGGACCCAGGCTTTCCCTGGCAAGCCGTCGGGTCCTGGGGCGGTGTTCTTGGCACTCAGCCTTCGCACCGCCACTCTCACCTCTACCTCGGTCACCTCTGGAGCGTTATCGTCGTCGTCGCTGTTGTGGTCCGCATCAGACACTGCTGGCGGGGGCGGAGCCATGGGCGGGGGGGAGTGTTCCCCTCGCGCAGGGAACAGAGTGGTTACCACACCCTCCACGAGTTGGGGCCGGAGACTCTGAGTCAGCGGCGGAGCCCAGGGGCGTAGCTTGTCCCGTACCAATTTGTACGGGCGCCCCCACGGATCCGCGTTCAGAGACCCCAGCCACACGTTGCGGGCCTCGAGTTTGGCCCGCTTTATCTCCGTTCGGAGGGTGCGCTTTGCCTCTCTGTACCCCTCATACAGCTCCGCCTCTCTGACCTCCGCATCCGGCTGGCGGTTGCGGCGCCTGCAGTGTCTGTCGTACCGGCGGCGCGCGTGGTTACACGCGTTGCGCAGTGCGCCGATCTCCGGCGACCACCAGTACACGCGGCACTTAGCACGACCTGGAGGGACTCGGGGCATTGCCGCGTCGCAGATTTGCGACATGGCCTCCTGGAACCACTCCGCCTCGACGTCGATGTCGACAGGCCTGTCCGGTGCTTGCACCCAGGCCTGTACCGTCGCGGCTTCCAGGAGGAGCTCCCGGTCCATCTGCTTAAGCGCCCAACGCGGACCACAAGGGCTCTGTCGGACCGGCGCTGCCGAGGTTTCGGCGGAGACGTCCAACCGGATGTACCGGTGGTCGGAGTACGTCTCCACCTCCTCCATAACGCGCCAGTCGACGACACGCGGCGACAGAGCGGGGCTGGCGAACGAGATGTCCACCACTGATGTACCCCGCATCCGCACCAACGTGGGGACAGAGCCCCGGTTCAGGACGACCAGGCCCAGCTCCAAGGCCCAGTCCTCCACCATCCGACCCCGTCGGTTCGTGAACCGAGAACCCCAAGCCGTATTCCAGGCGTTGAAGTCCCCGCAAACGACCACGGGGAGGGAACCGAACCCAGCGACGACGGAATTTAGCTCCATCAGGGAGAGTTGGAACACGTCGAGAGATCTGTTCGGGGGCAGGTAGACGCCTACCACGGCGATGTCCCCGAACCGTGCTGCCACGCAACCCCGCCCCCTCGTGACGGACTCGGGGGGCGGGGTACCGGCGGCGGCCGACGAAATTAACGTCACCGAGCCGTCCAAGTCCTGAACCCAGTCTCCACGGGGTTGGACAAAGTACGGCTCGGCGACGACGGCGATATTGATCGACCACTGCGCCATGCTCTGGAGCAACAGATCCTGAGCGGCGGCGCAGTGGTTGATGTTCGCCTGGAGGAGACGTAATGGTGTCCTTATTGACATTCCATTATCGTCTCCTCCTGAGCCCTTTGTGAGGGTCCTGCCGCGGCGGCGGGAGCGGCGGCGATAGCAGCGGCAGCCAGGGTAGTGGCTGCGGCGGTGAGGACGTCAGGGTGGATGCCCCTTCTGACCTTGCCCTTGGCCTTGGTGGGAGGGTCGCAGGACCTACCCCCAGCCCGGTGGTCGGCCGGCTTGCCGGCAGCCGCACATGCGTAGCAGTGCGGCAATGCACGGCATTCGGCGGCCTTATGACCAGGCTGTCCGCACTGGTGGCAGCGGTCGCTGCGATCCACCTCTGCGGCGCAATAGGCGCCCACGTGGTGCCCGACGTGGCATCGGTAGCACCGCAGAGGTCTGGGTTCCAGCATCTTGACTTGGGCTGAAACCCAGCCCACCAACAGTCTTCGGCCCTCGGTCGTGATGGCCTTGGCCACCGACACGGGGCAGCTCACCGTGACGGCTCGCATGCCCGTGCTGTCAGCGCGGATGGTGCCCGCCCGAACCTGATCGGTCGTGCACCCTCCCGCCCTGACGATGGCGGCCACCACTTCTTCCACCCTGACAGAGTCGTCCAGACCCATAATGCGCATGTCTACGCTCTTGGTGGGTCTGGACACTCGGGCCTCCTCGACGTCCAGGGACGCCCTGATCTTGTCGGCCAGAGCGTCGGCGAGTTCGCCGCTGTCCGCCCCGGGGACCTCCAAAATTCGGGCTCCGGTCACGGTCTTCCTTATTCGGAAGCCCCCGGAGGCTCCGAACTCGTCGAGGTGGCCCACCACCGCCTGCTTCGCCTTGGCCATGACTACGTCGTAGTTCACGCCCTTCTTTTCCGCAGCCGGCTGTAGTGTGATCACTACAGCTGCGGAAGTCGGGGCGCGAAGTCTGGCAGCCATGGCCCGCTTCTTGCGCTCCCGTCGCCGTTTGCGCCTATTGGTCGCCCTAGCCGCCTTGCTCGCCTTCTCCTTGGCGCCGACGACCGTCCACTCGGCGCCAGCCGAGGAGTCTTCGGGCGGAGGAGGCGGCAGGCGCGACCTAGTCGCCGCCGCGGCAGGAGGCCCCGCCGGTTTGGTGGCAGCCACCACCTTGCCCTTCGGGGGGGCGGCAGGCTTCCCCTGCTGCTGCCGCTTGTTCACCGGGGCCGGCCTCGCAGCCGCTTCCGGTGCCGCGGCCTTGGGCCCGACTTGCCCCGACGGGCCTGCCCTGGGCTCAGCAGCAGTGGCTGCGGCGGCAGCGGCATATGTCACGGCTCTCTTCTGGGTTGAGGCTGCGAGCGGGGGACGCAGCACGATCCCCTCCAGGACGGAAAGCTGGCGCTGAATCTGCTCTTGAAAGCGTAACTGCTGCTCCTGCTGCTGCTCCCTGGCAGCAGCCAGCTCTTGCCGCAGCAAGGTCAGCACCTCGCTTTCCGCCTGAGGCAAGGGCAGGGATCGGCCCTGCTCCTGCGTGCTCCGCCCTTCCGGTGACGGTTCAGGACAGGGGTCCTGGAGACCAGCCAAGGCCTCGAGCCGGCCAATCCTCCCATTGAGGGTCCGCTCATAGGGCTCAAATACGAACCCCAGGGCCCCCCCAATCGTGATATTGGCCAGCTCGATGGAGCGCTTCTTGGCCACTCTCTCCCTTTTATTGGCCACGCTCATAATGGCGGCTGCCACGACCTCTTTGAACTTGGCCATGGCCTCCTCCATGCCTTCCGGCAACTCAGTGGGGAGCGCCGGCACTATGGCGCTGGTCTGGCGTCCCTCGCTGGCGCTCTCAGCGGGGAGCCCTCTTCCTCTGCCCGTTTGACGGGCTGCGCCCCGCCCCGAAGACGAGATTTTTCGGGCAGATCCCGTTTCGCCGTCGGAGACGGAGCGCATAAACTCCGCCTTCCTCTTGTTGTTGTTGGAGGTGGATATTTCCACCTCCATAACATCAGAGTTGTGTGAAGACGCGGCATCAGAGTCTGACGCCGCGTCTTCACTCACCTCTCTGAGGCCGAAACTGCGGCCGGCCTCCACCGGCGTCGCGGACGTGCTGGGAACTGGTCCCAGGGACTCCGCGCCGCCGTCAAGTGAGCCACCCTGGCTCGATGCGTCCACATTGGACGGTACAGGGTCCGAAGACCCGAGGCGGTAGTTGCCCCCCCCAGAATACGAGGGGCAGCCCGAGCTTAGCTCGGGGAGGGATTCTCCTGCAAGCAGGTACCCTCCTGGGGTAGTTATATTTTTACTATCCGCACTCATGTTTTGGCTGACCACAGCTTTGCCTTTTTGGCGATGGGGTGGGGTCCCCAATACACGTTCGCCATCGTGGTCGTGTCTGATGAGCAGACACGTACCCGAGGCGAACCCACTCTCCGAAATCGCTGTCCAGAAGGCGCCAACAGCTGTTGGTGCCAGCGCTCCTGGACAGCGCACCCGCCGGGCGGTCCGACTGGACTCCGCCGTGTGTTCCTCTTGGTCTGGTCTCTCGCTTGAGGCCTTCCGGCATGAGTAGCTCTACCGGCATAGCCCTCAAGGTCATTGAGACACGCAAGCCCCACCACGACGACAACGTGGGAACACGGTTGGTGGGGAAATCTATAGGTTTGACAATATAGCACTGTGATGAGCGAGTATAATATTTCCGTGCGTACGCGATAGTCGTTTGGCGCGGACTGGCGAGGGCGACCGAGGGGCGCGGCTCGAGAGCGCGGGGTGGAGGCGGCGACCGCCGTGTGCCTCGCGCGCTTTTTACCGAACTTGCTCGATCTAGGTACTTAGGCAGAGCGGGCGCCGGGGCTCCGCTAGCGGCCGGACTGTAGGTATAGCTAAGGGTGTGTACAAACGTGCGGAAGCATAAGGCTGTGTACACACGGGTGTTAAGTATTTATGTTTTGAGTATATTATATTACGCATGTATTTATGTAGTATGTATGTAAATGTTATGTACGAGTTATTTGTATTATGTATTTGTGTATGTGAATATTGTGTGTACCTTAGTTATAGCCTACAATACTCCCCCGCTGAGACCGGTTCACGGTCGATAGTGTGTAAGATGCCGTGGAAATTTGACAGTTCTCCCGCTTCTAGTGGTGGTTTCCGGCTGCGGTTGTGCAGGAACTGGCGATAAAGCAGATGGTGATTGTGGTAGAGTTGATGTTTTATGAGAGAAATCTTCGTCGTTCTTAGCCATGTATGCTGGTTTTAGCCTGTCAATGGTCACTGTAAGATGCTTTCCTTGCACGTCGATTATGAAGGTTTTCTGTTCTCTTTTTATAACTTGGTGTGGGCCAGAGTAAGGTGATTCTAAAGACTTTTAAAGGTCCTTTTCGTAGGAACACGTGACTAGCTGTATTGAGATCTTTAGGAACATAAAACGTTTTCTCACCGTGGCTTGATGTTGACACAGGCGACAACCTCGAAATATGTTGTCTAAGTCGCGCTGCGAAGTCTGTTGGATCTATGTTGTGATGTGTCTCTGGCTTCAAGAACTCACCAGGCAGTCGGAATGGCTCGCCGTAGACCAATTCGGCTGAAGAAGCTTGTAAATCTTCCTTCCAGGCACTCCTAATACCCAAGAGAACAAGAGGAAGTGTCTCAGACCATTGTGGGTTGTTGTGGCACATTATGGCGGCCTTCAGCTGTCTGTGCATCCTCTCCACTAAGCCATTGCATTGCGGGTGGTAAGCTGTTGTGGGACAATGGTAAGCGCCTATGATCGATGAGATGCTCTGGAACAATTGCGAGTCAAATTGTTTCCCTCGATCAGTGGTGATTTTTTCTGGACATCCAAAACGAGCGACCCAGCCAGAAATGAAGGTACTAGCGCAGGTCTCCGCTGTGATGTCTGCTAGTGGGTAGGCTTCTGGCCATCTAGTAAACCTATCTATGGCTGTAAGGCAGTACCTGAAACCAGAAGAGGGTGCCATAGGGCCAATTATGTCAAGGTGGACATGGGAAAAACGGTTAGAAGGAACAGGAAATGAGGAAAGAGGAGAGTGGGTATGGCGGGTAACTTTGTTGCGTTGGCAATCAGTGCATTGTTGAGCCCAAGTTCTGCAGTCACGACGGATCTTAGGCCACACAAATCTTTCTGAGATTAGTTTTGCTGTTGCGTTGGGACTTGGATGACTGAGATTGTGTAAGTTTCTAAAAATTTGTTTGCGGAAACTTGGTGTAATGAATGGCCTAGGACGAGAAGTAGACTGGTCACAGTATATGTAGGCATCCATCGTTTTTACTCTTTCCAGTTTTAGCGCTGTATTGTTTTGTAGCAAGTTCTGTAATTCTTGATCGTTTTCCTGTTCATTTTGCAGTTGTTTGTAATTGATGGTAGAGTCGACGCTTTCCAACCGTGAAAATGCGTCGGCAACTACGTTTTCATTTCCTGTGATATGGTTGAGATCGGTTGTGAATTGGGAGATGTAGTCGAGATAGCGGTGTTGACGAGGTGAGCAGTTATCTCGGCTTGTTGTGAAGGCGAATGTGATGGGTTTATGATCGGTGAACACTTTAAATGTTCTCGCTTCGAGCATATACCTAAAGTATTTAATACCTTCATGTATTGCGAGCAACTCACGGTCGTAAGTGCTGTATTTGGTTTGAGCAGGAGACAGCTTGCGTGAAAAGAATCCCAGTGGTTGCCAGCTGTCATGTCTTCGCTGTTGCAAAACAGCTCCAATGGCTATGTCTGAAGCATCAGTGAAAAGTGCTAACTCAGCTACAGCTACTCAGCACCCTGATGGTGCGCGATGAGCGTAGCTTCTAACAAGTTCGTTTTGCATGCTTCGAATGCTTTTTGTATCTCAGGTGTTATGATGATGGGCGTTGACCCTTTGATTTTTGGGCCACTCAAAGCTTGGTTGAGAGGACCCTGAATTTGTGCGGCGCCGGGGAGAAATTTTCGGTAAAAATTTATCATCCCCAGAAATCTTCTTAACTCTTTAGCAGTTTTAGGGATGGGGTATTCCTGTATAGCTTTGACTTTTTCTGGGAGAGGTTGTATGCCAGCTGCAGATACGTGATAACCCAAGAAGGTAACTTCACTAACACCCAAGACGCATTTGTTGGTATTGATCACTACTCCATATTTTTTTAATTGATCGAATATTTTTGTCAGGTGTCCAATGTGTTCTGTTTCCCCTTTTGAAAATACAAGAATATCGTCAAGAAATCCGAAGGTAAAGTCTAGTCCTTGAAGAATTTCATCCAAAAATCTCTGGAAAGTCTGAGCAGCATTTCTTAAACCGAAGGTCATGGCGGTAAATTCAAAGAGTCCAAAGGGTGTGGTGATGGCAGTTTTTTTAATATCATCTTCATAAACCGGTATTTGATTGAAGGCTTTAACGAGGTCAATTTTTGAAAATATTGTGGATCCTGATAATTGGTATGCGAAATCGTGAATGTGCCTCACTGGGTATCGGTCCGGTATTGTTCTTGCATTTAATTGTCTGTAATCGCCACATGGCCTCCAGCCATCTTCTTTCTTGGGCACGAGATGTAGTGGAGACGACCATGGACTTTCAGAGCGACGAGCTGTTCCATTTTGTAACATTTCCTCAAATTCCTTTTTTGCAATTTTCAGACGGTCGGGTGCCAAACGACGTGGTCGTGATGTTACGGGTGGACCAGGTGTAGTTCTAATGTGGTGCTTAGTGTTGTGAACTGGTATGTTTTGTGATCCAGATGGTCTCGTAATTTCGGGATAACGTCGAAGTAAGTCGAGATAAGGTGAATGACCTGTAAAGGTTTTCAACGAAAGTAATTCGTGCGTTATTTCATGGGTTGAAGGCGCGCCGACGGTCAGGTTCGTAATGGAGTCTATCAACTTTTGTTGTCGGCAGTCGACTAGTAGGTTGAAATAACTTAAAAAATCGACGCCTATGATAGGTCTTGACACGTCTGCAATAATGAATTTCCAGGTAAACTCGCGGCGTAATCCAAGATTGAGGCTAAGTTGGTAGGTGCCGTAGGTAGGTATCGGTGTGCCATTAGCAGCGACAAGCTCGTAGTCACATTTTTTGTTGTAATGCAGCTGATTTTTTAAATACGTTCTCGGATAGGCACATACGTCGGAACCAGTATCTACTAAAAACTGTACGCCAGTACGTTTGTCGGTGATGAATAGGCGGCCTTTACATGTTGAGCAGTCATCAGCCACCATTACTGACTGCTTTTGGAGTTTTCCGGTTTGAAGTCACAGGGCTGATCACATTTAGTGGCCTTTTCACCAAACTTAAAATGGTACCAACACGTTGGATGTACCTTTTTTCTTTTCTTCTCTTCTTTCCTTTTTTCTCGGCTATCTGTTTACTCAGTAAATCACTCACCCCTTGTGTTGCTGCAGCAACGTGACCTCTCGGCACGACATCGTGAATTCTGTCGGCGAGATCTGCTATAGTTTCGAGAGGTGAGGACGCCTGCGACGCTATTATAGACTGGATGTTACTCGGCAATCGGCTCGACCATAAATGGTTCGCAGAAATTCTTCTGGTACATTAGGACCAGCAAGGTGCTGCAGGTGACGAAGGAATTGCGACGGCTTCCTGTCGCCTAACTCCTCATGAGTCAGGAGTTGGTGCACCTTCTTTTCCCTCGATTCGGAGAGCCGCTTTATCAGCTCCGTCTTAAGTCTGCTGTATTTGTTGGCCGTTGGTGGGTTCACGATGAGGTCTTCCACCTCGGCTGCGTACCTTGGATCGAGGTGGCTTACGACGTAGTAGAATTTCGTTGTGTCCGCCGTAATGTTGGAAATCGCGAACTGGCCTTCTATTTGCGCGAACCATACCTCGGGCTTCTCAGGCCAAAATGGCGGAACGCGCACGCCTACACGGAAAACATCCTGTGATGTCGTTGATTCGGTTTTCGCGTCGTTTAGGACCTGCTCCGATTCACTCATTTTGCACTAGGATATTGCCAAAGTTTATATTGGTTGAGTCCACGTTCTCCGCAAGTCCGCACAAGGTAGCACAAACACGTGTTTTAGTCTTTGGGGTCACCACTGTAGTGTCTTTAGTGTTAGGAAGTAGGGTTTACTTGAATTAAACACTATGCACTAACGATATAGAGAATGTATAATTTATTAAACAATTAACAATATTAAAAATCTATAGGTTTGACAATATAGCACTGTGATGAGCGAGTATAATATTTCCGTGCGTACGCGATAGTCGTTTGGCGCGGACTGGCGAGGGCGACCGAGGGGCGCGGCTCGAGAGCGCGGGGTGGAGGCGGCGACCGCCGTGTGCCTCGCGCGCTTTTTACCGAACTTGCTCGATCTAGGTACTTAGGCAGAGCGGGCGCCGGGGCTCCGCTAGCGGCCGGACTGTAGGTATAGCTAAGGGTGTGTACAAACGTGCGGAAGCATAAGGCTGTGTACACACGGGTGTTAAGTATTTATGTTTTGAGTATATTATATTACGCATGTATTTATGTAGTATGTATGTAAGTGTTATGTACGAGTTATTTGTATTATGTATTTGTGTATGTGAATATTGTGTGTACCTTAGCTATAGCCTACATACATATTGATACAAGTGCAGAAAGTTTGTTATTGCGACCGAGGCGGAATTTACACGAGCTATTGGCGAGTGTTTTATGGCTGCAGTGACAAAGCACGTGTGTCAAACGACTTTTTTCAATACACTAGTGGGGTTTGACCTGCGCGGTGCGCCTTGCGCCTCGTGGAGGTCGACGCGCGCCCAGCTTGATATGATAAACAATTTTATTGAGTACAATGAAATTGTGGTGGGGGCGAGCACGCGCAATTTTCTGCACTAGTGCGGAAAATAGTCCATTGTGTGCCTGTATGCGGTGGGCGCGGTGGGATAAGAGCGGGTTTCCAAGTAAATGTATTGAAAAAAATATAAATGAAGCACACTTCGTGAACATCACGTACACGTCATTCAATAATCTGACGTTGACATTTGTTTTGAGGTGGCAAACGTCAAACGGCATAAACTGATTCCATTTAGAATTTAGTGGTTTTTAATAAAAATAAGTTAAAAATGAAGTTTAAACTTCTCTTAGTTCTAACAACCATTCTTACTTACTATGAGGGATCGGCTCAAACCCGAGGAAAAGGGGTAAGTTAGAGTATTTTTTGTGATAATCATGCCGGCGTTTTCCTGTTATCTTTTCACTTAAACGAAACACTTAATGATATTAAATTTAAGTTTAAAGACTGGAACAAGAGCTCATTAAATCCTTCTTATAATCAATAACCACTTTTTTATTATTCCGTACCGTACCGTAAGTACTGAACTTCATTAGTCAAGGACTAAAGGAAAATTAATCGAACGTTGATGTGAACGATTACATTTTCCATAACCAAACTAAGATCCTGTTTGTATTTATGAGGAAATCATCCATAGGTTTACGCTCCTGCTCTAGTCTATTATTATTGTGTTTTTGATAAACAATAAAGTATCTCTATCTGTCTACAGGAGTTGGAAGTAAGTATATAAAAATAGCACACATACATAAACCTCATTCTTTTCCCCATTGAGCCAATCAGACACTATAATAAGCCACCTACAATCCTTACATAAAACCACAAAATTGTTGAATGTCATTCCTCAATCAGACACATTGCAAGGCTATTTCCATAGCATTTATTTTTAAAATCTATGCACAAATAAACACAGTCTAAAAGAGGATGTAATGCCTTAGCAAATTCTAAATATTATTTGTCTTGTTCATGAATAATAAGTTATAGGTAGAGGTACTCTATTTATCTATAGGTGTTAGAAGTAAATCAAATCAAAACATTTATTTGCTAGAATATGGTACATAAGGTGTTACAGTAAATTTGTTTCAGCATATCCTGCCATTACATGGCGTGCAAATATATTCACAGTCAGTGTCGTCAATTAATCTAACTTGCACATTACAGGTTCTATTGACTTGTCTTCTAAATATTCTTTTACAGTATAATATTTTTTAAATAGTAACAGATTAAACAGTACTTTTTTAAACATTGTCGATGGTAGATCTTGTAAACTATTTGGTAAATGATTAAAAATAATAATCAACATGCAATAAACATTGTATGTCTTAACAGTAAGTAAATTAAGTAAATTCAAATTCAAATAAATGATTTGAATTTGAATTTGAAGTATATTCTAATGGCTTACTTTTTTTTTCCATTTAATTTTAACCTTTCGAACTGTACTGTAATTTGGGACACAAGGAGAGAATAAACGCCGGCGTTCACTTGGGGTTTATGAATTAGTAGTAACTATATCATTCCACTATTCTACTTTCAAGGCTTTAATGCCATATTCAGCATTCACTTTCATACATAAAAGCACAAACAAGAAATATCAAATAGAATAAAACAGGTAATTTAAATTAGAAAGAACAACACTAAAACTCTTTATTAATTCACTTTCCAGCTTGAAGACAAAGTCCAGCAGTTAACAGACTTAACAGCAAAAAAGTCAATAGTATCCCTTAACTTGAACAAATTCAAGGAGTATGTGAAGTCTCCACCAAGGGATTACTCGTTCGTCGTGATGTTTACTGCGATGGCACCATCTCGACGATGTGCTATTTGCCAGCATGTGTACGATGAGTACCTGATTGTGGCAAACTCGTTCAGGTTCTCACCAGCTTATAATAATAAGCTCTTCTTCGGTATGGTTGACTTTGATGAGGGTTCTGATATCTTCCAAATGGTAAGTGCTAATTATTATTTTAACTTTTGTCTCTTTAATCCCCTTCAAATAGAATGAGGACCTCAGTCAGTTCAAATAGCATAAGACGACAGAACCACACACCCATAACCAACATGGAACTCGGTGACCTTGTATTTGTGTAAATAACCAGGTAGCTTAACAAGCTTATAACTATGTGATTCTTCATGATACAGTTATGAACTTTGTACATTTTGTTTTGTACGTAGATTCTACATAAAGTTACAGTTTTCACATATAATACTAAAGCCAATTTGTAGATTCTATCAGTCATAATATCAATTAATAATTTATTATATCTAATTTCAGCTACGTCTCAACACAGCACCTGTAATCATGCACTTCCCAGCCAAAGGCAAGCCAAAACCTGCTGACTCCATGGACTTTGAGAGATCAGGAATACATGCAGAAGCCATCGCCAAATGGATTCAAGATAGAACTGATGTTCAGGTAAAAGAAAATTATAAAGAGTTGAAATTAAATTATAGATAGGGGTACACAGAAACTATAGAACTGGACCACATGTTACGATCTGTACATAATCCTTTTGCTTCATTATCCTTTATACATCTGCCATGTCCACAGAATTATTTTCCTGATTGAATTTCGTTCACGCTTGTCAAGAGAGAGATTAGCCAAATATGCAGAAAATATCATAGTGCTCTATCAGATCATAAAAAAAACATTTTGCTTGAATACTGCGGCGCGGCGCCAAACCAAAGCCTTTGGAAGTTTTCGTTTCGAGTGCAAGCAAAAATGAACTTAGCGGTGGTCAGGCTGAAGTGTCTTTAGTGGTATACAGGTGCATTTTTGTCCTTCATTGTCATACCATTACCAATTAGATCAGTGTATGTCCTTCAAAAAGCGTTCCATATCCGCATTTTCAGTCATGCCGTCCTTATAATAAGGAATATGTATAAAAAAAATATTTGTGATACTTACTATCAAAGATCGAAGTTCATAGGATTCTTCCCGTTGACCCAGAATCCTGAAATTTGGCAAAAAGCAAGGTCTTATAGCACAGGTATAGAATCTGAAAACATGATGTTAACTCTGTCACAAAAAAAAAAAAGTTTTGTAATGCAGTAAAATCTTCGAGACTCCGTGCGCGAGTTCGACATGCACTTGCCCAGTTTTTTTATATTTGTGTAGCAGATCTAAAAAGCATTTGATTTAGTAAGTAAATAAAAAAAAATTATGCATATTCCCTATTGAAGATCGATCCCGTTCCCATTCCCTCACTGATCCTGATCTGACCCATGCTACCGCTTAGTGTCATAATCTCTTTATTCCAGATTTTGCATGGTTTTTTTCGAATCAGATCTGAAATCTATGTCGCAATCCGTAATATACACTTGCAGATGGTAAGTATTTGTAGATAGAGACTGTTATGGACCCTGTCTGGTACAGAAAACTTAAAAACAAGTAGATGAGAGGAGAGGTTCCTGTGTAATAGGCTACAAGAGTGAAGCCAGGGATAAAGCTAGTCTAAGATATGTCTTTTAACGGTTCATTCACGACCGCTGTAAGCGGTAGCTAAGCGCAGAGCTGCGAGCGATAAGAACAGAAGTACGAGACGCCGCATATAGCGCCGCGCGCCTGCTTACCGATGCCGCCCCGCTCGCCTCTAAAGCACCGGCCACACAGAACAGACGCAAGGCACGGACCCGTCGCAGTCGCGAAAAGATACAAACAAAAAAGACGGCGTCCCGTCTTTTCTGTATGTTTTACGTCGCGACGGCTGTATACATTTTATATGCAAGTAGATTAAACGGGCGCCGCGACTGCGACGGGTCCGTGCCTTGCGTCTGTTCTGTGTGGCCGGTGCTTAAGACCGACGTCTTGAACAATCCGTAAAGCGGTGACACACATATCTGTGACTGGCATAAAAATATACAAGTAGCTGGCATAGCATGTCATCTGCCAATCAGAACTTGCCATGATTCACTGGCATGCAAGTTACTTGCAAACGTTTGTGCCAGCTTAGGTATGTGTAACGCCGCCTTTCAGGTAGAACTACATCGCGCATACGTGTGTCACGTACGCCGATCTGAGCGTGTCGGTCTCCATACATATACGGAAACTGGACTTGTAGAGCTATGTACACTTAATACATACATAACACTCGACGTCGTTCTACGTACAAATTAGGCGTGGTCCACGTGGACCATGCGTGGACGCAAACGTGTGCGTCGATTCTAATGTAGTTCTAGCTTTATTATGTTTTGTGATGACTTTAACCTTCAACACCATAATTTGCCCAATGTAAAAGGGATGGCGCTATCCATTCCGTATAACTCGCATATCATTTTTGCTTTCCAACTCGGTGGCTTTATTCTGTCCCTGACCTCTCCAAATCGAAGTTACTTGAGAATTCTGATTACATAATTCGTTTTGCCATGACATTATGGTAGGTACTATAAGAAATCTATTCCATCATACATTTAATCAAAAATATCCCTGTAATATAGCTATCTATCTATAGAAATAATTACTGAAATAATTGATTTTCCAGTAGGCACTTGTATTTAATTGCTAATAGATTGTATAATAGGGTCATTACAAGCATGTAATCATGATCACAAAACTGCAGCCTGTTCTCGGAACATAGTATCGTATTTAATTAGTATAGTTTATTTAAATAAAATCTAAAAAAAAATGGCGAGGAAGAAGGTAACAATCAACTACGAGTTTAAATGGATATTTTTGTATACAACCTTCGAGTTCAAACCAACGAATCATTTTTACGAGTGTACGGCGTACAGTCAATGTCTAGTTAGAAGTACCTAACCCTTGAACTACGAAAAACTAGGGCCAACTGGCTTTAGTGCGCTAAGAGCTATATTTGAATAAACTTAATTCTTTTCAGGTCAGGATATTCCGTCCACCAAACTACTCCGGCTTCGTAGCATTCTCGATGCTATTCATCCTCGTCGCGGGCTTCCTATACCTTCGCAGAAACAACCTAGAGTTCCTCTACAACAAACAAATGTGGGCAGTATGCGCAGTCTTCTTCTGTTTCGCCTTTGTCTCTGGCCAGATGTGGAACCACATCAGAGGCCCACCATTCTTCCATAGAACTAAGAACGGACCAGTCTATATTAATGGAGGTTCCCACGGCCAGTTCATTCTGGAGAGCTACATTGTGGCCGTTTTGAGTATCCTTTTTGAAAGTGCTAGTTGCATGAAATTATATTTTTGTGAGACATTGTTTACACCAAGTTTTTTCTTTTCAAAGAAGAATACTAAACCCAAATAGTTTAGGACGAACAAAAATTATAGATCCTAAAAACTAAAACCTTTTCTAGCAAAGGCGGTGCTTAGGTACTGCATCACAAACTAAATGGTAAAGGTTAATCATGTTTAACAGGACGAAAACTCTCAACCAGCAGATCACCACGTCGTCGGAAATCGGCTCCGCTGAAAAAATACTACCAATAATGATGTCAGTGTCTAGAAAGAAAACCAAAAGACGAAATAGTATTTCTGACCACTATAATAATGACCCAGAAGTGGATCGCAATGAACTTGGCGAAATACAGACGTGACACTGTGTGCCATTTTTAATTTACCCTATAAAATGTTTTCTTTTTTTAATAAACACATTTATTAAAAATATATTTATAAATTGAAGATAGTAAATATGTAGTAGGTATATACCTAAATCAAGAATAGAAAAGAGCTTAATATTGACCCTTGCGCGAGTCCTGATTATAAATGCAATTTAAGAGATTTTATATTATAGCTATAAAGCGGAATGGTCACTTTCTTGATCCTGCGGTGTCACTGCAAAGCTTATATTTATCGGTAGTCGTATAAACATTATAACTTCATAGTAAATACTATATTTTTCCTGAACGACCGTGTCAGATGGCGCAGTGGTTGTAGGAATGATTCTCATGATAGAAGCGGCCGGCGGTGTCAAGAACACAGACATCGTGCGCACCCAGGCTGAGGGGAAGCGTCGTCGATTCCAGTCCATCGTGGGTCTGGTCCTCGTCTGCGTGTTCTTCTCGCTTCTGCTGTCTGTGTTCAGGGCTAAGACGCAAGGGTATCCTTATAGGTATGTAATAGATTTTGTTAAGCTAGGTTTACATTTGTGTCTGCTGTGTTGTAGTGCGGGACACCAAACGATTCTATTCTAGCTTACATAACATCATGAGTTTTGTAGCTAATTAACTGCATCAGACAGAAGGCTAGGTGACGGAGGACACGGTGAAGTACACAGTCGAGGTGTGCCCTGCATGGGCGGAGCATCGCCGTGCCCTCGTGGGGGCGATCGGCGGCGGAGACCTCTCGCGCCGGGCCTTGGTTGAGGCCATGGTCCGGAGCGAGGAGTGGCAGGCGGTAGCCTCCTTCTGCGAAGCAGTAATACTAGCAAAGGAGGAGGCCGACTGCATCAGGCAACGGCGCTCTCGCCGCCGCTGCCGGGATTCCGAAAAACGTGTTGTGTCGACCCCAAATAAAACGGGATAAAGGGCAGGAAGATGATGATGATGAGAACGACACTACACAACACAACAATGTGACCATGGCTTAGTGGTCTGTTTGTGTGTAGTGGTAGCTTGTTATGAATATCGTCATAGCCGTGTACATAGTGTAATACAATTATCGACTACACATTTACTTATGCACCAAGGGCGTTTGAGAAGCATGTTTCATGCAGATTTGTATACGGCTGCTTACTATTATTATTCTTGGGATAATGAATGAGGTTACCATTCATCATTATTCAAACTATATACTAGGTATGTTTTTATTTGTTTGGGTTACAGTAATAATATCTTGCTAATTTAAGAGTATTTATTTTTAAGTGTAATTCAGTCCAGCTGAACTAGAATCAATCTGATGTTGATTTGTTCAGCAATAGCTTTCAATATGTCAATCAACATTTTTTTTAATGTAGGAAATATTCAATGACTTCTCCCGCTCTGAGTGGAGTGAGAAAGAGTGTCAGACTTGACACTGACTAAAACCCACCTTCAGTTACTCTTTGCGATCCGGGGCCTTCACTCCTTCAAAGAACCCCGCAAGTTCAAACAACCATGGATGTTGATGTCTATAAAATTAATATTTCTGTTTGTTACAGCTTCCTATTCAAATGAGGAGTTCGAGTATGAATAAGTAAGACCGACATATCAAGTCGGAAGTGTGTGTGCTACGTATTTACATATAGGTGTCCGTATTTGTTCCTCAGTTGGTCAATATACTTGTTTCTATTTATTATACTGCGTTTTTATTTACCGAGTCCTTATTGGCTTTTTTTGTCGGTGCTCTTGGGCGGTGCGAGAGATAGTGACAGACTTTTCCTAAATAAAGACCCACTCCTGGTCCTTCCTTGCCTTCTTCCCAGGGCCCCGGGTCTCAGGTTCAGTGTCCGTGGCCCAAGTATCCTTTTTTTTTGTCGACGGGGAAAATCATCTTTGACGAAACCCGCTCTTGGGTGGAGCGGGAGACAGTGTCAGACTCTTACTGACTAAAAACCCCGCGCCGTTCCTTCTAGCCTTCATACGGGGCACGAGCTCCCTTTCGGATAACCCTGTCCCCAGTAGGCTTCGACCCAGCTGGGCCCCTCCTGATCCTTATTGGCTTAATATTAGACACTTATCATTATTCAGTCGATAGACATTTACTGTTGGACATAGGCCTTCCTTAAGTATCGCCTGTGCGTTTCGGATCCATTAGATTCCCGCGACCCTCACCAAGTCAACGGTCCACCATGTGGGAGGGCTTTGAACGCTGCATCTTCCAGTACGCGGTTGCCACTTTAGAACCTTTCGGCCCAAATGACCGTCTGTTCTGCGAGCAATGTGTCCTGCCGATTATTCGGGGTGTAACCTTGGTTCTACCATGGACATCTTCAATCCTGATTCGATAACGCAAGGAAACTCCGAGCCATTTGGAATAACTTGAAGTCTTCTGACGAGGTCCATTGTGAGCGACCACATTTCGGAGCCATTTATGTCATCTCTGGCAAAGCACTGCTCATAAAGTTTCGTCTTACACGATGACATAGTTCTATCATAATTCAGTCGAAAGGAGTCAACTAGACAGGAAACTCTTCGGCAACGCCATAGCGAAAAATTGTACGCATGCCTCTCAAGACTCGAGAGACCGTTCTCAGGTCACCAAGTCTTCGCAAGCTACACTTAGAGCCTGGTTTCGATAGCAATAAAAGTGATTGATAAATAGGGCTAAGCTAAAATAAAACCCTTACCAGCAACTTTCTACGAATGGACAGAGGCAGCTTGCATCTGGTCGCAGGGACCATCACCAAACACTGCTCTCTGAACAAACACTTTTTCAGAATGAATATCACAGATAGTGCAGCAGATGCATGGAGTCAGAAGATACTGTCGCGCATGTGCTCTTAGAGTGCACAGCCATCAGCGAGATAAGAATTAGAACCTTGGGAGCACCGAAAACACTGATGGACGCCCTGAGTAAACTGAAGAGACTCATCTGTTTCTGGTATGAGGTGGACTGGTTGGAGTAAAGGCCGCCATGGCCCACGCTCAATGACCCAATAAAGACTGTGCGGTAGCCAGATCACAAAGGTAAGATAAGATAAATATGGCTAAAGCACGGATATCGACTAAAGACATGTCTGTCTAACTTGTTGGATAAGAGAAGGTAGTTTTAGTAAAATAAAAATGCGGAATAACGATTATTAAAATATATTTTAATTTGTCATTAAAGTAATTAGTTTATAGACTCTCTGGCTTATTTATGTCTTACAAGATGTACGTACAACAAAAATAATGAGTATATATTCACTTTCAGTGTAATTTGCATTACCTACTGCTCTAAATAATCTTATAATTTATTACTTCAATTTATTATAACAATTCGACATAGTTTCTCTTAATTCCTACTCCAATAAATAATTTAAAAATAAATGCTCAGTCTTCTCAAGTCAAAAATGCGCGGCAAACTACAAAATGCGCGGGAAAACCGCGAACCTGTTGGTGGGGTACTTTTCAAAGGACTTCTTGTACCATTCGTGGGCTTGGATAGCGGTTTGAATCTGAAATAGATAAAAAACACGTTAAAGATATCAAGGAGCATTACCATGACTTAATGACTGTCGAAAGAGGGACACACACAGTACAGTTTAAGTAGTAAAATGGATTACGTTAGAAGCTTATCAATGGCAAAAACGCGATACGACCTAAACTGCAATTATACAACATTCTTAACAAATATCTGGTACAGAGCTACTGATTGGTCTTCCAGAAGTTATCCAGAATATTGGTACGTACCACAACTGTAAAGGTAAAAGTTGTGAGCTCACGCTCGAAAGGTTGAATGGATTTCGTTGAAATTTGGGACACGGTTAGACCATATTCTGGAATAGCACATATTTTTATTCCAAGGTTATGTGCCCTTGGGTCAGCTTTCCACTTTTACGCGGTTCAAGCCATTGGCAGCAACATGATGTATCATAAAAGTTAATTAAGATACAATAATGTTTTTTAAAACGCAGTTAGAGTAAATTAAATAATTTAAACATTCTCTATGATAAATCAAATTGCTAATCTTAATAGATAAAAAGTAGCAATTTGATTTATAATAGACTGCAGTCTTAATCGATAAAAAGTGTAATAAAACATCAATCAATGTCTATGTTTGGACTTTCAATCAACAATTTCTTCATAAATCAGCGCAACTGCTGATTTATAAGTGACTTCCAGAACCAATAATTGCTTCCATCGGATAAATAAACTTTGTTTATTACTTCCTAATCTCTTCTGTAATTTCCAATATCTTTTCAAAACAAAATTATGTAATACGAACTATCACGTCCTCTTTGGATCAATGTTGTCTATGAATTCTGTAAATTATTATTATTTGAAAAAAAAAAAAACAGTAAAGTTGTGCATACCTACAGCTAAGGAGTGGAATTCCCTGCTGGAGTCTGTGTTCCCTAATAGCAATACAACCTAGTGATTTTTAAGTTAAGAGTGAATAGGTTACTTCTAGCTTCTAGGCAAGCGTGCTCCTTCGTCGCTTACCATCAGGTGAGATGGTGATCAAACCCGAGCCTATCTATAAAAAAAGTATGGAACAGGGTCCTTAAAACTATTTTTTTTTAAGGAGTCCATTCTTCTTTTTTATACATAGGCTGTCCAGCAGGATTATATAAACCGGCTTAGGGCACCCGACAGCGGGGAGGGGGGAGTCAGCGAGCAAAGCGAGTGAACAAGGCCATCGACAGACCCCGTCAAGCCAGTCAGCCAAATAAGTTAACGAGAACAAATTAAAACCTATAATTTTTGAACAGGTCAGTCGGAGGTGACTAATGACGCCCGCATTTGGACAGTTGTGTTAAACTCTATAAAATAGGGGGAGATTCTATTGGTACATGAGAAATACATTATAGAAAAACTGCGATCTAACCGAGGACTATAGCGGTCAGTAGCTCACTGTCATGGTTAAAGTATCATAAAAAAAGAATGTGTTTTTACCTGGTTCCCCAAAACCCATAAATAAATGCAGAAGAAAGTCTTCGTCGGGACCAGCATCAGCAAAACGGTGTACAGTACAATCTCACACATTCGATGCGGACTCGAGACGTACTCGAACATTCTACCATTCGGGATCTTGTGTTCCTCAGTGACTACCTCGCCCGACTTCTTGTCCTTGCGCAGGTTCGCGAAGATGATGTTCGTTCGAAACTGTTCGTACCACGTGATCAGGAATATGACAGTACAAGGAACAGCTAGGATGGTTGTCCGGAGATCATTCCATTTGATTGTTTCGGGATTCTGGTGGCCTGAAAATGTGGAGAAGTAGATTGATTTTAATGTTAAAAAGTTTTAAAACGTGAAGACATTATCTGAGTCCTACTATTGTCTTAGACACAGAACAGATGAAGGAGGTTAGAATGGCTTTGTGGGCGAGGCAGGCGTGCCACAAAGTAGGGCAATGCTCATAGTTCAACTACCAATAGCAAACTACTTGTGCGTGGTCTGTTAGTTGCGTAATGCGCGCTCGTATTGGTTTATTGCCTGTAGCCGAGTTAAAGGGTGGAGATAAGCGTACAAATCGGAATTATTTCCTTTGTAACCTCTTTCATCTTTTCTGTGGTCTGAGGCTTCTGAGCTAATATTAAAAGTTTGTAGGTCGACGTTTTAGACGAAAATAAATAACTACTTTGCATATCATTAAACAACTAGTTTAATGATATGCAAAGTAACATCTAACTGAATACTGGTTTTTTAAATCTGTTTAGATTTATTTATTTAAGAAACGGCGAACTTCATGCCTTAGGCATTCTTTACCAGTCAACCTAGGGTGGAGAAGAGACAATATGGTAGGTGCATAAAAAAGAAAATGATGAGTGCTTGGTGTCCCAAGCACTTCCCCCCACAAGTCTTACTGTAGTAACACCTGTGTATCACAGTATATTTACCTATTTTCATGTAGGTATATAGATTAGTTAATGAACTTAAATGGAAGTAAGTAATACTGCTTGACTGGCCTGTTGGTTTAGTGATTAGTGGCCCTGACTACTATGCCGGGGGTCGTGGGTACAATTCCCATCCAGGACAAATGTTTGTGTGATGAGCATGATCGTTTCTTCTTTGTCTGGGTATTATTTATCTATATACGTATGTATTTAGAAATATATAAGTCTGTTTATAAGTTGTCTAGTAATTGTAACACAAGCTCTGCTTAGCTTGCGACTATAGGGCGTTGTGTGATAGTTGTGGAATATTATTATTATTCTGCAATCCTGCAAATAATAATTTCTCTTAGTTTACCATACTCCATTCTACTCACCACAAAACAGAGGAGCCTGACCAACCACAGCGATGATGCAGGCGAAGTAGTGAATGATGCCAGCAAGGTAGTGGCTCAGGTTCATCTTGCTCGCTTTGGCAAACACTTGGAGGTAGTACGTCTCATAAAAACGTCTGGTACATTGTATTACGAGCATCGTCATCGCTATTAGGGCGGCTGATACGGATACTGAAATAGAAGATAGAGGATTATTTAATTGAGTTGAAAAATAATATTTCTTTTTAGTGGAACTAACAAAGAGCAATTGTTTTATATAGGTACATATTTAGACGTATAGTCTGATCATTTATATAATGAGTCACAGCCACGAGTAGGTAATGCTTAAATTTAATTTATACAGAGTTCAGAGACATTTATATTTTATGTAGAGATTTACATCTGTACAAAGAACATTTGTTCGTATACATATTAAGTTAGGAAAGTATTACTATATTTTACTAACTTAATTCATGAATCCCCAAGCGACCACCGGTGGCCGCGCATCTATTGTCTTACTATTGTGTCTCTAATTGATGGTATCTGAAGGGTTAATAAGTTAAGAGGATTACAACATAACCTAATAGCAGATCATTATGTTTAAATATTTTTACTCCTATTGTGTTTTCATTAAACCATTATAACTGAGCAATAGTCTATTGTGACATAGAACTGCAATTGTGTCCTCAGGAGCTGCAAACATCATTGAATACAAACAGCTTTAGCAGAACATGCTCTGCATATTAATAAGTCTGTTGTAAGTTTTTGATTTCCTGCAGTACTAGACAATAGATATAATGTTTTTTTTTTTTAAATATTTTATGAAAATTAAGGGAGGTTGACGTTGACACCATTCTGCCCCTGATAGTTAAAAAGACGTATCTAACAATAGGTAAAAACAGATAAAAAAAGGTTTTAATGAATGAAACGGGAAATTGGGCCTTTTTTCCTTGTGTTAAAGCCACACTGGAGAATGTTAGCAAAATATTAAAAATATAGGCAGATGCACTTTTTTTCCTGATTCCAGCAATGTTTAAAACTAAAATCTGGAAAAATATTAGATGCGTCTTTTTTACTAACGGGGGCAGTATTGAGGTAGACTGCGGTGAAGGTGGTTTGACGATCTGATCATTTTTGTAGGGTAAACTTGGCTAAGAGTGGTTTGGAAGGAGAAAAGGAGGCTTTTGCCTAGCAGTGGGCCACAATATAGGCTATAAAAAAAAACTTTAAAAATGTATTCAATACTTTAGTTATAAAAAAACCTAATTTTACAGTTTATTTAAATGAAAACTAGCTTTGAGCACAATGATAGTCATAAGAATAGTTAATTAATGAAACCGAAAGTGAACACTCTCATGGTCTTTCTATTGTGTCCCTAATTGCAGTATTGGAAAAGTTAAGAAGGCTAGTCATGTTGTAAATTCATTTCACCTAGTAATCTAGTGTTTATAAACATTTAAATCCTGTTTAGTCTTCACATGATTTAGAAGTGAAAGGACTTGACATGGTTTACTTTCAAATCTGTACACCTGCCGCTCTAAGAACAAATACCTAAACTTAGCAGCAACTAATTTAAGTGGTTATTTAGCAATATATTAAATTATAATTCTTATTTAACTTACCAGACGGCTCATTTTCCTGTAGCAGCACCTTCAACACGAAATGAACAGGAAAACTAACTGTTACCCCGAAGAAGTATACCACAAACATATAGGACAACATGGAAGCACTAAATAACGTTGAAAATAAATAAAAATGTCTGTAATACGACTTTGGTATTTCAATAACTTGCAGGTAATTGGCGTCAGAGCCCTGGTAGGCAAAGCTCCCATACCTGTATCCCTTTATAATAAAAGCAGGAACATATTTCTCAAAATTATTTATAATAACACCGGTGAATGTTACGGCAAATGCTAGGTTTAAGAATATAAAATCAATAACGTTAATATAGTCGTCCATGTTTAATTTTGTTGTTATAAAAGGCAGAGGTCTGTACGTGCGGTGATTGTAAACACTTCTAAGACACGAATACAAGATCTAACGGGATATCCAATCATTTTAACTTTCGTCGCTCTACATTCTTGATCCCAATCTGCATGCTTTTGACAGCGTCTGTCACTATACACCTGACTGATGACTCTGACACTGACAGCAAATCGTCTAGTTGCCAGGTACATAAAAATTGTATCTACTAATATTTTGTTAGCTTGGGAGAAAATTACCGACAGTCTATATATTTTACATTACTTTAACCTTTAACTATTCTCAAAATTCTGCTGCTATTTTGTCTTTTTCTAATCTAAAGTGTAGCAAACTGAAAAACAAAGCAAGACGGGAGTGATGATTTAATTAGAGGATTAGATCATGGTTTCTACTTAATGAATTTAATTTTTTTTATGATGTACGCCAAGAACAAATAAAAAATAATTTGTTATATTATTTGTTTGTATTAAATAAACTCCCAAGCTGTTGACGTATGTTTTCTTCTAGCAACATTAATAGTGGGGCATGGGGAATTTACAGCCGATAGTCATGTGTTTTGTGAACTGGAAATAAGGCTTTTCAGACAGAAACAATGTAATGCCAGATTTGGAATTAGCCACAACAGAAACTGCTGTAAATTGGTAAAGTAACGAAATATGTACATGAGTGAAACTATTACAAACCATGTTCTATTAAAATATGTAAGTATTAGATTATCATGGACTTTATCATTTGATCATTAAAGATGGAAATATGGCGTATGCGTATATTAAGTGGTCGTCCTTAAACGCCTTTTTGTACCATTGTTGAGTTCAATCTTATAGAACACTCTGAAAAATCATGTTTAGTACCTTTTAGTTTAAAAAAAATATGTAAATAATGATTTCTAACCCACTTGAGAAAGGAAAAGGTGTTGTTCGTCTGTAGGTATATAATTTACAATCATCGATTTCTGAATTAATTGTGGACCGATCTAATTTTTTTTTTTTAAGATTTTACTCCTAAGTTTTTGGTCCCATAGAAATATTGTTATGGTCTGATAATGAACTACGAAGATATAGAACGGTACTTCTCATAGGATCATAGAAGAACTGTCGTAACAAGTAAAATTACTTTGTTTATACATAAAGTCGATGATAGACTAAGAAAAAAAAAAAAACAGATTGAGAAGGGGATACATCGATCTGACCTGATGATGAAGTGACTAATAAGGTAGGAACCGGAATTTTGTAACAAAGTACCGTAAGTATTCTAGTCGTGTTTGGGGTTGTTAGAAATTGTCATGAGTTACCCTTTGATAACAAGATATCATCGAGCTGATCTGATGATGTAAGGTGCGCACAAAATTCTGTAATAAAATAATGAATACTAGCCGTGGCATGGCTTGTCGGAATTGTAATGCAATGTTATAAGTAAAAAAATAGAGCTTCCACATTAAGTTTTTACAAAAAAAAATCTAAGTACCAACTTAAATG
Organism: Mythimna lalbum; assembly: GCA_949319445.1. Taxonomy (NCBI): domain Eukaryota; kingdom Metazoa; phylum Arthropoda; class Insecta; order Lepidoptera; family Noctuidae; genus Mythimna; species Mythimna lalbum. Next base: position 2,686,188 of record OX439350.1, on the reverse strand, counting down.
TAAAAAAATAATAAAGGCGCAAAATAACTTTAATTTCAAAAGACGTTAAATAAAGCACAGACAAGACTACTGTCTCGACAAAGAAACTATACAAAGATAATAAAATGCACTTTAGTCTGCATCAGCAAAGCCACTAGGTAAATAGCGTCCATAGCATACGCTTTTCTTTTTTGGACGGCAAAATCATCCAAATGACATCCCCGCCTATGGGCGGAGCGAGAGAGATAGCGTCAGACTTTTACTGACAAAAAAACCCATCCTATTCCTTCGTACCTTTCATACCAAGGCTGAGCTACCTATGTCTGCCGTCCACTAACTAAAAGGCCGTTAAGCCACAGTAGGTCGTTTTTCACTTTTTAATGTAGTCTTATACAACTTTCGATGCTCTATCTTTTGGTCTAAGACTAATTTTTCTATGATTGTTAGTTTTTGAGATACAGAACATTAAATCACAATGTCTGTGTTTAAATTGCTTAGCTAAAAGTTAGAAAATGAATTTAAATAAAATATAATAAATATAAATGAATAAAATATATCACATATTGTGCACAAAGACTATGCCTACATATATAACTTGTAACCTTGTTCCTAGGGAGCATACTTTTCAAGAGACATCAATTCCCAATTTTTGTGTTTTCTCGAAAAATACTTTTTGTACTTAGCTGCCTTTTAGTTAGTGGACGGCAGATGTGTCTTTGTGGAGGCGATCGAGCGGAAAACGTAATGCCCGCCATACACGCTAGGGTATTCCTGACAGGTTTGCCTATCCAGGTGAGTTGTACAGGTAAACCTGATCGTGTGTGTTGCAAAACTATGCAGGTTTCCATACAAGCTTACTTGACAGGCATAAGTGTATAACTGTACAGGCAAACCTGTTAGGTATACCGTTGCGTTTAGGTATGGCTACCTTTATGGAGAAGGCTTGTAATCTTGTGACAACCACCAAAATAAACATTGAGTAACTCCAGGCTTCGCATACCTTTTTTTTTTCGGTGGGCAAAAATCATCCTATGACAACCCCCGCTCTTGGGTGGAGCGGGAGATAGTGTCAGACTCTTACTGACTAAAAACCCCATCCCGTTCCTTCTAGCCTTCATACCGGGGCTCGAGTTCCTCTTGTATCTACATGACATGAATCTTTACTACAAAGATAAGAAATCAATCTCTAAAAAGAACGGCGAAAATCTAAAAACAAAACACAATCATCACTATCAAGTACCAACATCTCCATAATAATCTCGCACCCATGTCATACCAACAGAAAAGTAAAGATTACGTTTGTACACCTGTCTCATCACATACGTTGGGTTTGACAGCATTTTATTGGATCCCTGATTTCCTATTCAATAAGTTTTCGGGGTTTAGATTACGGTGTGAGGTGGCCCGTGAAATGTTTCGGTCGAGGATAATACTCAGCGGGGGTATGTGACTAACTCCGTTATAATGATGGCTGACTTATTATAGAATTTGAATTTAGAAGTTTTCGATTTGAAATGTTGGCAGTGTTGAATTTTCGAATTGTGTTTATTACCCTTGGTAGATTCTGTCTGGGTTGATTTGGAAGTAGATACATATTTATGTGGGCACGCCACGATTATGGCGGTAAGTCCCCACTTTGAGGCGTGGCTGGAAAGACCTCACGGCGTCCTTACCTTCCGCATGACGCAGGTCCTCACCGGACATGGCAAGTTCGGGAGATTCCTGCATCGAATTCAAGCGGAAGAGACGCCCGGGTGTCGCCACTGTGCGCAACGCCCGGAGGACACGGTGGAGCACACCGTCGAGGTGTGCCCTGCCTGGGCGGAGCATCGCCGTGCCCTCGTGGGGGCGATCGGCGGCGGAGACCTCTCGCGCCGGGCCCTGGTCGAGGCCATGGTCCGGAGTGAGGAGGAATGGCAGGCGGTCGCCTCCTTCTGCGAAGCAGTAATGCTTGCAAAGGAGGAGGCCGACCGCATCAGGCAACGGCGCCCTCGCCGCCGTCGCCGGGATTCCGATCCCGATTTCCGGCCACCGTAGACGCGGGCTCGCGGACGGCGAGCCATGGGTAGCTCGCTGTCCGGTCGTCCGGTAATGGACCGAGTCCAAGACGTCGACGGCGCGCACTGTTCCCGCGCGCCTCAAGGAGTTGTCAGCAGCAGGAGGGGCCCAGCTGGGTCGAAGCCTACTGGGGACAGGGTTGTCCGAAAGGGAGCTCGTGCCCCGGTATGAAGGCTAGAAGGAACGGCGCGGGGTTTTTAGTCAGTAAGAGTCTGACACTGTCTCCCGCTCCACCCAAGAGCGCGTTTCGTCAAAGATGATTTTCCCCGTCGAAAAAAAAAAAAAAAAAAAATACATATTTATGTATATTATTAAAGTTAAATGCGAAAGTTTGTTGTTCGTACGTACAATGCGTTCCAAATGAGAATAGGATCGATTGTCATGTTGTGACGTCACAATTTACTGTCAAGAAATTAATCTCTAAAAACGATCAACTACTAAAAACCCTGAGTGGTGATGAAATGGCTGAGACTATGGAGGAGCTCAGCACAATGCTCAATGACCTCAGTAGAGCTTCCGAAAGAGTGGGTCTTAAAATGAACATGGATAAAACCAAAATCATGATTAACAACCATGTAGCGCCCACTCCTATCAAGATCGGAGACTCTACACTCGAAGTTGTGGAAGATTACGTCTACCTCGGATAGACAGTCCAGTTAGGTAGGTCGAACTTCGAGAAAGAGGTCAACCGTCGAATCCAGCTCGGCTGGGCAGCGTTCGGGAAGCTACGCGGTGTCTTCTCGTCCAACATACCACAGTGTCTCAAGACGAAAGTCTATGATCAGTGCGTGTTGCCTCATCAGCAGAAGGCTTAAAGTCGGGGTTACCTTGCGAATCAAAAATGAAGACATCCGCAGGAGAACTAAGGTTGCCGACATAGCGCAAAGAATTGCCAAACTTAAGTGGCAATGGGCAGGGCACATTGCTCGCAGAACAGATGGCCGTTGGGGCCGAAAGGTTCTGGAGTGGCGACCGCGTACCGGAAGACGCAACGTTGGAAGGCCTCCAACAAGGTGGTCGGATGACCTGGTGAAGGTTGCGGGAAGCCGATGGATGCGAGACGCGCAGGAGCGTTCGTTGTGGCGACGCTTGGGGGAGGCCTATGTCCAGCAGTGGACGTGTATCGGCTGAAATGATGATGATGATGACTAAAAACCCACAGAACACAGGAATCATATTCTTTTGTTCTGTGTAAAAACCTATATAAAACAGTGCAAAATAACTTTACATTTAGTTATTTTGCACCGTTTTATAAAGGTTTTTTTTTTGTATTGAAATCTATTGCATTTTTTTGTAAAAAGGTTTAATTTAACATAGGATACGCCTTACCGAGCTTTAGGTACTACAGCGTTCGCTCTCTCATTGTCTTTCTATCGTGTCTCTAATTACGGTATTCGAAAGGGATGGAGAAAAGTAGGTAAGTCAGTCTGTCTACTACTTACTTACCTTTTTGACCTGAGGAGAACACATTCTGAGTGTAATGAGTGGGAAATATTTCGAACACTTCGGAGGATCTGCGTCAGAATGAAATTGTGGAGCCTCTCCAGCCTCTGTTTATCCACTCCTTCCTCAAATTAGGGATTCAACTTGGTTATGCAAGTTAACAAATGAAACATTTCTTCTTCTTCGTCTTTTCGTGCCAATGTTCTAAAAAATTAACTTTCTTTGACGAACTATTGTCGGCCTCGTATATATACTGAAAAGTGCACGTTAGCACACTAGTATTGTGTTAGAGATGGGTCGAGGAAGCCCTATTTGGCCAGATTGTTTTTACAGCGGTCAACCTGGGTTCGCAATCACTTTAGAGATTTCTGAAAAAAATTGGTTACTGCAGGTCCATTTACCAAAATCCCAAGCTAGATAATCTCGGCAGTCAATCCACGATTTGGTATGGTAGGCACCTATCAGCTTTGTCTTCTTTTCTCAAAGAAAATGTTCGCTATTAGCAAATGTACCGGACTAATTTGTTTTCATGATTAACGCGACCCCGGATATCTATGGCCACCCCCAAACCACCCTAATCTGACTTCCTATGGGTAACCGCTGTCATTTGCGAAAACAAAAAAACTATTGTTCACAAAGTTCAAGAACTCACGAGTCACGACATTTACAACAAAAAAGTAAAAAACCTTTTGTTCAGTACAATTGTCCCCATAGTGCGGGGAAACAATCGCTAATCGATCCCTCCTAATCGATACCACTCGAATAGTTCGATTACCGACCACTATTAATCATTTCCCGCTCTTTCGGGTGCGGAAATCTTTTCAGAAACAACAATGGACACTCATCACAAATGACTGGTCCATTGTGTCCCAACCCTGCAAACGACGTATACCGATAATTAATTAATAATTAAGGGCCACTCTATTATCCTTTAATTAACGAGTTTCATTTCTTTAATGTTGCGGTCCATTGTGATGTATGAGGAATTGTATTGTTTGGTTGTAAAGACATTGAGAGACATCTTTAAAAATAGGAAGGGGGCTTTTCGATGGGAAAGCTTTCTTCCTATTTTCGTCCTGTTTTCGTCACTTGAGCGATGAGTGTCAGAAATGGTAGCTTACTTTTCAGGGGACAGGTAAATAAGTTCTTTTACAGAGAAAAGAGTAAAAACGCATTTTATTCAGGTATGTCTGTCGCAATAATGACATTAATAGTAACTAGGTACATGTTTAATTTGAGAACATTACCATTTGATTTGTAAGCAAAACACACAGGTAAATAAATAGTAGACCCTTTAACAAGACAGAGAAGGTACATTTTCGCAAATTCCGTAAACCACACTCCGCAAAGGAACGCAATTCCACATACACTGACAGCTTCCCCCTGAACGAAATAAGAATACTAAACAAAATGCCCTGTCTAATGTATATCAAACAGAACGGCCGATGTAAGCACGAACATGGCACGAACCATTGAAATTAGTACGCGACTCTCGAGAGAATAGAAACACAATTTCCATTGAAACGCTTCACGCCGATACCTGGCAGTTCCAGTTTTCTTCATGCCGCTTTTGTCCGTCTGTACAAAGCAGAAAATACAGAGAACCCAATCAGGGATCTGTCTAAATGTCCGATTGTCGGACGGCTGAGGGTTAACGCAACGAATTTTGAAATATCCCTAAATGTACGTAGCGTTTTCTTTGGGACGAAATAAATTGGGAATTGCGTTTCGATGCTATTTTTTGATAGGTCGTTAATAGGCTGAACGTCAATCATTGTAATTTGACGTAGGTAGCGTTACATTTCAAACCTTAATATTTTCGAAAATCTAGACAAATGTCTAGAATACCTATAAGTACCTACCAGTTATATTGTTGTTTAACCTTTCGAATAACGTAATTAGAGACACAAAGAGAGAGCGAACGCCGGCGTTTGCTTGGGGTTTAATGAATTAATCAAAAGTTTTCGACTAAAAAAGTTCACTATATTAAAATTACGTAGTTTCATAAGCGACAGTCTGTTATTTTTATTTATTTTTTGTTTAAAATAAGTTAGATAAAAGGTTCTATTTTCTAAGCTCCCATCTTCTTACAAATCCTGATATCTAGCAACACTAGAACTAGCAGCGTAACGCGTAAGTAGCAGTTTCTTTTTCGCGCCATTTCCACCCCAACATCCATCGGACAGGACTTTAGACATTCCCAATCGATTTCGTTCATGCAAATTGACTGTTCGGTCGTGGTTTGAATCGATTACAATGCGTTATTGAAATCGAATAGTTTAAGGTCGGGTGGGTTGAAGTACGGTTACATCTCTATAGTTTTTAGATCGAATTTCGTTCGAAATTTAAATGAACGAATTTGAAAAAAAAATGTGATGGGATTTATTTTGTAGAACCTGACACCCGCACGCATTTAAATGTAATCGAAATAATCTACAGGTATTGTTAGTTATTTGAACTTAAAGATTTTAGTGATAGCATGATAGGATCTATAGTCTAATGGGGTGAATAGAAACAAAACTTTAAAGGGTATTTTCACGATATTTGAATAATTGTTATTCTAAAAAGTCGATGATTTGTTAGAAGCCGATAAAATTATATCAGAGTGAGAGAACCAAAACAAAGTTTGGTTTCTATTCACCTCGTTTTACTGTATCTACTAATATACTTGTTGTTTGCAGTGTGTACTAGTTTCTGAAGTGCCACATAAAATTAAAATAATAATAATATGTTTAAAATGTTTCAAAATGTAATTTATATGTATTTATGAAAAATAAAGGAAATAATAATATTCCATAACTATCACACAACGCCGTCTAGTCTCAAGCTAAGCTGAGCTTGTGTTATGAGCACTAGACAACTAATAAACATACTTATTTATTTCTAAATACGTACATATTATAGATAAATTACACCCAGACTCAGAACAAATGAATGCTTATCACATTTTGTCCTGGGTGGAAATTGAACCCACAACATCTGGCAAAGCAGTCAGGGCGACTAAACACTAGACCAACCGGCCAGTGTGATTTGATGTCCACACTATTCCAGCTCCATACAACGAGGCAAAAGCGCAACTGGCTGCCAAGAAACTGGGGCTCTTAGCAAAGGTGTGATTACTGTACTTCACACCGGTAGCTCCTCAACCTATATCAAGTAAGCAGTAGGTACCAACTGCTCTCATCTTTCGGTTGGATTTGCCAAATACTAGCTTGATTAGTTGAGAAACGAGCCAAGAAGATCACCAGCAATGGTGTACTTATCCAAAATTTTAAAACTCCAAAGTTACCATCGAGGCCTAAAATGCATAAACCCTGCAAAAGAAAAGAAAAACTTCTCCATTGGAATCATGCACTGGCGTTTATAAGTGTCCATGTAGTCTTAGCCCATGTGAAATAAAAATACATTTTGATACAACTGGAGAAAGTTTTATTATTGCGATCGAGGCGGAAATCGGTGTTATGAAGCAGAGTGCTGCGGTGACAAATTGCCACGTGTATCAAACGACGTTTTTCAATTCATTTATGAAGATATAAATAAAAGGGAGTTGACTTACGATTCGTGGGGTCGCTTAGCGCCCAGTCTGATACGACATTCTCGTAAGTAAATTATAATGGGTAGAGCTCGCGCACTTTTTCTCACTAGTGCGAAAAATTGCGTCCCTAAAGCGATATAGACAAAAGCGTTTCGTTTTTCCTTTTGAGGTACGGAACCCTAAAAAAAGACGATTTCACTGTAAAAAAAAAAAAATTATAGCCTTATTCAAACTAGTTCAAACGCGGAAAATCAGCAAATGTAAGTGGAGTGCGTACACATCGATACTCGATTCCCAGTATCGATACTCCACACATCGATCATCCAAGGCGTAATGTTGCCATAAACTTGTGCATATCGTTATCGGCGGCTGTTAAAATTGAAATAACTTGGAACGTTAAAATGGAGATACGCATCCTTGCCGCCATATTGTGTTCAATTACATGTATGATAAATGTTGATATTTTTCTCATGGAGTTTTGTTGAAAATCGGCTGGAGATAAAAAGGTTTCACATATTCGTTTAAATCGACACAAAAGCCTCTTTGAGCTGACTGTTGTGATAGATCCTACCTAAAAACTGACTGACTCATTTTTATATGTATAATTAATTTAAAATAAATTTCTAGGTTTTTCCAGAATAAGCTCAAAAAATCCATTCAATAGTTTTTGAGCTTATTCATTACAAACAATTTTTTTTTTTGTAATACTAGTGTAGATCTTCTTCATAAAAATGTTCGACACCCATTTCAGGAAATTCCTTTCTAAGTACTCGCCTACGTCATAAAAGGAAACCTTGTGCGAAATGTCACGTTCCTATTGTAGTCCTAGTAGTTTTACCTGTGCGTTAATATGTCAATAGGTCAGATTCTTCTTTTATTACCAATAATTCTTTTATTAGATCGGAATAGGTAGGGCTATTTAGGTTCATTGACCCCAAACATTGATGTTAATATGGATATTCCACGGGATTCCGGCTGATACTACGGGATTTAATTGAATTTCATTATTTTTATCAATATGTTTAAAAAAAAAAATATGTAAGCCAAATAAGCGCATAATTTGAATTGTTACGTAAAAAAATATATGTGGTTTAATGAATCAAGTTTATATATTTATTATACTATCCTTAATCCCGTCATTACTGACTTGACTTGCCTGTTAGTCTAGTGGTTAGTGGCCCTGACTGCTATGCCGGAGGTCGTGGGTTCGATTCCCACTCAGGACAAATGTTTATGTGATGAGCATGATAATTTTTTCTGTGTCTGGGTGTAATTTATCTATAATATGTATGCATTTAGAAATGTATAAGTACGTTTATCAGTTGTCTAATACCCATAACACAAGCTCTGCTTAACTTGGGACTAGACGGCATTATGTGATAGCTGTGGAATATTATTATTACATTCCCGTCAGAAAGGAAGTGTAATCTTTCATTAGTCCCGAAGGCAAGAAAAGTACTACTTTAAAACCAAATCCCAGAACTCGGGGAGTATCCATATTATTCTAACCTATGATAAGTACATAAAACAGCCCTACCTATTCCGATCTCTGTTTATTACATTTCATTTAAGTAAGAAAAAGCGGTAGCAAAACTCCCTAGATACTTTACTTTTTAATGCACTAGCTAAATACCGATCCAGTTTGAATCAAGCCGCACTTGGTAGGCCTGTAAAGGAAGCATTAATCATTCCTCTCTCAACTACTCCATCTTAAAACGCTCATTCAATCTTTATTAGCATTCCTTTCATCTCCACTTTTTCAAACGAGCGAGTTTTTAATTCAGCTTTTAATCATTCTTCAAACATTCATTTGAGTTTTATAATTAATCTGCGTTTGACAGGCGTGTTTGTGGAGTTCTACCTACTCTTAAGAGGGGAATTAAGGGTTGGTGTTTTTGCCGTTGCAGGTATGTACTTGGCTTTCAATTTGGAAATTATTTAAAATTCAAGGTTACTGCTGTTTTGGAGGCAAAAAATATAATTATACAGAAAAATGTATGAATGGATAGCGTGAGGGAAAAAAGGGGGTTTTAGCGTGACAGGTGACAGGACAGAACAGAAGAAAAAGTATGTTGCTTATAACACGGGACAAGAGCAAGAATATGATAATGATGCTGCGTAGAAAAATATAGACAATGTGGTTGTTTAAATTTTGATTCTTTAAATATTTAATGACTAGCTGCTCCCAGCGGTTTCGCCCGCGTGAGAGCAGAAAATTATCCCAAAAGAACATACTTCCGGGATAAAGAGTATTCTATGTCCTATCCAGGACATGGTCTATCCGTGTACCAAGTTTCATCAAAATCGGTTTTGCCATTTAGCCGTGAAGACGTAACAAACAAACTCACTTTCGCTTTTATAATATTAGTAAGGATAAGGATGATTAGTTCCTAATCAGAATTAAAATGTTCCCACAGCGGACTCATGCCTGTGCTATTAGTGGAGATTATTTGATTAGAGCGTATTAGTGGATGTTACATGTCTTCTAATAGGTAATTAATAAAATTCTCACCCCTACTTATTACAATAAATTTCTCAGCTCCATTTAACCGAATCAATTGATTCTCGAAAGACCATCTCAGACACTTATCTGCATGGTTCTCATATGATTTGACCATTACATGTTTGCTGTATGGACTTTAAGAGACTTTGACCTTTGAATTTGTTTCAGTGTTTCTCCTCAGGCTAGGAAAAACCGGCCTCATGTAGTTTAAATTGACGAAAACATGACGTGTAAAAGTAATTCTTAAAACTTATTTGCAAAATAAATATCTATCATTTATAATTTAGGTACATTGATCACGCCTGTGTCAACGATCCTACATATTTTCTAATTATGTAGATAAACTTGTGTGTATGTTGTGTAGAGTTATGTAAATTTTAAATACGAAACTACACCAATTTTACAAAAAACAATATCCACTTTGAACCAATCTGCGAATAATTAAAAAGTCAGTGAACTTCACTCGAAAAAATCGCATTGAGAAGATATTTGATAAATTCCCATCTAATCTATCCTAATATTATAAAGAGGTAAAGTTTGTTTTTTTGTTTGTAGGAGGTAATCTCTGAAAGTACCGGTCCAATTCCTAATTTTTTTCACCCATAGAAAGTTACTTTATTCCTTTTTATGTACGCGGGCAAATCCGCGGGCAAAAGCTAGTCACAAAATAAAATACGTTCCGAATATGCTTGAATAACCTATTAATACAACGATAGCACTTGTGAAGTGCTGTGCATCGCATCGAGTTACTTGTTAACCGGTTATATGACCCTCATGCTCTGAGAAAATGTATTTTTCACTCAATTTAGTATCGAGTAGTCTCTCGAGACTACAGACTATATTCCGAGGAAGTGAAGATAGTTGGCTGGATCGGCATTGTTTTGTTACTAAAATGTTTTAAACTAACGACCTTCACTGAATGTTATAAAACATGTTATAATAACATGTTACTGAAATGTACAACAATGTTATAAACGGATAGCACTGAAGAACGACAAACAACAATGGTTATATAACATTGTTATATTGCATTGTTATTCTATTGTGTACAGTATTGTTTTATGTTGCAATTTTGAATAACAAGGTTACATTATGTGGACGTGTTATATAACACAAGTTATATAATATGTTACATAGTCTGTACGCACCATTAGACTCCTTTGAAATTCTTGACATTTCTCTTCTTTAATATACATGCATTTAGTAGGATATATAAAATCTTTGCATGCATTATACACTTTAAACTTTTTCCAGAATCACTCTGTCTAAAAGTGAAAATTAAAATCCATTGTGTAGTTTTTGAGTTTATCGCAATCAGATAGATAGACTAGGTTGAGGACATTGTTTCAAAATATATATATGTATACAACGTCTAACGTTAAATGCGCAAAACCTCTCCTCAAATGATTTTTAATTCAATGGACCTAACTCTGTGAGAAAAAAAAACATTTAAAAAATTTAAAGGTTTTATGTGCAGTTTTAGTTTATTTGAAATTCGTATCTGTTGATGGCCGTATGTATCGTTGAAAGGCCTCCTACAAGGTGGACCGATGACCTGGTGAAGGTTGCGGGAATCCGATGGATGCGAGACGCATGGGATCGTTTATTTTGGAGACACTTGGGGGAGGCCTATGTCCAACAGTGGACGTATATCGGCTGTAATGATGATGATGATGAACGTCTTCTGTGAAGCAGTAACGCGAGCTAAGGAGATGGATACTATTGTATGGATAGAACCATGTGGGAACAGACATCCCCATAGGTGATAAACCTATGATCGATAAAAATATCTTCCAACTAAACCATTACTTACACGTGTCGTAAAAGAAGCAAGTTAGCTGGCACTTAGAGGAACAAACACACGCCTCCAGTGAAAGCCAGAAGATATGACCGCTATCTCAGCTGATGGAAATTATTAAGTTTATTTTTTTACTGCTATTGAGTATAGCTTCATACTCCATGCGTTCCTGAGAAAAAGGGTCTTGACAGACGGACAACAAAATGATCCTGTAAGGGATCTGCTTTTTCCGACTTAAAAGAATTCAGCTGTCACAGAATTTATTTTACAGACAAATAATATTTGATCTGTGGTCTCCCCAAATGGGGCATTGCCTAAAATTTATATAACAGACTAGCTTCTGACAGTGGCTTCGTCCGCGTGAGAGTTGGTTTCTCCATACAAACTTTAGACCTCCGTTTCATCTCCTTAGCAGATGTCTTCATTGTCTACACCCTTTATGGAACCTACCTGTCAAATTTTAAGTTGACAGATAGGAAGGTGTTATAGTTGCTGAGATTTCATGATTAATCAGTGAGTGGTATTTCGCTTTTTTTATTATTGATAGGCTCGCGTTTAACCACTATCTCACCTGATGGTAAGCGATGATGTGGCCGACGATGGAGCACGCTTGCCTAGAAGTAACCTATTCACTCTTGACTTAAAGACCCTAGCTTTTACATACAGATTTTGTATCTATCGCATCGCTTACAATAGACACATACCTAACCCCGCTCCAGGGATGCGAAAAAACCGTAACAGAAACTTAACCACTAAACCAACTGAGTTGTTGTGGTTCTGCCTCAACTTTTTATTTGACCAAATCGAAGAAATTGTTAGACGTCCCCCGGGAGTGGAAGTGTTAACTGTAAGTGGGTTAAAAACTACGAATGGCTTGCTTGGTTTCTCATGTGAGTTTCCTTATAGGGATGTATTTGTCATCTGATCTGTCAATTTGCAAGTAAAATATAGTTTGGAAATTATTATTTGGAGATATGTACAGAGGCGGCTCTAGCCTTAGGAGCGCCCGTGGACAACCAATATCATAGCGCTCCGGTTATTTTCGCGACTGCGCCGGAAGGAGGCTTTTTTCCGGTGGGAAAATCATCTAATGACAACCTCCGCTCTTGGGCAGAGCGGGAGATAGTGTCAGACTTTTATTGACTAAAAACCCACTCCTGTTCCTTCGTTGCCTTTCGTACGGGGGTGAGGTATCTTTCGAAACTAACCCTGGCCCCAGTAGGCTTCGACCCAGCTGACTCGATGCTGTTGCCCGGAAGGAGGGTTATGTTTTTCGAGTCTATGTATGTAAGCGTATGGTTTTAACTCCAACTCGATACCTCCACACGTTCTCGAGATAAAGGTTCTGGACAGACAGACAAACAGACAGACGGACAAGAAAGTGATCCTAAAAGGCTGCCGTTGTTTCCTTTTGACGCTTTGGAACGTGCAATTTAGCTTCACTTTTCTTGGACTGATCGACATTGGACTATTCAAAAGTGCCTGCAAATGGTCTATTTGAAATAAATGCTTTGATTTGATTTGATTTGAAACCACTTCTGTAAACCTTTCACCTTGGTTACCCTTGCGAGGAATATGCTCAAAGAGGACACATATCAACCAGCTCCAAAAACCATAATGATGTCCTTGATCCCTCTCGACAGCAATACACGCCAATCTTCTTTTTTTAGTCAAAGTTGTAAAAAAGTCATTTATTTGAGGTATTTGGACACTAACGATGTTTTCGCCAAGACAATATTTATAGGGCGGACCTAACGTGCAGTCCAATTCATTAATGGCACCCCCGGGGGGGCGCACGTCTATTTTTCTTCACACCTTCACAACGAATGTCTTATTTACGGGACCGCGGGGTGAAATTCTATTCCACGTTGTCACAGTAACTTGTTTTATAGAGAAACAAGTTGGCAAATGGATGTGTGTTTAACTTGCTTTTGTTTTAAATAAAATTTACTTTGAAGAAGTGAGACTAGCTTCTGGTAGTGGCTTTTCTCGCGTGAAAATAGATTTTTCTATACAAACTTTGAAAGAGATGAAGGATGAAAGGGGATGGAAGAGAAGAGGATGAAAGGGGGGTGCCCCTTTCATACTCTTATTTATTTATTCATACTCCATGCAACACAGAGGTAAAAATGCAGAGTTAATACCGCCATTATACCCATAGATTTAAGTGTATTTAAAAGTTGTGTTGTGTTGTTTTGTGTGTCTTTTGGTGAACAGTAAAGTTTATTCTATTTTATTCTTAGGCATTCTATAACAGTCAACCAAAGGTGGTGAAGAGTAAACTTAGCAGTGGCATTAAAAAGAGAAAGGACTAGGAGTGCTAATGTTCCTACTGCTGAGACTCAGGCCTCCTCTCTAGGAGAGGAGAATGGGCCGTAATCCACCACGCGGGCCTAGTGCGGACAGTAGTAGGACATGCCGGTTTCCTCACGATGTTTTCCTTCACCGTTTTGAGAGCAGTGGTGATGAAATAAATTACACAAAGTAATGCGCTTGGCTGGGTTCGAACCCGCGACCTACAACTCGTAAGTCGGAGCCATTACCATTCGGCCACCACTGCTCTCCTAATTTTGATTACGATCAGCTTATATCCAGCGGGTTTGCGCACGACCACCAATGAGTAGCTCGCCCACCCGTCCGGATCGAGCCGAGATCGAGTGTTCCCGCACGCCTCAAAGAGATGTCAGCAAACCGTAGAGGCATAGCAGGGTCGATACCTACTAGGGCCACAAGGAATTGCTGAAAAACGTGGTTTTAGTCCATAAAAGACAGACACGTCCTTCTGCTACACCCTAGAGTGTGAGAAGTCATTGGATGATTTCCCATCTAAAAAAAAAACAGCTAAGGGCACAAAGGCTACAAAAAAAAGCCGCTTCTAGCTTCTTTTTCTGGCGACCGTTTTTGGTTGCTCGTGTGCGGCGGTGTCGCCACAAAAAAAGGCTAGAAGCCGCTTCTAGCTTCTCCGGCCACAAATAGGCTTCTAGCTTTTGTTTGTGGCGGCTTTTTTTTGTGGCCCGTGTGCACTTAGGTATATCTAAATCACCAAGAACAACATACCTCCTCCATAAATAGCAAAGGATCGTCAGTAGCTTCATGGAAGACCTAGACTTCATATCCCGGACAGTACAATCTAGGGATTTAGCGGTCTTTTTGTCTGATTACAGCTATCGATTTCAGCTCATGGAAGTCCGAGGGCTGATGTAATTGAAATGAGCTCGAGGCTTCACTGACATGAATTGGAAAATATATTTTATAGGCATGCAGTTTTGATATTTAGCTTCATGATAGAGGAATAGTTTTACTACCTTTTTTGTTTTAGGTAAGGGTTCCAGACTCAAATTTTCACTGTTTTTCATACAACCGCTCATAACTGATTATGACGTTATTACACATTTTTCATTAGATATTTTGGAAATACAGTATCTTGTGGATATTACCTATCTAGGTTTCTAAAGAAACCAATTTCTAAATTTGTGTAAAACTAATCCAGTAAAAACCTCTAAAAATGACCTATTTTGTATGAACTTTGACACTTCATAATTTGCCTAAAAATTAAAAAAGTCAAAAAAGTAATCCTCTAGGGACCTTGCAAATTTTATTAAGATTCTAAATCACAACAACTTTTTCCAAAAACTTTTAAGGATTTAAAAAAAACAGCTATTTCCTGGAGCAAGTTTTGTGAAATTTTCGAGTAAATCTCGGAATTACCGAATACTAACAGAGTTTCCAGGCGTTATCTCTCTTTTTTTGCGTTGCCTTTTCGTCAAACATCGCGTTGGATTGCATTAAATGAAGTAACAAGCTTTTAAACTATTTTCGATGTTTACGATAAGCGAGTGGAGAAGGACCCTCTTAATAGTAATTGTAATACTTTTGACATTTTTATTTGGTATTTAATTATTGAAATTATTAGTGGTTATTGTGATATTTTTGACATTGTTTGCTTTTATTTTTCTTTACTATTTATGATATGTGGTTTAAGCAATGGTGAGACTCAACTCTTGTCAACATTATTATTATTATTATTTTGTACTAGTTTTTAAGTATTTACGTAATATTCGCATAAAATGTTATTTGTTTCTTTAATAAATCAATGAATCAAATCAATCAATCAATCATACCTAAGTCGGTAAAAACGGAATCCATAAAGTATCATTTTGTTGTTCATCTGTCAAGGCCTTTTTTCTCTAGAAGGCGTAAAGGTATGAAAATCAAATAAACTCCAAATACTTAGGTATTTGGAAATAACTACTCCAAGTAGCAGTGAAAAAAATCAAACTTCTAAGTAATAGAAATGTAAAGAAAATCCGTTTATGCTTCGTTCTAGCGCATAATATTATCTAACACTCGCTAGTAAATCAAAACTTAGGTATGGGGTATAAATTTGAAATAAAGCATAGCACAAGTAGGTATAGGAAAAAAATCTGAAAACTAAAAATTTATTGTTACGTCTCTTAAAACTACTCGTATGCTAGCATCATCATCAAAAAAGTTATGAGTTTGCATGTGGATGGATGGCGGGGGAGAGGGAGGCTAAAGAAAAGATGGATGGATTGTGTGATGGCAAAAGCAGGAACGGACAAAGGCAGGAAGATGATGACTTCATCATCATCTTCCTGCCTTTGTCCCGTTTTATTTGAGGTCGGCGCAACACGTTTTTTTCTTCCATTCTGTCGTCACGTTATCACTAAATTCCTTTTCTTTCTTATCACTTCTCACACAATCCATCCATCTTTTCTTTGGCCTCCCTCTCCCTCTCTATCCATTCACTTGTAAACTCATAACTATTTAGCAACAAGCGTTTCATCCCTCCTATTTACATGACCATACCAAGATAAACGGTTTCCTTTCAACTTTTCAGTCACTGGCGCAACTTTCAAACTTCCCCTACCTTCCCTAGCTGGTTCGAAGCCTACCGGGGCCGGGGTTATCCGAAAGGAAACTTGAGCCCCGGTATGAAGGCTAGAAGGAACGGCGTGGGGTTTTTAGTCAGTAAGAGTCTGACACTATGTCCCGCTCCACCCAAGTGCGGGTTTTGTCATAAGATGATTTTCCCCATCGAAAAAACTTCCCCTAATATACTCATAAAAACTATGCTTACTTTTAGGAATGATAAAGAGTTTCCCCAAAACTGTCATCGTTGTACCGCAAAACTTCCCTATATATAAACATAACTTGTATATTGAACGGCCTAGATTAGCCCACGACCTTGAGTGTATGGCGTCCTAAACAATTGCTAACTATAATTTAACTTGGCCTTTACACATGTTTGCTTTACCCGGAACACTGATAACCGAGAATGTTTGACCCGGGCGCATACTCAGGGGTAACAGGGAAGTTATGGGGGTGTTTCTTATGCATAGGCTATCGAGAGAAACTCCTATATGCTGTACCTAAATAAACAGAGTGTTGGACCCCGAAATCTTAAAAATTTAAATTATACACAACTGGCCTTTGGACGGCCGATGGGGATGTAAGGTTCTAGAATGGCGACCACGTACCGGAAGACGCAGCATTGCCTCCTACAAGGTGGACCGATGACCTGGTGAGGGTTGCGGGAATCACAGGACCGGTCATTTAGGCAACACTTGGGGGGAGGCCTATGTCCAACAGTGGACTTCTTTCGGCTGAAATAATGACGATGATGATGAACTGGCCTTTAAGAACCCACGGTTGGCGCAGTGGTTGAGCGAATGAATGCTGCGATTCGTGTCATTGGCTCTGTTTCCGCGCAGAACAAATATTTATATAGTCTACAGATAGTTGTTCCAGGTCTGGCTGTCTTGCATTACGTGAGTTTACATGTTTTTGAACGCACCCACCATACAGACAGAAGTAATTATAAAAAAGGCAAAATATGGAACTCAAGTGTCAAAAGGCGCCACGATACGAAATGACATATTAATATGAATCCAGTCTGCTATCTACCAATCTGCTATTCTACCCCGCGTGGTAGTATAATTTTTTTTTTATCATTGCTAATCTAGTCATGAATGGACGTTTCAGCCAAAGTCAACATGGATTCCGAAGAAAGACGAAGACATTGCAAAAATTTTTATTAAAAAAATTTATCTAATTTTAAATATTTATACCATTTTTTTAATCCAACCATTTGTCTTATCGTTGTCGTATTGTCGCGTTGCGCATGTCTAGCGGACCTCTAAGACATAGGCATCTCGCATAACCCGTGCCAACACGAGAGTTATCTCCAGTGTCTAGTACCAGTTGATTTACTGTCCTCCACCGCACTATCTGGTGTCTAGTAGCGGAGGCCTATTTATCTGGATAATGTAGCAATGATGCTGTACATTTTCTTGAGAACATTTCAAGGCATATCGTCTTATATTCAAGTGTTATAAAATGGAACTTGAGATGGATATTTGCATTACTTATAGGGCAGGTGTAGCATCGTATCTCTTGTGGGTTGTATAGATATGCTCTAGGACCGTGCAATTTTAAGTACAGTACTGTAAGTGATGCTATCGTTGATGATGAAGTGCACTAGTTTATTAAAAGCATATTTATTCTAACCTTGAAGATAATTGACCAAGACTCAGTCAAAGGATTCAGATTGGCATGTATTTAAATAATTGTTTTAATTTTACATATTACACTCGTATGGGGGATCCATCTCGGGGATTGAAAAGGGGTAAAAATCTTTTAGAGTTTTGTCTGATCTGGGCAACTGACCGGGGCATAAGTTCGGGCTGTTGTATATGTTTAAATCACGTGAAAACTCTAATTGCGTGATTCAGGATTTCGTAGTTTAGTTCACATGGGGCGCGATAGATGTCGCTATAACCCCTTCAGAGATTTTTTAACTGTGAAAAAACATCCATTTAATTTTCGAAAGGATCAAAAGCATATTATTGTTATCACCGAAAACGAATCGGCTGAACTTTACCTACAGCAGAATAGTTTGTAAAAATATTATTGTTCAGAATTCTTTTCTAAATAAATGTTGAACAGAGATAAATCAATCAAAAAAATAACACGATCAGTCTCATTGATAATATTTTCTTTCAGAGAATTCAATTAATTTTTTCTAGATATCTGGATAATCTAGATAAAGGGCGACAGGAGCTTTATGCAAGATGACAAAAGATTTTCTAGTAGGTCAAACTAGGAAGCAAACACATTTGAATTTTTCCAAAAGTTTTATAATAAAACTCCTTCATCCATGTCAGGGCATTTGTCCAAAACTAAAGGAGAACACAGCTATCTCCATATCTTAATAAATTCTAACATATACTAACTTCTTTATGTCGGTAAAGCGATCCTTTGATTTCGGGGTAGGACATTGTCTGTTATCGGGTTCCATATTTACATATTTTTTCGAACCCGCAGTCAGACCTCAAAAGTTTTTTGCCAAATTCGATTATTCTAAACGATATCTCTCTGATATTGTGCTTCTGATATTTGTTTTTTCTACTCCACAATATTTTATTGTCTTTATCTTTTATTAAATTCTGTATCTTTTGGGGTCTCGAATTTTTTGTGGTTGCAGATGTGGCTGATTTTTTGGTGTTTGGCTGAAAGGATAATCAGCATATCCGTTACGTCACAACCACAGGTTTAGTTGAAAACCGGCGTCAGGCACTAGTTGTCTGGCAATCATGCTGAACTGGACCTATTTTGGTGCAGCCATGAGGCACATAACCACTTTATTTTTTATCTTTATATTTATTTTTTGCTTCTTGTATTTGTGTTTGGGCCTTGTGCTGTACCAAATAAATTATTCTTCTTTCTTTCATGTATTTGAATTCTTAAGTTGATGTAATTGTCATTCTGGAAGATAGCTTCTAAGCCTGATTGACCTCATCCCATCATCATCTTCCTGCCCTTGTCCCATGTTATTTGGTGTAGTCGTACACGTTTTTTTTTCGTCCATTCTGTCCTGTCACCCGTCACGTTATAAATAACTCCCTTTTCTTTCATATCACCTAATGACCTCATCTAATTTGCATAATCGAAATTATGCTCGAGCTAGAAACTAAAATCAATTGCGCGGTTGTTCCAAACAAGTCACCATGTCCCTCTGAAAAAATATAGATGGACTTTGATAAATTCCTACTTAAAAAAGACGCTATCTGATTTTTTTAAACTTGTATCCAAAAAAACTTCGCTGTCTTGGATCTGTAAATCTATCTGTTATCCATTTTAATCCCTGTACATAAGAGTATATATTAACACTAATAATAATATCGTAATACTCCTTTACGTTCAAACGGCTGATTGCGATGATTTGGCACACGGAGAGACAAGGTTCTAAAATGGGGCATAGAATACATTTATTTCCATCATCAGATCACAAAACGTTTTGGAAACACATTCATTGTGCGTACAACTAAGAAGTGGAATTCCCTGCCGAAGTCTGTGTTTCCCGATAGCTACAACTTGGGGGTCTTCAAGTCAAGATTGAATAGGTTACCTTTAGGAAAGCGTGCTCCATCGTCAACCACATCGACCCTTTTCATCAGATGAGACAAAGAATGAAAGAAAAGTTAATTTATTTGACAACAATCAGACAATGATGAAGCACGCGGCTATCAACAATTAAAAAAAAATCCCGGGTAGTCTTTTTTTTATCTCATATAAACTAGTACTTGACTGCGATCCCACCTGATGGTAAGCAGTGAGCCTATTCATTCTAGCCTTGAAGACACCTAAATTATAATCAGACCGGAAGACCGCAGCAGGCAAATGGTTCCAGTTCTTCGATGTACGCGGTATAAATAAGAATAGAATAGAATAGAAATACTTTTATTCGGTACAGAACAGACACTTCCACAATTCCTAAGTCTGTTCTCTTAGGATAAAGTTAGAACACAAATAGTAACATTATTTACATAGTATATCCCTTTAAATTTCCATTAAATATGCACAAAGATCAAATGTTTAATTAAACTCCTACACATTACCGAAAACTTCGTTAAGTACCGTAAATCAATACGAACTGTTGGAATCCTCTTTTACAAATCAGGGAGCTAACTACCCATATTTAAAATTCGTTAGTGTCCGAAAGGCTTAAATCCGATTTAGTTTAGTAAGGTTGGCAGCAGCTCAAACGGGCTTCCGTGTGATTTAGAACGAAGCTAGCGTCTATGTTTGAACTTCTAGTGTGGGGGCTTTAAAATGGCGGATGAATTAAGGTAGAATTACATTGCGCCCACGTGAGCCACGTACGCCGATCCAGGCGCATCGGTTTCTTTACATGTTATATGGTAACTAGACTTGTAGATACACTGGACCCACGCCACGCAACGTCACGTGACGTGACTCTACGTACAACTAAGAGCACTTACACACGAGCGGCATGTTCCCAACGGCAGAGGTAACTGCAGCCGACTTCCGTTGACGCGTCGTCGGCAGCCGTCGACATTTCAACTTCGAAGCATTAGCGGCAGCTGTCATCTACGACTGGCCTGTTGGTCTAGTGGTTAGTGGCCCTGACTGTTAAGCCGGAGGTCGTGGGTTCGATTCCCACCCAGGACAAATGTTTATGTGATGAGCATGTTCATTTGTTCTGTGTCTGGGTGTAAGTTATCTATAATATGTATGTATTTAGAAATATTTAAGTATGTTTATCAGTTGTCTAGTACCCATAACACAAGCTCTGCTTAGCTTGGGACTAGACAGCGTTGTGTTATAGTTGTGGAATGTATATATATATAATTATATTATATTATATTATATTATATTATATTATATTATATTATATTATATTATATTATATTATATTATATTATATTATATTATATTATATTATATTATATTATATTATATTATATTATATTATATTATATTATATTATATTATATTATATTATATTATATTATATTATATTATATTATCTGCTCTCTTACAACTGCAAGTGTCGCTATAGGTCGACTGCTGCCGTCAACGCGTCGACGGTTGCCGACGACGCGCGTCGACGGCTCCAGTTACCTCTGCCGTTGGGAACATGCCGCTCGTGTGTAAGAATTAGGCTGGCATCACCGTCGCCCTCGTTTGAGTCGGTCTAGTATAGTTTCCCTTTTATTTGTTGCTGTAATGAATTCAAATTCGTTAAACACTTTTGGAGTAGGTATGTATTTGTGTTAAGTATATTTGAGTACACCAAATCTTTTGTTTTCAATTTATGTTCGCAGCAAAGAGGTCGAAAACAATCGAAATGATCAATTAATTCTAAAAATTAACCCGTTCCAGTTCAATGTAGAAATACGGAATTATTTGTTTTGCTTAAAAAAATATATTACTATTTATAGTATTTATAGAAGAATGCGACCTTGCTTGGAGTCATAGTGCATCAGCACATAATGAAATAATGAAATGCGTTTGTCATAGATGCGTCAGCAGTTCGACAGATTAAATAAGTACGTTCAATAGGTCTGTCTACATCACGCCTGGGCGAAGCATCGCCGTGTCCTTATGGGGGCGATCAGCGGCGGCGACTTTCCGCGTCGGGATCTGGTTCAGACCATGGTCTGGAACAAGAGGGAATGGGATGCGAAGTGGAACGTGCGATTACACGAACTTAGTTTGTGGTTCTTCCTAATGGTAACATTATCTTCACTCGACTTGACATTTTCGTGTATTTTATTTCTATTTTGACTGAGAATACGGAATTCTGCTCAATTCGACATTTTTTAGTAGAGATAGAGATATTTTTGATAGACATAGAGATAGACTTGCAATCTTGAACTCGAGATAAATGGCGAATATCGAGAATTGGCCCCCTGGTTTTAATCAGTAAAAATCTCGCTTCACCCAGATCGAGAGAAGTTATTTGATTATTTTACACCTTCCAAAAAGAGGGTTTAAAATCATCTCCATATCATCAAATTCTGATCATGAATAATGATTTTTAATGATTTACAGCAAAGAAAGTTACAATTTTACAAGTAGCCCGCTACTCGTATGGCCCCACACTCACACAGCGTAGATTCTTGGCGCTTACTTAGCATTGTCCAATAGCGAATGTTTGTCCAAATATTTGTATTTGGGCTACAATTTGAGGTGAAGTAAGGCGCTCTATTGAATCGGATGACGTGGTATTTTGATTGTTTGAAGACAGTTCTAGCAGGAGATATTCCTTGTAAACTAAAACTCAGACATTTTAAGTTTGGAGGAAATCGTGCAGATAGGTAAAATTTTCAGTTAAAGTTTCAGTGAAATATTTTTGTTACTACTGAATATATTTTAGACATAACTGTATTTAATTGTGCCAAGAATGAGGATTATAAATGCAATTAATAATAATTATTATTAATATCTATAACTAAACTTAAATTATGGAATAATAATGAAATTACAATATAGCGAAATTGTTTATGTAATTGACTATAAACACTACGCCAATTTCTTTGTGATAGTAATAAATTATTTGTAATTAATTACACAATATTATTAATTTCAATGACTTTACTTAAATTATGGAAGAATATTAAAAACACAATATGGAAAAATATTTAAAAATTAATACACATTTTAAACATAGATAAGACTACAATTTTAAGTAAATAAATGAGTATAAATGAATTACTTAGTAACTTGTGGTGTCAATAGTGAATCCAAGGTTCTTTAGTTGTAAGACTACAGTTGCACAGGTTGCCGAGAATGGATTATACTCAGACAACGGCTCTTCGTAGAGACAGTCCATTAACGACCTACGTGTGTTTTTTTTTTTTAAATATTTGCAAAAAAATATAATTTACTAGCGGCTCCCAGCGGCTTCGCCCGCGTGATAGCAGAAAATTATCCCAAAGGGACCTACTTCCGGGATAAAAAGCGTCCTATGTCCTATTCCAGGACATGGTCTATCCGTGTACCAAGTTTCATCAAAATCGGTTTTGCTATTTAGGCGTGAAGACGTAACCAACAAACATACTTACTTTCACTTTTATAATATTAGCGAGGATAGTGAGGATTGTCGGGAACGGGAATCATAAGGACATTCTATTCACCAGCCTCGTCGAGTTCAAATTGACATGAGAGTCAGAATGGCGGGTGTACCTCGCGAAATAAATTATAGTAATAATTACTGTTAAAAGGTACCTAAAATGTACTATTCAGTACTTAGTTCTAAAATATACCTCTTTCAGAATTAAATTATTTCAAAATGTAGGTACACCCGCCATATTTACGTCAAGATGGCGGGTGTGCTGCTGTAATATTTTATTATTTAACCATTACTCATAAAATATAATTACACCAAAAAAAAATACGTAAACAGCACCTCAAGTAGAAAAAACCTTACAATTATAATGTCATTTAAAAAATAAAGGTATCAAAGTATATCAAAGTATACTGTACGGAGTTTCTCTTCAGACAGAACCGATTACAAAAGCACACTTCTGGAACGCATTGTCGATGTCGCTCAGTCTCTACAATACCTACTACATACACCATCATCATCCTCAAAAGCCTTTTCAATGTTCCCACTGCTGGGACTCAGGCTTCCTCTCTAGGAGAGGGAATGGGCTGTAATCCACCACGCAGGCCCAGTGTGGGCCGTAATCCACCACGCGAGTTGGTGAATGTTTGGTTCTAGGACACGACGTTTTCCTCACGATGTTTTCCTTAACCGTTTTGAGTGCAGTGGTGATGAAATTAATTACATAAAGCAATATGGCTGGACGGGTTCGAATCCGCGACCTACAACTCCGGGGCCATAACCACTCAGCCACCACGGCTCATATGGTAACCAATTATCTTAAAATACTTATTTATTCCATTACAAAAACAAGCAACATGCAAAACCCACAACCACTCGGTATACACTAAAATTAATTTAAGAAGGCAATTTGAATCTAGGCCAAAACTAAATGGTCCGATTAATTTTCAGATAAAATTACAAACACCGCGTTTATTTTGGCTAAAATTCTGAGTCTAATGGTTAGGATTAACTGCGCCTTCTCATGTAGTAAATGGCTCAAAAAATTACCACAGTGTAGGTATTTGTTAAAAAGTGGCCAGGTGCGAGTTGGCTATCGTGGTTCTTGATATACAGCCTGGTGACAGACAGCGAAGTCTTAATAATAGGGGATTTTACCCTTTGGGTACGGAACCCTAAAAAGTATTAAGGCGAAAGCGTCCGGGATGCAAAGCATCTAGCGTTACCGACTGCTAGCTGTCCAGGGTGCGCCGGGCGTTTGGAATCGCGAAATGCCGCTCGGGGAGTCTCCTTCCTTGCACCCCAGTGCGAGTGCGTTTCTCTTGACCAGACGATGGCTCACTTATTGGAGTGCCTAAAGTGTCTCTACACCTGCACTTTGAAGGACCTTAAAAACGCCGCTATAAACGTGTCAACCTACTGAGCCCAAAAACTTTGAGGGAAAAGGAAGCCATCGATTCGAGAAGTAGATGAAGAAGATTGTAAAGGCCACCGTAAAGTTGTATCTTGATTAAAATATTATTGTATTTATTTACGGAATTTTAGTCATAAAAATCATCGATACAACTCTCTTAGTTCGTCTAACCCTAGTAAATGGTTTTAAATTGATTACATCTGTCTCCGAGAGAACAGGCACCAGACCTGTATCTCGGCAGTGGTAAATTATAAAAGGCTGCTTAGGCTTATAATGTTCCCACCACTGGAACTCGAAGGAGGAGGCCGACCGCACCAGGCAACGGCGCTCACGCCTCAGCCGCCGCCGGGGTTCTGATTCCGATTTCCGGCTACAGTAGGCGCGGGCTTGCGGACGGCGAGTAATGGGTAGCCCGCTATCCGAGCGTCCGGTGTGATATAAGGAATATTGGTATTCGCATTCGTGAATATCCACTGAATTCACAAGAAATATGCGAATATATGGTTTTTTTTTGATAAACAAAATGGTATTGATTGAACGGATATAGAATGATAGTACAGTACTGATGTGTAAAATTTTGAGGAATATTCGCGAATATATTCGCGTTGACGAATAATATATGACTGTGTTTGAACTTACAACCAATTGGTTACCACTTCTTCAAACTTTCGCAGGTTCGCATTGATTCAAAACCTGCTTTGTTCAAGTTGTTGCCTCTAAAGAATCACATCTCATTAGTACTGTACTCATTCGTGTTTTTGCATTGCATTTAAAAGTCAGTGGTGTCCGAAGCTGTTGGCAGGCCGCCCGAACCAACTGTCTGTTAGTAGCTACCCTCCGCTTGAGAGAGTGGTTGTTTCGTGGAGTGAGTAAAAACAGCTTAAAAAGTGAACCTACCTTTACTGTACACTTTGTGTGCGGTTTTCGGTAGAAATGTTGAACTTTAATTCATTAATCCACAAAATATATAGGTACAGAGGTCAGTCTACATACAAAGCGCGCTCGAGCAACGCACACATAGACACCGTTCACGGACACGATATCTCGGAGCGTCTCGGCCCGCCCGTCAAACAGTTCCAGCTCAATCGTTCATTACTGTGCATCCACCGAGCGTAGGTATAAAAAGTGAAATACATACATGAGATTGTCTTATGTACCTATCTATTTTGTGGCTCGGAGTTTAAAGAATTAAGTTTGGATTAGACGGTTGAAAACTACAGTTCCAACAACCTGGTTGGAGCTTTGGGCACGCCACAATTATGGCGGTAAGTCCCCTCTTTGAGGCGTGGCTGGAAAGACCTCACGGCGTCCTTACCTTCCGCATGACGCAGGTCCTCACCGGACATGGCAAGTTCGGGAGGTTCCTGCATCGGATTCGAGCGGAAGAGACGCCCGGGTGCCGCCACTGTGCGAAACGCCCGGAGGACACGGTGGAGCACACAGTTGAGGTGTGCCCTGCTTGGGCGGAGCAACGCCGTGCCCTCGTGGGGGCGATCGGCGGCGGAGACCTCTCGCACCGGGCCTTGGTTCAGGCCATGGTCCGGAGCGAGGAGGAGTGGCAGGCGGTCGCCTCCTTCTGCGAAGCAGTAATGCTAGCAAAGGAGGAGGCAGACCGCATCAGGCAACGGCGCCCCCGCCGCCCCCGCCGCCGCCGCCGGGATGCCGATCCCGATTTCCGGCCACCGTAGACGCGGGCTCGCGGACGGCGAGCCATGGGTAGCTCGCTGTCCGATCGTCCGGTAACTGTCCGGACCGATCCAAGGCGTCGACGGCGCGCACTGTTCCCGCGCGCCTCAAGGAGTTGTCAGCAACAAGAGGGGCCCATCTGGGTCGAAGCCTACCGGGGTCGGGGTTATCCGAAAGGAAACTAGAGCCCCGGTATGAAGGCTAGAAGGAACGGCGCGGGGTTTTTAGTCAGTAAGACTCTGACACTGTCTCCCGCTCCACCCAAGAGCGGGTTTCGTCAATGATGATTTTCTCCATCGACAGAAAAAAAACCCTGGTTGGAGCTTGGTTGGTCTCTTTGAATGGTGTTGCGGCTATATGGATCTAAACCAAGCACCGCGATTGGAACGCCAGTTTGCAACCGTCTGGTCACCCCTTAACTCATGCTAGCCACTTACCATCATGCCTTTTTATGGGCCAGTGTCTTAATCCAGTAGACTTGATTAAGTGAGGTGGGAAATTATCTAATGACTTCTTCCGCTCTACGGCGGAGCGACAGGGCTCCTACCTCCAGGACGACTCCTGTGGTGGTGGCTGTGATGATGATTGTGTAAACGAAGCCACTGTTACAAAGTAAAGGTGGATGAAAAATCGAATTAAACGGTAAAGTAATTAAGAGCCTAATTACCCGATATCCTTATGTTAGTGATTTCCAACCTTTTTCAGTGATTCATTACTTTTCCTTTCCAATAATGATAGTTTTTAGTTACCTATGTCTTAGTTTTCCAATTTAATATTTTTTGCGAATCCCATCTGATGGTAAGAAATAAAGCAATCATTGAGAGTGAATTGCACTACTTTATTGATAGCCCATTCACTCTAGCCTTGAAGACACTTAAATTATAATCAGATGGAAAGACCGCAGCAGACAAATTGTAATAATCCTTCGAGGTAAACACTTGACCGTAGAAATGTTAACAATGTAAGGATGGATACTCGTCGTTCGTCGGGTTTACCGATGGTAGAAAGGAGACGGCGGAATCAAGTCATCGAAGAAAGGATAGTTTTAAAATTTTAAACATTGACACCATGGCGCCGCGACCAGTCGCCGCTACCAACAAAATACATGCAGCTCTATAGAGAGTTACTCTCCTTATGTCCGTTTGGTTGTGCAACCAATTTGGTGGCGCGACCTGCTCGGACGTGTGCCGATTCTGGTGTCAAGTTTTGTAGCTTAGGGCTATATTTCACCGGGACACCATGGCGGCGCGACCAGTTTTGGCCAGTTATATAAAAAATAGTCCTTACGGACCACATGTTGGGCACCACTGTCCTATATGATACACTCAATCTATTAGGTACCTCTTACGCAAATAGAAGCAAAAACGAATTTACACAACCCTTCTGTTCGTACATCAAAAGGAAAGGTTTTGATGTCAAAGGAGACTAATTAAATATAAATTCTAATAACATAAGTGGTAACATGAAAGAAGAATCAATTCTTATTAACACTGATTGTGAAGTAGGTAATTAATTTACGCATAATTAATTTTAGAATAGACTCTATAATTTAACAAAGCTGCGGAAATTAATTACGAATTAATTAGGTTTGGGAAATATTGGGAATAGATAGATCATTTTTGATTTTCTTTATTGAACACCATGTGATTGAGTCAACGATTACGATTGTGCAAAGTTACATAATGTAACCGTAAAATTGTTGTAAATACTGTTAGATTATAATCAAAATGTAAACTGTCAAATGATTGTGAACCTTATCAAACTGTTTACAATTTAACGCATTATTTTTCGGTAGATTATAATCTATCGAAGTGTATTTACACTTTTAATGAAAACAACGATGCGGAGCAGTTTTTCGACCGATTATTTTTAGTTTGGGGTTTTTATTGTTATTTTTTTTTAGCGTATGTACAGGTATATAATTACATATATAGCGGATAAATGCTTTTTACGTATAATTAGTAAGTATCAATTGTCAAATACATATTTTTTACACGATCATTTTGATCAAAAGTATTCATTAAATTATCACTATTTTGATAGTGATAATTTAAGCGATTGGTGGGTATCACAATTTCAAAGTACCTAGACGTCGATTACACTAAACTATTATTACTCACAACGTTTGCTAAAAATATGCCTACTTTCATTAAAGTAATGCAGATATTATTTAAACTCATTCACGTAATGTCATATGAAGAGTATCAAAAAGAATAGGGTAGGAACAAAAAAGCCGTACATGAGAGATTTTAATATTTTTATTTAACAAAGCGAACGAGGGAACAGGTAGCTTATGTGGTGTAGAGTATATTTTTGTGACTGGTTTCCTGTTTTTTCTCTGCATGGAATGAAAAAATAACATGCCTACCGACCTACATGGATTCGGGCCAATTTTTTTTACCGGGATGTTAGTGGAAAACTTACCTCGGGCATCAAGCGATATCATTAAGGTTTTCTGTGTTTTTGGAGAGTAAATTCTGGGTTCTAATTTATTTGATGCTTGCTGGATGTGGTCTTTGTTTCTTTGTAGACAGACTGACATATTAGAACTCTGGTAAAAGGGGTTGGGGTGGGGGGGGGGGGGGGTGCGGGGTGCCAGCTGAAAATCAGCGCTGGGTGTTTGACGCCTAGCAATTGCTGAGTTGGTGACCCTTTCGGTTTCGGGCACATTTAACGCAACTGTATTGTATTTCTGTAATTTTATTTTTATTTTTTATTATTATTTTATGTTGTGGTATATTGTGTGCTTGCGCCGAATAAATGCCATTCTATTCTATTCTATTCTAACAGGTCATATATTTCAAGAATAGAAAAATGAACGACAGCATGGAAAACATTTTATTTGCCGGGAAATGACGCAATCTTACTACTAGTTTACAAAATATAAAAAAATATAAATACGCTCCACGTTATTTTTTAAATTGATATAAACTAGTGCTTGACTGCGATTCCACCTGATGGTAAGCAGTGATGCAATCTCTGATGGTGAGGCGCACTAGTCCGTTTTATACGCAAAACGGCCAAACGGTCAGCATGATGGTTTTCAGCGAGGAAATATCAGTCACTAGTTGCCTCTGGTGGTGTTTGAAGGAACTTAATGAGTATATTTGTCCTTGTTCTAATACCAAAGATGTGATATGACTTTGCCGCTGTAAGCGGTATGCGATTGTTTGTTAAAATAATTCAATCAATGAAGAGAGCAGTGGTGGCCGAGTGGTAATGGCTTTGACTTACGAGTTTTAGGTCGCGGGTTCAAACCCAGCCAGGCGCATTACTTTGTGTAATTTATTTCATTACCACTGCCACGGTGAAGGAAAACATCGTGAGGAAACCGGCATGACCTAGAACCAAAAATTCGAAGACTTGTGACATTCACCAACCCGCAATGGGCCCGCGTGGTGGATTACTGCCCATTTCCTCTCCTGGAGAGGCCTGAGTCTCAGCAGTGGGGACATTAAAAAGGCTGATGATGATGATGATGATGATTCAATCAATAATAACTCCTAAATCGCCTTTAAATACTTATGACATTAATATTGCGATCATTTTCTTTCCTGAAAGGGTACATCTTGATGTGTAGGCTAAAGAAATAAGAATAGACACCATACTAGGGTCTATGAAAGCAGATCCATCACATTAGATAAAGCTGGCTCCATATTTCAAACGTATCACAATCTTCCGGCTTTTATCTACACCAGTTAGTTCGTGTTCCAAACCATAAGCGTATATTTTCATTGCCATATCAGCGGAACAAAAGGTTTAAAAAAAAATAGCAAAAACATATTTTGTTGTCGCTTAGTTGCCCGCAGCTCAATACGCGTGTCAGTTAGTGGAAAAAAAAACTTTTTTTTTCTGTTTTTAAACACAATGTGACCACCCCATCAAATCCGGCCCGCGGTGACATATTCACGTTACATTCGAACAAATAGCTATTTTTTATAAGCCTACAAAATGGCAACACTGGTATTTTTTTCGTATATTTTTAATCTATGGCATGCATGAAATGTTATTTTTGGAGCGTTTGAATATGAGTCTGATAGTTGAGCTTGGAATTGTTCGGGATGAAATATAATAGAATGGAAAATGTTGTAGAGTTTGCACTCGTAAATTGTTTCAACCTTTGAATACAAATAGGTATACCTAAACCTAATTAATAATTGTATTAGTAATTGGAAAATACCTTATTATGTACATAAATCACAAAGCCTCACAATTTACTCCGATAATTAGGTAACTACTGAACATACTAACCAACCCTACCATTATCCTGTGGCGGCCGCCAACTTCTGCGAAGCAGTAATGCTAGCAAATGAGGAGGCCGCAAATGCACGAGCGAGTGAGCGACCCTGACGCCTCACCCGTCGGGATCCCGATTTTTTTTTATCGTGGGAAAATCATCCAATGACAACCCCCACTCTTGGGCGGAGCAGGAGATAGTGTCAAACTTTTACTGACTAAAAACCCACCCCGTTCCTTCTAGCCTCTTCATACCGGGGCTAGAGCGTATTTTCAGATAACCGTGGCCGCAATTGGCTTCTACCCAGCTGGGCCCCTCCTCCATGACTTGGTTTCGACTTCTTGGTGACGACTTCTTTTAAAAAAGTAAAACCCGACTACGACAAAAAAAAACTACGCTGAAAAAGTATGAAACAAGATTCTCAGTATTCTGAAATAGACAAGGTTACTGGAGAAACAAGAACAGAATAAAAAGAAAAGCCGGAGTCACACGTTATTAAAATGATACGGTTGGTATGAGTCCTGCACTACTTGCCTAGTCATAATGTTCTTCAGATATTCTCATTACATGACCATGCTATCTGAGTCGTGTCTCACTGAGTTTTTCCCTAATGGGCACTGTGATGTCCAGGGTTGCTGCTTGGTTGATAAGTATATGTTACACACAATGGTTTCACCAAGATGCCTTAGACACGTGTGCAATTGTGCACCCACCGACAGTCGGACCAATAATGCCCTTTCTGTCCCGCCGACGTGTATACGTTAGCATAGCATAGCATAGTCGGCCTTATAATGTTCCCAATTTTGGGACTCAGGCCTCCTCTCTAGGAGAAAGGGTCGTAATCCACCACGCGGGCCTGGTGTGGGTTGGTGGATGTCACATGTCTTCGAATTTTTGGTTGTTAGCCTGTCTGCGAATGTTTGCCTTCACCATATATACGTTACTTGCCCTTTATAATTACGTCACAGGTACCGTCAATAGAATATTATATCTACGTTTTCTCTCGGTACATTGCAAGATATTCATAGCATACCCAGTATTAATTCACTGGAGTACGTTTGTGCCACGTTTGTGCTCAGGTGTACGGCCACCATTTAATTAAAAACATGGCTGCCTACATACTTTTATGAATTTAAAACATTCTACTACGAAATTAAAATGTTTTAATGTCGGTGAAATATATGCGTTTTTTAAATGAAAGTATTTAAAAACTGTTAGTCGATGAACGTGCATTTTTATTTGAAGTACAATATGAAAATTTTGAATTCGTCGTTTATACCGCTTACATCAAAGGACTGGAATAATTTGCCTGCTGTCGTCTTCCCATCCGATTATAATTTACGTGTCTATAAGGCTAGAGTAAATAGGCTCATAATGAACTAGAGTGATTCACCATCAACGATTGCATCACTGCTTACCATCACGTGGGATCGCAGTCAAGCACAACTTTATACAATTAAAGCAAAATAAAGAATACAAAGTTGAGAAATAGTCAAAAGTCTATTTTAGCATGAGGACTGTAAACTATAACATTCAAGAGAGTTCCAAAAACGAGGGTTTAATTAAATAGGGAAATTACATAATAACAGGAGCATCCAACAATCATTTGTAAAATTGTGGTAACGCATCAAATACTATGCAAATTGAGTGACCACCAAATATGCAAGTGAGCGAGATATTTACATAATATCAATCAGTATTAATCGTCATATAAATGGAAGCCCATTGTATAAACCATTCGACTGCGAATTTAATTTTTGCTCGCCAATCGAGATTTTGAACTAAAATGCATCGCTCCCTATCATCGGTTGAAATTTGCATGAATAATTTCAAACCGTACCCACTGTTTTACTGAACGACTCCATTTTCACTGCTTTTAGGGTTGCCAAACTACAAACTATCGTTAAAAATAATATTATTTAAGCAGTTAAATATTTTATTATCGGAATTATTACATAAAATAACGGAGATTGTACTGTAGAAACTACATTGAAAAATGATACCTTAATATGTTTTAAGCCAATTTTTTTTGTGAAAGTGAAATATCAAAACCTATAACAATATTGTATTGGGATGCATAAGTAAATAACATCAGACAAGTAATGTATTTTCTTAATTATCGAAATAATAAAAAACCACAGAAATAATAGTACAAAGTGGAATGAGAGATGGAAAGTAACCCTAAGGTATAAAACTTATAGAAGACGTTATGTTTAACGTAATTTTTGTACAAATTCCAACTTTTTACTTATATTCCGATATTAAACGTTCACTTCCTTAAACGTGTCAAAGGAAATAATAATGAGTTACATCAGATTAAAAAAGGAAAGAAAGAAAAAAATAGAAAAAGTTTTCTAAGAAGCAAAAAAAAAAATATACCGCGTGTTTTTACAGTTTCTACGAAATTTTCTTTTTTTTGTAGAAGCTTACGTTTTTCTCCGAAATAAGTAATTTTCGTCCTCAATGGTTGACAGCCCTAACAGGATGTTCCCACAAATTGTCACCCAAAGTGGTCCACAATGTGGGCGAGAGGGGGTCACCCGGGAAGGCTTCGGGAGGGCTTCGAGAGGATTTTTTCGGGATCGCACGTTAGGGTTCTCGGCAATTTGGCTAATTGCAGTTCATTTTCACTTCATTTTATTCCCGTAAAGGTTTATGCGAGGATCAAAGGTTTGAGGGCCCCGGCTTTAATGGATCATGAATATTTGTATGTTATTTTAATAATTAAGATTTTGTTCATACGCTTGTCTATAAAAGGTTTTGGGAAATTGAAATTTGAATTTTCGCGTGGGGAGGAAATCGGATTAGCTACTTGTAAATTAGCTTTAGACTTAACTCGTGTGGGTCTAACGAGACTTGCGATGTGTGGGAAGTAACGGCACTGAGTTATAAAGCTAGATGATTCAAGGTTTCAACTATTTGATTCTCGTTTATATACCGCAAGATAGCAATTTAGGATCCTTTAATATTTAAGTGAACGGAGTAATAGAATGTAGTTGCATTTCGGCAACTTAAAAATGAGACAGCTAAAATAGTATTAACGCGCGCTCTAATTTGTTACGACGGTTTTGGTCCATCGTACCAAGGTCGTAGTCCGTCCTTACTAAGGAACCTTGAACAAACCCGTCGTACTAAATAATGGATTTACTTTTACTAGACCACTTTATCAGACAATGCATTTTGAATTGGAAGTCTATTTTTTATTTCAACAAGCTTTTAATAAATTTTTTTTTTTCATTGCAAGCTTTTATAGCTCGGTGTACCAATTTAATTAATACTGGTCAAGACGAATCATACGAGCTCAAACTCGATGAGGTTGTGTCGTTTAATTACCAAGTTCCTATGGCCACCTTACGGTCCCATCATCTGATCAGCTCCATGTCAATGGCATGCAAAATTTTATCTCAATCGGTAACCGGGAAGTGGGTCAAATTTAATTTGCAAGATTTGATGACGGACAAACATCGGGACAGGTGAAACTAAATAAAAGCTTGTTAAAACATGTAATTCCAAATTCAATCTGCAGCGGGTTATTGTCACCAGATTGAAACCGGGGACTTTGAGAACTCTCGATTTTTGGTCCGATTAGTTTTTTTCACCTATTTCCGTATCTATTAGCGCGAACTAAATATTTATCATGAGGAAAAGTAGCATAGTCGACACAACTCAAAACGTGAGCAGGCTGAACAATAATTATAATTATGTCACTATCTTCCTTGTTCCAAGGTCCTTGGAGTCGTTTCATCAAATCACTTCTTCCTCTTTCGTTTCTAAGTAACCAACCTTGTCAATCTAAAAGTGCTTGTAAATGGTGCCCTCTCGAACACCAGGGGGTCATTGACCAGGAAAATTGCCGTGTTTGCGTGTCACAAAAAAAAAAACTTTTTCTGAATTTTCTAGGAAAACAATAATATATAGAAACCAACATTTTCGGCTAAATAAATTTCGTACAAACGTGTGTACAAAACGAAAATTAAGCGTTTTTCAAGGTCTCCAAGTTGTACAGACGAAAGTCACAAAGAACAATCGGCGCTCGAGGGGAAATGAATGTTAAATTATAATAGACTAGCTTTTGCCCGCAGCTTCGCCCGCGTACATAAAATGTAGCCTCACTCAGGAATAAAGCAGTTTTCTATCGGTGAAAAAAATAGCAATCGGACCAGTACTTTCAGAGGTTACCTCCTACAAGCAAAAAACAAACTTTACCTATCAACGTAACAGCTACAATCAATGTAACAGCTCCGAATCCAGGCAGGCTTTACTTTGTGTAATTTATTTAATGAAACCGATATGTCCTAGAATAAAGAAATTCGAAGACATGTAATATCCACCAACTAGGGTTTTTTTTTACATCCCCTGCTCTTGGGCGGAGCTGGAGATAGTGTCAGACTTTTACTGACTAAATCCAACTCCTATTCCTGCCTTTCGTAACAGGGGCTGAGCTATCTTTCGAAACTAACTTTGGCCCCAGTAGGCTTCGACCCAGCTAGGCCCCTGCTGTTTCTGACAGCTCCTTGAGGCGCGCGGGAATATTGTTCGCCGTCGACAATTTGGGCTCGGTCCAGACAGTTACCGGACGGTCGGACATCGAGCTACCCATTGCTCGCCGTCCGCAACCGCAAGCCCGCGCTCACGGTGGCCGGAAATCGGGATCGGAATCCCGGCGGCGGCTGGGGCGCTGTGAGCGCCGTTGCCTGATACGGTCGGCCTCCTCCTTTGTTAGCATTACT
This sequence comes from Mythimna lalbum, assembly GCA_949319445.1. Taxonomy (NCBI): domain Eukaryota; kingdom Metazoa; phylum Arthropoda; class Insecta; order Lepidoptera; family Noctuidae; genus Mythimna; species Mythimna lalbum. The sequence continues at coordinate 2,650,909 of OX439350.1, read as the reverse complement.
GCTTCGCAGAAGGAGGCGACTGCCTGCCACTCCTCCTTGCTCCGGACCATGGCCTGTACCAATGCTCGGCGCGAGAGATAGCCGCCGCCGATCACCCTCATGAGTGCACGGCGATGCTCTGCCCAAGCGGGGCACACCTCTACTGTGTGCTCCACCGTGTCCTCCGTGCGTTCCGCACAGTGGTCACACCTGGGCGTCACTTCCGCACGGATCCGGTGCAGGAACTTCCCGAACTTGCGGCGAATGTCCGGTGAGAACTTGCGTCATGCGGAAGGTGACGCCATGAGGTCTTTCCAGTTACGCACCAAGAGGGGACTTACCACCATAAATATAATATGGTGTAAAAATTACTGGAATCGATTCAGTTACTGATTTTGAACAAATTATATTCAGGTTTCGCATATACTAAAAATAATGTTGTATACTTCTTCTTCTTCTTCCTGCCCTTATCCCATATTACTTGGGGTTGGCGCAACCCGTTTTTCAACATAGCAACATGTTTGGTAGGTCCTAATCCATACTAATACTAATATTATAAATGGGAAAGTGCGTGTGTCTGTTTGTCCGTCTTTTACGGTAAAACGGAGCGACGAATTGACGTGATTTTTTAAGTGGAGATAGTTGAAGAGATGGAGAGTGACATAGGTTACTTTTTGTCTCTTTCTAACCCCCCACTTCCTTAAAATGGGGGAATTTAACGAATTTAGCGCGAGCGAAGTCGCGGGCAAAAGCTAGTGCTGTACCATTCTACTACACCTACATAATATCTCGTAGCATTTGGACTACTCTACAAACTGTTAACTACCTTCAAATTGTAATCAAAACCTCGTCTTCCACCGCTCCGATCCCAACCCCACATCAAGATACGCCTAATTCACCGTTCCAATATAGCTTAGTTTCAATCGGCCGCCTTCGTTCGTCCGTGACGCGAATGCACGCTGCTGGCCGAATACAGGAGCGTTGCGACACAGAATACTCGAGTACCAGAAGGTCAACTTATTTATTAGCATTACTGCTGAAACGTGCGTGCATTCACAAACATGAAAACTCACATACAAACACTCAAACCCCGGACAATTATTTGAAGGCTGTAGGCTATACAAATATTTGTTCCGCGCGGGAATCCAACTTGGGAGACCCAGTGCAGCGGTCAATCGCTTAGCCACTACGCCAACAGTGCCAACTTCATTGACGAGCGAAAATGTATGCACGCATGGTCGAACCAAATTCGATTCGCAATTCCTTGAATATAAAATTCGCTTCGAAGCGTTTCGCAATACAAAGCATAGCTCATCACAATCATCATTTCAATTACGATAGACACAAGCTTCCTCCAAGTGGCATCATAACGGTCCTGTACGTTTCACGTCCATCAGATTCCTGCAACCTGCACCAAGTCATCGGTCTACCTAGAGGGCAACCTTTCAACGTTGCGTCTTTCGTTCCTTACGCGATCGTCACTTCAGAACTTTTTAGCCCTATCGACCATCTGTTTTGCAATAGGTAGGTACTTACAAGTGATAAAACATTGTTAACAAACTAAGACCCTCAATGACATGAATACGACGTAAGGATGACGAGATAGCTATCCATTTCTTCCCTACTCCGTGCCAGCGAGCATGATTCACTGCAGCTTAGAATCCGTATTAGGAACACGTATGATGCATTTTCTTTATTTTTCGTTGTACGGAATATTCTGTTGCCGAAGGCTGTGGTTATGGAAATCGTGATTAGGTCTTAGCTTGTTGAAGTGGAGTTTCGAATTGGTTGTGTGGAATTTAGAATCAAGGAGATGCTAGATGGATGTATTGGATTAAATCGTCAATTGGTTTCGTTTTTGTTTATTGACTTTACGGAACCCTACTACTAACCTAAAATAGATCTCAACAAAATTATTTGTTTTTTACTATTTAAATGTTTATCTGAACAGCCATTATAAGCTGTTTATTTATGACTTTCATTTAATGATAAGCCCTGTCGTTTTACTATTATGCGGAACCCTGACTAGTATTTTTATGTAAAGAATCTATGTTCAAAATTTCATAACTGTGTTATGAATAATCACAAAGTTATAAGTATGTTCTGTCAGCAAAAATACATATTCACCGGAATCACTGGGCCATCCAGGCGATTGAGTGGTTGTTTTTCACTTGCATACAGCTGTGTGCTGGCACCTTATGCCCGCTATGCCCTGCCGTGACCTGTGTTGTACTTAGTGTCGGTGGTGTCCAACTTGGGACTTATTTTAAATATTTTTCGGAAAAAATATAACATGGTGTAAAAACTATTGGAATCTATTCAGTTACTGATTCTAAACCAACTATTCCAGTTTCGCTTACGAACTAAACATAATGTTATAAACTAAATATAATGTTTTATAGTTAGACTCATTGAAAACCTCCCAAAGAACTCCTCAACACAATAACTTGGAAAATAAACTATACGAAAGGAATTCTCGTCACGTTTGATTCTCGGTTGAAACGAGAAGGCGACTATATTGAAACGGCTTTCGGTGTCAGCACTCACCGAAATGTACTACCGGTGGTGTGGGATAGACGAACGTTTTAACTTAATTTATATGTACTCATTTTTAGGGTTCTGTACCTTGATCGGTAAAAACGGAACCCTTAAGGTAGAACTACACTGCGCACACGTGTGCCACACACGCTGTACTGCGTCGGTCTCCATACATTTTATATGGAAACTATTCCTATTTACCCTATTCGCGCAAATAGAAATTTAAAGAAACTTTTCCTACTGGGTTCAACCGATTTGTCGGTAGCTCAACCTTGGTAAAACAATTTTGTTGATTATTAAGTTATGTTGTTTTTTTTAATTTAGTTTAGGTTAAGATGGGGCTGACATGCTCATTGAGATTAAAGTCCCTAAAAAAAGAAAATAAAATCTATTTCGTAGGCATAAGAAAGGCATTAAAAACAAAAAGTGGTTACAATAAAAACTATTTACTTCAGCAGCCATTTGTCACGCCACCAACTTATTAAAAGTCAAAATCGGTTGAACGGACAGTTATAAAAGGTTATCATAAATTTCTAGTGTTATTTTGAACAGAGTATAGACTTGTAGAGCTACACTTGATGTAGTCTGTCTAAAAAGTCAAACGATTTGGGTAGTTCAAATTCAAATCCATTTATTATTTTTGTGAACATAAGTGATCACAAGTGATTTTCAATATTTTAAATTCGAATAAAGTTAATCTTTCGAGTTCCGTAAACAAATCTAATGATGCGAATTCATCAAATTTTTTTACGGAACGGAATACGCTAGACAATTTGATGTCATTTATTATCCTTCAAAAATGTTAATAAAAATAAAGTACCTAATAAAATTATTAAGACTTAACAGTTTTTATAATTTTATTAGGTAGGGACTTTTTTATTTTTTACGAATTTTAATTAATTCCAAAGTCGTTTGTCATTTTAGACAGACTCTACACGCCACGCGACGTCTTTCTACGTACAAATCAGACGTGTACAGCTTTCAATACAAGGCCGAGCTTAGACCAATGCGAGCCTAGGCAAATATAGGCAAATTGACACAAGGCAAGCGCTTCTTTCTACACTTTCGGCAAGCTTGAAAGAAGCCAATGCAAATGGCCAACATAGACAAGTTTTGAGGAGACGCCCACATGTTGGGCGAGCGCCTTTGATTTGTGCAGAAAAATCAACACTTCTCCGAAGCGAGGCAATTGATCGCGAGCGGCTGCGAGTGGCTGCGAGTTGTGACAAACTACGCCAAGTAAGGTCTATACACGTTGGCGCTTGTCTTTATTCAACCAACTAGGTGACCGACACCGAGCGATAGCAAGACAAGGCAAATATATTGTCTAGATGTTGGTATTGGTCTTCACTCGACAACGCTCAGCCAACATGTATTGCAGGCTTTACACGTGTGCGTCGGTCTAATGTAGTTATAGCTTTATACAATCACTTCGTTGTCCGTCTGTCAAGAAAGACTCGATTTTTTAGGAACACGCGGAGGAGCTGAAATATTGAATTGAATTAGAAAATATTGATTTAAATTAAATGGGATTAAGATTAATTAAATAAATATTATATTAATTACTGAAAGAGCTACTGCCACCTTGGAACGCAAAGGGCAATTAAAGGACCGCAGGGGGTTTTGGTCAGTAAAAGTCTGACACTTTCTCTCGCTCCATCCAGAGCGGAAGATTATTTATTGATTTTCCACCTCAAAAAAATTCATGTAAATACTTAAAGCAATAATTCCTAGACTTCATAGTTATCTTTGCTATTTACAATCTAGAACACACATCAATATTTTTCTTCGTCTCCAATTTGGGGCATACATTAGCATGTTTCTCCTTCTTCCCCACTGCTTCTGCTTGCCACACATTGTCTGGTAGCACATCATCAGAGGTATCTGGCAGGAGTGTCACCACACACGCTGTCAGTAGGGACAGGATGCCCATGATGAGTGATGGTAGACCTGGCCAGTATTCCATCTGTAATAGAAAGTATGAATTAGTCTTCTATGTACCGTGAGTACATTCACAAAGAAATATCTGTCAGCCAAACAAATTTTATGCTCCATTTATTTGATTCTCCATGATAATTTACAAACTATATGGATATCAGATTTCATGTACATAGGCGAACTTAACTCAAAATTAAGTTTTTTTCCAGCAAACCATTGAGTGATAGAGAGAGATCACAGTAGAGGGTAAGATCCATGCGGAATTAATATATTAATAATTCCAAGACTATCACAGAACGCCGGTATGAGTTAGTCCGTCTTTTAGATTATGCAAAAATAAGGGACACATATTTTTTTATTTGTAAATTAAACCAAAAATGACAAAGATATAGCCCGTTAAAGTTACGTGTAACGTCGCGCCGTGCTGCATTTTTTCGCACGGGGTGATCAAACGTAACTTTAATGGGCTATATATTTGTAAATTTTTGTTTAATTGAAAAAAGAAGAAATATGTGTCCAATATTTTTTTTATAAACAGACTAAATAAGATGTAGTTATTTTGACCCTGGAAACTACCCTATCCTCGCTCTCGCTTTATATTTCATAGCAGTCAGCTTAGCAACAGATCAGAATTTATAGGAAATCTAGACGGCAAAACTGAAAATAGTACCCAGTTTATGGTTTCCGGAACTTGCTGGAGCTACCCTTTATTTCCAGTTTCCACAAAATATCAGATTCCTGGATAAATGTGATTTGAGCCGTTTGACTATTACCGAGAATATTTGATTTGCAGAGCTTTTGAGAGAGATGAAAAGATCATTGGTAAACCAAGTTTGGCAGACCATATTTTGGCCTTTACATCGGAGGCTAGGAAAAAAACAAAAAAAAAAAAACAAGAAGTACAAGCAATTTCAATGTAAACGAAACACAAAAAAAGTATAAAATAACTTTAATTTCGTCTTTTTTAAGTCCGTGCTAAATAACAAAGAGGCAAAACTATTATAGAAACAGCGACTTTCGAAATTAAAGTTATTTTTCATTACTCATACTCTGAATGTAGGTCTGAAGTTGCCTGAGGAGCGGGCTGAAAAGTATCACACTTTTCATCCCTAGGGAGTTTTACTTTCAACTAACAGCTGCCAAATTATAAAAAAAAAAACTAGGTCTATCTTTTTGTATTCGTAATGAAAAGCACAGTGCTTACCTTGGGATTAAAGTTACTTATTTAGTCTCTCGAAATAGCGACCTCGCTACGCTCGGCCGCCAACTCCTTCTCGGGACGAAATAAGTAACTTTCCCCCCTAGTGTAGCAATGTACTATTGCACTTATTTAGTGTTTCATTCAGTCAGGAAGTGTGGAGACATGTAATTACCAATATTTATCGTCGTATAGAATGATAAATGATAAATGATGATAAATGATATTTATTTTTGCAAATAGGTTTAAAAAAACACTTTTACACGTCAATTTTTTTTTTTGTCTGTTTAAGCTAGATGAGGCCGGTGTTTCCTAGCTGACTACCCTGAGAAGAAACACCGAAACAAACTCAGGGGTCAAAGTCTCTTTTAAAGTCCATACAATAAATATGTAATGGTCAAATCACATGAGAACCATGCCGAGAAGTCCTACGTATCTATCCGTACCCAGAATCCTACATAGAAACCATATACGGATATATTCAACGTCAGCAATTAGTAATCGGCATTCATGTCTTAAGAGGGTTCTTCTCCACTCGCTTATCGTAAACATCGAAAATGGTTTAAAAGCTTGTTACTTTATTTAATGGAATCAAACGCGATGTTTGACGAAAAGGCAACGCAAAAAAAGAGATAACGCCTGGAAACTCTGTCAGTATTCGGTAATTCCGAGATTTACTCGAAAATTTCACAAAACTTGCTCCAGGAAATAGCTGTTTTTTTAAACTCTTAAAAGTTTTTGGAAAAAGTTGTCGTCATTTAGAATCTTAATAAAATTTGCAAGGTCTCTAAAGGATTTCTTTTTTGTCATTTTTTGTTTTAGGCAAATTATGAAGTGTCAAAGTTCATACAAAATAGGACATTTTCAGAGGTTTTTACTGGATTAGTTTTACACAAATTTAGAAATTGGTTTCTTTAGAAACCTAGATAATATCCACAAGATACTGTGTTTCCAAAATATCTATTGAAAAATGTGTAATAACGTCATAATCAGTTATGAGCGGTTGTATGAAAAACAGTGAAAATGTGAGTCATGATGCACCACCTTAAAAGACCATCCTGGAATCCCATCTGAACAACGCCTGTTAGAGTTATTTCTGTGGAGGCTGTAAGTGCTCGTTCATGACTTGGCCGCTGCTAGTGGTAGCTAAGCGCGGGGCGGCGAGCGGTAAGATCAAATCTATGAAAATGTTTAAAGCACGCCTCGAAACGCAGCTCATAGCGCCGCGTGCCCGCTCGCTGCGTCGGTAAGACCGAAGTCGTGAACAGGCCGTAAATGGGTCTTGCTTGAGCCTCGTTGTGTACGATGGAACGTGACCATAGAACATTCTCAGTCCTAGAACAAGTAACTCACCAACAAAGGTGTCTGTGGGGCGATGATAGCAGCAACTCTTCCCAGAGCAGAGCATAATGCATGCATGGTGTTCCGCGTGTAAGTGGGGAACAACTCCGACGTGTATATGTACACTATCCGCATTGCCACGGTCGAACAGAGCTTCCCAGAAATGTACAGCAATACGGATAGCCAGGCGTAGTCTGTGGAAAATAGAAATAGTAACATTATTTTTTTGAATTGTATAACTTAATTCTGCCAAGCCTGTTCCATCATCAAATCAACAGTCTTATGCGGATGTGCCACCGGTACATCACAGTACATGGTGGACATCCCACCGATGCCTACGCATGATATGGTCTACTCGTGTACCAAGTTTCATCGAGGTCCGTTCAGTGGTTTTTGGGTGAAAGAGTAACAAACATCCATACATCCATCCATACATCCATCCATACATACATCCATCCATACATCCATCCATACATCCATCCATACATCCATCCATACATCCATCCATACATCCATCCATACATCCATCCATACATCCATCCATACATCCATCCATACATCCATCCATACATCCATCCATACATCCATCCATACATCCATCCATTCATCCATCCATACATCCATCCATACATACAAACTTTCGCATTTATAATATTAGTAGGATATTATTATATTCGATCAAGTCGGTAGCTTATTTACTTTTTGCCGAAGCTATCTCTGTAAAAAAGTGTCATAGCTCATAACCAGTTTTACTTGCAGATTCGTCTTGACAATACGAATCGATTGCTATAACTTAATTTGGGTAAAAAATTTAGATAGTTGGGTTTTGCAACAACAAAGCTCCCTAAAAACCACATCTTCTTCTTCTTCTTCTATATTATAAAAATGACCCCCGTTTTCCGTTGTCACGACATAGCATGAAAACGGCTTGACCGATTTGGCTGATTTTTTTTTTGTTGTGATTGTTATTGTGAGGAGAAGGTTCTTATGGAAAAAAAATTAGGGTAGTGTAGGGTAGAGTAGGGTAGAGTAGGGTAGAGTAGGGTAGAGTAGGGTAGAGTAGGGTAGAGTAGGGTAGAGTAGGGTAGAGTAGGGTAGAGTAGGGTAGAGTAGGGTAGAGTAGGGTAGAGTAGGGTAGAGTAGGGTAGAGTAGGGTAGAGTAGGGTAGAGTAGGGTAGAGTAGGGTAGAGTAGGGTAGAGTAGGGTAGAGTAGGGTAGAGTAGGGTAGAGTGGGTAGAGTAGGGTAGAGTAGGGTAGAGTAGGGTAGAGTAGGGTAGAGTAGGGTAGAGTAGGGTAGAGTAGGGTAGAGTAGGGTAGAGTAGAGTAGTGTAGTGTAGAGTAGGGTAGGGTAGAGTAGTGGATTAAGTAGGGAAGAGCGGGAGCGAAGCCGCGCGGGCAAAAGCTAGTCTATATTATAAAAATGACCCCCGTTTTCCGTTGTCACGACATGGCGTGAAAACGGCTTGACCGATTTGGCTGATTTTTTATTTGTTGTGATTGTTATTGTGAGGAGAAGGTTCTTATGGAAAAAAAAAAATTAGGGTAGTAAGTACGGTAGAGTAGGGTAGAGTAGTGTAGAGTAGGGTAGAGTAGGGTAGGGTAGAGTTGGGTATAGTAGGGTGGAGTAGGGAAGAGCGGGAGCGAAGCCGCGCGGGCAAAAGCTAGTACATTTATAATTTTAACATACCTGTCGGCAACGCCGAATGCGCTATACAGAAAGTTCCAGTCAGTAGAAACGAGAATATCAACGGCTTCTTTCTTTTGCATTTGGTCAGTAAATACAATATCACCACACTAGCTGGTATTCCCGTCGTCACCGTCAACCCATAGTTCAGATACTTGTTCCCTTTCAGTGACACTGAGTTTATCAATAAAGAGTAAGCGTTGAACAACGCAGTGAACCACATACAAATACAACATAACAATCTTAGGAACAGCTTCTTTGATGAAAATGTCACCATTACTAAAGTCCTCAAGCTCACATTTGACGAGTTCTCTTCACATACCAAGTTGGACAGTTTCACTTCATCTATGACCATTCTGTTTGTCTTAGCTGCTTGCCTGATCATTTTATCAACGTCGACCTTCTTGCCTTTGTTTAAAAGCCATCTTACGCTTTCGTCCATCCAGAATATATAGAGGATGTACAGCAGTCCAGGTGCGTATATGGCTATTAGGAAGACCCTCCAGTTTGGTGCAAGCCATGCTATGACTGCCAGTGTCATTCCTCCGAAGGTCGTGAACATGCTGAGTACGAATATGATTAAGGGTCGATGTTCTTTTGTTACTGTTTCTATGGCTGAAATATGCAAAAGTTTAAGATTGATTTAGGTATACCACAAATAAATAAATGTCTTCAGTTTGGTGCAAAATTTGTAGATATAAGTAGTCTAAGGAGTGAAGACGTCCACTGCTGGCCACAAGGCTCTCCAAAGTGTTGTCACAACAACCGGTCCTGTCCATCTCGATTTCATCGGATTCCCATGACCCTTTTTAAATCATTGGATCACCTTATGGGAGGTTTTTCAACGTTGCGTCTATTCAGAACCTTTCGGCCCCATTGACCAATACAAATTGTAGGTGAGCATATTTGTGTTTTGTTTTACAACAGCATTGATATGCGCTTACGCATACACATAGGCTTATGGCTTTTGCCACACTTGACGGAAATCCCGTCTCGGAAGATCAGCGACGGGACGTCTTCGTCCATCTTCTTCGTCGAGATTTCCGTGAAGTGTGACAAAGGCCATAAGCTTATATTCGCAGACAATGTGTGAAGCCTGATGAAATATACTATTGGCGCAATCTAGAACTTCTATATATAATTTCAACCTTAGCTTAAGGGCCGTGTACTACTGGGACCTCAAAAATAAAAGTGCAGTTGAATGCGTAATCAACAGTGGCTTGGTGACGTATATACCATAGATCTGCATGCAATTTCATGGCTATGCGAACTGGTAGTACCACCATACCGTCCCAGTGAGGGATGGGCCTAACTTTTTAAAGAATGAATTTTCAAAAGTCCTTTAGTTATACTTTCAATAGTCCCATGGAATTTAACAGCTTTCTATCGGTGAAATTATTTCAAGCAATCGGACCAGTACTTTTAGGAATTAGCTCCTCAAAACAAACTTTACCTCTTTATAATATTAATCTAGATTAAATAAACCATCTTTACCTAGAGTGAATGTAGCAGAATAACAGTCTCCTAGAAAAGGCTCTAAAGCCTCAAGAAAGATGTACAACCAGTAGGAGTTGACGATGCTCTTAAACAGTCCAACTATAGCGCAAGAAACTGCAGTGAATATCACGACACTCTTCCTGCCAAACCTGGAACAATAAATTTTAGTGAAATACTGAAATATTTAAAAAAAAAAGAAGGAGGGAGGGAGGAGACCTGAGTCCCAGCTGTGAGACCATTAAAAAGCTGATGGTGATTTTAAAATAAGCCATTAATTGGACCCAGTAGTAAAAAGTTAGCTTTCGATTACTGCTAGTTTATGCTAGCAGTACGCAAAAGCTGAGTGAATGTTTATAGTCTTACCAACCCTCTTTAGGCCCGCGTGGTGGACTACGGCCCTTTCCCTCTCCTAGAGAGGAGGCATGAGTCCCAACAGTGGGAACATTAAAAAAGGCTGATTATGCTATGCTATATGAGGATCCCTATTTGATCATACGGTACACAGGGATCCTCAGTTGGCCTTGTTGGACTGGTAGTGGATTTGATGATTTCACTACAAAAAAGGTAGAATATCGGTAAAACTACACTGCGCATTGTGTGCTATGTACGCCGATCTGGGCGCGGCGGCTTTGGTCTCCATACATTTCATATGGAAACTAGACTTGTAGAGCTCTTGATTCAAGCCACGCGACGTCATTCTAAGTACAAATCAGCCCCCTAGCCAATTTATAACCGTTTCGCTTGCTTCGAACGCTTCGAGTTGATTTTGTTCTGACCACGTGACTGAGCGTTGAGATGACGTCATTCTCGTAAATTTGATATTTTCTACTAGCGTTAACTATTGCAGATTTGCAACTTGGCTAGGGGTACAGGCGTGGTCCACGTATGCGTCGGTCTAACGAAGTTATATGTATACCGAGTTTGTTATATTCGGGAAAGGTTTGAAACATAATACAAATGCACAAACGCTGGCAAAATAATATTCGGTTGAAACCAGGAACCGAACCAATGCGGCAAAGATTTGTAATAAACTACCCATGATTGTCCAAGATAACTTAATGACATATTTAACAACGTGTATTATGGTAATCACGTTATTTGGTGTGAATAAACTGCCATTATTATTAAACCATGATAATTTCATAAAAAAGGTTATTTTTATATGATGTTTATGTTAAGTGAGACGTCTTATGGAGTCACTGAAAAGAGACAATGATGTTTTATGAACAGTTTAGCCGATTTTGAGTTTTAGCGCTAAACCTTTTGACTAACGAACACCAATCGATGTTTAGATATATTTATTTTTCTGAACATGTTAGTGGACAAATTTGACGCACCGTACTTAGTTGTTTCACGCCATGGCGGTACTGACCAAGTGACCCTAATTTATTTCTTTCTCGCAGTGGCTAATGTCTTATTTGGTTTTGTTTACTAACATAGATATTAAGAATTTTACTAACAATTTTTGGACCTAGATGGCATATTAAACAACATTTTTTCTTTACAATTTAATATTTTTAATTGCATATTACTTTTCCACGATCACTAAATGTATCAAAGGCACTCATTTACGCCCAGTAGCTTACGATATAAAATAGATAGGTACAAAAACCAGGCCAGATGAATGAGACATTCGCGCGGTTTCATGGAATCACCCTTCAACGATTGTATCACTGCGTACCATCAGGTGGAATCGCAGTCTAGCGCTAGATTATATCAATTAAAAAAAAAATGTCAAATATGTACTTGTCTGAGAATGGGCCGACTAGGAGTAGCCCCAGCATGTATCCAACGCTATGCATCGTGCCAACGAGCGTCCTCTTCCAGTCCTCACAGCCGAGATTGAACTGTAAAAGTAAACAGATATGGTTGAAAATCAATTGTTGAAATGGATTGTTTCCGATGGCAACTAATTCTAACTGGATGTGCTCGATGGGATTTTTCATATTGATAGGCTCCCATTTGACCACTATCTCACCTGATAGTAAGCGATGATGTCGCCGACAATGGAGCACGCTTGCCTAGAAGTATTCTTGACCTAAAGACAGGCTCAGAAACAAAGACTACGGCAGGGCACTTATGATGATCGCTAGGATATGCCAATAGTGATCGCATTTATCTATGACTCATCGTTAATTTGTAATGAATGTCTGTATGACTAAGTCACTTTTTATTTTAGATCTCATTGAGTTGCAAAATAAGAAATCGTTATTTTACGAAAAGGGATGGCGATCTGAGAATGATCAAACAATCGATTTCATAGTTCAAGAAAATCGATTTTTAAAATTCGATCTTAAGCAATGGTTCGATTCTGTAAATCGATCCCAAAAACTAGAAATCAAGATCACATTTTTTCGGAACATTATTGGTTACAAACATTTGAAGTTTATTATTATTATTATAATTAGCCCATGTTGTCCCACTGCTGGGCAAAGGCCTCCCTCCACTCCTTCCAACGATCACGGTTTCTCGCCTTCTCATTCCAATTCTTAAGGAAGCCATCCAGGTCGTCCCGCCATCTCCTTCCTGGTCTGCCTCGGCCCCGCGTTGCTGTGTCCGGGCACCAATCCTGCGTTTTACGCGCCCACAACTCGTTGGACATGCGGCAGACATGTCCTGCCCAGTCCCATTTAAGTTGGGCAGCCTTTTGAGCCACATCAACGATTTGCGTTTTGGAGCGCAGTGTTGTGTTTCGAACGTGATCTGTTAATTTAACACATAAAATGCTGCGCTCCATTGCACGCTGGCAAACCTTGAGTTTGGACTTTTGGATGTTAGTCAAAGACCAAGTCTGCGCACCATAGGTCAGAATGGGGAGAATACACATGTCCATCAGCTTACGCTTCAGTGACAAGGGCAAAGTGCCCTTAAATAGTTCCTTCATGGACCAGTAGCTCTTCCAGGCATTTTCTGTTCGGCGTGTTATTTCTTTGTCTTGCCTTGCCTGGAAAGAGACTACTTGGCCCAAGTAGAGGTATTCTTGGACGTATTGTACGTATTTGAAGTACTTATTTGTTTTTAAGCTGTATTGATTAATGAACATGACACTACTAAGAAAACGTTGCAGTGACCTTCATCGTACATTGCCTGATTACCAAGCTTAGATAATGGATTGGTCATAGTAGCTTGTCGAATGTCGATCGGATGAGGAAAGTCTATAACATCCTTTTTTAAAGAATATCGACCTTCCTCTTCCGTAGTATGTACCTATTGATTCTAATCATGGCATTGGAATTGTACATTTTGACACAAGTGCAGAGAGTTTGTCATTGCGACCGAGGCGGAATTCACATTATTGCGTGCTTAAAAGTGGTGGGATAAGAGCTGGTTTTAAAATAAGTATATTGAAAAAAGATTGCAGTATCGTCAAAACAAAATATCTGCTGCAAAAACTAGTATTTATATATGTTTTTAAATACTTGTGACTCGTAGCAGCTTCGGATCTAAATTATACACACATATTTTCTTCGTTTAATGTTCTCTATGTATGAAAATGACATCAATAGCTGAGTTTGGAAGAAATTAGCGGATGAAAAGATGGATAGGTATGCCTTGCTGATCCCCATTATAACAGTGGTCGGTGCCACATTTCGCAAGCAATGCATTAATATTCTAGTAACTGAGTAATATAAGTTAGCAGTATGACTTGTACATTATAATTGATTTATACTAAAGAAGAAAGAAATCAACATTTTATTTTTGAGAGGTTCGCGCTTGCACGCGCTATCTCACCTGATAAAAAGTGAGCATGTAGTTGACGATTCCATACTATGTAAAGAAAAGATACAAACCTCAGCAACAAAACTGTCAGGCCTATCATAGACCCACTCATCACAATCGAAAGTATTTGATACATCGAAGTTCTCTCCATCGCAGGTCCCATTATCATCAAACTGTTTATATTTGTGACATTTGAAGTCGAAACTTGAGTTCAAGTTTAGATTTGATAGCTCTGTGTAATTGCAGTTTTGGTATTTACATCTGAAAAAGAAATAGGACCTTTTTAAGAAAGTTATTGGCTCCTGGTAAGACCGCTAAATTTTGAGGTGGAAAATCATCCAATGACTTTGGTAAGGTGTGGCGAGCACAGGACCGGTCGTTGTGGTGACACTTAGAGAAGGTCTACGTCCAGTAGTGGTCGTTTTTTGGCAGAAGTGATGATGATGCTACAGTAGGTAGTGATTCCTGAGTCAGGCAAAATGTTAAAGTTGGAAGAAAGGAATTTAGCCAGGAATCTGGATAACAATACAATAATAGAACAATAGAATATTTCCATTACGGTGAATAAAAATGGTCATTTCTTGATCTATTGTGTTTTAGAAATAGCGCTAAACTATAATAAAATAAACTAAAAAGATTGGCTTTAGCGCCATTTAGGGAGAATATGCCCTTAGTATTCACCATAAATAAAACTGGTGGAACGTGGGTGGACTACTATAGGTTATGAGATGTCACCAAAACCGTAGGGACCCAGCAGGGTCGAAGTCTACTTGTGCCATGGGTTGACTTCTGAAAGAGAAACTCGGGGTCCTGGAATGCAAGGCAAAGGAGGAACATAGGAGTGGGTTTTAGTAAATAAAAGTCTGACACGCCCACCAACTTCACCCAAGGGCGGGAGATGTCAATAGATGATTTCCCACCAACAAGAATCTATTATAGGTAGGTAAACCTCTGCCTTACTTTTTTATCTTAAAATTAGAATCAGACCCTACCACGAGCTCTTAACGCGATCCATATAACGACCTAAACTGAACTGTTAAAGCTGATAGAGCTGTTTAGGGTGTGTCCTATAGCTCCATCCCGCTTTCTCGCTCGCACGCTTGACATTTGAACACGTCATGGTAAGGCTCCAGTTAACGCTATTCCATAACAATGGATGCTAAGTTTAATGGTAAAAATCAGTTTTAGTAATAAGCATGAGCGGTTTTAATACCTTGATAGGGTTTTAATAAATGCGTAACTGCCACACAACTTTAGCATAATTTTAGACTAAGCGTTACTTAAATTATAGCATAGTTTCAAGGCAGTAGTAGACAAAAATACACCGGGACGCAAAAAATCTGGGTCGCTAATAAAAATCGGGGTAGTTGCTCAAATACATAAGATCGATACGTGACTCTGTAGTATGTTGTTATAATATAATAATAATATAAGATAATATTCCACAACTATCACACAACGCCGTCTAGTCCCAAGCTAAGCAGAGCTTGTGTTATGGGTACTAGACAACTGATAAAAATACTTATATATTTCTAAATACATACATATTATAGATTAATTACACCCAGACACAGAACAAATGATTATGCTCATCACACAAACATTTGTCCTGGGTGGGAATCGAACCCACGACCTCCGGCATAGCAGTCAGGGTCACTAACCACTAGACCAACAGGCCAGTGTTGACAATCTATTAACACATTAAAGAAAATACATGACACGTTTTGTCACTATTTGATTTTAATGCAGTACTAAAAAACTACATCAAACTTATGACAACAAAATTGCACATTGTAATTTCCTTAAAAAAATAAACTTTGTCGTTTTAAAACTTTGTATTTCGTCCACGAGACTGTACAATGACTGTGTCACGAGACGTGGTCACGTGGTTTCATGCTGTTAACCAAAATATTAATAGATGCTTGGCTTATGTTAGTCCATATTTCCATTAGTGTACTTTTTAACTCTTATTAGGTAGCTGGAGTTCGTTCCATGCGTGTTTTGTGGGATTTAAGCCTGGGCGGCGAGCTGGCTACTCCATGCCGGTAATACCGATATTTTGAATATACGCATTGATCTAATGAACCATATCTTTATTTTACATTAAAACTTACTTAGAAAAAATATTTAAAAATAAAAAGTGTTCCACCATTATCGGAAACAGGGAAGCTACCGACGGACAGAGCTCCAGAGAAAGGAACCTCTTAACAATACGAGCCGTGTCCAGGAGTACCGCCCTCTGGATCAACCCCTTGATCCAGTCTGTCAGTCTGAGGCGTTATTATTATTATATTCACTAAGGAAAATCCGCATGTGCAGTAGGCCAGTAACTGAAATTTTCTATCTCCAATAACTCTGTACAACTCTTTAAAGCTATCCCAGCACATACCAATATTGATCCTCTATCGAATGGCATCATTTAATCAAAACACGCTTGATTCTTTTTCTCTTTCTCCTGTTGTAAAAAAAACTCTTCGTATCCCATCGTGTGATAAATAAGAGACTCATCAGAAAACATAACCCTGGACCAATCTTCGTCTGCCTATCGTCTCTCTGGGAGCATTTACTAGTCTATAATGCTTTATATCATCCCCTGTTTTGTCGCAAGATTGTATCAGTGCTAAGATTGTTAAGGAAAATTTCTTAAAGGATTTTTCGTACCTGAACAGCCTTGGAACGTCGATTTTAAAGCATAGTGCTCAGGAAGAATAGGTTTCCACATATATCAGTGCAGTGTGCACCTAGGTCTGCCATTTCCTGATCTTCAGATGTTTATCTTGAAATAGCTGGATTACTCTTTCAAAGAGTTGTATGAGTCAGACTTTATGAAAGAGTAATCCTCAGTTAAAATACTCAATTAACACTGGGTATCTTTTTTTTCAAATGATCTACTTTCACATACTTTTTAAATGTCTTCGGACTTGTAATTAATTCGTTTCAATCTATATTATAAAACAATACTGCATTTGGGTTATAAATGCGTTTAAATTTAAAATTGTATCTACTATTACTTGTTTGGGTATTATCTGAAGGTTGACTAGTAGAAAATACTAAAACATTAAGTCCGCTTCTAAATAGTCCGTTTCAAAGTTTACGCACGCAAGGTGCGTAAACTTTGAAACGAAAAAATAAATCCAAAATGTGGTTTATAATGGACGACTCGGATTGAAAATAAAACAAAACAAATATTATTTTGTTAATTTTGAGTGTAGTTATTATCTAAAATCTGTTTTCTTTTTAAGCTAAAACACAAATAAAAAGTTCAGTTATAAAACTAATTTACTAAATAACATATTATTTATAAGAGCTATCGAAGTACACAACGTTATTTATGGAGCCCAGTGTAATACACTCACCTGTAGCCAACGTTTTCAACTGCAAACACATAATTAGCACTGTGCCACATACTGCCGAAAGCTAGCAATCCAATCAATAACATAAATTTTAAATGATATAGCCCATAAATTTTTAATTCACACAATACACTTTCTAAGTCCGTCACTTCTCTCTTTGTATTTTTTAAATCATCTTTTTTGAAAGATTCCATTTTCTTTTCATCTACTGTTTTGTTCTCTATATTTTCTGTACACTTCATTTTATCTTCTTTAATTTTTGCTGATATGTGTTTGTCATCAACATTTAATTTTGTCTCTTCATTTTTTTCTGTTCTCATCACTACAGTTACGATTAGAGATGTTCTTTTCGTCACGAGTAATGTTGTACTAATTCATTTTATTGTTTTAAATACAAGTGCTGTATTGAATAGAGTCTGCTGTGTGTTGTCGTTATCCGTAGGCAAAATTATAAGCAAATGCAGCCTTCAACTGTACATGTTGTCACACTCGCAGATGAGACTTGAATTTCCGATTATTAAACACTAGTTACTAGCAATTTTGGGGATTTTATGTGTTTTCCACTAGACTGGATACTAGTATTAAGTCATTATAAATAGCTTACGAACTTTTTTGGTGGTCTATTATTAGCGCGATTTGTTCATAATATACATTCAAATAATCGGCAATGTTGAATAATAATTTTTTGATCTTCTAAAACTATATTGTATACCCCAATCAACTCATCACAGCCTACTGCTGGATTTAGGCTTCTGCCAAGTTGCACCACAATATTGGGTCTTCCTGGCCATTCGGTAACCGTCTGGACGTCCGTTCTCACGCGTCTCAAAGAGATGTCAGTAAGGCCGAAGCCTAGTCTAGGGTCGACTTCTGAAAGAGAGACTTATGGTCTTGGGATGCAAAGGGTAACTGTAGGAATATGGGTGTGGTTTTGGTCAGTAAAAGTCTGACACGTCCTCTCACTCCATCCTAAAGCAAGATAATTCACTATATAATTTCCCACCTAGGAAAATTCCTTTCCTTTTCCTAGGTTTTTTTCTTACTAGTGAGTGAATTCTTCTACTATACGAGTATTATAAACATCGTGAGGAAACCGGCATATCCTAAAACCAAAAAGTCGAAGACATGAGACATTCACCAACCCGCACATTGCCCACACTTTGCGTGGTGGATTACGCCCCATCCCTTCTCCTAGAGAGGAGGCTTGAGTCGCAGCAGTGGAAACATTAAAAAGACTGAAAATGATGATAATGACGAGTATTATAGTTGAAAAATAATTTAAAAAAGCTAAACACAACATTGCGTTTCAAAACGCAAATCATTGATGTGGCTCAATAGGCTGCCCAGGTTAAATGGGACTGGGCAGGACATGTCTGCCGCATGTCTAACGAGCTGTGGGCCAGTAAAACGCACGATTGGAGCCCGGACACAGCAACGTGGGGCTGAGGCAAACCACGAAGGAGATGGCGGGACAACCTGGATGGCTTCCTTGAGAATTAGAATGAGAAAGTAAAGAACCGTGATCATTGGATAGATTGGAGGGAGGCTTTTGCCCAGCATTGGTACAATATAGGCTAGCTATAATAATGTTATCAAATAAGTATACTGTTGATTCTAGTATTTATAAAAACCCATTTTTATTAAAATCAAGTCATGTGGAACGAAGAGTCATTGGTGTCATTTTCACACGTTTTTGTCAGCTGTTTCAACATTGTTATGAATTTATTTTCGTATTTTTTGAAAACATTAATTTTTAATGAATTTTATGTTTTTTTTTGTTTGTAGGAGGTAACCTCTGGAAATACTGGCCCGATTGCTAATTCTTTTTCACTGATAAAAAACTGCTTTATTACTGAGTGACATAGGCTATATTTTATGTACGCGAGTGAAGCCGCGGGCAAAAGCTAGTTTTTTATGAAGACATAAAAAGGTATTGTTCAGTGGACCACTCGCTCCACCTAGAGCGGGTGAAGTTATTAGATGATTTCCATAATTATACAAAAACGTATGTGGATTTTTGTCAGTAAAAAGTCTGACACTGCCACTCACTTTACCTCGAGCGGGAGGAAATAGGATTCCCCCGTCGAAAAATAAAGTAGTCACCTTCTTTCTAGAAGCCTGTCGGTTTTCTACCGGTTGCATTTCGGGGAGTGTGCGTCGGGATTGCATAACCTGATTCCGCCTAGCCCGTTCCATCATCGGACTACCAGACGTACGGCGATGCGCCACCGCTACATGGTGGACATCCCACCTACACGCAGAAAACGTTTTAGGAACACATTCATTGTGCGTGAAGCTAAAGAGTGGAATTCCTTACCGGAGTCTGTGTTTCCTGATAGCTACAACCCGGAAATCTTTAAGTCGAGAGTGAATAGGTTTCTTCTAGGTAAGCGCGTTCCATCGTCGACCGCATCGTCGCTTTCCATCAGGTGAGATAGCGGTCAAGCGCAAACCTATCAATAATAAAAAAAATACTATCGGAAAAATTTCCTTAGAAAGTTAGAGAAAAGTGTACGTTATACTTTTTTGTATATCTGTGTCAGGAGAATGAAGCTGTTGGACGCCGCGTTGGAAGACCGTCTACAAGGTGAACCGACGACTTGGTGAAGGTCGTGGGAATCCGATGGATGCGGGACGCACAGGAACGTTCATTGAGGCGACACTTGGGGGAGGCCTATGTCCAATAAAACATAAAAACTATATGTGTCGGTTTAATGTACACGTGTTACACGCCTGATTTATACGTAGAAAAACATCGCATGGCCTGAATCTAGTGTAGCTCTACAAATCTTGTTTCCAAATAAAACGTATGGAGACCGACTCGCCCGGATCGGCGTGTGTGGCACACGTGTGCGCCGTGTATTTCTACCTCAATTCATTCAATTGGAATTTAAATACCTATTCATAATCATTATAGCTGTATTAATTGTTTTCTTTATTAGCTTTATGATGTGTCACCATATTGTCAAGTCGATCATGTACTCAACACATTGTCTATTTATTATTATGTAAAAACTAGCTTTTACCCGCGGCTTCGTCCGCGTTTATTAATATACTTTAATTCCTCTCCTCTTTTCTTCCCTCTTTCTCACCCTTTTCTCACTTAAAAAAAAATGCCTATGTCCGTCTCCAGGGTCTTAACTATCTCTGTACCAAAATTCATCAAAACCGATTTTGACGTAAAGACGACGTAACAAACAAACAAACAAACTCACTTTTGCTTTTATAATATTAGTAAGGATTACACTATACTTGTTTTGAATGAATTAAGAACAGCTGTGTGACGACAGTTGCAGTCTAAGTAAACGTTACTTCAGTCACAAAATAGATAGGTACAGAAGACAATCTCATGTATGTACTTCAGTTTTTATACTTAAGCGTGGTGGACGCACACTAATGAGCGTTTGAGCCGGAACTGTTCGACGGCCGAGGTGCTCCGAGTCCGAGATATCGTGTCCGCGAGCGATGTCTATGTGTGCGTTGCTCGAACGCGCTTTGTATGTAGATTGATTTCTGTACCTATCTATTTTGTGTACCTAGAGCATTTTTTTTTGTATCCAAACCGAGCCGAGCCCCAGTATAATCCGACTAGAATATAAAATCATTTTTGCCGATGGCAAAATTCCACACAAACTTTCAATCTCTTTCAGGGATTAAATTTTCAAAAATCCGTAGAGCTCACCTTTGTTATATAAGGAACTTTCGACCAAAAAATCAAGCTTCTACACCAGAGGCTTCCAAGCTATTTTGTCCTGGGGCCGCTTTGATTTTTTATTGTTAGCTGGGATCAGAATTCAAGTAAAAAAATGTGTCGATCTTAAACTAAAAGTAAGTATCAAAATCATTTCACAATTTCCAAATAACTTAGGCGTGGGTTTGCGGATCACGAACAATAGGTAGCTCGCCGTCCGGCCGTTTGGTAACCGTCTGGATTGAGGCCCAGTTTTCAATGGCGCGTAGTGTTCAACGCGCGCTTCAGATACGTCAGCAAAACCGTAGGGGCCCAGCAGGGCTGGGGATTAACTCCGGAAAGGGAAACCTGGGGTCCAGGAACGTAGGCAAAGAAGGAACATAAGAGTGCCTTTTAGTCAGTAAAAGTCTGATACGTCCTCACGTTTTGCCCCAGAGCGCACGAGTTATTTGATGATATTCCACGTAGAAAAAAAGTATCAAAATCAAAACTTTTAGCATGTAGGTATAATTTTACTGTCATTTTGGAGTATGTCATAAGTTCACATTACTGCTAGAAACTTAAAATCAGTTTAAATCAATGTTACTTTTTATGTGGAAAGTTTAAAATTCCCTTTTCGCGGATCATATTTTATATTTAAGCTAGTGTGGACCACCAGTGGTTCACGGACCACAGGTTGAAAACCCGTGTTTAGAGTGGATTAGGTCATTAAGGTGGTGCAATTATAAATACGAACGCTCATAACTGATTATGACGTTATCACACATTTTTCATTAAATATTTTGGAAACACAGTATCTTCTAGATATTATCGAGGTTTCTAAAGAAACCAATTTCTAAATTTGTGTAAAACTAATCCAGTGAAAACCTCTGAAAATGCCCTATTTCGTATGAACTTTGACACTTCATAATTTGCCTAAAAATTAAAAAAGTAATCCTCTAGAGACCTTGCAAATTTTATTAAAATTCTAAATGATGATAACCTGTTCCGAAAACTTTCAAGGGTTTAAAAAAAACAGCTATTTCCTGGAGCAAGTTTTGTGAAATTTTCGAGTAAATCTCGGAATTACCGAATACTAACAGAGTTTCCAGGCGTTATCTCTCTTTTTTTGCGTTGCCTTTCCGTCAAACATCGCGTTGGATTGCATTAAATGAAGTAACAAGCTTTTAAACCATTTTCGATGTTTACGATAAGCGAGTGGAGAAGGACCCTCTTAAGTCAATGAATTCAAATTCTCAAAGAACTTTTATGCGGGCATGTCATCACTATGATAGGCGATAGATAAATCTAAAATTATTAAGAGATAAAGTTTTTTTATTTGTTTATAACCTCTGAAAGTATCTACTGGTCATCATCATATCAGCCGAAAGACGTCCATTGCTGGACATAGGCCTCCCCCAAGCCTCGCCACAATGACCGGTCCTGTGCGTCACGCATCCATCGGATTCCCGTGACCCTGACCAGGTCGTCGGTCCACCTTGTTGGAGGCCTTGGTCCGATTGCTAAATTATTTTCACCAATAGAAAGGTTCTTTATTCCTGAGTGACCTAGGCTATATTTTAAGTACGCGGGCCACACGCTACAAAACGACAAAACGACTCTGCTGTCTTTTTGTGGCCCGAACCGGGTATAAAACGCCGATACAAAACGCCATCACAAGCCATTTGCGCATTTAAACCTTCTTCGTCAGTGTCCATTTTAATATGGCAAGTTTGGGTTAAAAAAGTAGCAGTCATCGACCACAAGTGGCTGTCGCGTGCTTCAGCTTCCTTTGTAGCCGCTTCTGGCTCCTTGTGGCCGCATTTGTGGCTGTCGCATGTGGTCTATGTGTGGCGACACTTAGTGCCAGTAGTTTCGGCTGTGCGTTGATATGTCAGTCTGTCAGTTTCTCCTTTTATACAACGTGTAACGTTAAATGCGCAAATTCTGAAATTAGTTTGATCAGAATAACGAGCAGAATCAATTAAACCTTTTGTTTCATATAGGTTACATTTTTCAAAAATACCTTATTGTTTTTTTTTTTATGAATAGGGTAAGCTATCACGTGTACAAACTCGCCCAATTAAGTAAAAAAACACAAATAGTTGTAGTCCAATCAAATTGTCTCATACACGGGATAATAAAAGTTCTTATTTCAATGCAGATATGAATTTTAAAAAACCAAAACTGCACATATAAACAATAATATATTTTATTACGTTTTTTTTTCTCACGTAATTAGTTCAATTGAATTAAAAATCATTTGAGGTGTCTAAGGTTTTGCGCATTTAACGTTACACGTTGTATAAATATAATAGATGTATTTAAATATTGGTTTCCGTTATAAAAATTAAGAAAGTCAACAAATGAAGGTGTGGTTCAATGATCATTATTGTGTTGTCTGGCACCTATCATAGTTATACGAATAAAAGAATATTATGACGAATACATTACCCGATCAGCAAGGTCGCCTAACTTGCTGACTGCGCATCAAGGTATCAAGTTCCAGTATTTATTAAAACGGTATGCAACGGTATAATCTGTTTGTTTTATTAATAAACTCGTTAAAAAATAAAAGGCCCGTTTTGACATTTGAGGAAGATCCTAGAATGTAACTTGGAACGAAACTGAAAGAAATAATAAAAATAATAATTAGGGGTTTTTTTTTGTTCTGTCGACGGGGAAAATCATCATTGACGAAACCCGCTCTTGGGTGGAGCGGGAGACAGTGTCAGAGTCTTTCTGACTAAAAACCCCGCGCCGTTCCTTCTAGCCTTCATACCGGGGCTCTAGTTTCCGGTTACAGTTACCGGACGATCGTACAGCGAGCTACCCATGGCTCGCCGTCCGCGAGCCCGCGTCTACGGTGGCCGGAAATCGGGATCGGAATCCCGGCGGCGGCGGCGGGGGCGCCGTTGCCTAATGCGGTCTGCCTCCTCCTTTGCTAGCATTACTGCTTCGCAGAAGGAGGCGACCGCCTGCCACTCCTCCTCGCTCCGGACCATGGCCTGAACCAAGGCCCGGCGCGAGAGGTCTCCGTCGCCGATCGCCCCCACGAGGGCACGGCGTTGCTCCGCCTAAGCAGGGCACACCTCAACTGTGTGCTCCACCGTGTCCTCCGGGCGTTCCGCACAGTGGCGGCACCCGGGCGTCTCTTCCGCTCGAATCCAATGCAGGAACCTCCCGAACTTGCTGCCTGCTACTCTCCAGGTAAGGACGCCGTGAGGTCTTTCCAGCCACGCCTCAAAGAGGGGACTTACCGCCATAATTGTGGCGTGCCCAATTAATTAGGGGTTCGGTGTAGTAGTAGTTATTTTGGTAGTAGCTACATATACACCGGACATGCCGCTAGTAGTCAAAATACAAATGTCAAAACGGGCCTTTTATTTTTTAACGAGTAATTTTTTGACAATTTTAGTATAATATACAGGGTTAATTGTAAAACACTAACAAAGTTGTAGAACTGTATTACTAACATCATAAATCACAACTTTTGTTCTATGACTATTTACAAAAATACGTTTTGTAAATTATTCTATCTAACACATTTGAACTCTGTATTTCCTATACTTACATACGTCTGTATGGCGCGACGCAAGCGCATCAAGGCCCCCCGCGCCGTCCGCTATTGTACTACCACTTACTTCGCATAGAACGTAGATTTAGAACGTTCAATTTAAATATGTATTTTATTATATGAAAATCTAATGAACTAAATTATGATACATTTTTAGAAGTCAGAACAAAAGTTGTTGTATATAATGTTAGTAACATAGTCTTGAGAGGTTGCCAGTGTTTACAAATAACCCTGTATAAATACTCCATAATCAATAAAAAAATAATCAGAACAGGAGGTCGCAGTTTCTCAGCGATTGGCTGCTGCACTGCTGGTCACGGTTTCGATCCCCGCCCCGGGACAAATATTTGTGAAGCCTAAAAATTCCGGGTGATATTTTCATGTTGTCTTGTCTGTATATAAGTTTGCATGTTTGTGAACGCACCCACGATACATGGGTAATTCTTAGTACAGGGGAATATTAAAAAAAAAAAACACCTTTGGCCGTATAATAAATAAACGCCTTTTATTTTACAAAACAAAAAAAAATATAACATTAAACTTAATCACATTTCAGTGCAAAATATATTAAACCTAATCTTGATCCTAAACTAAAAACGTTAATTTGTAAGAGCCTGTCCGCAGGGATGATCTCCTTCAAGGATTTTCAGCTTTTTCTCAAATTCGTATAAATTATCTATGGACACAATAAAACACTTGCATTACATCAATAATGTGTTATACGGGCCCACAGCTTACTGTCTAAGCCACCCCGCACACGGGCCTCAAAAAAACGCTAGAAGCGGCTATAAAAAAAGCTAGAAAAGCTGAAGCGCGCGATAGCTTGTGATTGGAGAAGCTTGAAGCGGCTTCAAGCGTTTTTTTTGTAGCCGCACCGCCACAAAAAAAGGCTGCCTCAAAAAGAAGCCCGCGAAGAAGAAGATACGAGCGATGAGCGAGAAGCGGCGTTTTTTTGAGGCCCGTGTGCGCGGAGGCTTAGACATGCGGCGGACATCTCCTGCACAGCAGCCTTTTGAATCACATCAACGATTTGCGAAAATCTAATCTAACCTTACAAAAAACAGAGATCGTTTACAATATTCGCCACTAAATAGAAAAATATTCTATGCAATTTATAACAAGGGCTTCAAAGCGCTTCTGTTCTCAGCATCCAAACGTTTGGTACCAAGTGCTTCGGCTTGCTGCACTGTATCGGGCAGCACGTCTTCTGCTGTGTCCGGCATCATCACCATGATGAGTGCTGTGGTCAGGGAGAGGCCGCCGATGATCAGGGATGGGAATCCTGACCAGTAATGTATCTGAAAATTAGGGAGTTACAACAGCATTGGTCGGAGGTTTTAAACAAGACAGGTAGAGTACTTCCTCATCATCATCATCCTCATTCTTTTTAGTGTTCCCATTGCTGGGATACAGGCTTCCTCTCTAAGAGAGCGAATGGGCCACAATCCACCCAGCGAGCCCAGACGATGTTTTCTTTCACTGTTTTGAGAGGAGTGGTAATGAAATAAATTGGACAAGTAATGCGCCTGGCTGGGTTTGAATCCGCGATCTACAACTCGTAAGTCGGAGTCATTACCACTCTGCCTCCTCTTTGAGTATATATTTAATCGTAATTTTTATGACTGTCAAAAAATAAAGAAAGAAAAGAAAAAAGATGGAAAAACAATTAAAAAAAAAAAAAAAAAAACCAACGTAACCAACTCAATCTCTGTGTTATTGAGTTTTTTAATTTTCAAATTGGCAATATCACCTTAAGTCTCGTACAACTTAAAAAAACATAGCTTATGCCACTCTGATAAGGTAGCATTCTACCAGTGAAGGAGTTTTCAGAGTCGGCTCAGTAGTTTTAGAGATTATCACCTAAATACTTTACAAATATTACCTGTTTATAATAATATTATTTATAATTATTAAAAATATTTTGACAATCTTTTTGGTTTTTTTAACTCACTAGATCACATACGACTCTAACGATAAGGGTGCGAAATAATTCTTCGTTCTACAGTCTAAGATGCCAAGTGCGGGGGCAGTGAGACGCGGCGATAATAGGGATACACTCATTCAGAGTGTATCCCTATTATCGTCGCGTTTGCTTTTCCTAATCTCTTTTTAGTCTAAAAAAACGTACCAGTAAAGTAGTCTGTGGCGCGAGTATAGATCCGATCCTCCCAATAGAGGAGCACAGCGCGTGCATGGTGTTCCTGGTGTAAGTGGGGAACAGTTCTGTGGTGTACAGATACACTGTGCCTGAAGCTAAGGCTGAGGTGAACTTGCCCGCAAAGAATAGTGACGTCGATATTATAGGGTAGCCTGCAAGAGCAATAGTAGTCATTGAAACTTACACACAAGTTACTAAAAAGAAACTATTTAACATTAGAATCGCACGCGTCCCAAAATTTACCCATTTTGAAATTTTTCCTGCTTTAGTTGAATGTTTTTTATGAGTAGAATCGTAATTTTTATGACTTTATGAAATCTCGTGTAAATAATAATCATCATATTGTGTCATAAAAAGTTATAAAATATTGCGATTTCATTGGGCCCGCGTGGTGTATTACGGCCCATTCCCTCTCCTAGAGAGGAGGCATGCCTGAGTCCCAGCAGTGGGAACATTAAAAACACTGATGACGATAGAACATCGAAAAGGGTCTAAAGGACGCCTGCGCTTCTAGTGTTAAACAATAGGAAAATAAATAGTATGGAAGTAGTTGTACGAATGAATGAATGAGTATAGGTAATTTTTTATCCTAAAATAATTTTTTAGTTATTTTAAGAAAAAAAAAAAAAAATGATCTGTTTTAAAAATAGCCGAAATCGATTTTGAACATATAACTTTTAGGACGTTTATTATGAAACATGTTCTATATCTTACCCTTTGGAACAAAAGACTGCACCACACAGAAAGATCCAGTCATCAAAAAAGAAAATATCAACGGCTTTTTCCTCTTAAACTTGATCAACAGAAACATCAGCAACAAACTGGCTGGCAGATCAGCAAAAGACGTCAACGCATAATTCACGTACTTATTCCCTTCTAGAGACACAGAATTTATTAACAAGCCATATTTGTTGAATGTTGCCGTAATCCATGCGCAAGCACAGGCTAAGAATCTGAGCAGTAAAGTTTTTGAGGTAATAGTCATTTTTAGAAGAGAGATCAAACCGACATTGGCGTCAGTCTTTCCACATTCAATTTTGTCTAGCGTCGTTTCTTCAACGTACACGTTGCTGATTTTGGCTGCTTTCCGTAAGATGTCCTTTGCTTCTTTCTTCCTTCCTTTTATGAGAAGCCATCGGACGCTTTCGTCTAAGAAGAAAGCGTAGAGAATGAAGATCAAGGCTGGAGCGTAGATGACGCGTAAGAAGTGTCTCCAGTAGGGGATCAGCCAGGCGATTAAAGCCATCAACATGCCTCCGATAGACATGGATCCAATCATTAGGGGAGCAAACAGGGCTCTGTTCTCTTTGGCCACCATTTCTACACCTGAAACATATTTAAGGTTTTACAGTATTTGGCCTTGATTTTTTTCTAACAAAGAAAAAAAAGTTATGTAGCCGTAAAAGTAATAGGTCGAGAAAATAAACATGCTGGGCATGAATATTTACTTCACAATGAGTGCAAGTTGTCTGAACGTCTACCGATATTATCATAATTAACTACTAATATTCGGTAGAAAGATCACAGCTTGTTATTTTGATGCTGCTATTTATATATTTAGATGTATGCAGAACAGAGTGTCAAGGCCCGTAAACCTCTAAAAAGGGAGTTTCCTCTGTAGGCTATATAGCCTGTGTTATAAATAGTATTGGCAATGGGAAGTAAAGTAGGTACTATTAACTGTAACCGACCAATTTTCTACTCTTGCGTGAGTTCTGTGATGACCAGCAAAGCCCTCCAGTTATATTACGTGCAGAAGAACTGATTCATATGCAGTACTTACCTAACATATAATTTGGTGAGTAAGTATCTCCTAACAAAGCCTCAACGAACTCAAACACCACATAGGCCCAGTAGGACACAGCTACACTCCTGGCGAGCCCCATGATGGCACCGGTCACTCCTGTGAAGACTATTAGCCTTTTTCTGCCTAATCTGGAAATAGATAATAATTTTTGGATCAATCTTTTCATGGTTGTGTCTCTTGAATTGCTTGAACACATTGACTGCAATAGTCGGGATCCATTAAATTATTTATCTAGACAAAACACATTCTATCCGTTATGGGTCTCGACTGTTACAGTCAATTTCTATGTTCTGTATGGCTAGTAAAAACTTATAATTTGTTTTAATCTATGTATTCAATGCCGTAGTAGGTATAGGTAAAACGGGCTGTTATCCGCAACTCCACGACTAAGGCGCGTATTTTGCGTACGGAATGCCGAATGCCGTAGTAATTAAATTGCTCTCTACACTACTGGACTGAACTTTGCTTTTTTTTCTTTTTAGTAATGCATTCGGTTTTTATTAGTTATTTTTTTCCTTGCATATCAATCCTGTCACCCGTCACGCTATCACTACCTTTTTTTTTTGCGATAGGAAAAATCATCGTATGACAAAACCCGCTCTTGGGTGGAGCAGGAGATAGTGTCAGACTCTTACTGACTTTTTAGTCAGTAAGGTAGGGGGGGGGGGGGGGTAGGTTAGGTAGGGGTTTTTACCCCACCCCGTTCCTTCTAGCCTTCATACTGGGGCACGAGCTCCCTTTCGGACAACCCGGTCCCCAGTAGGCTTCGACCCAGCTGGGCCCCTCCTACTGCTAACAACTCCTTGAGGCGCGCGGGAACAGTGCGCGCCGTCGACGTCTTGGACTCGGTCCATTACCGGACGATCGGACAGCGAGCTACCCATGGCTTGCCGTCCGCGAGCCCGCGTCTACGGTGGCCGGAAATCGGGATCAGAATCCCGGCGACGGCGGCGAGGGCGCCTTTGCCTGATGCGGTCGGCCTCCTCCTTTGCAAGCATTACTGCTTCGAAAAGGAGGCGACCGCCTGCTATTCTTCCTCGCTCCGGACCATGGCCTCGACCAGGGCCCGGCGCGAGAGGTCTCCGCCGCCGATCGCACCCTCGAAGGCACGGCGATGCTCCGCCCAGGCAGGGCACACCTCGACGGTGTGCTCCACCGTGTCCTCCGGGCACGCTATCACTTCCTCACTTTTTTCATATCACTCCTTGCACTCCTCACACAATCCATCTTTTCTTTGGTGTCTCTCTCCTTCTCCATGCATCTATATATATAATCATAATTCTTCTAGTTACATCAGCATCACCTTCACCGTCATCAGAAGATCATCGACTTACTTATCAGAAATTGGTCCTAACAGTAGAAGCCCCAGCATGTATCCGAAACTGTGGACTGTCCCAACCAACGCTCGCTTCCAGTCTTGACAGCCGAGCTGGAACTAAGATGATCATAATTTAGATTACATAATATTTTATTTATTTATTACACAAAGTATATAGGCGGACTTAATGCCTTAGGCATTCTCTGCCAGTCAACCTAGGGTGGTGCAGAGACATTATAATATTAATTGAATTTAAAAGTAATGAATAACAATCTAAAATATGCCGTTGAAAATCTCTTTTACATTGACGTATACTCAAAAGGCTGGCTGCATTGTCGCGCTGCATGGCAATGCTTATCCTCTATCTTCTGTCAAAATGAGACTTTGGGTTTTTTTTTTGGTGGGAAATCATTTAATCGCCCGCCTTTTCGTGTCAGACTTTTACTGACTAAAACCCACTCCTGGTCCTTCTTTGCCTTCATTCCAGGGCCTCGAGGTTCTTTTTCGTACAACCCATGGCCCCAATAGGCTTCGACTCTGCTGGGCTCCTATGTTTTGCCTTTGCTTTAAAATAAACCTTTGCAATAAACGAAGCGAAGGAGCTAAAAGTATACCAGATCGAGACATTTACAACGAAAAATCATTTGTAAAATTATGATAATGAATTTAGCAGTTATGAGGGAATTGATGAACATACATACCTACATATATACTCGTTAGAAGAATTACTCTCTTTCCCCTGATTTCTGTTGTAAACCGTAAATAGTGACAGCATTAAAAAAATACTTTGACTGGCCTGTTGGTCTAGTGGTTAGTGGCCCTGACTGCTATGCCGGAGGTCGTGGGTTCGATTCCCACCCAGGACAAATATTTGTGTGATGAGCATGATCATTTGTTCTGTGTCTGGGTGTAATTTATCCATAGGTATTATGTATTTATTTATAAATATATAAGTATGTCTATCAGTTGTCTAGTACCCATAACACAAGCTCTGCTTAGCTTGGGACTAGACGGCGTTGTGTGATAGTTGTGGAATATTATTATTATTATTAAAAAAAAAACTTTAACTCTTTTTTATGGTGGGAAAATCATCTTATGACAACCTCCGCTCTTGGGCGGAGCGGGGGATAGTGTCAGACTCTTACTGACTAAAAACCCACAGCGTTCCTTTAAGCCTTCATATCGGGGCTCGAGCTATCTTTCGAAACTAACCCTGGCCCAGTAGATACTTTTACACGTCAATGTTTTCAAGATCAGATCCGATGTACGGCGAGTGTCCACCCTTCTCCTCACTCTCGCCATAGTTAAGTAAAAATACTTACATCAGCCACAAAGCTCAGGGGCTCTTCATAGACCCACTCTTCACAACGAACATTGGACACGTTGGAGCTCTCCACGGAACACGTGCCATTGTGATCTGCAAGCTGGTACTTATGGCACGAGTCATGTGTCAGGTTCACTGCTGACTGTGACCAATGTGTGCTGTTCCCACATTCTGGGTATTTACATCTGGAATTGAGAAAGAAGATTAATGTAATCAGTACCTCATCATTATCATTTAAAGAGATATCAGCAAAACTTGGGATCAAGCAGGGCTGAAGCTTACTGGGGCCATGTGTCAACTTCTGAAGTGCAACAACCTACAACGCTGAAGGATCATAGGTGTGGTTTTATTCAGTAAAAGTCTGACACGCCCTGCCGCTCCGCCCTGTACTCTGTTCAAAATGACATTAGACATTTATGAAAACCTTTTATTACTGTCCGTTCAACCGATTTTGAGTCTTATTACGTTGGTGTCATGACAAATGGCGGTTGCAGTGAATAGTTGGTATTGTAATAACCACTTTTTGCTTTTAATGCCACCCTTATGCCTACGACATAGAAATTGAAATCGGTTGAACAAACAGTAAAAAAGGTTCCTTTAAATATCTAATCTTATTGCGAATAGGGTGTAGAAGAGTATTTAATCGATTAGAATTTTATTGATGAATTTATATGTTCTATTTTTCTATTTAAGCCTGTTTGAGTAACACATACGTCCTGGCATTAGAATTTCAGCAGGTGCTGCAAGAACACAAATCGATATATTTTCTTTTTCAAATTGACAAAAATGTCATTAACATATTTAATTTTGCATTAATTTGCAAGGATGGTTTGAATTTAAACCAACTGATAACGAATTAAATTGATGAATTTTTACAATCATTAGCTTGTTTCGTTCTGAATAGTAATTAGAGCTAATCGATACAGAGTGAGTACGAGTAGCTCTGTAGTTACTCTAAAAAGTAACTACGTTTAAATAAGTTTTAAATTATACATCTTCATGCACCTAACGTCTAAGTTATACATCTTAATGCACCTAACGTCTAAATTATACATCTTCATGCACCTAACGTGACCTAACGTCTGTACGTTAGGTGCATGTAGACATAGCTATAATTTTTTAATTCTTGATTAAATAAAGAGTCAAACCATTAAAAATATCACATCACGGAACGAGCTGAAAGAATCACTGACCATTTTAAACTTTCGAATACCGTAATTAGAGACGCAATAGAAAGACAATGAGAGAGCGAACGCCGGCGTCGGCTTGGGGTTTAGTGAACTAAAGACTAGGCATACTGATCACGGACGCGTAGCTTCAAGAACGCGTATTCGTCATTATACGCTTCTACGGACCGTTCGCTGTGTTAAATCATCAACAGCTTTAAAACTAATACAAATTAGTAAATGAATTATTTATAATTAAATAAGTAGCTTACCTGTAATCCACAATAACAACTGCAAAAACGTAGTTCATGCAATATAAAGCATTGCTCATACATGCGAATATCAGGAACGGCATAAACCGTAAATAAAATGGCCCCAGCGGCCGGAATTTTGATAATATCTTCTCCAAAACTACATCTTCTTTTGTTTCTTTGTTTGCTGTGGTTTTCTTTTCTAAGAATACTGCTTTATCTTCGATCATTTCTGCAGAAGAATTAGTAATTTCAGCTTTGTTTTTAATTTAATGATACGACTGTCATATGCTGGAAGAATTTTTGTTTAATAGACCACAAACAGAAAGTTAGTGATAGCATGACGGGTGACAGGATAAAATGGAAGAAAAAATTTGTTGCGCGAACCCCAAATAACACGGGACAAGAACAGGAAGATGATGATGATGATGAGACCCAAACGGTCTTCCAAAGACTCAAATTCAAAATCAAGTAAAAAAAAATCAGGCACTTGTAAAACATCAGACGTAGCACAGCTGCAATGGTCGTTTCAAACTGGGGGTCTTTAAATCAAATAAGTTCGACGCCCTTTTTACCCTGCAACGGTAGAATATAGGCCAGCTTAAATTAAATAAAATTGACGATCCGACGACGTCCTATATACCTGGCAATTGATGTCTGTAATTAGATGTGGTCCTAGGAAAGTTATATCTAAATGATTTTGTTTTTGATAAATTGTATATCGACAGCGAAGTGCCAAAAAACTGAAAAAAAAGCGTTTGAATCCTTGAAAAGTAAAAAAATGTATTTAATTTAAGTACTTATCGAGAATAATAATATATACTTATGCTTTAATAAAATAATTATATAATTGGTGCATTAATAATTGTATGGTGAAGGAAAGCATCGTGAGGAAATCGGCTTGTCCTAGAACCAAAAGTTCGAAGACATGTGACATTCACCAACCCGCACTGGGCCCGCGTGGTGGATTACGGCCCATTCCCTCTCCTAGAGAGGAGGCATGCATGAGTCCTAATAGTGGGAACATTAAAAAGGTTGATGATGATTAATATTTTTTATAATAGTGTAGTAGTGTCCATTAAAAGTAAGGATATAACTATAAATAAAATAGACACGTTTGTTTTGTTAGGAGGTTTTTCACATTTTAATTTAATGCAGTTGTGTTATAAATAAAGATTTATTTAAGTACTTACCGAATATTTATTTAAACACTTAAAAGCATCACAGTTAGTTAAATGTTTCCGTCAAACAGACTTCGATACAATGATGTCAATTTCACAGCAATACGGAATAAGAGCACGTTTGCAAGCTTGCATTTGCATGCAAACTAATCTAATCACGCTAAACGCGACCTTAATTCAACGAACTCGAGTTTAATTTATTAGTTTTATTGTTTTTCGACGGTAAATACAACTTTGTCTTTCAGATAATTTGCTGCGATCGCTAGTCTAATTAGAACGTATAAATAAAAATAAAAGCTACTTTGCATATTATTATGTATTACTGATATCTAGGGTCTATGATATGATATATGAAAATATAATATGTTGACTAGGTCGTTACTATGTTGCCTGACAGGTAGGTACGTGCTTATTTATGCTTCCAGGGCATAATAAGCGTAAACTGTTTAAGAAGAAAAACTTCCTGTTCATAAAGGCTTCTTATAAAGTCGAGATGCGGGAGAAGATATAATAATATTCTACAACTATCACACAACGCCGTCTAGTCCCAAGCTAAGGAGAGCTTGTGTTATGGGTACTAGACAACTGATAAACGTACTAGTAATTAATGTTGTTGTTTTTTTCCTGAACTTTAAAATTTACAATTAAAACTCGGAATTTTTTATTGTTACCTTTTGGTGCAAAACATAGTCCAATACAATACACTCCTGTTAACAGAAAAGAAAATATTAAAGAAATCCTCTTTTTGAATCTTTTCAACAAGAATCTTATGGTGAAACTAGCCGGAAGTTCCGCAAACGTCGTCAAAGTAAACTTGATAAGTTTATGTACGACGTACGTATTCCCTTCCAAGTTCACAGAATTTATCAACAAAGTGTACCTGTTGAACTGTCCTTTAACCCATATGCAGGTGAACGCTGCGACTAGGGTTACCAACTTTTTTTTACAAGAAATAAAGTATTTTTTTTTCTAAGAAGAATATTAAACAGTATTTTAGAAAAAATTAACTGTATTTAGTATTTACATATTTTTTAGAGCTTTTCGCATAACTTAGTAATTTAAAGTGTTTTTAAAACCTTCATGGTGAGGGCCATCTGTGGTGAGGGGCCACAAAAATAAATAAAATTTAAATAAACGAGGATTAGTTTCGTTTGGAAATTATTGTGATTTGATAAAAAAAATAATGTGTGAGCGTCTAAGTGTAACACTTACAAGTACAGTGTTGACCATTTTGGTGCCGAAACAGTATTTTGTATACAATATTTTTGTTGAAGAGTAAAAAGTATAATGTAGTGAAAAACAGTATAATACTGTTTTTAACAGTATAGTTGGCAATAGCAACCCTGGCTGCGACTCGAAGGACCAACTTTTTTGAACCAACAGTCATTTTGAAAACCTTTCACGCATTCTGTACTATCTATAATGATGTTACAAGCAGAACAGAAGATGGATTACTGTAATCGTCGACTTATATTCTAGACATTATAATCGATGACTGAAAGTAACGTGGAATAATGTATTGGGGACGTCAGCCTAGCCACAGAACGAGAGAGAGATATAAGATACCCCACAGATTATAACTATACATATATTGTTTTTTGTAGGCCTCGTAGGGGCGATCAGTGGCAGCGATCTTTCGCGCCGGGCTTTGGTGCAGGCCATGGCGCACGCGCGAGGCAATGGCCATGATCCAGGATTCCGATCCTGATTTCTGGCCAATGTAAGCGCGGGCTTGCGGACGGCGAGCTATTGGTAGCTCGCTGTCCAACCGTCCGGACCGAGCCCAAGTCGTCGACGTCGCGCAGTGTTCTACGCGCGCCTCAAAGAGTTGTCAGCAACCGTAGGGGCCCGGCAGTTCGAAGCCTATTGGGGCCATGGGTGATGTGAAAGAGATCCCGGGGTCCTGGAACAATGGCAAAGAAGGAACAGGAGCGGGTTTTTAAATCTGACATTATCTCCCGCTCTGTCCAAGAGTGAGGGATGTCATTGGATGATTTTCACACTTAAAAAAAAGGAGTGCGGTCCCATTTTTAACCCTGTTTTATTTTAATATACACAAGCTCTGCTTAGCTTGGGACTAGACGGCGTGGTGTGATAGTTGTGGAATATTATTATATTATACTAGCTTTTGCTCGCTCGGCTTCGCTCCCGCTCTTCCCTACTCTACCTTACTTTACTCTACTCTACCCTACTCTGCCCTATTCTACCCTACTCTACCCTACCAAACTTCACATAAACCATCTACTAAATAGTCCGAGCAAAGCCTACAAATTTGGTTTGGATAGGTAAGCCCGTTCTTGAGTTATAAAATAACAACGAAAAGTGGCATTGATTTTTATATATATAGATATTTTTTGCCCCTTTTGAGTAGGGAACCCTAAAAAGATGAAAAATCAAAATAGTAAGAACAATGCATAAATGGCTCTGAGGAAATACTTCCAGCAGGGCAGTGCCCAGATTATAGGAGCCATCAATATTCCTGATGTAGACGTGCTGGCTGTCATTAGCGTGATGAATGAGACGCGATCCTCTTTTGTTACCTACCTTTACAACACCTGGGCCCTTACTATGACCTGTTAAAATGTCAGTCGAGCGAACGAGAAAAAGAGATAGAGCTATACACCATATATAGTTCCATCCCTTTCACAGCCAAGGTTAGGTCGCCAAATGATTCCCGTTGAGAGCTCGTGGTAGGGGGGGGGGGGGGGGTGGGAGGGGTGGGGAGAAAGTTATTTACTTCAGTAGTTTTAAGAAATTGTCATTTGCTTTGAAGAAAATACATTAATCTTGGGCGAGCGTTCTTTGAAGTATGGTTTTAATATTTATGACGTATTCATATTAAGTTTTGAATTTTTGAGTGTAGTCAAAGAATCCTTACTAATATTATAAAAGCGAAAGTGAGTTTGTTTGTTTATTTCTTTGTTACGTCTTCACGCTTAAATGGCAAAACCGATTTTGATGAATTTTGGTACAGAGATACCCTGGGATACAGAGAGACCCTGGAGACGGACATAGGTAAATTTATTTTTTTAAGTGAGAAAAGGGAGAGAAAGGGTTTTTTTTTGTCATTTCGATTTGTTACTTATTAAATTTTCAGTACTTGGAATAAGTTGTCGTGGCAAATTTTTATTTTTTTTTAACTAGTTTTGTCATCGACGCGCTAAGAGGAAGAAGTACCTAACATGACATTATAATTGTATCCAGCTTATCATAATAAGCTAACATAAAATTTATTTAAAGGTATGCGGAATAGGGTTAAACTTCATAGGCACCAGATTTAGCTAGGCAACCTATTCTGAATGCGAAACGCATCATCTAGCACATAATATCCTTACTAATATTATAAAAGCGAAAGTGAGTTTGTTTGTTACGTCTTCAAGCCTAAATGGCAAAACCGATTTTTATGAAACTTGGTACACGGATAGACCTTGTCCTGGAATAGGACATAGGATACTTTTCATCCCGGAAGTATGTTCTCTTAGGGTAATTTTCTTCTATCACGCGGGCGAAGCCGCTCGGAGCAGCTAGTTTATCATAATCGAATAACAGATGAGGGAAGAGATATCTTCTACGGATCTCTTACGTATCTCTATGAGGAAGAGCGTGCAGGTATCTCCATGGATACTCTTTTAAATCCTATTATTAGTTATTTAAATATTTATTACAATAGGTATAGTTAAGTATCGAAAAAACAGTAGTTGTCTCTGGTCTGGGCAACTGCCCTAGTTAATTTCGGGCTGTTAGATATATTGTAATTGTTCAGAGAACTGCAATTCTGCGTGATTTTTAATTTTTAGTTTCTATATGCCGTCATAAATATCGCTACAGTTATTTGCAAACTTACTTCACTTATGTAAGAAATTAAATAATTTCAGATAAGGTTGTTATCAACGTTATCCGAAAGTATTTTTTTTTTAACTTCAAGCCTATTAACTTACACAAAATTAATTTACGATTCGGTTGAAGAATGTTAATAAAACAATCGGCGGTGCACGTCTCCCACGTGTTGATATGCTCATTATTGCTTATTAGGAACAATCGAATATGAATCATAGTTTGGTAAAAGAAGGTCAATGACGAATGACGTCATTTATTTCTATGATTATGACTTGACGTTTCAAAATCATAGGGTGGCTAAGTCCGATATAGCATAATCAGCCTTTTAATCTTCACACTGTTGAGACTCAGGCCTCCTCTCTTGCATATATATGGGCCGTAATCCACTAAAATCGTACACTTACCGAAAGACCGATGCCTGTTAAGGGTTGCGGTCCGATGGATGCGAGATGCATACGACCGTTCATTGTGGCGACACTTGAGGGAGGCCTATGTCCAACAGTGGACGTCTTTCGGCTGAAATGATGATGATGATGAATCCACTGAATAGATTTACAAATTGCATAATTTTAATTTTTTAAATTATTTATTTTAATTATTTGAAAATAAGTTATTATATGTTTTTTT
Organism: Mythimna lalbum; assembly: GCA_949319445.1. Taxonomy (NCBI): domain Eukaryota; kingdom Metazoa; phylum Arthropoda; class Insecta; order Lepidoptera; family Noctuidae; genus Mythimna; species Mythimna lalbum. Next base: position 2,612,745 of record OX439350.1, on the reverse strand, counting down.
TTTAATTTTTTCATATTTCATACTACTTTGATCCTTCTCTTATTAACACTATATTTTTGTACCTACATTCATAGCAAATAAATAATTTCATTTCAATCCAGGTGTGCTGTTCTCTATGTACTGCGCTCTCGACTCGTCGCTGCGGCCAGCGCTGCGCTCAAGGCTGTTTTCTTAGAGAATAGCACCCAGCACGCGGGCCCCGTGCGAGTTGGTGGATGTCATATGACTTCGAATTTTTTGTTTGTGGACATACCGATTTTCTTAACCATTTTGAGAGTCGTGGTGATGAAAAAAATAACACATTCAGCCGAACATAGAACCTCCTCCTTTTCGAAGTCGGTTATTAAATTACACAAAGTGATGCGCCTGCCTGAGTTTGATTCCGCGACCTACACAACTCATAAGCGTCCCCGTACACGGGCCTCAATAAAATTCCGCCACAAAAAAACGCTAGAAGCGGCCACAAAAAAAAGCTAGATGCGGCCGCAAAAAAACAGCTGAAGCGCGCGACACCTTGTGTCCGAAGAAGCTTGAAGCTACAAACGTTTTTTTATGGCGACAGTTAGTCGGGGCCGTTACCACTCGGCTACCACTGTATAGTTTATTAGTGTCACCGGATAATTATTGTATAGACAATAGACTGTAAGTTTGCAACACATAAGCAATCAGTGAGATAGAATAGAATAGAATTGAAATACTTTTATTCGGTACAGAACCGACACAGCACAGCACAACGGTTATATAACCGTTATATAACGGTTATATAACGGTTATATGACGGTTATATAACGGTTATATAACGGTTATATAACGGTTATATAACGGTTATATAACGGTTATATAACGGTTATATAACGGTTATATAACCGTTGTGCTGATATATAAACAAAAATAAAAGTACAAAGTGCGCCGAGCGTGCCCGCACCAAAAGGGTGACCACCTCAGCATTTGCTGGGCGTTAGACACCCAGCGCTGATTTTCAGTTGGCACCCCGCAGTGACGCACGGACTAGGGTAAAGCATAATTATATGTAATTACACGTATGTGAGATCACAATTTCTTTTTAAAAAACAATCCCATTCTTCCTAAAGCCTCTTGAAAACCCTCATTATGCAATTAGACATTCCTATTATTCAGCGAGGTTCGAGTTTATTATGAGAAAAGTTTGAGCAGTTGAATAGTTCTTGACGCCTAACACAAACACCGGGGTCATCTCGGAGCCCGTTTACATTGCACTCGTAAACTTCACTTGGATATAATTGAGTCAGTTTGGAGTTGGAGTCAGTCCTGAGTCCAGCGTCCAGAGGATTAATAGCAGGTCTCACTGCTGGGACTCGAGCCCCGGTATGAAGAGGCTAGAAGGAACGGGGTGGGTTTTTAGTCAGTAAGAATCAGACACTATCTCCCGCTCCACCCAAGAGCGGGGGTTGTAATTAGATGATTTTTGCCTACCAAAAAAAATTGGCCTCCTCTCTAGAAGAGGGAAAGGGCCGTAATCCACCACGAGTGTCCAGTGCGGGTTGGTGAATGTCACATGTCTTCAAATTTTGGTTCTAGGACATGCCAGTTTTCTCACAAGGTTTTCCTTCACCGTTTGAGAGCAGCGTGAATTACACAAAGTACTGCGCCTGGCTGGGTTGGAACCCGCGACCCACAACTCGTAAGTTGGAGCCATTACCATTCGGTCACCGCTATCATATATCCACATTTTTTAAGTTTAGTTAGTAGTTTTTCAATCTCTTCAATGATTTATCATGATGTGTTAAAATGTCACGCGTGCGAATGAGATAGAGGAATATTATGGAGCTATTCTCCCTATAAAACTTCATTCCTTTAACAGTACAGTTTAGGTCGCCTAATGGATCGCGTTAAGAGCTTGTTTTAGAGCCCCTGGTGCTGCCGCTTTGTGTGAGTTTTTATTTAAAGCGCCTACTGTTTTTGTGTATGCAATTCTTACAGTATTGGTTTTGATATATATATATATTTTAAATATTGTATCCGTATTTTGTGGTACTGCAAAAATATAGTAACTTATACTGTAGCGACATCTATGACGCCACATAAGAACTACGAAGGAAATACGAAATCCTGCATCGCGCAATCAAAGTTCTCCGCGCGATTTGAACATATACGACAGCCCGACATCAACTATCGGGCAGTCGCCCACCAGACTATAACATCCTGTCTGGTCGGAGGATCCTCCCTTTTCAAAGGAGGTTTGCGGGACTTTACACTCTGTCCCACTTACTCCCAAAATATATTTTTGAAGTTCTTTTGTTCCATAAAAATGTGAAACATTGGTCATTTGCACGGAGTAAGTATGTCATTTGTTTCCTCAAATTTCTAACAAGGAATACCGATCAGCGTATCCCCGCAGCAAAGCAGAGCCTTAATCCCAAAATCCATGCTGTTACTCAGAACTTCCAAACAATATTGCGAACTACAGTGCCCGACCGTATGCATACGCTTATCTCCATTATGCTTTTGCGAGTACATACCAGACAACTGTACCCAAGATCAGGAAAAGTGAAACTTAAAATATTTGCGCAAGAGATTACCTGACCCTAATTTCTGTCATTTTAAATACTTTGGTATTTATATGTGGGCTCGAGGTTTGTCAGTGAGCTATAGAGCCCAGAATATTGGGATTCCAATTTCCAACCGCGTAAGGAACCCAATACTGCGAGCCAAAACTCAGATAAAATAAAATACGTCTGACTGGCCTGTTGGTCTAGTGATTAGTGACCCTGACTGCTATGCCGGAGGTCGTGGGTTCGATTCCCACTCAGGACAAATGTTTGTGTGATGAGCATGATCATTTGTTCTGTATCTGGGTGTACCTAATTATCTATAATGTGTATGTATTTGGAAAATAAATAAGTATGTTTCTGAGTTTTCTAGTATCTACGAGTATAATACAAGCTCAGGCGCGCGATAGCTTGTGGCTGGAGAAGCAAACTTCACGGCTGCAATGGAGGATGTCTTTAAGGTTATGGAATGGAGACGACTAGGCTTCAAGCTTCTACGGACACAAGGTGTCGCGCGCTTCAGCTGTTTTTTGCGGCCGCTTCTAGCGTTTTTAGTGGCGGCGTTTTTTTGATCTCCGTGTGTGGGGACGCTTAGCCGCTTCTATGCCACACATACAGCTTGCATGGGTTATCCAACAGAAAAAGTCACTCAGCTTGGAATTAAAATTAAATATATTCCAAAGAGATTACCCCAAATGGCTTTCATCTCAAATCCATACTGATTTGAATCTGCAGATCGGTTCCATTCGCTCATTGGACTAATGAGGCCCTAATTGGACGGCTCAGTGCCCGTTCTAATTGCTCTGGCCATTAAACGTCATTGTCATGCATGCACTGGCGTGTAGCAGTCCATTTGTGCTTGTTTTTTGGCTAATTACTCTTCTAGAATATAGTTGGGTATTTATTACCCATATGACGTTTTTCTTTTAGGTAGAAAAATCATCTTATGATATGTCATTAGAGCGGGTGATGCCCCGCGGAGTGGGAGATAATGTTACTTTTACTGACCAAAAACTAACTCTTGTTCCTTCTTTGCTACTGTTTCCCGGAAATCTTTTTCGCATCACCCATGGCCCCAGTAGGCTTCGACCCTGCTAGGCTCCTACGATTGCTGACAACTTCTTGAGTCACGCGTGGAACACTACGTCGACGACTTAAGCTCGGTCGGCGAGTTACCCATTGCTTGCCGTCTGCATTACCCATGTGACTTAAGAAATGAACGTTCCCTGTGCCTCTGAAAGCACGTAATGCCTTTTGGGTTCACGGTCATCATTCGTAGATTCTTGACAGTCAGTATAGGTAGTCAGACGCCTAAAAATAATAATAATAATAATAATAATAATGGAGGACGGTCCTTCGCTATCCAGGATGTCGACATACCCAGAGGAACAACGAAGCGATAAGGATTGAGCGAGGCATATTCCTGGGTGACAGTTTGAGTCCGCTTTGGTTCTGCCTAGCCTTGAATCCTCTCAGCACACTGCTAGAGAATTCAGGCCTAGGCTATAGGTTGAAGAGAGGTGGTCAGGTTATATCTCACCTCCTTTATATGGATGACTTAAAGCTTTTTGCCCCCAACAATCTGCAACTGATGGAGCTACTGAAGGTAACTGAAACCTTCAGTAGTGCCATCAGGATGGAGTTTGGTGTGGACAAATGTGCGGTCATGCATATAAAGCGAGGGGAGATAGTGGAATCCATGGGTACCCAACTCTCGGATTCCATAAACCTGAGATCCCTCTCCCCAACCGAAACCTACAAGTATTTGGGTATGTCGGAAGCGTTAGGCATCAATGCCACTGACATGAAGCAATCGTTGAAGGATCGCTTCTTTGGCCGCCTGAAGAAGGTACTTAATAGCCTTCTGTCAGGTGGTAACAAGGTGCGTGCCTTCAACGGTTGGGTCATGCCGGTATTGATGTACGCTTTCGGTGTACTCAAATGGACTCAAACGGAACTTGATGCCCTGGATAGGAGGGTTCGTACACTGCTGACTGCATATCGAATGCATCACCCTCGGTCGTCGGTAATGAGACTGTATATCCCGCGGAAGTGTGGGGGTCGAGGCTTTTTAAACGCTAAGACCCTGCACAATCGCGAGGTATGCAGTCTTAGGGAATACTTCCTAGCCGCCGACGTGGGTATGCATCGTGATGTAGTGGCAGTGGACAAGGGACTCACCCCGCTCTCCTTGGCTAACGAGAACTGGCGCAAACCTGTAGTGCTTGACACTAACGTACGCAAGGAAGTATGGCAGAGTAAGGAACTTCACGGACGCTTTTTCCGGGCCCTTCATGGGCCCGATGTAGACCAACTAGCGTCCGTAGCCTGGCTGCGCGTCGGTGACCTCTTTGGGGAAACCGAAGGTTTTGTCTGTGCAATTATGGACGAAGTTATCATGACGAATAACTACCGGAGATTTATTGTGAAGGACGGCACGGTTGACATCTGTCGGGCATGTCACCGACCGGGTGAATCAATCCGCCACATTATCTCTGGGTGTTCTCGTCTAGCTAACGGGGAATACTTGCATAGACATAACCTTGTAGCCAGGATTATCCATCAGCAACTTGCTCTGAAGTATTCTCTTGTGGAATCGGAGGTGCCATACTACAGGTATGTGCCCGACCCAGTTCTCGATAATGGCGATATCACGTTGTACTGGGACCGGTCCATCATCACTGACAGGACTATTGTAGCCAATAAGCCTGATATAGTGGTGGTGGACCGAAGCGAGAGGCGTGCAATGATTGTTGACATATCCGTTCCACATGACGAGAACCTCGTGAAAGCCGAGAAAGATAAACAAATCAAGTATATTGACTTGGCTCGCGAGGTTGTCGACATGTGGGAAGTGGATTCAGCGATTATTGTACCGATAGTCGTTTCAGCCAATGGCTTAATAGCCAAGAGCCTCGACCAACACCTTAGGAGGCTCTCGTTAGGCGGCTGGATCAAGGGCTTGATTCAGAAAGCGGTACTCCTGGACACGGCTCGTATAGTCAGGAGGTTCCTTTCTCTGGAGCCCTGACCGCCGGTAGCTTGGACCCTGTTCCCGAAACCGGTGGGACACTATTTTTTTATATTTTTAAATGTTTTTTTAGTTTTTATTTAAATATTTAAAAATATAATTTATATGTTTGTACAACGAATAAAGGAAATAATAATAATAATATTCCACAACTATCACACAACGCTGTCTAGTCCCAAGCTAAGCAGAGCTTGTGTTATGGGTACTAGACAACTGATAGGCATACTTATATATTTCTAAATATATACATATTATAGATAAATTACACCCAGACACAGAACAAATGATCATGCTCATCACATAAACATTTGTCCTGGGTGGGAATCGAACCCACGACCTCCGGTATAGCAGTCAGGGCCACTCACCACTAGACCAACAGGCCAGCCAAATCTGACCGTCTGACTAAATTCTACCCAAGGAGTATCGTGTTGCCCAGTCACTGAGTTGTGGAGGTCTTATAAGCAGTCGCTCCATGTAAAACCAGGGTATTCAGTCAGGTTAAGGCTGAGGAGATGATGATGACTTAAGCAATGAAGTTCAGAATGAAAGATAAATAGATAGTAAATGTTGTTGCTGTAATGTTTGTTATTTTAGCATATATGTATGTACAATATAAATGACACGAAATAATACAAATAAAATAATACACACTCTTTATTTGGCGGAGTGGGAGGTCGTGTCATATACACACCGATTACAAAAAGTTACAATCATAATTTAATCTATTTCTTCTATTTCTTTCATATGAACATTCTCCTGACAATAACTACTACTGTTCTCTCCAGGTTGCTTTAATTCATGAATCCCCAAGCGACCACCGGTGGCCGCGCATCTATTGTCTTACTATTGTGTCTCTAATTGACGGTATCTGAAGGGTTAAAGAGATCGCGGAATGCGATAAGGCCGCTCATTGTATGTATGTGTTTTAGTTTCCTTTTGTATGTGTAATGGCGTAAGTACAATTAAGTATATAATAAACAAATAAATAACAAACACAACAAAAAAAGAATTAGCGAAACTGGTCCAGCCGATCAGGCGAGATGACGTGGCAAAGAGAAATGGATTAATTTTTTTATTAAATGTAGCAGTGTTTAAAAAAAAAATAGAGCATGAAACAACACACAATAAAAAAATGAAACTAATATTTTGACATCCTATTTTCCATCTTACCCTTAAAATAACAAGAACTCATTACAACAGTAAAGAAAATCCCGGCAATTTCCGGCGCGGCCATTGAAGCAAAACATATAGGACTGATAAAAGAACAGATCAATTCAATTCTCAATACAAAACCACTTTATAGGAACGCCAAAGATGAGACGGGATCGTTGTGAAGTACAATGTCGACGATGACGTGGGTACTGAATGCTACGGCTTGTGGTTCCAACCCCTACTACTGGTCGACTGGAAAAAAGTGCCCGAGTGCCTTTTGTGTAACAGAAGTGAGAATTTTTTATTGTTTGAAGTTCCTTGATCATTCTTCTCTATAAAGTTGCATGCTTTGGAACGTGCTTTGGATAATGTTTTTTTATTGGTTTACTCAGTTGGCAAATGGTCGACTTGAAAAAGAAGTGTACCTTTTTTTATCGAAACAGAAGTTTTTTTATTGTTTGAAGTTCCTTGATCGTTCTTCTCTATAAAGTTGTATGCTTTGGAACGTGCTTTGGAAAATATTTTTTTTTGTGTTACTCAGTCGCCAAATTGGGCTGGTGCCACTTGGAGCAAGACCTTAAATTTTTTTTGCAAGAAACAAAGTGTTATCATCATCAGTCTTTTTTAATGTTCCCACTGCTAGGACTCAGGCATCCACTGTAGGAGAGAGAATGGGCCGTAATCCACCACGCTACACCACAGTAGTGGGAATATTAAAAGGCTGATTATGTTATGATTAATTAATTGAAATAATAAGCTATGTAATATAAATAAACTATTAAGCTTTAGAAAGAGAAGTCTGAAGTAGGTATTGACGTCAAAATCCATCACGCCAAAAAATGTCCACTATAGAAAACGATATCTATGCGAGAGAGACAGATATACCTACTTATTTTAAAAAGTTTATAAGATATGGTTAAAAAGTGTTATATTATCTTGTTTGCTTTTTAATCAATTTTGATTTTGTATTCTATTTATTGATAAATTGAATAGATGACAATTTTTTTTTCATACATATTACCTATTTAATAACTTTACACCCTACCTACCGTAGTAGGGGCCACGATAACTGTACAGGAAATAAGGGCCCACCCGAGCCTCTATACTGCCTCGGAAAACATTCGGCCTGATTGGCTTCTAGCTTACGGCGAGTGGGTGACCGCGGATCACTTTCTAGGGATATGAGGAAATTTTGTTCGCGCTTTTTTTTTGTGCCGCAATGAGAGACCAGTTGGTGTGTATTGAGCGTATTTTCGAGATAAAAGCCATAGTTGGTCTTTATAATGTTCCCACTGTTGGGCCTCAGACCTATTCTCTGAGAAAGAGAAAGAAAGAAAAACATTTTATTTGCCGGAAAGGCCAAAAAGTATATACAAATCAATAGTACATTTAGAGTAAAGAATGCACCACTTCCGAACAAAACGGGTGAAACCCTTTTTTTTTTGTCGACGGGGAAAATCATCTTTGACAAAACCCGCTCTTGGGTGGAGCGGGAGATAGTGTCAGACTATTACTGACTAAAAACCCCGCGCCGTTCCTTCTAGCCTTCATACCGGGGCACGAGCTCCCTTTCGGTCAACCCTGTCCCCAGTAGGCTTCGACCCAATGCAAGCATTACTGCTTCCCAGAAGGAGGCGATCGCCTGCCATTCCTCCTCGCTCCGTACCATGGCCTCGACCAGGGCCTCCCCGCCGATCGCCCCCACGAGGGCACGGCGATGCTCCGGCCTGGCAGGGCACACCTCGACGGTGTGCTACAAACGTGCGAAACCCTCAGCATAATGCCGAGACCACAACACTAAAAGCGGCGAGTCTACGGCGCTGGTTTTCAGCGTGGGCCGAAAAAACTCCATTACGATAAATAAATAAATGACTAGGAAAAACAATGTTTATTTTAGTCGAGTCTGTGCCAAGGGACGAGTCTGTGCCAAGGGAGGAGTCTGTGCCAAGTGAGCGATAATCTACCACGTGGGCCTAATGAGGGTCGGTGGATGACACAAGTCTTCGAATTTTTGGTTCCTATGACATGAAGAACTGGAACAATTTGCCTACTGCGGTCTTCACGTCCGATTATAATTTAGGCGTCGTCAAGGCTACAGTGAATAAGCTCTTAATAAATAAGTGCGCCTTACCATCAACTATTTCATCACTGCTTACCATCAGGGGCGATCGCAGTCAAGCACTAGTTTATATCAGATAAAAAAATATGCCCGGTTTCTTCACGATGTTTTCCTTCTCCGTTTTGAGAGCAGTGGTGATGAAATAAATCACTTAAAGTAATGTGTGTAAAGATAAAAGGCATTTACTTGCCTATTTGGTTTTTCAATACAAGCTACCTCAGGCTCGCCATGGGTAGCTCGCTATCCGACCGTCCGGTAACTCTCCGGACCGAGCCCAAGACGTCGACGGCGCGCACTGTTCCCGCGCGCCTCAAGGAGTTGTCAGCAACAGGAGGCGCCCAGCTGGGTCGAAGCCTACTGGGGCCGGGGTTATCCGAAAGGAAACTCGAGCCCCGGTATGAAGGCTAGAAGGAACGGGGTGGGATTTTAGTCAGTAAGAGTCTGACACTATCTCCCGCTCCACCCTAGGGCGGGTTTTGTCATTGGATGATTTTTCCCACCGAAAAAAAAGCTACCTCCGGCATCTTTGTAGACTTTGTTGAGTCTATACCTTTTCATACAGAGAGACTATACTCTTTCATAAAGGAGTCTCCATGGAGTTTCTTGCACATCCTTCTCCATAAAGATCTACGCTTTGGAATGTGCAATTAACTTCGGGTTTTTTACTGACTGAATACTTGATAATTCAAAAGTGCCTGTAAATGTTTGAGATAAATCTTTTGATTCTTAATTCAACCAGTTCTTGCGATTATTCCTCTCGTGTTTTATTCTTCATTTTTTTGTTTGTCTTTCTTTTTTAATACTTTATCATCGTCTTTTGCATTTTGCAGTCCACTGTACCACTCCGACTTTGGGAATAAAGGAATGACAAAATAAGATATCTTTCAGATTTAGCAGAGAACTTTAACTGATATTGATTACGTTTCTTTTCACTTCCGATTTAGGGCTCGCACAACATCATCATCTTCCTCCCCTTGTCCCGTTTTATTTGGGGTCCGTGCAACACGTTTTTTTCTTCCATTCTGTCCTGTCACTCGTGACGCTATCACTAACTCCCTTTACTTTCACAACACAAAATAAAAATCCTATGAAAAGTCTTACAACAAATTTTGTTGTATGACTTTTTACAAAACATAATTCCTTTATCAATAACCAACCTTCAAGAATTCGTTGTTCTATCTAACTAATTTCAACTCTGTATTTTGCAATACCTATCTACGTTTGTATGATGCAAGTGCATCAAACACCCTTGCCACCCGATCCCCACTCCCCACTGATATTGTACTATCACTTCGCATCGACTTCGTAATATTTAGAAAATTCAAATAAAATATTTTTGGTTTTGTATGAAAATTTGATGATCTAAAATATCATAAATTTTTAAAAGTCATAGAATAAGAGTTGTTGTTTATGATGTTAGTAACATAGTCTTGAGAGGTTGACAGTGTTCTACAAATAACATTGTATAACATGCTTTCCAAGGCACGGAGAAGTCTCGGTATATTAGGTTGGTTACCTATCCAAATACTGGCCTTGGTAACGTTGTTTATCTTGGAGATATTCCTGTGCGGCTGGAATTATTCTAACCACGACCTCCTCTACCGTATCATCATAATCGTTATGGCCGAAAGACGTCCACTATTGGATATAGGTCTACTACAAGTGTCCACACAACGAACGGTTCTGTATCGCATCCATCGGATTCCCACGACCTCTACTATATGTAATGTCATATACTACATACCATAATATGAGAATAAAAAGCAGTGGTAGCCTAGTGAAAATAGCCCTGACTTACGAGATGCACGTCACAGATTGAAACCCAGTCAGGCACATTACTTCGTATAATTTATTTCATCACCACTGCTCTCAAGACAGTGAAGGAAAACATCGTGAGGAAACCGGCATATCCTATAACCAAAACTTCGAAGACATGTGACATCCACCAAACGACACTGGGCCAGTGTGGTGGATTACTGCCCCTTCCCTCTACTAGAGAGAAGGACTGAGTTCCAGAATACTATAAGGCTGATTATGCTATGCATGCTTTGCATGCATTTTGTTTTTTTAATAGCCTTTTGTGTGTCCCACTGCCGGCAAAGGCCTCCCTTTTCTCCTTCTAAACTTCTCTATCTAAGGCGACGCCAGAAGGAGGTCAACGCCGTCGAGGTCGACCGCGGCAAAGGTGGTGTGATGATCTGCCCCCCTAGCCAAGTTGCCAATCTGCAATAGTAAACGCTAGTAGAAAGCTACAAAAGTACGGGAGTGACGCTCAGTCACGTGGTCAGAACAAAAGAATTGGCGGTAAGGTCAACTCAAAACGTTCGACGCAAGCGAAACGGTTGTAACTTGGCTAGGGGGGCTGATCATGTTCGCGGGGTAAACTTGGTCATAGATCGCTTTGGCTATAAGCATAAAAACAATAAAAGCTTTACCAGAACTACCACATCCAAGTTTTCTACATCCTTACGTGTAATACGGTAGGAAAATAGTGTAGTAAGTTGATCGTTTTCTTTTATGCCCCAAGCTTCAAGTTTTGAGTCCTCATTGGAACCTTATTTTATCGGTTTATAATAAAATATTATGATTATCGCTACTCGTTGTCATGACCTGGCTTCACTCGTATTTCGCTGGTTATAAGGTGGCTAGGAAAATGGGGGTGTGAGCAAATATTGTATTCTGTTGTGTTTATGTTATTTGGTTGTGTGCCTTCGGGAGTTGAGTGCATTGTAACTTTTAGAGTAAATGTACGAATAGAGGTCGTTTTTTTATATCTTCCCGAAGTATTTCAATGTTTCTGAGTTGTATGGAAGGGTATTTTATTACTACGTCTTTGCTACTGGAACCTAAGGGCCAGGCTACACGATGCGGTTCAGCGCCGCAACGCATCGTGTGTCCTGGCCCTAATTTGCAGAAGCTGTAACTTTTTCGGGACAAAAAAAGTCTCTCTAGATGTATGACGCAACTAAAATTCAATCCTTCATACGGTATTTGAATTCTTCGCGCAATTAGAACATATGCAGCCTGAAATCAATTATCAGGCCTAGACCAGATACAACACCCGTCAGGTCGGAGAAACCTCCCTTCTTGACGAAGGTTTGCAGGACTACACTGCATAACTTCAAACGTCCAGTACGTTTGTTTCTGGTGTTTATGTTTTCTCACGTTTGGCCACTATCTCATCTGATGGTAAGCGATGATATGGCCGACGATGGAACACGCTTGCCTAGAAGCAACTTATTAACTTTTGACTTAAAGACCCCTAAGTTATAGCTATCAGGAAACACAGATTCCAGCAGGGAATTCCACTCCTTAGCTGTAATGCTTCACGCATAATGCATGTGTATCTAAAACGCTTTGTAAGTATGGGCGGGATATCTACCATGTACCGAGATGTAGACAAAACCATTTTTGATAGTTTTAAACCTAACATCACAAAATCCCCAGGTAGCCGATACTCATCTCATTGCCCGTCAAATGACCCGTAGGAATGAATACCACTTAATGTTTTACAAGCACTTGACTCGAATGATACATTACTTTTACGGCGGCTCCTGTCTGGCATCAATTCGTCTCTAGTGTGACTTTTATTGTGGGTAGCAACACTAAAGTGCTGTGTGTCTGGGACCGGCAGGATACGATGACCGTGTGAATGGTGGGGAAGAGGAGGCCATGTTTATTCATTTTGTTGGCAGTGTGGTAATGCTGTAAACGACCAAATATTTACATACCAATATATTGGGCTGTAGTGCGGGATTATTGATCTTTTAATGATTAATTCATTAAGCCCCGAGCGAACGCCGGCGTTCGCGCACCCATTGTCTTTCTATTGTGTCTCTAATTATCACGATTGAAGAGGTAAGGCCACACCTGTTTCCTGCAGTTGCCTTTTGTGCTCTTGGATCGCAGGTTTCCTTTTCAGAAAATTCCCTCGGTTAGATCAATTTCACTTGATGCAGTGAGACAGAGATTTTTCCTGAGTCCGTCGCTCTGTTTTCAATTTTTTTTTTATTATTTTTACTAGCTTAAAACTGTGGACAAAACCCACAGTTTTGCCCGCGTACATAAAATATAGCCTATGTCACTCAGGAATAAAGTAGCTTTCTATCGGTGAAAAAATTATCTACCTACGGTATAAACACCATTGTATATATTTATGTCAACATCCCTATTATGATGATTTTAAATCATCATAGGTCGTCGTTTCAGTCTCACTTTTACAATCACGAGGCCAACAAGGCAGTCAAATTAACTTTAGAAAGAGCCTTTTAAAAATAAAACAGTACAAATGTCTTTTTATTTCTCCACTTAGTGGCGTACAAAGTTGAAAGAACAAAACATCACAAACTTTAAACACTTTAACACTTCAAATGCGATATGAAATACTCGTACTGTAACAGTTGAAAATACCAGTTCCTCGGAACAGTGACTGCTTATTCCCACGTTACTTGGATTACAACGAGATTGTTCCAGTACTCGTCCAGTTTGAACAAACTTGGAATATTGTTGTCAGATTGTGTTAGCTAACAATATAGACAAGATTGTGTGATGCTGGAAGATTGTTTTCTTCGATGGTTGGACTACGATTTCAGGGTGTGTAAAGGCTAGTGTTGGCACGTCCAGCAAGTGAAATTCGGGATGAAAGACGAAAATAATCGGGTCGACTGCTATCATGACCACAAAAAAGACAGTAAATAGACTAAACCCTGGGAGCGGGAACAGTAAAATCAAATAAGGCAGCTTCCTCAAAAAAAAAAAAAAATGCATTCTACCTCAGAAAGATTACGATTTCTCCCTTCATAGAGAAATACCCAACTTATAAGCATACAAGTTTGATAGTCAAAAGCGGCTAATGACCACAATGATGACAATCACCCATTCAAATTAGCAATCTTATAGACTAAAGAGGTTAGTGAAAAATCGGGACACTTGGCGTCCCGATCATCGGTTAATCGGGACGTCTCCTCTGCCAGGTGTGTGTCACACCTAGCAACACTAGTACAGGCAGGTATTCTTTGTTTATTTCAATTCGTTAGTTCCACGACACGGTAGGTACTATGATAGCTTAGGAGCTCGCATGAAAAATGTGAATATATCTACTTTTAAAGGGTTTTACAAAATAAGAACAGGAATAAAATAAATAAATTGTTTAAGTCAGTTGGATTTTGGGTAGACCATGTCATAGGAGTGTTATAGACACTGGAATAACTGTATCAAATCAAATTTTTTTTTTTCATTCTAAGCGTCGTATCGATGATGCGATCGATTTATTTGCACGTTTTTAAGCCACGGTGACGTACCTTCAATGTGGCATAATTTAGCCGAATTAAAATCTGGCTAAACGTAAGGTGCCCGCATTACATTACAGCGACGTTTTACAATTCGGTGCGGCAACTTGTAATACTTCGTGTAATACAAAATGGTTTCGACATACACATACATTCTTATCTCTATAGGAAAACAAGGATATCGCGTCTATTTTTCAAGCAATTTACTAAAAAAAACGAGTTATTAAGTATCAGCAAACATACAAGTCCATCAAAAATTTACATATAAAAAAACATGGAAAGAATAACTTACTCTCGTGGCTCTGGGTCATCCACTTGTAACTCTCGCGTGAAACTCCAGTGCTCGCGAGCTCTTGTTCCTATTAAATTATATGTTTTCTCTTTGGTCATACGAGGTATATTATGGAGAGACATAGAGTTGCCCAGTGGAGCATGTTGGGATGATTATGTAGTTGGAAGTTCTACGATTTTCAGAGCTTGTTTAGAGTTTAGAGTGATGATAATTATATTCTTTGTTTTTTTCTTATTTTTTTACAGTGAGTTGAGATTTTATTGGCAGTTTATATTTCTATTTTTTTTTGTTGACATTTTTAATTACAATGGACAATTTATATTTGTAATTTTTAATTTAGATTTTTATTTGTGGTATTTTTATCAGCGTTTCATATTTTAATTTGTATGTTATTATATCAAAACATAGCTAGAATTTTTATGAGGTACTTATAAGATCTATAATGTATAATGTGTATTTTTCTTTTTTATAATGCGTTTGTGAAAACACCTGTGCACTAGTTTTTTTGACGTTTTATAAGTGTCTATGTAAGTTTTTGTGAAATAAAAACTGATTCAGATTCAATATAGTATTTTTTCATGAAAAAGTATTTAGTAACAGCTATCGTTACCCTGATGGTTTGTTTATGAACGTATCATGTATATTTTCCGGGTTTTCGTGCCCATCACACTATCCGTGCAATTTTTCGGGATAATAGGCACCATCGCGGTCATTTATGCCTGATCACTTAGAAAAGTTTTTGCTTGAATTTTGCGGCGCGGCGCCAAATCAAACCCTTTGAAGGTTTCGTTTCAAGTGCAAGCTAAAATGAACTTAGCGGTGGTCAGGCGGAAGTGTCTTTGATGGTACCTTATGACATTAAGTGCCATAGTATTGCTTCCAATCTGTGAAAAACTAATCGTATCGGGCCTTTCAAAGGTGACCTTCTATAAACAAGCTATCAATTTTAGTGGTAAGATAGTAAAACAAAGCTCAATAAAATTAACGGTAGATGTGAAGCCACAATGTAAGCTATTGCTTGAGTTCAAGAGTTGTGATTTATTTTCAATCTAAGTCGAAAGATTTGCAGACATTTTCTCTTCATGATCAGGTTAAATACTAAATCTATGCTCAGAGTCACGGCGTCCTCACCTTCCGCTCGACGCAGGTCCTCACTGGACATGAAGAGGTCCTGCACCGAATTCGTGCGGAAGAAACACCCGGGAGTCACCATAGGGTGTCCCGAAAGATAGGGCCGAGCATAGTCCAGCTTGTTTGCGGATGTGATCTGTCGCTCTGGGCCCTAGCATAGGTCATGGTCCAGAGCGAGGAGGAATGGCAGGGGTTCGCCTCTTTCTACGAATCAGTAAAGCTAGCGGCCACCCCCTTGGTAGCCACTCGCGTGAGGGACCGGACTTCCATACGTTCCAGACGCCGTGATCCATCACGCGGACCTAGTGCGAGTTGGTCCACACGGGCCTAGTGCGAGTTGGTTTACGCGGGCCTAGTGTGGATAGGTCTACGTGGGATTAGTCCACACGGCCTTAATATGATTGGCCCACGCGGGCCTATTGCGAGTTGGTTCACGCGTGCTTAATAGGATTGGTTCATACGGCCCTAGTGCAGGTTGGTCCACGCGTGTCTAGTGCGGATTGGTCTACGCGGGCCTAGTGTGGGTTGGTCCACGAAGGCCTAGTGTGGGTTGGTCCACGCGGGCTTAGTGCGGGTGGGTCTACACGGGCCTAGTGCGGGTTGGTCTACGCGGGCCTGGTGCGGGTTGGTCCACGAAGGCCTAGTGTGGGTTGGTCCACGCGGGCTTAGTGCGGATGGGTCTACACGGGCCTAGTGCGGGTGGGTCCACGCGGGCCTAGTGCGGGTTGGTCCACGAGAGTCTAGTGCGGCTTGGTTTGATTGTAAGCAAACGAACTCAAGGATGTTAAAAGTAGGTATTTACTTAATTTATATTTGAGTTACGAGTATTTAAGAAACATTGTAACTCAGTTTCCTTGTTGCTCCCTCGTACAAAGTTAGTTCGTTATCGTTAAAAAGTTAGTGGCAACATGTTACTTATTTATTTTTATGTTATTTTCCATTTGAGTTTTGACGTAAATGGAACTATGTCATTTTTCTACATAATATAAGTTGGATGAAATCTATGGACCGAAATAATTATATGAACATACACTAATTCGAATTGTATTTTTAACTTCGATCGTATATTTGCTCATTTATTTATTTAAAACTAGGTGTACCCTCGCGGCTTCGCTATCCTACTCCACCCTACTATACCTTACTACCCTATTCTACCTTACGCTACCCTACTCTACCTTACACTACCCTAATTTACATAACAACATGCTACTTATAATAACAAACACAACAAAAAAATAATTATCGAAATCGGTTCAGCTGTTCTCTAGATTTGCGCTTAGCAACACATTTAGCGATTCATTTTTTTTTAATATAGATATCATAGACAAAAGTTTTCATAAATTGTATGCGCCGCTGCAACATACTAACCAAAGTAATTCATGAACATTAGTCCCAAGTAATTAAAAACATACCTTGTAAAAAACCAAGCCAACTCAGTTCTTCAACCGTAAAAAGTTGTGAGATCCATGCAATACCAAGTCGGTTAATTTATTCAGTTCGTAGGGACCTTGATGACCTAGATTGAAATGGAAATTGGATTAAACCATCTAATTTAATGTGTGTGTAATACGTATTAATTGTGAGCTACAAGCGATTGCCAAGTAACTTGGGTACCTACCCCCACACTCGTCACATTTTTAGAAATTTTCAAAAGTCTCTCCCTACTGCTCATCTTAATTTAGCTCTTGTACGAAATTCCATGCTTCTGGACTTACCAGTTATTAAATAGTTTGAGTGTTATATGTTTATGCTGTTATAATTTTCTTACTTCTTTATTTTCTATTCTTTATGTTTATTGTTCCGTTTCTTTTATTAACTTTTCTTATAAATTCCTTTCCATTTCTTAATTTATTTCCTTTCTTTCATTTTCCTGTCCTGTGTTTCATTTCTTTCTTTACGTTTTCTGTCTATTAAAGTTTACAAAAGATCGACTTCATAATGTACATGACAGCTATACATATTTACAAACACAGTTCATCACGCCACAGATAAAAAACAAAAACCCATCAATAACACAAATGTAACACAACAACAACAAAGAGAAACTTTTATTTAAAGCACTAAAAAATAAAAATATGAAACGATGATCAAATAAAAAAGCATATATTTACCTGTTTTATTGGCGCGACCCTAGAGAAGTCGTACCTGGAGCCATAACATTTTTACGAGCTCCACATAAACTGAAAACAAGGTCCTATATCACTTTATATTGTTTCTTTTGTATTATTTAACGCCTCTATTCTTCAAAAAGGCGTATAGCAGTAATATAAGAGTTTTATAGAGGGAATAGGAAAGGTATTTCTTATTTTATTGTCGATTGGCTGTTTAGTTGCGAATTAGTCGTAAATGTTAGGTCACATAAATGAGTGCTAGAAATAAAGATTAGGCTATTTCTGAGGCTATTTTTATTTGTTACTTTAGCGGTAGGTATAAAGAACACTGTTCTCCAACCAGATAGGTTGCCGGGACCAGACGGATGTTCTGTCAGGTCTGGGCAACTGCCTGATAGCTTAGCGGGTAGTTGTATTATGTTCTAATCGAATTCTGAAATACAGTTCAACGCGTTGGAAGGCCTTCCATAAGGTGGACCCGGTAAGGGTCGAGGGAGTCCGATGGATGTGAGACGCACAAGACCGTTTATTATGGCGACATCTGGGTGGTGTAGCACTTTATTTTGTGTCGTATTTATTAATAGTTATTCAAATTAATTTATTATAACTCTTATATGGGTAAGGCCGCCAAAATTGTCAATTGTTTTGTGTGACATTTTTGTCGCTTTTTTTTTGCAGTATCTTATGGCAAAAATATCCAATAAATTGTGGAGAATATCTGAATTATATATATACCGACGAAAATTTAGATGATAGTACCCTGCTATAATAATAATATTGTAGCAAAAATCCTTAAACTAACTTGTTTTATCGATAGTTTAAAATAATACAATGACTTTTACTTTTGTGTTACGATTTATTTGTGTGACGAATTTTTAACCCAAAACTACTATTTAAAGAGCCAAAGTAAAAAACGCAGTTTTATTATAGCAACACTGTCATCTACAAAATTAAAAAAAAAAGACAGCCATATTGTTTCGTCAGCAAAGGAGCATAAAGTGCACGTCAATTCATTATTTGTGTAAAAAAAAAAAAAATTAATGTGATTTCTGAGGTAAGAAACTGATATTTTAATGTTAATGTATAATATTTGTTGGTGATGAGGCCCAAAGTATACTTAAGATCACCCATTAGTGTCTAATTGTAATAAATAACCGAAATATAACCTAAAATTGTTGTAAAAATGTAGCTTTTGTGTTGCATTTGTATTACTCCTGTGTTACATTTGTGTCACTTTTGTGTTATCTTTGTGTTATTGTAACACAAAAGTATGTGTTACGTAACGCAGTAGATCTATAAAGCCCCATGCATAACGGTGTTTGGACTGATTTTTTAAAGTAATGTACTTATCTGAGTGTGATTTTGTATGCATGATTTTTTATATTGAAAACCTGCTAAGTGCAAGTTATGCTTACTTAACCTAATTTATTACGTTCCGGTCCGGTCATTTTAGATATTTGAAATAAAAATACCGACAGAGGCAAATTTTTGTGGAGAGTTTGGGTTCACCATCAGAAAGAAATATAAAAAAAATATTCGGGGTCAAAGGTCGAAACGGTCAAGACACAAAGGTCAAGACGATGGCTTCTTTCAACATTTTGAATCAATATAAGTAAAACGGAGGCTCTTAGAAAAAAAAAGTTGGGACATTTGTGTAGATAAAAATTTTATCTGAGCTATTTTTTTGATAAAACTTACCGTTTTGTTGAAAATTACGAAAAACTCGTTTTTTGACCTTTGACCTTGAATAACTTTTTTAACACACGTGGGATCAATGGGCACTTTTAAATATTTATTTCTGATGGAGGACCCAAGCTCTCCACAAAAATTTTGCTCTCTCGGAATTTTTGTTATTTGACTACTGTTTTTATGTCTAAAATGACCGGACTACAGGCAATTATTTTCTTATATTTTAATATTGAAGTTGTAATTTTTTTAGACAATGCCGTTAACTGCTGCAGAACGACAAAAAAGATATAGGGAAAAATTAAAAAGCACGGATCCTGAAAAATTTCAAGAACAAAAGAAAAAAAACAGTGAAAGAACATTACGCGAGTATAAAAATAAAACAGCCAATTATACCAAACACGTAAACGTATTTTATTACTCCTGTAACACTGCATGTCCTATTTTTTTTTATCTTGTATTTATTTAGGTTATATATTTAACCATTATGAAACCACCTTTACCCAAAATATGTGTTACTTTTGTGTAACGGTAACACAAAATCTGTTGTGTTACTTTTGTGATATAATTGACAATTTTGGCGGCCTTACCCATATAATACATGTATATTATGAAAGAGAATTTCAGAGATTTCTACCAGCCGTGTAAAGCTGGGGTAGATCGCACCCCATTCATTTGTGAGCTGGTTTACCCCACTTTGCCATTCTATTTACTACAGACAACGCAATTACCCTAATTTACCCCAAATACCTCGATACAGTGGGTGTTAAGCGTGCAAATATTTTGACTAGAGTATCGAATCTCGTAAAGGTGTGCTCACAACGAAAGCAACGAGAATGAGAGTGAAATTCAGTTGCAAGAGGTATTAGAGAACCGCCTGGATTCTGATCCCGATTTCCGGCCAACGTAGGCGCGGGCTAGAGGTCGGCGAGCACAAAAAAATCTCTTAAAAACAGCTAAATCGACCTTTTCTATTTACAGGATTTACTCAATTTTAAATATATTTTTTATTGAATTTTTTTTCTCGGAATTAAGGATAGGTTTACAAATATCTCGCCATGAGACTGTTTGCACATGTATTTAGGTTGTTAATTTTTTTTTGTGTAATTTCAGTACAGTTTATTTTTATAAATATAATATAATATTCCACAACTATCACACAACACCATCTCCCAAGCTAAGCAGAGCTTGTGTTTTGGGTACTAGACAACTGATAAACATACTTACATATATATTTCTAAAGACATCCATATTATAGATAAATTACAGCCAGACACAGAACAAATGCTTATGTTCATCACACAAACATTTGTCCTGGGTGGAAAACGAACCCACCACCTCTGGCATAGTAGTCAGGGTCACTAACCATTAGACCAACAGTGCTTTTTTCATGTGATCCTAGGACAACATGACGGGACCGAAATCCGTATACAAAATGATATACCTACCAGTACATCATGAATTCTCAGAACAGCAGTAAGGGGAAACGCACCTTAAACAACATGTTCAATGTTTGTAGCCACCGAATATTACGCAGTTTACGCGTTCCGTGGCTAATGTATTCCGCGAAGTCTTCTGTTGACGCAGCGAGTTATAACACGCCGCAATTTAGAGGATACATTGAACATGCCCTAAATAACGCGACGTGTTTGACTTGGGAGACAGTTTGATTGTCGACTTACTTAATTGGATGAGCTTCTTTCCACCGTAACCTTGGAGGATGGTGTTTGAGGCGGCCTTTTTTGTGGCTCGTGTGCGGCAGTGCCGCCACAAAAAAATGCTGGAAGCCGCTTCAAGCTCCTCCGGCCACAAGCTAGCCGCCGCAAAAAACAGCAGAAGCGCTCGACACTTCTGCTATTTTTGCGGCGGCTTCTAGCTTTTTTTTGGGGCGGCACTTTTTTGAGGCTCGTGTGCGGTCACTAAGATGAAGAAATATGACATTTTATTTGATTTTATTTGATTAGGCAACACGAGACTCTGTGGATAGACTGATGGTCTGACTTTCTGGCGTCTAGTCAGACACAGGACTGTCAAAAATCTACGAATTACAACTCAAGAAAGAAAGAAAGAAAAAACATATAAATTGAAAATATCACATTGGTGTTTGCCCTGTTTTGATCCCGAGGCGAAAGCGACACCAAAAAGGCACTTACAATTTTTTAAATTTCTAAAAATACACCGCACTGATTTTTTTTACTAATCATTACTGTCCCACTGTTGGGCAAAGGTCTCCCCCAAGTCCTTGCAAACTTTCTTCTCTTGCGCCGTCTCTAACCAGTCCTCGCAGTACGCATCCAAATTACTTTATTTTTGTTCTCGAAATTAAGGATACGTTTGCAAATATCTCGCATAAAACTGTTGGCAGATCTATTTAGGTTCTTCATTTTGTTTTGTGTAATTCAGTGCAGTGTATTTTTAGAAATTATGAAAACTGTAAGAGTTGTTTCTTTAGAACTCTCCTTAACCACTGGGCGATCACATTCAGAAAAATATCATTATGCATCATTAAATCTCACGCCAAAAACAAACTGAATAGATTCACCACATGCTCTGTTCATAATTTTACATATTTCAATGTATAATCTATCCCGATACGATGTACATGAGGCGAACAGGTGCGACCAACCCAAAATTGAATTTCAGATTTTTATTTTTGCATATGTAAAATAAATACAACTGGTGTAAGATAATTATGGAAGGGAATACTGAAATGTATTAGTATTCAAGCTAATCTTTTTTTTAAATATAGAATTAGTAGATATTAGTATTGTACGGTGAAACCATACACTAATAATGCACTAATGCTTATTCGTGCATTTTTACCTCTCTTCACTAATTTATATTAATCGAGCATTCAGTACACGATTAGCGGTCATCGCGTGTGCTCCCTCGCTCCTTTGTATTGCTAAACCTTTGGTCCGTTTAATATATTTAACTTAACTATTTAAGCAGCAGTATCATTTCCACATCTACCTAACTTCTACATGGTCCTTCGAGCTATCGGGCGGGACCTCGCGATTTTAGTATCCGTTTTTCTTTAGGGAGTAACGTATATTAAGTAATTCGTGAGTGAACTCGGTCAGATCTCAGCAGAGTGGATTGCAGTGATACGTGTGAACTGTGGACTTACTTTAGCAACCGCAGAACTGTAGCAAAACCTTAGCAGCACAGGGTGGCGTTGCAAGTGGTTACCAAATGCAACGTTTTCGAGCGTCCCAAACAGCGGGACATCAGCGCCTCAAGGACGAGGCAACCAGCAAGAGCAGAGCAATCAGCTATCGGTATCTACAGCAGCAGGGCGTTAGTACCCAGCTACAGCAAACCAGCAGCAGTCGACACCAAGTTTCGTTCAAGTAAGATCTTTCCTTTTTTCATCGTAAACAAACTAGCAGCATAATGGAGGATCTTTACTACCAGCAACTCGAACTTGGCGAGTCAATAAAAAAGATACCGGTAAATATAAAAAAGGATAGCGCCGATAGGAAATCGGACGACTATTTTAAAAGGCGATTAGAGTTGTTAGAGAGGTATTGGTCTGATTTTCAGAACAATCATTTAGCTATCTGTGAGTATGGGGTCAAAGATCATCCATATTTTACTAATTCTGAGCATGAAAAAATTAGCAAGCATTATACAGCAGCCAAATCTCTAATCAACGAACAACGCCAGCAGTTATCAAGCAAGCTAACGCCAATGAAGTACGTTAGGGGTACTCAACCAATACAGGAGCAGCAAGAGGAGACCGAACTAGCAAAAGCAGGACCATCAGGTTACGAGCAGCCAGCAAAAGCCAGCATGTCACGAACAATGGAGTCAAAGGGCTCTACCAGCAAGTTAGATGACATGCTGCGTAAGCAGACAGCCAACTTCAAAGCGTTTAAGAGAACAGCAGGGTATATCGACCTAGACTCCATGTCGGAAAAATGGGAGATGGAGGATGCATTGAGAAACCTTCAAGCGCGCTGGTCGCAGATTGACTCCCTACATTGGGAGATAGATAGCGAGATAGGTGGAGAAGAAGAAGGCTACGAGGAAGTATATACTGAACATGAGCGATCATATTTACATTTGAAGAAAATGATCAATAAAAAGCTATGGAGTGTATCGCATAGAGAGTACTCCACACCAAAAATGGATATACCTGTATTTTCAGGAAACTACCAGCATTGGACGTCTTTTAAAGACCTCTTCAGCGAAGCTATTCATAACAACCCTACCTTGTCGCAAGCGCAAAAAATGCAATTTCTAAAAGGAAAGGTCAGGGGCGAAGCTGAAAAACTCATTCAGCATCTGCCGATAAGCTCTGATAATTATCTCACCTGTTGGGAAATCTTAAACCATCGGTACAATAATAAAAAGCTAATATTTACGTGTATTATCAATACTTTACTAGGTTTACCGAGTACGCAGCAACAATCTCTAGGTCATATCAAAAAACTCCATGACGTAGCACTAGAAAGCTTGCATGCTATACGGAACTTAGGAATCGATATCAGCACCTGGGATCCTCTTCTTGTGCATTTATTAGCGCAGAAGCTGGATAGCGAAACGTATGGAGATTACATAGACTCTCTTAAAAATTCTAGGGACCTTCCGGTACTGCAGGAATTTTTAGACTACTTAGAAAGTAAGTTTACGAGCCTGGAAACTTCTCGCAGGAAGTTCGATCAAGCTACAGCAAAATCATCTAATCATTCAAATAGCGATGTTCCTGATAACCAAAAGGCAAGACGGCATAACCCTAGTTTTGCCAATAAATTCAATAAGCCACAACCTTATTCTAAAGCCTTACACGTGTCTACCACAAAATGTCAATTTTGCGGACAACAACATGCCGTATTTAATTGCGTAAAGTTTTTACAATTGCCTAATGAAGCAAAATTGAAATCCATAGCAAAATTGAAATTATGTCGAAATTGTTTGTTTGACCATAATGGCCAACAATGCATTTCCGTTCGGCGATGTCGCAAGTGTGACGGAAATCACCATTCCATTTTACATGACGCTTGCTCAAATAATATATCACACTCGAGCAACGTAGCAACAACATCTGACCCAATTTCAAAAGACGATGTCGCAATGACTGCGCATGTGTCTCAGAAAGATCCAGGAACAAATGAAGTTTTATTAGCTACAGCCTTGATAAAGGTGGCATCGATGGATGGATCATGTCACATTTTACGGGCCCTCATTGATCCTGGATCACAAGTAACCATAATAAAAGAAAACACAGCCAAGAAATTAGGGTTACGTAGATCTAAGTTCAACGGGTTGCTATGCGGAGTAGGTGAAGTCGAACAGAGCTGTAATGGCGTGGTCACACTAAATTGTCAATCAATGTATAATGACTTTTCGTTTAGCACCAGCGTCCTTGTTATGAACCATATACTCAAGGATGTCCCGATTAAATCTTTTGACATATCGAAGTGGTCCTACTTAGAAAATCTTAATCTAGCTGACCCATCTTTCAACATTAGCCGTCCAGTAGACATATTACTAAGCGCTCAAGTCAATGGGTGGATATTAATGGGAGGATTAATAAAAGGAGAAACTGTAACGCAGCCTGTTTTACAAGAAACACAGCTTGGATGGATCGTATACGGAGGCGGCGGCCCAATAGCATCACTTCAGTGCAACGTGGTCATGAATAATATTCATGACATTCAGCGGTTTTGGGACATTGAAGACATAAGCGAAAAATCAAACTTATCATTAGAAGATCAGGAATGTGTCGATTTCTATTCAGCAACTACAAAACGCCGCGAAGACGGGCGCTATGTAGTAAAATTGCCACTAAAAGCAGACATCAATGAAAAATTAGGTTCATCTAAAGAAATGGCAATAGCACAGCTCCAAAATCTGGAACGTAAATTTAGCAAACAACCTGTTCTAGCAGAACAATATAAAGCATTTATTAGTGAGTACATAGACTTAGGACATATGGTACGTAGCAACAGCAATAAAAACAAACAAGCGCTCTCGTGTTACTTGCCGCACCATTCAGTGCAACGAGCTGAATCAGCTACTACCAAGCTACGGGTAGTGTTTAACGCGTCAGCAAGGACGTCAAGCGGGCTTAGTGTGAATGACCTGATGTATAAAGGCCCTAATTTACAACAGGATTTACAAGAACTGATATTGAAATGGCGGCAATATCGTTATGCTTACACATCAGATATCGAGAAAATGTACAGGCAGATAATGGTGGATGAAGCAGATCAGCAATATCAGCAAATCATCTGGAGGTATGCGCCAGATCAACCACTACAAACGTACAACCTTACTACCGTGACTTACGGTACAAAATCAGCTCCATTTCTAGCGATGATGACGTTAAAACGTCTAGCCTCGGATGAACGAAGTGTGTTCCCGGAAGCAGCAAAGGTTCTAGAAGAATCATTTTATATGGACGATCTGGTCCATGGTTCTCACTCTATCGAAAGAGGAAAACAACTCATCGAAGATCTTAACAGATTATTAAAATCAGGAGGTTTTACACTGAGAAAATGGTCAGCGAATTATCCAGAACTTCTAGAAAACATAGAGCAGACAAGCAGCAATGGCGAAGTTATTTTCAACTTTAAATCAGAGAGTACGTCAAAAACATTAGGCCTTCGTTGGAACTCTTGTGATGACATGTTTACTTTCAAATACAGCATAGCTAATTCAAACGCCAAAATAACTAAACGACTACTTTTGTCGAAGATATCAAAAGTATTCGACCCGTTGGGGTGGTTGTCCCCACTCACGACGAAATTAAAGCTGATATTTCAAAAGTTGTGGTTAAATAAAATGCATTGGGATGAAGAAGTTCCTGTAAACATCAAAGATGAATGGATAGCGATAAAAAATGACATGGAATTTTTGAACCAATGTAAAATACCGCGCTGGATCGGGTATCAACCTAATCACGTCATAGAGTTGCACGGTTACTGTGACGCATCGACTAAAGCCTATGCGGCAGTAATTTACGCGCGGCTACGGAAAAATGCCGATTCAGCTGTAAAGTTAGTAGTAGCTAAGACTAGATTAGTACCTATTTCTAAAAGCGTATCTTTACCAAGATTAGAATTAAGCGGAGCGTATTTACTAGCTAAGTTAATGAATAAAGTAATTAGTTGTTATAGCGAAATGGACATTAGGATATATGGGTGGACGGATTCCATGGTGGTCCTGGGATGGCTGCAAGGCGATCACAGCCGATGGAAACCTTTTGTTGCGAATAGAACTAAAGTTATCACAGCAGCAATGAAACCAAGCTGCTGGCGATATGTCAAGTCGGAGGACAACCCAGCTGATGCAGCCAGTAGAGGCATTTCAGCCTCACAATTGAAAGATCAAATCTTGTGGTGGCATGGACCACAGTCGTTAAAAACGTTTGATGAAAAACTTGAAGCAAAGCAGAGCATTTACTCTACAGATCAAGAAATAAAAGCAAAATCAACGCCAAGAAAAGCGAATGCTGCTCAAGCAGATAACAAGGAAACCATCATATCGCAATTGTTACATAAATTCAGCTCACTTAATAAAATAACTAAAATAGTAGCATGGCTTTTGCGAGCCATTAAAAAGATACAATTTAAGCAAACTCCAGTCGCTTTAGGTAAGCCCAGTGGTTTGCCTGAATATCTTACTTTGCATGAATTACGGAGAGCAAAAGCACTCATAACAAAATATGTACAAAGAACGGAGTTCTCAGAGGAGATCATGTCGTTACGAAAACATAATAAATTGAGTAGCAGAAGTAATTTACTAAAATTAAATCCTTTCCTTGACCACGAGGGGATTTTACGAGTTAGAGGCCGTTTGAATAAGGCAAGCATGAGCATGGAAATGAAGCATCCAGCCATACTACCTTATAGCCATCGGCTCACTACTCTAATAATTCAGCAAGCTCACCAGCTCACCTTTCACGGTGGACCGCGATTAACTTTATTTAATCTTAGGCAGAGATACTGGATAATCGCTGGAAATAAAGCAGTTAGGAAGGAAGTGCGTAACTGCGTTACCTGTAGAAAATATGAACCCAAACTACAACATCAACTAATGGGAGAATTACCCGTAGCAAGAAGCAACCCCGCCCCGCCATTCTATCACACCGGAGTGGATTATACAGGTTTCGTAGATGTTAAGAGCAATAAGGGGCGCGGAATAAAGACCACAAAAGGATATATTGCGTTGTTTATTTGTCTAGCGACTAAGGCTGTACATTTAGAGCTTGTATCCGACTTAAGCAGTATTAGCTTCTTAGCAGCACTACGGCGGATGGCCGCGAGAAGAGGAGCGCCACGTCATATTTATAGTGACAATGGGACGAATTTTGTAGGTGCAAATAGAATGCTACAGGAAAGCTATCACGATTTCAAAAACTTTTATGATCGCAACTTTCTTGCAGAGCTAACAGATTTAAATATAGAATGGCACTTCAACGCACCATCTTGGCCAAGTGCAGGGGGTCTATGGGAGCGAGCCGTTCGAAGCGTAAAATATCACCTCAAGCGAGTAATCGGAGAACAGAAGCTGACCTTCGAAGAGTACAGTACTATATTAGCACAGGTAGAGGCTTGTCTGAACTGCAGACCTTTGTGTGCCTTGTCTGAAGACATCGAAGATTTGAATGTACTTACTCCAGCGCATTTCTTGACCGGGAGGTCGGGAACTGCACTAATTGAAACGGAAACAGATGCTCGAACTAGATGGCATTTATCAGCTAAGATAGTAAATGATTTATGGAAGAAATGGAGAGCAGAATATCTTACGCAGCTATCTGTAAGAAGCAAATGGCGAAACACTGAGCAAAATATCAAAATTAATGATTTAGTGACCATCCAGGACGACAATCTGCCACCTGGAAAATGGATGATGGGTAGAGTAGTGGAAACTCACCCAGGTCAAGATGGATTAGTTCGGGTCGTAACATTAAAAACAAAAAGCGGAATACTTAAAAGACCGGTTGTGAAACTCTCAATCTTACCGATAGCGCCTGCTTCAAGCAATATGACGGAAGATAGAAAGATTAGTCAAGAAGTCATCTTAAAGAAACCTGAGGAGCGGAAAACAAACAGTAAAATTAAATGTAATTTATTATCAGTAGTAATGTCGTTAATCTTTTTTATGTCACTGCTAACATTATCTCACGCAGCTTTTAACATATCAGCGTTGCCAAACAACAACTCGCTGTATTTCGAAACAGTGGGCAATATGCAAGTTATTAGAGATAAATGGAACCTTATTGTTTACTATGACATGAGCCCTTATTGGGAAGGGAATACAGCTGCCATAAAATTTTTGGATTATCTAGAAAGACTCTGCTTCTCCCTAAACAATTCCAGTCAATGTGATATGATAACGCTTCAACTAAACCACGACTACAAAGAAATACAGCACTATAATCAACTTATGATTAATCAGCACTTCGACGCGCGCACGAGACAGCGTCGCGGCCTCATAAACGGTATCGGTTACGTGGCCAATAGCCTGTTCGGCGTATTAGACGAGCGATTCGCAGAACAGTACAAGAAAGATATACAGCTTGTAAAACAAAACGAGCGTCATCTTGATAAATTATTAAAAAATCAGACTTCCATCATCGAAGCTGAATATAACGTATTGAAAAGAACTGAGCAAACTATACAATTACAACATAAAACCATAAACAAACACCTGAACCAATTAGATAATGCAGCCTTTGTTATTAAGCAAGAAGTTGAAGGTTTAGCCAAAACGCAAGATTTTGCCCTGTCGGCACTCACGACCATCAACTTGCTTCAAAACCTAAAAAGGATTCAGGATACTCTCTTAGATATAGTCACGGATATCTACCATGGAAAATTCAACACTCACCTGTTAACACCGGATCAGTTGCAACGTGAGCTGCAGTTTATTTCCGGACAATTAACAAAGGATACTACATTGCCCGTGGACAACCTACAATCTGATCTAAAACATGTTTATAGCATGTTAAAAGTAAAAGCGAGAATGATGCAAGAATACTTCATCTTCGAGATTACATTCCCATTGACCAGCAGAGACAGCTATAAAATCTACAAAATCATACCAGTCCCACATCAAGTTCAAAATTATATGATAAGCGTAATACCAGCTGCAGACTTCGTAGCTATTAGTTTGAAAAAAGACGCTTTTTTCACAATGTCATTTATAGAGCTGCAGTTATGTCTACACAATGATATTTCTTATTTATGCCAAGCTAAAAAACCTATTAATCATTTAAGCATTGATGAAAAATTCTGCAAACTAGATAACAATTTAAAACAATGCATTGTAACTAAATCTCCATGTCAAGACAGGTGGCTCGAATTAAATGAGCCAGCAAGGTTCATGTACTTTTGTTGCAATACCTACGCTGTGAGGATTATATGTCAAGATCAAGTTGCCGTTAAACAGGTGACAGGAGTCGGTATCATTGACCTAGGATCTAAATGTATGATAAAAAGTAACGAGTTTACTTTGTATTCTCATGCCCTATCAGCAAATACAATTAAATCTAACTCTGACATTGTGACCCCTCAAATAGCAGAATTAAATCATATCGTAAATATATCATTAACTCATTACACTGCATACGAAGATCCAATAAATAGCACTTTAGTCGATCTGGGAGAACGAATAAAAGAACTGAAATCAGCCAATACCAACTCACCAGATTACACTCTGTCTACGCATGACATTCATCAGTACGCTGTTTGTTATTGTCTACTGGGTGCAGCCGTTTTGGTGGCAGCCTACTTCATATGGAGGAAGTGTCGAGCAGTTTCTTCAGTGGAACTATCTCAAAGTGTGGCAAATAGTGTAGTGTTTTCGCGAAAGCAGAGTACGGCTGACCGTCAGCCAAGTGAAATAAATATAACTAGTGCGAACACTGATTGTAAGCGGGATACAGCTACGTCTCCTATACCTAAAAGGTGTCGCTTTAGATTAGAAGACGTGTAACATTTTTTGTATCTTTTTGGCCCGGGAGCATGTACGGTGAAACCATACACTAATAATGCACTAATGCTTATTCGTGCATTTTTACCTCTCTTCACTAATTTATATTAATCGAGCATTCAGTACACGATTAGCGGTCATCGCGTGTGCTCCCTCGCTCCTTTGTATTGCTAAACCTTTGGTCCGTTTAATATATTTAACTTAACTATTTAAGCAGCAGTATCATTTCAACATTTACCTAACTTCTACAAGTATAACGTATTTGCATGGCTTTTTGCTTTAACTTTGTACGCCATTCTTTTAGCAAAACATAGTGCACTTATTTTCTTTTTTATGTAATACCTTAATTCACCTATGTTTTACAAAATAAATGATTGATTGATTGGAACGTTTACATAAAGAGTAAATATTTTACAATAAAATGTAACGTCATATGTCAATAAATAACCCGCCCATAAAATAGAATATCGTTTATTTAATAAAAAGTGGCAAATTAAAATAAGTACCTACTAAAAACAATTATAAAGCATACATTGCGTTTTTGCCTGCACTAGGTTGGATATCATGCTAAAAAGTAGACTAAACCACCTAAATTTAAATTAACTAAGAGCAAATCTTTTTTTTTACAAACTATAAGGAAATCTTCTTTCTCTCCGTAAGAGGTGCTGAGTAATGACATGAGGTGAAGTCGCTAGTAGCAGGTAGTGGGTCCATTGGGCACGCCACGATTATGGCGGTAAGTCCCCTCTTTGAGGCGTGGCTGGAAAGACCTCACGGCGTCCTTACCTTCCGCATGACGCAGGTCAAAAAAAAAAAAAAAAAAAGGTAGTGGGTCCATAAATTGGCAAACTAAAGTAAGTCCGGCTGATATAATGATGATGATGATGTGGAAAGGTACAACAACACACAACAACAACAACAAACAACAATAACAATAAACAACAACAACAACAATAATAATAATAATCAATTTATTTCAGCCAACATGTACCCATATCACAAATACCTTATAGACTAACATACATAAATTACTTATCAACTAACATACTTATCGACTAACATACATAAATTTCTTACTAATCATTTTGTTAGTAAACATGATTTAAAACTACGTTAGTAACACTACACTTAGCACTATTTTGTCTTTGTGCTGTCCTGTGGTATTTGTCCGCGGAAGCGACGGAACACCACGCCCTGGGGCCAAAAGTCTTCTTCCATAGCAAGGTGCAGAAAACAGTTCGGAACTCGCACCTCAAATGCCTTAAAATTGACATTCCGGTGCGACTAACCGCTCAATAACCACTGTGACCGTATAGCCGTCCCACCTAACGGCCAGTTTACGACCTTGCCATAGTGAGCGGTAGCTAATCACGGAGCGGCGCGGCGAGCGGTAAAACGAAAAATATGAAAATGTTTGAAGCATGCCACGAGACGCCACTCATAGCAAAGGCGTTCGCGCTTACCGATGCCGCACGCCTGTAAGACTGAAGTCGTACAACAACACAGCAATAACTATGGGGTTTTTGCTTGTTTAGTAAATAATAGTACCTACATTATGATATAAGTGTGTAATGTTAGTGATTACCGTTGAGGCGGTATTTAGACCCGAGCCATGGCGAGGGTCTTAAGAGAGCCGTTATGTCACAGTTTGGTAACAAGTGCCATTATATACCTAAGTATAGTGCAATAAGAATCACTTTATGAGCAAGTGTATTGAAAAAAGTATTTTCCTGCAAAGCGATGTACTTCTTCCAGAGCAAAAGGAACAAGGCATTAAGATGCTTAGACTTTTCTTCAACAATCTTTTCTACAGGTAGTTCCTTTTTAAAATATTATGAAGTCGACTGTTGTAAAGAATTACTTTTGTATGCAGGGGGCGGTTAGGCGATCCGTTATAGCTTTGTTGTTTGTGAAACGAAAATGCTGTAGTGTATGGGTATGCCTTTGTTGGGTTCGTGTAATGCAGCGGCGGCGTCATACGTGATCGCTGACCGTACGCCACAAACATGCTCAGTATTGTGATATCAAAAGCGATCGTATGACCTTATTGCTTTTATTTATTATTATTATTTACTAGCTTCTGCCAGCGACTTCGTACGCGGATCCTGTTGCTTATGCCAGCGACAACGGGGTCGTCAAAATCAAAGATCTGAAACGTCTGATGTCGAACTCTAAGAGCCCGGGGACTGGAAAACAACGTGATGCGCGAGACGATTCGAGACGTTCCAGATCTCTCCCTTCCACTTACGCGCGTGACAGTGTGCAAACACCTTAAACATGGTGCCAATGTCTCCTTGTTCGATATAATTAATAAATGGGCTATAGGAAAACGCGCTCCTTTCTTTATTCCCTAAAAGTGTTCCCATAGCGTGATCTAACTCGACACCAACGCCATTTACGAAATGTTTAGAAAACGGAAACTACATATTATTTACCCAAATATAATGCCTTAGACATATAATGTATCTTAGCCATGTGCAGCGCCCCTTAGTGAACTCCACAGCGGGTGATGTAACCTACGACCAACTTATTATTTGCGGTTGGTACAGTAATCGGAGAACATTTCCGTTATACATGATTTCTGTATAGCTTTAACCATAAAGGCTGCAAAAGCGACGGAAGCTTAAAAAATGGAGTAATTTCTCCCGTTTCCCCAACATTTCCCTTCACTGCTCTGCTCCTATTGATCGTAGCGTGATGAAAAGTATACTATAACCTGCCCAGGAGTATGAAGAATGATTGTACCAAGTTTCGTTAAAATCCATCGAGTAGTTTTTGTTTCTATAAAGAACATACAGACAGACAGACAGACAGACAGACAGACAGACAGACAGACAGACAGACAGACAGACAAAAATTTTACTGTTTGCATTTTTGGCATCAGTATCGATCACTAATCACCCCCTGATAGTTATTTTGGAAATATATTTCATGTACAGAATTGACCTCTCTACAGATTTATTATAAGTATAGATTTATTTAATCTTCATGCAACAAAAAAGTTCACAGGCGGACTTAATGCCATAGGCATTCTCTACCAGTCAACCTAGGGTAGTGCAGAGACAA
The DNA here is from genome assembly GCA_949319445.1 of Mythimna lalbum. Lineage (NCBI taxonomy): Eukaryota > Metazoa > Arthropoda > Insecta > Lepidoptera > Noctuidae > Mythimna > Mythimna lalbum. The sequence continues at coordinate 2,579,394 of OX439350.1, read as the reverse complement.
TATGGCAGGTGCATAAAAAAAAGAGAAAATATTATTTAGAAAATAAGTATTACAAAAATTTTGGACCAAATATACATGCATATACAATAACATAAATCATAATCAATAAATTACACACAAACACTAGTTTCTGCCAGCGGCTTTGCCCGCATAAAAGTAGGTCTCCCATACAAACTTTGGACCCCCCTTTCATCTCCTTAGGGGTTGAATTTTGGAAAATCCTCTCTTAGTACTCGCCTTTCTCATAAAAGGAAACCTTGTGCAAAATGTTTGCTTCCTAGACCCAGTAGTTTCGGCTGTGCGTTGATATGTCAATCAGTCAGTTTCTCCTTTTATATAATAGACTAGCTTTTGCCCACAGCCTCGCCCGCGTACATAAAACATAGCTTGTGACACTCAGAAATAAAGCAGCTTTCTATCGGTGAAAAAATTTTAGCAATCGGACCAGTACTTCCAAAGATAACTACAAACAAAAAACATAAAAACAAACTTTACCTCTTTATAATATTATAAAAATAAGTAATAAGTAAAGTATATATAAAGATAAACTAGTGCTTGACTGCGATCCCACCTGATGGTAAGCAGTGATGCAACGTTGATGGTGAGGCGCACTAGTTTATTAAGAGCCTATTCACTCTAGCCTTGAAGACACTCAAATTATAATCAGATGGGAAGACTGCAGGCAAATTGTTCCAGGCCTTCGATGTATAGGTATAATTCAACGAAGTGATTCTACTTCTAATTGCCATAAAACCTTAACAATTCATGTAACCATTTACTGTACATTTGTACATTCATGTCCAACCCTGCACGTGCAGCCGTGTACAGTCATGTACACTCATGTACAGCCACGTACAGCATTACAGCACATCGCACAGCGGTCTACATCGCTCGGTACATTGCTAAGGACATGACTAGTGCATCGTCCGCGTATGTCTGGAACACGACTGTGACTGCATATGTTTAGCAAGGTTTGTCATAGTGTGGGGCCGTTCATTATTCAAAAAGATTTTTTTCATGCTGTAAACATTGGTACATGTATTTTTCAATGTGTTCTGGTTTCGTTATGAATAAGTCTAGAAATAAGGAATAGGCTTGAAATAGATCAATAAATCAAAGTTCTAGACTCTAAGAACGTTCATGTGTACTTTGTTGTAATCTTGATAAAAATGTGATGCTACTGCCTACTCACATTGAAATACAAATAATGTAAGTAGTTCTGACCTTTCTGTGCAATGTATAAATTGATTCTATTCATTTCATTTGAGTGCCATTGATACTAAGGACATATTTGACTCAATTACGGCTATAATCTAACACGATTTACGTAAAACAAGCCGTTACATTACAAATACCTAATATTCTTATTTTATTTTGTCTAAATATACTTCTAATCTGAAAGGGCTATGCTCGGGGTTACCTTGCGTGATCGAATCAAAAATGAAGACATCCGCAGGAGAACTAAAGTTGCCGACATAGCACAAAGAATTGCCAAACTTAAGTGGCAATAGGCAGGGCACATTGCTCGAAGAACAGATGGCCGTTGGGGCCGAAAAGTACTGGAGTGGCGACCGCGTACCGGCAGACGCAACGTTGGAAGGCCTCCAACAAGGTGGTTTGATGACCTGGTGAAGGTTGCGGGAAGCCGATCGATGCGAGACGCACAGGAACGTTCGTTGTGGCGACGCTTGGGGGAGGCCTATGTCCAGCAGTGGACGTGTAACGGCTGAAATGAAATGATGTTGATAAAGTGATAGATATGTTGACTACCAGCAACACAATCACTTCAACACATAAAAATCAACTATAGACCCACAATTTATCCAGTATGACAATACGACAACAAACAGTCAACACATAGCTCCTGTCCCCGGTATCATCAACAACCCTGATGATATTCGGGCCGTACATTAAAATAACTGCGTGCTGCAATAAAATAACCCATTTGTTTTACTTCAGTGCCCATAATACAGAGCTGTTGCTACGAGTACAATAAATTTGTATTAAAACTTTTATCCATTATCGTGGCACGCACAAAATGGTGGCCCGCGTTTTGTTTTTGACAAACGTACAGAAATATTCGACCGCTTATCTGTGGATTTGATTGTTTTACGAAATTGTTATTTTTTGTGGAATAATCATCATCTTCCTGCCCTGATCCCGTTTTATTTGGGGTCGGCGCAACATGTTTTTTTTTTCCATTCTGTCCTGTCGCTCGTTACGCTATCACTAACTCCCTTTTCATTCATATCACTTCTCACACAATCCATCCATCTTTTTTTTGGCCTCCCTCTCCCTCTCCATCCATCCACATGTAAATTCATAACTCTTTTAGCAATATGCGTTTCATCTCTCCTTTTTACATGACCATACCAAGACAAACGATTCCCTTTCAACTTTTCAGAATAATATAGGTTTAAAATCAATCGTAGTCAATCGCAAACCTATCAAATTTACGATTGACCTTTTAAGAGTTAAAAAAAAAAACAGCTATTTCCTGGAGCAACTTTTGTGAAACATTCGAGTAAATCTCGGAATTACCGAATACCAACAGAGTTTCCAGACGTTATCTCTCTTTTTTTGCGTTGCCTTTTCGTCAAACATCGCGTTGGATTGGTTAGATGAAGTAACAAGCTTTTAAACCATTTTCGATGTTTACGATAGGCGAGTGGAAAAGGACCCTCTTAAGGTAGCCATGCTTGTTAGGGTGTGCCTAACAGGTTTGCCTGTACAGGCGTTTGACATGAGTTTTACAGGTAAACCAGAGCGTGTATGTTGCACAGCTGTCCAGGTTACCACATCTGTACAGGCAACTATTTTTTGCCTGTTGTTTAACCTGTAGTATATAGTTTAACTATACAAGCAAAACTGAACGTGTGTGGCGGTCGCCTACATAGGTGTCAGTATGCGAAAAGTAAATCCATTAGCGCTACAGCGTGGAGATCTGGAGGTTTTACAGCTTTACTTTTACGTGTATGTCCTATACTCAGCTCAAGCTTACATGACAGGTGTGGTGTAACTATACAGGCAAACCTGTCAGGTACACCCTAACGTGTGTGGTAACTTTTACTTTGAATTGCTATGTTTCTGTGGGATAATATTTGACGCAATTAAAGTAACTTCTAACTCACTTCTACCATCGGACAAGCCGACGAACGGCGAGTATCCACCCTTATGTTGTTGAAACCTGTACGGTCCGGACCAAGCGTTTCGCCTCGTCGTTTATGCCACGGACATCGAGGGACTGGAACAATTTGCCGGCTGCGGTCTTCCCGTCCGATTATAATTTAGGTGCTACGTAACGCAAGAGTGAATAGGCTCTTAATAAACTAGCGCGCCTCACCATCAACGATTGCATCACTGCTTACCATCAGGTGAGATCGCAGTCAAGCACTAGGTTATAACAATAAAAAAAAAATTATAAAGGATTTCATAGATGTGCATTTTTCACATCACATTCACACCCATCTTTGTTTACATATCGACGCTTGAAAGGCAAAAATTACCAAGCGACAATGAGTAAACATTACAGTCTGCCTGGGCGGAGCATCGCCGTGCCCTCGTGGGGGCGATCGGCGGCGGGGACCTCTCGCGCCGGGCCCTGGTCGAGGCCATGGTCCGGAGCGAGGAGGAATGGCAGGCGGTCGCTTCCTTCTGCGAAGCAGTAATGCTTGCAAAGGAGGAGGCCGACCGCATCAGGCAAAGGCGCCCTCGCCGCCGTCGCCGGGATTCCGATCCCGATTTCCGGCCACCGTAGACGCGGGCTCGCGGACGGCGAGCTATGGGTAGCTCGCTGTCCGATCGTCCGGTAATGGACCGAGTCCAAGACGTCGACGGCGCGCACTGTTACCGCGCGCCTCAAGGAGTTGTCAGCACCAGGAGGGGCCCAGCTGGGTCGAAGCCTACTGGGGACAGGGTTGTCCGAAAGGGAGCTCGTGCCCCGGTATGAAGGCTAGAAGGAACGGCGCGGGGTTTTTAGTCAGTAAGAATCTGACACTGTCTCCCGCTCCACCCAAGAGCGGGTTTCGTCAAAGATGATTTTCCCCGTCGACAAAAAAAAAAAAAAAAAGTAAACATTACAGTAGAGCTATAATTTTTTTATAAAAAATGTTTGTTTAAAAAAAGGCGGATTTAAATCATCATTTCAGCCAATATACGTCCACTGTTGAACGTAGGCTTCCCCCAAGTGTCGCCACAAAAAACGATCCTGTACGTCTCGCATATGGATCCGAGACGCATCCGATGACCGATGATGGTGAACGTTGCGGAAAAGTGATGGCAGTTTCCCGCAACCTTCACCAGGTCATCGGTCCACCTTGTAGGAGGCCTTCCAACACTGCGTCTTCTGGTACGCGATCACCACTCCAGAACCTTTCGGCCCCAACGGCCACCTGTTCTGCAAGCAATGTGCCCTGCCCATTGCCACTTAAGTTAGGCAATTCTTCGTGCTATATCGGCAACCTTATTACCATGATAGAAATAATATCTAAATCCATATATTTCGTCATTTTAAACTAACAATTTTAACTTGAAATGACTCTGCTGTAAAGTTTGCTCAGTGTCGCTTGTTAATTTTTGCCTTTTAAGCGTCAATACGCACTCATGCTTTCTACACTGTATGTTGCACACTTCCTTTTCTATTACATTTTAAGGTAGTTGTAGAATGCAGGTGTCAGATTAGTTTATGTAACTACCGAGGTACGAACGTCGACAACGCGTTGTGTGAGGATGGCGGAGGAGTCTCGGAGCTAATTTAATTTGTCTAACGTGTGTCCGAGGAGGTTATATTCAGAGAAGCTTCGGTTTACTATGTTAGAGATTTTATGATAGTGGAAGTCTAGGCCAGTTGGGTGAGCAGTTCTATAAAACGTACTTACATAACATTTGTCTTCAAGTTCCTCGGAATACTAACACAAAATAGATAGGTACAGAAGACAATCTCATGTATGTAATTCCCGATCGTCCGGTAATGGACCGAGCCCGATCGTCCGGTAATGGACCGAACCCGATCGTCCGGTAATGGACCGAGCCCAAGACGTCGACGGCCCCACCAACCGTGTTTCCACGTTGTCGTCGTGGTGGGGCTTGCGTGTCTCAATGACCTTGAGGGCTATGCCGGTAGAGCTACTCATGCCGGAAGGCCTCAAGCGAGAGACCAGACCAAGAGGAACACACGGCGGAGTCCAGTCGGACCGCCCGGCGGGTGCGCTGTCCAGGAGCGCTGGCACCAACAGCTGTTGGCGCCTTCTGGACAGCGATTTCGAAGAGTGGGTTCGCCTCGGGTACGTGTCTGCTCATCAGACACGACCACGATGGCGAACGTGTCACTGGGGACCCCACCCCATAAAAAAGGCAAAGCTGTGTTCAGCACACCATGGCCGCGCATCTAAAAGAGATATTACCCCAGGAGGGTACCGCCTGCCCCGCAGGCGGAGAATCCCTCCCCGAGCAGAGCTCGGGCTGCCCCTCGTATTCTGGGGGGGGCAAAGAGCGCGCCAGGTCCATTAAGGACCTGTTTTTACCGTCCTTTGCGGACGCATCGAGCCAGGGTGGCTCACTAGCCGGCAGCGCGGAGTCCCTGGGACCAGTTCCCAGCACGTCCGCGACGCCGGTGGAGGCTGGGCGTAGCTTCGGCCTCAGGGAGGTGAGTGAAGACGCGGCGTCGGACTCTGATGCTGCGTCTTCACACATCTCCGATGTTATGGAGGTGGAAGAATCCACCTCCATCAAAAGGAAGGCGGAGTTTCTGCGCTCCGTCTCCGATGACGAAGCGGTACCTGCCCGGAAGGTCTCGACCTCGGGGCGGGGTACCGCTCGAAAGATGGGTAAAGGGAGAGGGCTCCCCGCTGAGAGCGCCAGCGAGGGACGCCAGGCAAGCCTCATACCGCCGGAGATCCCTACCGAGCTGCCGGAGGGAATGGAGGAGGCCATGGCCAAATTTAAGGAGGTCGTGGCAGCCGCCATCATGAGTGTGGCCAACAAACGGGAGAGGGTGGCCAAGAAGCGCTCCATCGAGCTGGCCAATATCACGATTGGGGGGGCTTTGGGGTTCGTATTCGAGCCCTACGAGCAGACCCTCAATGGGAGGATTGGCCGGCTCGAGGCCTTGGCTGGTCTCCAGGAGCCCCGTCCCGAGCAGTCACCGGAAGGGCGTAGCACGCAGGAGCAGGGCCGATCCCTGCCGATGCCCCAGGCGGAAAGCGGGGTGATAACCTTGCTGCGGCAAGAGCTGGCTGCTGCCAGGGAGCAGCAACAGCAGCAGCAGCAACGGTTTCAGGAGCAGATCACGCGCCAGCTTTCCGTCCTGGAGGGCATCGTGCTGCGTCCCCCGCTCGCGGCCTCCAACCAGAAGGGAGCGGTGTCATATGCCGCTGCCGCCGCAGCCACTGCTGCTGCGCCCAGGGCAGGCCCGTCGGGGCAAGTCGGGCGCAAGGCCATGGCGCCGGAAGCGGTGAGGCCAGCCCCGGTGACCAGGCAGCAGCAGCGGCAGGGGAAGCCTGCCGCTCCCCCGAAGGGCAAGATGGCGGCTGCTCCCAAACCGGCGGGCCCTCCTGCCGCGGCGGTGACTAGGTCGCGCCTGCCGCCTCCTCCGCCCGAAGACTCCTCGGCTGGTGCCGAGTGGACCGTCGTCGGCGCCAAAGAAAAGGCGAGCAAGGCGGCGAGGGCGGCCAAGAAGCGAAAGCGGCGACGGGAGCGGAAAAACCGCGCCATGGCCGCCAGACTTCGCGCCCCAACTTCCGCAGCTGTAGTGATCACACTACAACCAGCTGCGGAAAAGAAGGGCGTGAATTACGACATGGTGATGGAGAAGGCGAAACAGGCGGTGGTGGGCCACCTCGACGAGTACGGAGCCTCCGGGGGCTTCCGTATGAGGTGCACTGCAACCGGAGCCCGAATCCTGGAGGTCCCAGGTGCGGACAGTGGACAAACCGCTGACGCCCTAGCTGAAAGGATCAGGGCGTCCCTAGACGTCGAGGTGGCCCGAGTGTCCAGACCCAGCAAGTGCATAGACATGCGCATCATGGGTCTGGACGACTCCGTCAGGGTGGAGGAAGTGGTGGCCGCCATCGTCAGGGCGGGAGGGTGCACGACCGACCAGGTCCGGGCGGGCACCATCCGTGCTGACAGCACGGGCATGCGAGCCGTTACGGTGAGCTGTCCCGTGCCGGCGGCTAAGGCCATCACGGCCGAGGGCCGAAGGCTTTTGGTGGGGTGGGTTTCAGCCCAGGTGAAGATGCTGGAGCCCAGACCTCTGCGGTGCTACCGCTGTCACGTGGGGCACCACGTGGGGGCTCATTGCGCCGCGGAGGTTGATCGCAGTGACCGCTGCCACCATTGCGGACAGCCCGGACATAAGGCCGCCGAATGCCGTGCACAGCCGCACTGTTACGCATGTGCGGCAGCAGGCAAGCCGGCCGAACACCGGGCTGGGGGTAGATCCTGCGACCCTCCCACCAAGGCCAAGGGCAAGGTCAGGAGGGGCATCCACCCTGACGTCCTCACCACCGCAGCCACTACACTGGCTGCCGCCGCCATCGCCGCCGCTCCCGCCGCGGCAAGAGCCTCGCAAAGGGCTCAGGAGGAGACGGTAATGGAATGCCAATAACCACGCCATTACGTCTCCTCCAGGCGAACATCAACCACTGCGCCGCCGCTCAGGATCTGTTGCTCCAGAGCATGGCGCAGTGGTCGATCAATATCGCCGTCGTCGCCGAGCCGTACTTTGTCCAACCCCGTGGAGACTGGGTTCAGGACTTGGACGGCTCGGTGACGTTAATTTCGTCGGCCGCCGCCGGTACCCCGCCCCCCGAGTCCGTCACGAGGGGGCGGGGTTGCGTGGCAGCACGGTTCGGGGACATCGCCGTGGTAGGTGTCTACCTGCCCCCGAACAGATCTCTCGACGTGTTCCAACTCTCCCTGATGGAGCTAAATTCCGTCGTCGCTGGGTTCGGTTCCCTCCCCGTGGTCGTTTGCGGGGACTTCAACGCCTGGAATACGGCTTGGGGTTCTCGGCACACGAACCGACGGGGTCGGATGGTGGAGGACTGGGCCTTGGAGCTGGGCCTGGTCGTCCTGAACCAGGGCTCCGTCCCCACGTTGGTGCGGATGCGGGGTACATCAGTGGTGGACATCTCGTTCGCCAGCCCCGCACTGTCGCCGCGTGTCGTCGACTGGCGCGTTATGGAGGAGGTGGAGACGTACTCCGACCACCGGTACATCCGGTTGGACGTCTCCGCCGAAACCTCGGCCGCGCCGGTCCGACAGAGCCCTTGTGGTCCGCGGTGGGCGCTTAAGCAGATGGACCGGGAGCTCCTCCTGGAAGCCGCGACGGTACAGGCCTGGGTGCAAGCACCGGACAGGCCTGTCGACATCGACGTCGAGGCGGAGTGGTTCCGGGAGGCCATGTCGCAAATCTGCGACGCGGCAATGCCCCGAGTCCCTCCAGGTCGTGCTAAGCGCCGCGTGTACTGGTGGTCGCCGGAGATCGGCGCACTGCGCAACGCGTGCAACCACGCGCGCCGCCGGTACGACAGACACTGCAGGCGCCGCAACCGCCAGCCGGATGCGGAGGTCAGAGAAGCGGAGCTGTATGAGGGGTACAGAGAGGCAAAACGCACCCTCCGAACGGAGATAAGGCGGGCCAAACTCGAGGCCCGCAACGTGTGGCTGGGGTCTCTGAACGCGGATCCGTGGGGGCGCCCGTACAAATTGGTACGGGACAAGCTACGCCCCTGGGCTCCGCCGCTGACTCAGAGTCTCCGGCCCCAACTCGTGGAGGGTGTGGTAACCACTCTGTTCCCTGCGCGAGGGGAACACTCCCCCCCGCCCATGGCTCCGCCCCCGCCAGCAGTGTCTGACGCGGACCACGACAGCGACGACGACGACAACGCTCCAGAGGTGACCGAGGTAGAGGTGAGAGTGGCGGTGCGAAGGCTGAGTGCCAAGAACACCGCCCCAGGACCCGACGGCTTGCCAGGGAAAGCCTGGGTCCTGGCCATGGAGGCTCTCGGGCCTCGACTAAGGGGGCTCTTCAGCGCATGTATGGAGAGGGGCCAGTTTCCACTTCGCTGGAAGACGGGGAAACTGGTCCTCATCGCGAAGCCAGGGCGCCCTGCGGACTCTCCGTCCGCGTACCGGCCCATTGTGCTGCTCGACGAGGTGGGCAAGCTCTTTGAAAGAGTCATTGCAAACCGCCTCGTCGCGCGGCTAACACGGGTGGGGCCGGACTTGTCGGACGGACAGTTTGGCTTTCGCAGGGCGCGCTCTACGGTGGACGCCATCATGCGCGTGCGAGCCCTTACGACAGGGGTTGCGGTGTCCCGGGGCAGGAGCGTCGTGGCAGTGTCCTTGGACATTGCCAACGCGTTCAACTCCCTGCCCTGGAGTACGATCCGGAGGGCACTCCGGTACCACCGGGTGCCCGAATACCTCTGTCGAGTGGTCGAGGCTTACCTGTCGGACAGGTCCATTATCTACCCCGGTCACCAGGGAGACTGGAAACGTCGAGGGATGTCGTGCGGTGTTCCGCAGGGGTCGGTTCTAGGCCCACCTTTGTGGAACATCGGCTACGACTACGTGCTGCGCGGCGACCTCCCTGACGGGGTCAGCGTGGTCTGCTACGCAGACGACACGCTGGTTCTAGCGCAGGGAGAGTCGCACCAGGCGGCGGTCGCTCTAGCGACACGCGGGGTTGCGATAGTCGTTGGTAGGATCCAGGAGTTGGGACTCGAGGTGGCGCTGCACAAATCCGAGGCCATGTTTTTCCACGGCCCTCGGAATGCGCCACCATCAGACTCCCAACTTACGGTAGGAGGAGTTCGCATCGGCGTCGGGTCGACAATGAAGTACCTGGGACTCGTTCTCGACAGCCGATGGAATTTCGGAGAACACTTCCGACGTTTGGCTCCCAAACTCAACCGGGCCGGGGCTGCTCTCAAGCGGCTCCTGCCCAACCTTGGGGGTCCAGACGCCTCCTGCCGGAGGCTCTACGCGGGGATCGTTCGGTCCATGGCCCTCTACGGGGCGCCGGTGTGGGCGCCGTCGCTGGCAAAGCGACCGGCGTCCATACTGAACGCCTGCCAGAGGGTCATGGCAATACGGATGGTGCGGGGTTACCGCACGATCTCCCGCGAAGCGGCGAGCCTTCTGGCTGGCCTACCACCGTGGGATCTGGAGGCAACAGTCCTTGCACACATGCACGATAAGCGCGTGGAGATGCAACGCCGGGGTGAAAGTCCACTACCGCGACAGGTCGAGGTATGGCGGACAGAGCTCCGGCGGGATCTCACGGTGAAATGGCGTCAGCGACTATCGCAACCCAGTGCTGGGCACGCCACAATTATGGCGGTAAGTCCCCTCTTTGAGGCGTGGCTGGAAAGACCTCACGGCGTCCTTACCTTCCGCATGACGCAGGTCCTCACCGGACATGGCAAGTTCGGGAGGTTCCTGCATCGGATTCGAGCGGAAGAGACGCCCGGGTGCCGCCACTGTGCGGAACGCCCGGAGGACACGGTGGAGCACACAGTTGAGGTGTGCCCTGCTTGGGCGGAGCAACGCCGTGTCCTCGTGGGGGCGATCGGCGGCGGAGACCTCTCGCGCCGGGCCTTGGTTCAGGCCATGGTCCGGAGCGAGGAGGAGTGGCAGGCGGTCGCCTCCTTCTGCGAAGCAGTAATGCTAGCAAAGGAGGAGGCAGACCGCATCAGGCAACGGCGCCCCCGCCGTCGCCGCCGGGATTCCGATCCCGATTTCCAGCCACCGTAGACGCGGGCTCGCGGACGGCGAGCCATGGGTAGCTCGCTGTCCGATCGTCCGGTAACTGTCCGGACCGAGCCAAGGCGTCGACGGCGCGCACTGTTCCCGCGCGCCTCAAGGAGTTGTCAGCAACAGGAGGGGCCCATCTGGGTCGAAGCCTACCGGGGTCGGGGTTATCCGAAAGGAAACTAGAGCCCCGGTATGAAGGCTAGAAGGAACGGCGCGGGGTTTTTAGTCAGTAAGACTCTGACACTGTCTCCTGCTCCACCCAAGAGCGGGTTTCGTCAATGATGATTTTCCCCGTCGAGAGAAAAAAAAAAAAAAAAAAAAAAAAAAAAAAAGACGTCGACGGCGCGCACTGTTCCGCGCGCCTCTAGGAGTTGTCAGCAGCAGGAGGGGCCCAAAGCATACTGGGGCCAGGGTTATCCGAAAGGGATCTCGTGCCCCGGTATGAAGCAAAGGAAGGAATGAAGGAACGGGATGGGGTTTTTAGTCAGTAAGAGTCTGACACTATCTCCCGCTCCACCCAAGTGCGGGTTTTGTCATAAGATGATTTCACCCATCGACAAAAAATAAATAAATTATGTTATTCACTTTTTATACGTACGCTCGGTGGCCGCACACTAATGACCGTTTGAGCCGGCACTGTTCAACAAGCGGTCCGAGACGCCCGCGATATATCGTGTCCGTGAGCGGTGTCTATGTGTGTGTTGCTCGAGCGCGCTTTGTATGCAGATTGACTTCTGTACCTATATACTTTGTGATACTAACGTGCGATGTTGCGCTACCAGTACATGTAACAATACCTACAAAACGTTTTGGGCACCCATTCGCTGTGCGTACTGTTAAGGAGTGGATTTTTTTAAGTCAAGAGTGAATAGGTTACTTCTAGGTAGGTACACCACCTAGTGGTGATGCTACTTATTACAAAATTTCTCTAAACGGCGAAGATAAATATTCATTAATTAAATACTTTTACGTTTATGCACAAAAGTACAGCGGCGGACTTAATACCTCAAGTATCATGAGGAAACCAGCATTTTATAGGATCAAAATTTCAAAGACATGGGACATCCAGTTGGTGGTACATAATTAAAACAGTCTACAAATGATTAAAATAAAAAATCCCTACCTAGTTTAAGCCTACTGGGGCCAGGGTTATCTGAAAGGGCAGCTCAGCCCCGGTACGAAAAGCAAGAAGGAACAGGAATGGGTTTTTAGTAAGTAAGAATCACGCTATCTCCCGCTCCGGGGATGTCATTGGATGATTTTCCCACCGCGAAAATAAAACCTAGTTAGTGTTTATAAAACTCAGTTAACTTAAGAAAAAAAAAACTATGAAGACTTTAATAAAAATTCAATTAAACATTATTAATCCCTTAAAATATTCTTGTCTAAGTATGTTGACGATTCGGTCGAAAATTCTACAAAAGTTTTGGGCCTCGCGTATTTCCCCTTTCACTTGGAGTTATTGGAATATTTCAGTAGGATTATAGAAAATATTATGTTCCGAGGAGTTGCTGTGGTCTGTTAAATACTTGTTTTATTGTTAAAATTCAATGGTGGTTGTTCTTTAGAGGATATTTTGAGTAGCTTTGAGGGTTGGAATCGTTTGTTGTGGTGGAAACATAAATGGAGTACGATGAGTGCTGTGAAATTTATTATTCGAGTGTTTTGATTTTAAATTATGATGAATTCAGGGAAGACTTGTGAACGAAGTATTATGTAGTTAAGTTTCTAGTCATCCGTTGACTATATTTCCTGATAGCTACAACCTAGTGGTCTTTAAGTTAAAAGTAAATAAGTTACTTCTAGGCAAGCGTGTCCTATCGTTGACCACATCATCGCTTACCATCAGGTGAGATAGTGGTCAAACTTGAGTCCATCTATACTTCTATAGTATAGTTTGGTTTTGTTTGTAGGAGGTAATCTCTGGAAGTACTGGTCCGATTGCTAAAATTTTTTCACTGATAGAAAGTTACTTTATTCCTGAGTGACATAAGCTATATTTTATGTACGCGGGCGAAGCCGCGGGCAAAAGCTGGTCAATGATTATAATATTTTTGTGTATGTGTTAGCTCTAAGTATTACACAGGATGAAAAAGGATTAGCGTTCGGCTATTTTGCGTGGAGGTATCTTATATTTTTAGCTAGTTTTAAGATTGCGTCATTTCGCATAAATAAATTGTTTTTATGGGCAGGGCACATTGCACGCAGAACAGATGGTCGATGGGGACGAAAGGTTCTGGAGTGGCGACCACGTACCGGAAGACGCAGCGTTGGAAGGCCTCCAACAAGGTGGACCGACGACCTGGTCAGGGTCGCGGGAATCCGATGGATGCGTGACGCACAGGACCGGTCGTTGTGGCGACGCTTGGGGGAGGCCTATGTCCAGCAGTGGACGTCTTTCGGCTGATATGATGATGATGATGATGATGAAATTGTTTTTATTTCTTTCTTGTCCTCGCTTGAAGAAACTTACTTGAAAGAAAATATTTATATACATTGTTTGCCTTAGAGTCGTACACTCACACGAGTGTATTTGACTTCTAGTGCTTTCTCAATACAGAAAACTTTATCAAAAGGAATAGTACTATGTAACTCGTTATCAAGAAATATTTCAACTAGAAACGACTTTCTAAGGAAATTGAATGCATCTTCCTACAGTACGCGTCAAATAACTTTGCCACTCTGAAGTTAGGCTTTCCTTACAACGGCGCAGGTACTATCGAGTGGTATAGGTGCGAGCGGAACACAAGCTGGTATCGGACGTATACGAGCGACTGAGATAGAAACGTAACACTGAGGTTCGCGCATGCGCAGTGCTGTCATTTTCGTAAAATTGACTAATGCGCAGTGAATGTAGCCAACTTCAGAGCGGCAAAGTTATTTGACGCGTACTGTATCGTGGTATACCCCTTCACCCATTCTCTAACCCTTAGGGGTATACCACGGATATATTAGAGTATATCGGGCATGATGTTATGTTTTCTTCTTATCTAAGAGTGTTCACATAAATTAGATATCCCCTTTCTATATTGATCTTATAGAAAGAAATATAAAAATCACATTCGAAAGTATGTGTGTCTGTATGTTTGTTTCTACTTCAGTTCTTTATGTTCCAACGGCTTGACGGATTTTAACGAAATTTGGCACATAGGTAGTCCTTACCCTGGAATAACTTAAACTTAACCTTTTCATTCCGATTGTATGGATATTCCCTTGGGATGATTTGCGACTTAAACGCGGGCAAAGCCGCTGCCAGAAGCTAGTAAAATCATCTGAAACAGTTCACTTATTCCATGTTTTTTATGTTTACAAACAAACTGTAGTTTGGTTGTTTGTACTTCAGTCGTCCGATACACAATAATAGAAATGGAAGAAGACGACAAGTAGGTATGTCTCAAGGAAATAAAACTCTTCAGTTTATTATCATAAGTTGTGAAGTTCTTTAGTTTTTATATGTCTATAACTTGGAAATTGAAGCTGTTCGTATGAAGTTGTTTTGTAAAGAATATTTTCCGACTCAATAATAAAGCAGCTTTCTATCGGTGAAAAACATTTTCGCAATCGGACCTGGGGGTCTACTCGCTTTCTCCGAAACGAAACTTTCGTAAACGAACGATATTCATTTGACGTTAAAATTGCAAACAATCCTCTGTTATAATTATATTTTTTTTGAAACGTAACTTATTAGAGTAGGTTTAGAGATTCGGTACGTCAAATTTTCGTTCGTGCGAAATTTCGGGAACGAAAGGAACCGTGGTAGGAAACACGTGAAAATTCAATCGAAACTTCGTTTTTCGGAGAAAGCGAGTAGACTCTCAGTACTTTAAGAGATTACAAACAAAAAAAAAAAACGAACTTTACTTCTTTATAATATCCGTGTAGAGCAATGACTTACGACTTGTAAGTCAGGGGTTCAAACCAAGTCAGGCGCATTACTTTGTCAAATCAATTTCATCACCACTGCTCTCAAAACGGTGAAGGAAAACATAGTGAGGAAACCGGTATGTCTTAGAGCCAAATTTCGAAAACATGTGATATCAACCAACCCGCACTGGGCCCGCGTGGTGGATTACGGCCCATTCCCTCTTCTAGAGAGGACGCCTGGTCCCAACAGTGGGAAAATTATAGGCCGACTATGCTATGTTAATATTAGTGTAGATGTCACAATGTTTGGACTACCCACACAACCAATACACCACAGATGATTTCAAAGTCTATAACCCCCATAGTTGTACTTACATAAGTATTTTTTATACAATGTGTAACGTTAAATGCGCAAAACCTCAGACACCCCAAATGATTTTTAATTCGATTGACCTAATTATGTGTGTTTGAACTAGTTGAGTAGCTGATACAAGTCCATTCATCGAGCATATCACACTATACTACACCGCATCACACACAGCATACCACACCACACCACACCACACCACACCACACCACACCACACCACACTACAATACATCACACCACGCCACGCCACACCACACCACACCACACAACAATATAATATACTTACCAATTCGATTTTTAAGATATTCTTGTAGTAATTTAACTAATTAAGAACCAGTTTACTTATTTTCCTACTTTATTTATTAATTTATTTTTTTCGTGTGTCACAGCACAAAAGTCAAAAACTTTAGTTTATGTAGAGTACGGCAATGATATGGAAGCGCGAAGTCTCCTAATACAGGCACTGTTATGCTTAAAAGGAGGCTCCAAATACTTGTAAATATGTTATGGCTAATTGTGACAATAAACCATTTTGTATTTGTATTTGTATGTGAGAAAAAAATCATTAAAAAAAAATTAAAGGTTTTATGAGCAGATTTAGTTTGTTTAAAATTCATATCTGCATTGAAATAAGACCTCTTATTATTCCGTGTATGAGAAAATTTGATTGGAATACAACTATTTGTGTTTGTTTACCTATTTCTGCGGGTTTGCAAACGTGATGGCTTAACCTATTCATAAACAGACAAGTCGAAGTTATTAATGAAGATTTTTTTGAAAAATGTAACCTATATTAAAAAGTGGTTTAATTGATTCTGCTCGTTATTATGAACAAACTAATTTCAGGTTTTGCGCATTTAACGTTACACCTTGTATATTCTTAAGTCTAATTAGGTTAACAAATGGCGGTTTTTGCTGCATAATCAGTGTACATACAATATTATTTTTCCTGAATATACATAGTTTGTTCAGAATCAGTAACTGAATTGATTCCAATAGTTTTAACACCGTGTTATATATTTTCCCAAAAATATTTAAAATGTTCACAAGTTGGACACCATCGACACTAAGTACAACACAGGTCACGAAAGGACATAGCGGGCATTAGGTGCTAGGTAACAGCTGGGTGCAAGTGCAAAACAACCCTTTAGCCGCTTCGATTACCCACTGAATATTGTATTTTTGCCGTATAATGTCAACAAGCTTATAACTTTGTGATTTTTCATGATACAGTTATGAAATTTTGTTCATAGATTCTTTACATAAAAATACTAGATAAGTGTTTCAGGTTTCGCGTATACTAAAAATAAGGTTGTATAGATATTTTTTATATATTCTTCAGTCTAATTAGGTTAACACATTGCGGTTTTTGCTGCATAACCAGCAAACATATATATTTCATATTCCTCCCACTTCTAGAAACAGCACGCTAAAGTTGGTACAATATTTAGTGAGAACTTTAATGTTTTCACATTAACTGTTACACATTAGCCGTGCGGGTGCAATTTCCACTGCATTTCAGAATTCACACGGTGTTCATAATTCATTTTTTACTTCGCCCCTTTTTATCGTCAGCGGGTAACTTTTCCTGCATAGTTGTTATTTATTTGTGACAGTTTTTTTTCGGAAATTCTCATTTTCATGAAAAGTTTTTTTTTTTTTTGGTAAGTCCCTTTGTGCATTGAGGTCTGTAGGGAGGTATAATACGAGTTGGTAGCATTCGCGGAAATTAAGATGCATGTGAAATTCTTGATGCAAAAAATGTAAACGTAACCAGTATGATTCATTTGAAGAAATTTTCAGCAAACGAATCATGGAATGGCAATGCTGCCAACGTTCTGGGCAACGTTGACAGCGACCTGGATGTGTTTTTTGATACCCAAAGAGTTCTTTTAATACACGTTTAGTAACACGACAAAAAACCTAATAGTACACGGAGAGACAATCTGCTCGGGTCTTTCCGTCCGTATATTATATAAATTGGGTGCCTTCAAGGCTAGAGTAAATAGGCTCTTAATAAACTAGTGCACCTCACCATCAATGATTGAATCACTGTTTACGATCAGGTGGGATCGCAGTTAAGCACTAGTTTATGTCAATTAAAAAAAAAAAACAAGAAGACCTAAGAAGCGACGGTACCCTATCACTTCCAAACAGTACTAAATAGTTCAGCTACATCAAGCAACAACCGAACACTATGATACTCGGAGTACCAGAAGAGGCCTGGTACTCCGAGCAGCATATTATCTAAATCGATGAGAACGAAGATGCAATAAGCGTCGGTGATTCAACTAATTTTTATAAGCGTTCCTAAATTTTCTCTGCTTTTATAAGCAGTGAGCACTCAAAGGCTTTATAAGTACCAGTTACCATAAAAAAATAACGGACTCTATAATTTCCAAACAATACCAAACTTCAAGCACTCCACACAACAGCTCCAGACTCGACCAAAATCCTTGAAAACACTCCTGCATTGTGCTACTCTCCTGGTACTATAGCGTATAATTTTAACTAAATCCGATGATGACAAAAACTTTAATAAATGTCGGTATTTGTTATAATTCAACTAGTTATTCTCTCAACAGTTATCACACAAACTGACCAAGTTTGAGCTGGATTTGTGCATGAAGAGTTCCCTACATACTTACTCCGTGTTCCGTACCGTCCGTAGCAAAAAATGGCAAAAAAAGATATTTATTTTATTGTGTTTTAGTATTTTTTGTTATAGTGGCAGCAGCTAAAATACATCACTTGTGAAAATTTCGACTTTCTAGCTATCATGAGATGTGTGACAGAATGGAAGAAAAAAACGTGTTGCGCCGACCCCAAATAAAACGGGACAAACGCAGGAAGATGATGATAAGAATGAGATACAGCTGGTGACAGGACAATCAGACAGCGAAGTCTTCGCAATAAAAATAGAAAAAGTCTTTCATAAAAAACTTTTCAGCATAATTAAGAACAGAGTCTGTTCTTCATCACTTCCAAACAATACCAAATACTTCAGGCACGCCACACAACAGCCGGACACTTGACCAAAAATGCTTGAACAGTACTCCTGTCCCCCGATTCTCTCCTGGTACTCCGGGCAGCGTATTATCTAAACCCGATGAGGACTAAGACGTAATTAGTGCGGTGCTCGACGTAATTCAATTGTTGCTCGAGGACTCACACACGGCACAAACTCCGCTAATTCTGTTTACACGTGCTCCTAAATATTTGTGGTGTATGCCATGAGCGGTGGCATTAAACGCACAAAAAAGGCCTCTTTTAGCTGGTTTCGGCCCCTCGTACGCCTCCCAAAGGTCCAGGACCTCAGGGTCCTGAGATAAATATACGTATAAAAATAACAATGAAAGAAAATCTTCTCTTAGTACTCGCCTATGTTATAAACATTCGTTGTGAAAATATTCGCGCTCCTGTCTCGTAGGCCCTGTAATTTCGGTTGTTAGTTGATATGCCAGTCAGTCAGTTTGTCCTTTTATAAATATAGACAAAAAGATAAAGGGTTAATAGTACTTCTAGGAATAAACCCGATAATTAGACGCTCAATTAAGGTAGAACTATATTGCGCACGTGTGGGTCACGTACTTGGTCTCCATGCATTTTATAAGGCAACTAGACTTGCAGAGCTACATTAGCTCCACGCCACTCGACGCGCCGCCACGGACAAATCAGACGTGTCGGTCTAGTGGTGTTCTCGCTTTACACTCGTATAGTTATTGATGACTCGGTAGTCGGTGGTAGGGAAGAAGGTAGAATATCACCAGGCTCTTATCACTTAGACCAGGAAGTAAGTCGTTCAGTGAAGATACGAAGTTGGTGCGATTTGGCAGCTGCCGGCCGGCTCAAAGGACACTCTTGACCGAGTTATTGTGACCCGGCGACAATAAAGTACAATCCTTTTGTATGCTATGGGTGCTTACTGTACTTATGTTTATTAATCTCCGAGTAGTGTTATAAAGACCGCTGTGTATGTGTGTCTGTCTGTCTGTCTGTAGTACCGTAGCTCTTAAACGGGTAAAATGGTTTGGATACGGTTTTAGAGTCCTAAACCTAAGTTGGCAAAAACGGAATCCCTTTATAGGATCACTCTTGGGTTCGCTTCTGAAAGGAAAACCCGGGAATCTGGAACACTAAAGTAAAAAAGGAACATAAGAGTGGGTTTTAGCCAGTAAAAGTCTGATACGCCCTCCAAGCCCGCCCCAGAGCGGGAGAAGTAATAGGATGATTTTACAATTTAAAAAAAACCGTGTCTTCTACTCCGTGGTTGTCTAATTTTTAGAATCGTGTGTTGCCAATGATGACATGGCTCTGTTACTTGGTCACTCACAATAGGTCTCTGGAAGGAGCTATGCTCAGCGTTTCCTTGTATGATCGATTCAAGAGTGAAGAAATCCCGGAGAATCAAGGTTATCGACAAAGTGCGAATAATAGCCAAACTTAAATGGAAATGGGCATACACATTGCTCACAGAATAGGTGGTCGATTGGACCGAAAGGTTCTGTAATAGTAACCGTGTAACGGAAGACGGAGCGTTGGAAGGCCTCCTACAAGGTGAACTGATGACTTGATGACGGTCACGGGCATCTGATAGATGCTGTTCGTACAGGACCGCTGTGGTGACATTTGGGGGAGGTATTCCAACAGTGCCGGTAATGATACTAGAATGATGAATGCTTCTATAAATCAGAGATTCATAAACATATTTATTTAAAAACAGCAATTATCTACCATCATTATGTTTAAGGAAAAATTAAAAGTGACAAACGTACTTTAATTGATTGCGGATGTGTCACGGATACACGTTTCTTGCAAGGTGGAGGACGTTTCCGGCCGGAATTATGCTACGTGAAGGGTTTCCATAAGTATGTCTGTGTAGATGTTATATGTTAGTAGTAAAATCATAATAAATAACAGCTATGAGGAAATATCTTCCTCATACAAGCTTATCGACTTTATCTACACTACTAATATTATAAAGAGCTAAATTTTGTTTTTATGTTTTTTTGTTTGTAGGAGGTAATCTCTGAAAGTACTGGTCCGATTGCAATTTTTTTTTCTCAGATAGAAAGCTGCTTTATTCCTGAGCAACATAGGCTATATTTTATGTATGCGGGCGAAGTCGCGCGCATAAAATATAAGCTAGTAGCTTATTACATACATACAGTAGCAAACATTTTCAGTTGCAATAAAATAAGCTCTAAATGATTTTTTTTTCTTTATTGTACAGAAAAAAAATACACAGTGATTTGACAATTCAATACAAAGGTGAGATTAACGCAACAGTGGATTTTCTTTTAGCAAACCTTAGAGTTACCCAAAGGGACACGGCATATGCTCGGAGTTTCATTGCGTTAGCGGATCATCATCATCATCATCTTCCTGCCCTTATCCCGTTTTATATGGGGTCGGCGCAACACGTTTTCTTCTTTCATTCTGTCCTGTCGCTCGTCACGCTATCACTAATTCCCTTTTCATTCATATCACTTCTCACACAATCCATCCATATTTTCTCTGGCCTCCCTCTCCCTCTCCATCCATCCACATGTAGATTTATAACTCTTTTAGCAACATCCGTTTCATTTCTCCTTTTTACATGACCATACCAAGACAAACGATTCCCTTTCATCTTTTCAGTCACCGGCGCCACTTTCAAACTTCCCCTAAACATTAAAAAATCCGCAGGAGAACCACGGTTATCAACATAGCCCAAAGATCGCCAAACTTAAATGGCAGAGGGCAGGGCACATGGCTCATAGAACGGATGGTCGTTGAGGCACGTGTCACAAGATGGATCGATGATCTAGTGAGAATTCCAGGAATCCGATGGATAGAAAATACACAGGACTGGACGTTGTGGTGACGTTTGGGGAGATCTATGTCCATTGGTGGACTCCTTTCAGCTGAAATTTTGATATCACGATGAAACCTTTGAGCATCGATATATGTTATGTACTACGCACTAGATTAGGCGTGCCGAACACTAGCTTCAGTCGAGTCAGGTGTAATTTTAACATTACCCTATGTTGAGCGAAACGCATAAGTGCCACGAAATTCATGGCGCTTTAAACATATTGGTCGCGATAAAAGTACCTTCTAAAAGCTATCTTAGCGCTGTATGTTTTAATAGTACTCTTAGACGACATAACTGCAATGTAGCGCTGCAGCGAACTATTGTTTTGACTTTTCAGTATTTTGACAAATAGTTTCCATGAAGTCTATCACTAGAATATTAGTCGATGCCTTTGAGCGATAGAAAGAGAACACATTCGAGTAAAGGATCTACTGTACATTGTACAATATAAATCGACATATATATATGTCTTGTATTTGTTGTTGTTTGATTTTTAGTCCAATTGTTGATTATGAAAATTTTATATAAAAGTGCTCTTTAATTTTCCCTCTGAAGACAGCTGAAAGCAGAATATTACTTGCCTTGATCTCTAAGTCCTATAAAATCACTATTTTCGACAAGAAATATATAAGTTATCTATAATTTTCTTTCTCATTTAAAATATTTTTTGAATCCACTTACAAAATTCAGTACAAAAAAATATTGCCACAGCAAACATTCAACTTCTGAATAGGTTTGCGTGCAATCTGGTTTTACCACCTGATGGTAAGCGATGATGTGGCCGATGATAGAGCATGCTTGCTTAAGGGTAACCTATTCATGACTTAAAGAATCCTGGGTTGTAGCTATAAGGAAACACTTTGACTTCGATTTGGGCAATACGCAGAGCCAGTCCGTTTATGCCTTACATTTCAAGCTTCACCACATTTCACCAGTTCACCAGCTCGCCGGCTGCTGTCACAACAGTTTTCAACTTCCACGACATTTTCCCCTTTAAATCAAATTACAAAGTAGTCGTAGAAATTATAACAATACCAGAACAACAGATGAATCAGACAATGGAGTGTTAATGTACGGCTATTTGAAAATGAGGTGTAACGCAAGTCACTGTAGAGAATTTGTACCTACCAATTCCATAATTTATTACAGAGATACAAACAGCTATCTTAATAAAAAGTATGTGCTACGACATAACATAAATAACACATGGTTTATCCTCGTGTCAAATTTCATACAAAAATTTGTTCAGCTCAACACGTGAAAGAGTAACATACAGTGTGTTTGTTTGTTTGTTACTTACAAATTGCCCTTATAAATATTCTATAGTGTAATAGTGTGATTATCTTTATTTCGCTCCTGTACATACATCACAAGAATTGTGCATTTTTCAGGATCAATTCATCATCAAATAACTCCTCCCATTTTGAGTGGAGTGATTTGAAAAGGAGTGGCAGGGTACCGAGTAAAATCCATTTATGTACCTTTAGCCATCCTTTGACGTTTCATGGCCACGGTAACTCCTTTGAAAAATTTCGCAGTCGTAGCCCGTCTTGCTGACAGCTCTTTAAGGCGGACAAATTGAGCTAACAATCCATTCACTATACTCCATGCTCCATAACACGGTCTATATTGTAATAGTTACACTAAGATCCCAGGTCCCGTAGGAGTTAGTTACAGGAGAAAGCCAACTTGCTCTGACAGTTCGTGTCTAGTCAACCTACTAATATGTAGGTTGATTTTCAACAATATTAAGTGACTGACTGGCTGTGTACGCTTTGTGTCTTAGTTAGGACCAGTTTTTGTTAGGAAGATGATGAAAGGGAGGAGGAAGATGTTGATGTTTGTCACTTGTTTTTTTTTAGAAAAACTGGTTTCCCTTCTACGATGTATTGTACAAGTCCCTCATTATTTATTTTTGAAATTTAAAAAGAACCTGTGGCACTACAGTGGCAACACTGTTTTTTTACAGGCGTAAAAAAACAGTGACGACTATCTCACCTGATCGAAAGCGATGGTGGTACTTTTCCGCGGATTTGCTCGTAGATCTTCGAAACTAACTGGGTTGTGGAGGTCTGATAAGAAGTCGATTCATGTAAAACACAGGTTACTCAGCCACGTCCGTTTAGACTGGAATCAAACCCCAAGCTAACCTACCTTCAAATATTAACTTCAATTAACATGCACCTAGTTTATTTGGGAGATTACATGGTTTTGGTGGTCCATCTCGCATGATGGAAGGAGGGGATTTGGCCCAACTGTGAGCCTTCATAATTATTATCGCCAATTTTTTTTTAAATACTTAGAAAAGTTAGTGATAAGAAATCAAAGAACAAGATATCTTAATTTTTTATATTCCATTATGTAAAAAGTTAGTTTTGTTAATTATATAACATCTTATAATATGCATGCGGTGCTAACTTGAAAAAAAATTTATACTAACTTTATGTTATTTTTTATTGACTGGCTGGTTGGTCTAGTGGTTAGTGACCCTGACTGCTATGTCGGAGGTCGCGGGTTCGATTTCCATCCAGGACATATGTTTGTGTGATGAGCATAATCATTTGTTCTGTGTCTGGGTGTAATTTATCTATAATATCTATAGTTGTCTAGTACCTATAACACAAGCTCTGCTTAGCTTGGGACTACACGGCGTTGTATGATAGTTGTGGAATATTATTATGGTAGATAATCACTTCAAATATTTACAGTGTAAATAATTGTTTACTTGAAAAAAATAACATATAAAAATGCCTATGATCTTTGAAAAGCAGATAAATATACTCGTAGGTAAAAAATTACCAATAAAAGGAATAGCAAAACATAAGTAAATTTTCTCGATAACACAATACACAAAAATTCAACTTGTTCACCCAACTTGTCCCCTTTATCCAAAATATGACGTGTAACAAGTAAAAGTCGGCCGTACAACGAGGGGTTATTAAATAAATCGTCATCCCTTACTCGTTTAATGGCATAATGGTCGTGAGTCGGTGAATGTCGTCTGCAGACAAACAAAGTTCCATTACTACGCACTTGTGTCACGGGGGGCGCAAGCCACGAGACTGGGGCGAGCGAAGAAGTAGCTCTAAAAAAATAAACAAGCTTTTGAAAATCATTTTTTCATAGCAAGCTTTTATAGCTCGGTATACCCATATAATTAATACTCGTCAAGACGAATCATATGAGCCCAAACTAGATGGGGTTGTGTCGTTTAACTTCCAAGTTCCTATAGCCACATTCCGGTTCCATCATCAGATCAGTTTCTTGTCATAATCATTTTGCATTGTCATCTAATATACACATGCATGAAAAAAAAGCAGTTCTATTGGTAACCGGGAAGTGGGTCAAATTTAATTTACAAGATTTGATGACAGACAAACATCGGGACAGGTGAAATTAAATATAAGCTTGTAATAAAGCACAAGTATTTTTCTACTCAGGAAAAAAGGTTCACTCTACATCAAATATCTTCTTCTATTTTGGTGTGTGGACTTGCAGACGGTGAGCATTGGATAGCTCGCCAGCGCTGTGGACTCGTCGCATTTTGCGTGTGGACGCAGCATAATGTAGTCTCTGCGTCACCTTCTATACTGCTCATTCAGTATAACCACCTACACTTTACAACACGTTTTTTCACCCGTCAAATTATCACTAACTCCCTTTTCTTTCATATCACTCCTCATACAATCCATCCATCTTTTCTTCGGCCTTCCTCTCCCTCTCCATCCATTTATATGTATACTCAGAACTTTTTTAGTAATATGCGCTTCATCCCTGCTCTTCACACGGCCAACGATAGAGCTGTACAGGTTGCCAAATATAGGTCAGAATTTTTTTTTGTTTTTTTTTTTTTGCGATGGGGAAAATCATCTTATGACAAAACCCGCTCTTGGGTGAAGCGGGAGATAGTGGCAGACTCTGTTGACTAAAAACCCCAACCCGTTGTTTCTAGCCTTCATACCGGGGCACGAGCTTCCTTTCGGACAACCCTGTCCCAAGTAGGCTTCGACCCAGCTGGGCCCCTCCTGCTGCTGACAACTCCTTGAGGCGCGCGGGAACAGTGCGCGCCGTCGACGTGTTGGACTCGGTCCATTACCGGACGATCGGACAGCGAGCTACCCATGGCTCGCCGTCCGCGAGCCCGCGTCTACGGTGGCCGGAAATCGGGATCGGAATCTCGGCGGCGGCGGTGAGGGCGCCGTAACCTTAAGCGGTTGGCCTCCTCCTTTACTAGCATTACTGCTTCGCAGAAGGAGGCGACCGCCTGCCATTCCTCCTCGCTCCGGACCATGGCCTCGACCAGGGCCCGGCGCGAGAGGTCTTCGCTGCCGATCGCGCGAGGCACGAGGGCACGGCGATGCTCCGCCCAGGCAGGGCAAACCTCGACTGTGTGCTCCACCCTGTCCTCCGGGCGTTGCGCACAGTGGTGAAACCCTAGCGTCTCTTCCGACTTAATTTGAAACAGGTACCTCCCGAACGTGCCATGTCCGGTGAGGACCTGCGTCATGCGGTAGGTAAGGACGCCGTGAGGTCTTTCCAGCCACGCCTCAAAGAGGGGACTTACCGCCATAAAAACATCTAGTTTGAGAACATACACACGAAAAAAAAAAGACAGCAATTCGCCAGAACGTCAAACGACATCAAGGATTAAAGTAGGAATGTGTTTCGAGGAAACCATTTTTTATTAAATCTTTTCCTTACGGATTACGTACTTACTATATACTACTGTACTGTTACTGCTTTTATGAGTTAATTTAAAGACTACAGTAACTCATAAAAACAGTTTTTTCAGATGACAAAAAACTTATTTTTGAAAATAAGTAAAGATATCGAAAATCCAACAGTACTACTGTTAGAGTTTATGATAATGCTAGCTGCTCCCAGTGGCTTCGCCCGCGTGATAGCAAAAAATTATCCCAAGGGAACATACTTCAGGGATAAAAAGTATCCTATGTCCTATTCCAGGATATGGTCTATCCGCGTACCAAGTTAATCAAAATCGGTTTTGCCATTTAGGCGTGAAGACGTAACAAACAAACAAACAAACTCACTTTCGCTTTTATAATATTAGTAAGGATATATTTTTTTTCTTTTTTCTTTCATTCTTTTTTAGTTTTCTTTTTTATCTTTCTATTATTTTTTTCCGATATTTTTTGTTTTACCATGTATTTGAACAAAATTCAAAAATAAATAGGATAATACGTTTGGCTCTATTTATGTTCAGCAATTTTTCGGTCAATTGTGAACCGACTTTGCAAATTATAATTTTTTATGATTGTTAAAACCCTGAAAATAATCAATTTAGTTTGTCTAGTCTTGCATCGGAAGTAATTAACTTTATTATTTATATTTTGAAAACGGTTGGCAGTATTGTTTACCTACGTCAGTTATATTATGACTAGCTGTTCCCAGCGGCTTCACCCGCGTGGTAGCAGAAAACTATCCCAAGGGAACATACTTCCGGGATAAAAAGTATCCTATGTCCTTTTCCAAGACGGACAAGTTTCATCAAAATCGGTTTTGCCATTTAGGCGTGAAGACGTAACAAACAAACAAACAAACTCACTTTCGCTTTTATAATATTAGTAAGGATTGTGTAAGTATTCGATACGGAGAAAACGACATTAACTCCGAAAGTGAAATTTTTGTGTTACCGGAACTTTGATAAACGGCTGTATGTTCGTAACAACTGATTCCAAGAAACGTATACATTCTTCAACTACGGCTAGGTTTCCGAGTAAATCTCGTAACTTGAAGCCGGTACCCCTTTGAACCACCTTTGTTTATGCTCTCGACATGAAAGCCTTTCATGATACGCTTAGGATTTGAATACTGAATTTTATCTTTTTCTTTTATCACAATCAAAGATATATTTCGTTTAAAAGATACGCATTGGGACTTATTTTTAGAGAGAAATCTCATATTTGTGTGTTCATATCTTTTTACGAGTTGGTAGATGTGTAAGTAGTAACTATAGTAATTTGCACAGGCTTCACACGGGAGATAGAAATCTGCCGTATGAAGCATCTGCTGTATAATGCCGTAAGTGAAAACCGTATTAAAGTCAGATAAAACATTTTTGAGATTATCGCGAACAAACAGACAGATAGTCGTGGTTTGGGACATAATACTATTATAAGGACATATATATTTTTTTAGGTGGGAAAATTAGCAATCTGGCCAAATGGGTATTCTTCGATCCATGCCCTCACAGGACATGCGCCACCTGCTATACTGCCCATCCTACATTACCACCTGCAGTTTTCAGGATCTATACGAGGCCAACAATAGAGCCGTACAGGTTGCCAAATATTGGTCAAAGAAAGTATAGTTTGAGAGCATCGACACGAACAGAAGAAGAACTCGATACCTTCATGCGTTCCCGAGATAAAGGGTCTTCACAGAATTACAGACGGACAGACGGACAACCAATTGATCCTATAAGGGTTCCGTTTTTTCCTTTTGAGGTACGGAACCCTAAAAATGGTGCTACCTTCAATCTGTTTGTCCATACATGGATAACAATAACTCATTGTTACTAACAATTTAATTCTATGTTCGCTCTAGGAGGTTTTAATGGTTCTGTTTGTCGTAAAATTAGTTCCGTTTGCTTCAGTGGCGTGTTAGAATTGTTTGTTTTTCTGCTCTTATGAATAATAATAATAATAATAATAAATCCTCCAGACTGTAGCCAATCTCAACAGATTAAACAAGTATGTAAGAGATATTATGTATGTCGTTTATGTTTAAACATATTTTTTTAGTTCGTAGATTGTTCGTTTTAGTGCATACTGTAAGTGTTGCAAGCAATTGATAAATAAATAAATAATTATAGTGCACAAGTGTGTATGTAAACACAAGTGCTTTCTCTTTTCGTTTACTCTCTTAGTTGCCGACGGGATGGCAGTTCGATACAACTAGAAAAAGATCAGGCTCTCAAAAATCAATTGCATTTTTACCCAACGGATAGTGACGGTTTAGTAGATTTTGTAGTTTACAAAAATTTGCAAAACTTCTTCTTCTTCTTCCTGCCCTTATCCCATATTATTTGGAGTCGGCACAACGCGTTTTTATTCTTCCATTCTGTCCTGTCACCCGTCCAAAGATTTTATATATTCTACTAGAGTAGACTAGATTGACTACGAAGAAATATGACACTCTTTAAAGTGTTCTTTATTCTCATTAGCATTAAGTTCATGTGTGTTATTGACACGCAAAAGGGAAAAATGGCCTGGAGCAAGACACTGAGATAAATCCTCTCTGTCCCTTTCTCACATACTACCAGAAAAAAATAAGAAACAGATGGTAGTTTTTAGATTGTTCCAGTTATCGTTAAATAGTCCGTGTTCATGAATTTTGATAGGTTTATGCAACATAAAATGAATTGAAACTAAATATTTTATTTCAAATATTGCTTCTTGAAATTTTATACGCATTCTTCTTGTATTTAATGATGATTTCATTTAGATTTAGTAGCTATTCGTAGTAATTTTCAAATTATGAAAGGCAACATTTAGGAGGTTTCAATTTGACAGAATTTGACATCAATAAACAATATGGCCGATGCTTCATAGGGCTAAAGTTGTATTTTTAATTGTTACAAGTTTTTATCTCAATGTTTAGTAAAGTATAAAGTGTGCAAGATGTTCAAAACGATGCTGTGTAAAGTTTCGCAATAGTGATGGGTATCCTGGTTGTGGAATTTCATTTTTTTTGGTAAGGTTTCTGTTTTGTTTACAAAGTAATTACGTAGGGTGACAACAAACATCGTTTTGAATTTCATGCGGAGAAGGGGCATCATAAACGACTCAGAAGACGGACTGGGTGCAAAATTTTATAAAATTCGATTGTCTACTGTTCAAGTTTTACATTATTATAAGCAAATTTCTAAATATCTGAGGAGGCTCAATTTTTTTTTTAATACATCAAGCGCGTACCAATTTTACTAATTTTATCTTTTCTGTTGATCGGGCGCCTTTGGCCGCTCGGCGATCTTCGGCTGCTCTCATGACACAACGGAAAGCGGCGAGCAGCGGCGGCCAGAGGTGCGCCATGCGGGACGTGTCTTCGGACCAATTCAGTGTATAGTTATCTGTGACCACTTCATAAAACGACGCGCGTGCGCTCCAAAATCTTCTCCACATCGATATTCTATACGTCTTTAAGTTTAGTCCTTAGGTAGGTCCCCAATAAATGCCGCACGCAATGCTGCATGTATGTGGCTTAACCGTTAACTACTAGTAATATATTATTTTTTATGTTTTGTTGTAGATTTCCAAGAAACGAGAACCATCAGCAACAGTGGCTTTGAAGTTGTGCCATTAAAATTTTTTTTTTCGGCAACAGTTTTATTTGTGGTTGCCACATTAAGTCTGAAGATGTAAAGTTAAATCAACACTAAAACCTAATTCTATTCCATCTATATACCCTTTTGTAAGTTCATCCGTTGTTAAAAATCCGTTCAGTAGTTTTTGAGTTGATTGCAAACAGATATAGACAAACGAACATAGTAGGAGACTTTTTTTGATGTGGTAAAATCTCCAATAACTTATCCTGCTCTAAGGTAGAGCGCCTTACGCTCTATCCTAGAGCGGGACAAGTTATTTGAGGTTTATATTGAATAAATCTACCCGTGTCCTTCAGTTGCCCTTTATGTTCCAGGACCATGGTTTCCCTTTCGCGTCTGTGGCGCTAATGGGCATTGGCAATAGTTAGTAGTAGTAGTTAGTATAAATAAATTTATAAACCAGTCGAGGATCATTTATTTAATGTATTATTTATTGTTTATTTGTTAGTGAATACGTGCAATTTGACGTAATAAAAAATGTACAATTTGATGTCACGCATCAGTCTATTTTTAATAAAGTAAAAATAAAAGAATAACATTAGTTTTATTATAAACTAACTAGTTTTTTCTTTCAGATAAACCTTATTCTGATAAGTTTAGCCGTTCTGAAGTGATCTTCTTACGTAGGTACACACATTAGGCATTTTTTTATCAGTGTAGGTATTTCATACTCGCATATGAGGATATTGCTATTATAATATATACGGACATCAGCTATTTCCTAGTCATTACAGAGAAAACTCTGTTCCCTTTTGGTAGGCATATTAAACATATTAATTGTTTTTGAACTTGCGTGTCTATTTTGATGTATCAAAAATATCTAATCATATCTAACTTTAGAGCAAAATTGTCCCATAGTATGTAGCTAGTGTATGGACACACTAGTAGAACGAGATGACAGGACTCTTTCTGACTTTCCTTTTCAGGTACGCTTTTGAGGTTGTCGTAGTCAATCTAGTACTAGGATATATAAAATCTTTGCACCCGTCACACTATCACTGTCTCCCTTTTCTTTCATAACACTCCTCACACAATCTATCCATCTTTTCTTTGGCCTTCCTCTTCCTCTCCATCCATCTACATGTACTCAGAACTTTTTTAGTAACGTGCGTTTTATCCCTCCTTTTTTCATGACCATACTAAGACAAACAATTTCCTTTCAACTCTTCAGTCACGGGCACCACTTTCACACTTCCTCTAATATACTCATTTCTCACTTTATCCTTTCTAGTCACACCACGTATCCATATTAACGTTCTCATCTCCACTACCTGCAATCTTTTTTAATCCATGTTTTTCAGTATTATCACGGACTTGTAAATTTTATCCAATATATTATTATTATTATTTTAATTTACAAAACCTAAATTACAGTTATGAATAAAAAAATCTAAAAATATATTTGGATTCTTGGATACAATTTTTAAGTCGTACATACACGAAGTCACTCTGTAAATAATGCAAGCAAAAACTAAATGAAAAACAAACTCAAAAAGATGAAAACATATTCAAAAAGATGAAAATTAGAACAGCAAAATGGTGAAACTGTGCAAAAAGCTTACATATTTTCTAAAAAAAAGATAGACACACATTTCGTAGATTATGAATTTATCTTATTTTGGAAACGGCCAGCGGCGTTTACTTGAATAACAAACATACTCATACATAATATATTATCGTGTTATGTATCATACATTAGCATTCATACTAAAGGTTAAGTTATACTATTGAAAAAATGGAAAATGTTTATTTGTGATTTGTACAACCATACCAACCAACAAAATAAAAGAAAATATGAACTACTCACTAACATTCATTAGTTAACCCTTCAGATACTGTCAATTAGAGACACAATAGTAAGACAATAGATGCGCGGCCACCGGTGGTCGCTTGGGGATTCATGAATTAAAAAAAAAAAAACTGGGCAAGCGCGAGTCGGACTCGCGCACTGAGAGTTCCGTGCAAACTACAATTCCCGAATTGAGTCTCGAAGATTTTTCCGAATAGCAATTTTTTTCGTGACCTTTTACATATTTACTGTTTAGTGAGATTTACTCCTAAGCCTGTGCCTTGTGAGACCTTGCTTTGTGCCAGACTTCAGGATTCTGGGTCAACAGGAAGTACCTTATGAATTTAGATCTTTGAGAGTATCGAAATATACTTTTTTTGCGACATAAACGACCGTATTTTTTTTATTATTCGTTAACTTAGAAGTTTGATTTTTTCACAGCTTAAATAGACCGCAGACTTGAATATAAGGTTTTAATTTTAACTCCACGCGTTCCCGAGATAAAGGGCCTTGTAAGACAGACGGATGGACGGACGGACGGACGGTTCCATTTCGTCCTTTTAAGGTACGTAACCCTAAAATGGTTCCTGTATACAATCTAATCTAAAATATAGAATGTACACACATATCTTCGGGGATTAGACATCATTCTTTACACACACGTCTATTCGTAATACTACATGAATTCTACAAAAATATATTCAACAATTTATCTCCTGTCTGTCTGTACCTTAAGAAAACTCGAGAAGACTACTTGCCTAATTGAATTACTATTCACATGACGGATGGTATAAGTGCTCGGGGTAACACGTAGTCTGGAAGAATTTCATCTTAACTTAGTTTATTGGGTTGTCGTCTGGTTGTTTATCACTAGTGTTTTATATATGTAGGTGTGGGTTTAGGCCCCTCGCCCACATGGCGACTTTTTGCAGCGATGCTGTCGCGCATTTTGTATACGCGGTACAGCGTCACTACAAACGCGCGTTAATCGCATTTGCAATGCGCTACAGAAACTATACCAACGCGCTACAGCATCGCGACTGTACCAATGCAAACGCGCGACCGTGACGGACGACATCAGTGACGGAAACATTCTACATACAAAAACTTCATTTTTGTTATTAAATCGCATTAGCATCGCGACAGAAGTACGACAGTATCGCGATTGCATCACGACTGAGAATCGTGATGTGAGCGAGGGTAGAGAGCTTGTGACTACATCGCGACTGTATCGAAGCGAACGCGCGACACCATCGTTATAAAAAGTCTTCGTGGGCAAGGGGCCTTAGATTTAGAAAATGGAAATGCTTGTGAGAGAAAAGCTGTCAGTTTCGTCAAAAAAAAGGGTACAGGTAAATGGAAACTTACCATTGTGCGGCTCGCCTGGAGGACACAGTGAACTATATGCTTGGGTGGAGCATCGGCGTATACTCGTGTGATTATTATTATTATTTCCTTTATTTCTCAATAAACATATAAATTATATTTTTAAATATTTAACAAAAAAAATAAAAAAACATTTAAAAATATAAAACATAGTGTCCCACCGGTATCGGGAACAGGGTCCAAGCTACCGGCGGTCAGGGCTCCAGAGAAAGGAACCTCCTGACTATACGAGCCGTGTCCAGGAGTACCGCTTTCTGAATCAATTATTATTATTTTGATTATTATCGGCGACAGTGACCTGTCGCGTTCAACCCTCGTTCAGGCCATGGAGGGACGCCCTCCTCAAAGGGATATTAGTAAAGCATAGGGAACCAGCTGGGTCGATGCCCGCTAGGGCCACGAGTACTTTCTGTAAAGGAAACTGTGATCATGATTGGTCAGGAACAATGTTAAAGCTACCAGTGGTTAGGGCACCAGATACAGGTATCTCCATACGATGCAAGCCGTATAAAAGAGCACTACCTTTTGTATCAGGCTCTTAAGGTGGTGCATCATGACTCACATTTTCACTGTTTTTCATACAACCGCTCATAACTGATTATGACGTTATTACACATTTTTCATTAGATATTTTGGAAACACAGTATCTTGTGGATATTATCTAGGTTTCTAAAGAAACCAATTTCTAAATTTGTGTAAAACTAATCCAGTAAAAACCTCTGAAAATGTTCTATTTTGTATGAACTTTGACACTTCATAATTTGCCTAAAAATTTAAAAAATCAAAAAAGTAATTCTCTACAGACCTTGCAAATTTTATTAAGATTCTAAATAATGACAACTTTTTCCAAAAACTTTTCCAGGCGTTATCTCTCTTTTTTTGCGTTGCCTTTTCGTCAAACATCGCGTTGGATTGCATTAAATGAAGTAACAAGCTTTTAAACCATTTTCGATGTTTACGTTAAGCGAGTGGAGAAGGACCCTCTTAATCTAACTGCGTAACGACAGCTTCGACAGGTGATCGTCTACCTTGGCTTGCATAGCTTTTGGCCATCAGGCCGTTGGTGGTCACGACAAGCGATACAATGACACCCGAGTCCACATTCCACATGTCGACAAAATCGTGTACAAGGTCGTATTTTTGATTTGTGTTAGGCTAAAAATTTAAATTTTTTTTTCTATAACATCAGAAACATGTGTATTTTTAGAGAGTTGTGTATATCTAAACAGGTTACATTAAATTAACAGTAAATTTATTTGCAAATTACATTGGTTAATTAACCCGAGCCCGACCTCTAAATACCTACCTGCTTGATCATGTCTTGGCAGTTGACACGTGATAATTGCATTTCTAAAGATAAACTGCAATGTCCATGAATAATAGTAGCTGATAATTGTTTACTGAAATAATCTTGCAAATCATGCTTCTATAGCATATAGCAGTGTTTTTCAATCTGTGGGTCGCAAACCCCAGGTGGGTCACAAGTCTTGCTTAGGGGGTCGCGAGTTAGGTAAAAGTGAAAAGTAAGGTTTACTGGCCCTTCGCTTTTAAAACCTGTAAAAATTTAGTAACAATTCTATGCCTGTATATGCTTTTATATTTTTTCTGATATTTGTTCTACTATCGACTCGCAAATTGTGTGCGATTTGAAACATATATTTCATTTAGACGTTTAAATTCAGAATACGTTTACACGTACGTCTGCCCGCTTACCATAATGTCCGTCGGTCCTAGGGGGTCTTCACTATTTATAAATTTAAAAAGGGATCACGTATTGAAAAAGATTGAAAAACATTGCTATAGAGAGATAGCATGTGAAGGACTTTTTAACCGACCGATTTCTCGGATTATGATTTAGAAAAATTTAATTGAAAGATTATGCTTCCTAATTGGTCCCATAGAAATATTATTATGATCTGATGATGAACTTCGAAGATATGGGACAGAACTTTTCATACAGGAACTGATCATAGCAGAACTGCCGTTAAAAGTAAAATTGCTTTGTTTATAGCGTGTAGTCAATGATTGACAGAAGGAAGAGGGGGAGATACATCGAATGAGCTGATGATGAAGCCGGAAGGTGGGCACCGGAATTCTGTAATATATCAATGTGCCCTGGCTGTGTTTGGGATTATTTGAATTGTCATGAGATACACTCTGGCTATAAGGTACCATCGAGCTGATGTAATGATGGAAGGTAGGCCTGTGCCTACCTTTAATGGATGTAGCTGAATATCTATATTTTACAGTAACTGGATTATAAGTAGATATTAGAAAATTTATCATCATTTTCATTTCAGCCAAAAGACGTCGACTGTTGAGCATAGGCCTCCTCTAAGTGTCGCCATAACGACCGGTCTTGGGTGTCTCGCATTCATCGGATTTCCGCAACCTTCACTAGGTTATCGGTACACCTTGTCTTCAGAGACTGCGTCTTTCGGTACGTGGTGCCATTCCAGAACTTTTCGTCCCCATCGTGCATTTGGCGCAGTAGTTGATCGATTAGCTGCTGCGCTGCATGTCGCCGGTTCGATTCTGTTACGGAACATATATTTGTTTAAGCTACAAAAAAGAGTTTCTAAATCGTGTTTTAGTGGTTTATGTATGTGGGTTTACATGTTTGTGAACGCATTCATTTCACAATACAGGAGTTTTTTTTTTTGGTGGTACAATCATCCAATGACAAAACCCGCCCTTGGGTGAAGCGGGAGATAGTGTCAGACCCTTACTGACTAAAAACCCACCCAGTTCCTTCTAGCTTTCATACCGGGGCTCGAATTTACCTTTCAGATAACCCTGGCCCCAATAGGCTTCGACCCATCTGGGCCCCTCCTGTTGCTGACAACTCCTTGAGGCGCGCGGGAAGAGTGCGCGCCGTCGACGTCTTGGGCTCGGTCCGGACAGTTACCGGACGGTCACAATACAGGTGTCATTCGTAGTGTGGTTTTTCTTGAAAGGTCTTTACATGCTAATTAGTGAGTTCTCAATCGGCACTACCAGTTCTTTTGTGCATGTACCTAAACGCTTATCTTTATTTATTTTTAATGGAGTATTGACGTATGTTAGAACAGGTGTGACAATCAATAAAACTGCTAAAATTAACATTTATTTATGACTGGCCTGTTGGTCTAGTGGTTAGTGGCCCTGACTGCTATGCCGGAGGTCGCGGGTTCGATTCCCACCCAGGACAAATGTTTATGTGATGAGCATGATCATTGGTTCTGTGTCTGGGTGTAATTTATCTATAATATGTATGTATTTAGAAATATATAAGTATGTTTATCAGTTGTCTAGTACCCATAACACAAGGTCGGCTTAGCTTGGGACTAGACGGCGTTGTGTGATAGTTGTGGAATATTATTATTATTATTTACGTTGGTATAAAGTTACAAGAATGTGTCTCATTAGTAAAACATTGCAAGTAACATATAAAACCTTGTTTTTAATTTACTATAATATACAATGTCAATGTTTTCTGTTGGTTTAAAACTTAATGCACTTGCACATGCAACAAAAACCGGCCAAGTGTGAGTAGGACACGTCGTTTTTTTGTAGCGGTACCGCCGCACACGAGCCACAAAAAGAAGCTTGAAGCGGCTTTTTTTTGTGGCCCGTGTGTGGAGACAGTAATTGTGGTTTTCCAAAGGTTAACCCTTCAGATACCGTCAATTAGAGACACAATAGTAAGACAATAGATGCGCGGCCACTGGTGGTCGCTTGGGGATTCATGAATTAAGATCATGTCGTTAGTTGTACAAGGCAGCCGATAGGAATGTATTAATCTACCTGGGACTTTTAGAAAGGTAAGTTCAATAGCCTCCGGCCGGCCTTGTTGTATGGTTATGTGAGTATGCGCATGTTTGGTGCAATCATCATAACTCAAAAGATCGTGAGCATCTATGTTTATTTATTCATTTATGTACACACAAAAACACTTAAAAAATGAAATTAACACATACAGAAAGAAGAGTACAAAGTTACTGCTTATTTCAAATGAAATTTCTTCCAGCAGACCTGCGACAGGAGAGTTGGATGAGAGATGTAGACACAGTGTACATGTGTGTGTGTACAGTGTATGTGTACAGTGTGTGTTGTGTGTGTATGTTAATTAGCGTACAAAGATTGGTGGAAGGTGACTCGTTTTTTTTTAATTTGTTTACATTTTTAGGAAGCAAAAAGTTGTATTAACAGACTTACTTTGTAATTCACTGCTTGATTTTTTATCGTCAGCCAAGTTTCTCAAGGTATAAGGAAAGGTTAGAGACGGTTTACGCAAAAATAAACTTGAAAAAAAAGGAAGTATTTATTTATTTTATTTTTAATAATGTTTGTCCTGTAGTTATTGTTTTTAAGGTGTACAATAAAGAATATAATAATAAATACGTCTTTGAATGACAAATTAAAGAAAAATGGATATCAATATCAAAGAACATAGGGACTTAGTCCTAAAGGAGTTGTCAATCTTATCTCAAATTCAATTTTCAATTCTATATCTGATCTATTATATAAAAAAAGAAAGAAAGAAAACATGTTTATATGTTTGGGTTTATTTGTTGTTTGTTTGTTTAAAATAGTCTAGAATATTTTTATGATTATTAATACGATAAAATATAATACTAAAGTTAGGTATATAATTAAAATAATTTTATTATATTTTTAATGTTAAATATTTCATTAATTTGCAGTAGGTACACCGCAGACTATCCCCCTTTTTATTTTAAGTTCTTGTAATCCATCCTAAGGTTGTCTGCGCCCGCAGATATGAGCCACATCAGCTGGAAAATGTGTTTTTTTTTTTGAAATATTTAAATTAACCACTACACACAAAAAAAAATACGTAGTTACCTAATTAGATTTATCTACACACCCGGTAGAAGGTTTCTGCTATTTTATTTATTGATAATAACACCGATCTTTTTAGAATAATAATAATAAATATCTACCTACTACTTGATTATGGTCGTAGTTACACGCCTGCAGACCTTTTGATGTTGATTGTAAAGGCACTGGTTGATTTACACAGCTGGCGGTGGATAATATACAAACATAATAAAATAAATAAATATAATAAAATATGGTAATATATTCCACAACTATCACACAAGACCGTCGCGTACTAGACAACTGATAAACATACTAAAATATTTCTAACTAGCTTTTGCCCGCGGCTTCACCCGCGTAAAAATTATCCCAACGGAACATAATCCCAGGATAAACAGTATCCTATGTGCTATTCTGGGATATGGTCTACTCGTTTACCAAGTTTCGTCGAGATCCGTTCAGTAGTTTTTGCGTGAAAGAGTAACAAACATCCATACATCCATCCATACATACAAACTTTCTCATTTATAATATAAGTAGGATTAATTGTATATTAATTATAGATAAATAAAATGGGTGTACCCATACACAGAACAAATGATCATGCTCATCACACAACATTTGTCAAATAAATTAAAGAATGACGAAATGTGTGTGTGTTGCGTAGTAAATAAATGTGATGCATATTAAATTCACCTTCCTTGGTAAACTATGGACTGACGTGTTGGGATAAGAGATTTTTTTAATGCAGAGAAATGCATTCCTGGATTCAATTTGACATAATTATATAACACGGTAGGGGATGGTTGGACGAATCCTCAAAGGCATTTCAATTTTAATTTGTGGCTGCGGCTTATGCTGTCATTTGTCACATTAACTAAGAAGTGTCACGAGAAAAAAAGAAATATAAAATAAACCAAACAAGACAATTTTAATCGTAACCTTCGGTAATCAATTGTACTAATGACAAGACAAGCTCTATTGCATCTAGCCATGCACGGCATTGAAATGTTTAAAAAAAAATATTGTTAAGTTTTTATAGTATCTAGTTATAAAAGTAAGTAAAGGTTATTCGTGTTTATTGTTTCGACTACGTAAAAGTAAATTATCCCAAAAGAATATTGTTTCGAGAAAAATGTATCCTATGTTTGTATGTCCTGGAATAGTTTCCAAGACATGGTTTATCAGTGAATCTAAATCCTTTCAGCTGTTGGACCCTTTGTCATTATAATTAGAAAAGTTGGTGATGGACCGAAAAACGCGTCTATTAATTGTTATTTGAAATAACAAATCGATTTGAATTTGACTATTCAAGAAACAGTTTTAATTAACACTACAGGACCAGCAATTAAAAAATATCCGTTCTGTGAGTTCTGTAGCAAATGTTTAAATGATCTCCAAATCAGATGGCAGAAAATTATAACGACGAGATAAAATACTTTGAATAAATAAATAAATTTTTATGTTTTTATTTTTCAGTATGAAACGACCATTCCAAACTTTGACCCCTAGTGGGATAAGTAGCATTGTTTTGAAATTATTTATTTATTAAAAATTATTGTTAACTGTCATGTTGTAAACTACCTATAACAATTCACATCTTATTTAAGCTGTAAAGCAAAATCTATAGTATTTTTTTATTAAATTAAAAAACGAATTCAGATCTGAATTTATTTAGACTGAATGCTACTGTTAACACGTTTCTATTTACTGCATCAAATGTTTTTTTAAATCAAATTTGTCAACACGGTGTGCGTAAGTAAAATCAAGTCTTTATTTTAAGCAAGGCCGTGACTTAATAACTACTTTTTAAACACTTCGGTCCATTTACCATGCGATTTTATTTAACATTTATTTCCAATAAACTTTTCGGAGTTTCAAATAATTGTGGAAACAATTTTTTTTTCAACACAAGTTACAGTCGGGAATTCGCTGGATGCGAGATGCACAGGATCGTTCATTGTGGCGACGCTTTGGGGGAGGCCTATGTCCAACAGGGGACGTATGTCGGCGGAAATGATGATGATGGTGATGAGGTACAGTCGGCAGCGCGCTTGTTGTTGTACCTATTGGTATAAATCGGCTTGTCATCTATTAAAACTTTATATGGTCAGGTTCACAATCATTTTCGACGTTCGGTAAAGTGTACCAAAATTGTTACATTATATAAATACCAAAACATCTACATTTGTTTAGTTTTGGTTCATAAATCGTAGTACATTTTTTGACCAAATGCAAAAGATTGTAAAATTAGAAGTCACCTTTATTTGAAACTAAAAATAGTATCTCAATTGTCTTAACAATGTCCGCGAAAATATGACGACCGTTTTGACGCCACAGAGTAGGAACGTTCAGAGAAATAAGTGCAATTTACTTTTAAGGAATGCACTTTTTGGCATGTTCCAATGAGTAAATTTTATAAAGTTCCGTACTCAAAGGGTAAAAACGTGACCCTATTAGAAAAACTCTGCTGTCCATCTGTCTGTCTGTCACCAGGCTGTATTTCATAAACCGTAATAGCTAGACAGTAGATTTTTTTTCAGATAATGTATTTTTGTTGCCGCTATAACAGATGCTAAAAACAGAACATGTTTTTTTCCTTTTTTTTGATCGATGTATAAAAGTTGTAATATAGTGTCTAATGTTGTATAATAATAATGTTGATAATGGTATGAAAGCCTGCGTGCGCGAGTCCGACTTGTACGTGGCCGGTTGTTTTACAAAATTTGTAAAATAAAATTAAATTAATATGCGTTTTTACAAAGAGTAATCCTTTGTTTAAAACGCACATTAATTAGTATCTATTATTCTGCTTCAAGCTTTTTTACCCAACTATAAAAATAAAAAGGACGGAAATCTGAGATTAAACTGATAGCACTGCTACCAACTGCACCAGACTACTGGTTAGTTGAATTGCTTTTTGCGGTCGAAATTTTAC
This sequence comes from Mythimna lalbum, assembly GCA_949319445.1. Taxonomy (NCBI): domain Eukaryota; kingdom Metazoa; phylum Arthropoda; class Insecta; order Lepidoptera; family Noctuidae; genus Mythimna; species Mythimna lalbum. Next base: position 2,539,262 of record OX439350.1, on the reverse strand, counting down.
ACGAAAAACTTTGAATACAAAATCGTTTTTTATAATTTTTACTTCATGATATATCAATCTTATCTAATTTATTTAAATAAGTATAAATCTTTTATTTTACATGGGAAACAATCAAATATTTTATAAGCAATTTAATAATTAAAAATAATGAAGCCCTACGCTAATTACAACTAAAATATGGCATCAAAAAACTCTTCCAAATGGCTGTCGACTGGTAATGTGTCCAAAAGACTAGTGTTATTTATTTAATTCATTAGTCTTTCTATTGTGTCTCTAATTAACACGATTGAAAGGTTTAATTGAATTTATTTATTTTAGTTTTATTAGCTTGTAGATAAAGTTGTCAAGCAACGAAGGCATTTCACATAAAAAAGGAAAAAACACAAAATAAGTCAACTTTATGTGCTCTGCGGCCGTCGATTTAGTCGCGACTTATATAGCAGCGGATGCGCGATTACAGTCGCACGGTGAATGGGAGTCGTTATGGCAATCAAGCCACAATGCAGTTGTTCGTTGGCCGAACTGTACCTTGTGTCCAACAAACTGTGATTTACATTCATTATTGAGACTTAGCCGCGCGATATGGTCTACTGGAAAGCGAGACATTTTAATTGTTTTTTTTTGTTTACTGTTCGTGGGCCGTGGCTGTGATATTGTAGCATAGATAACAGTGCATTATGTGTTTGTTTGTGTTTTTAAGAACAAGTCTTTTGCTTAGTTAGTTGACAGTAAAACTTCCAGTGAATAGGAGGTTTGCCAACAATTGAAAAACAACGAATAAAATTAAAATTTTTATAAAAATGCATTAAGCATTTATTGCTCAAAACTAACTAAGAAAATAAAATGGAAAATAAATATACACATTACATAGTAATTGTTTAAAAAAGTTTAAAATTTATTTTAAAATTGTAGAACATTTGTCCAAGGAGTGTTTTTCAAAATTTTGTCAGGAAAAATAGTGCAGTGCAAAATTTAACGATGACTTCCGAAGATATACCGAAGAGAGTACATTTGGACGATGTGTTGTCAAAGTTTGGTATGTTCAGCCGATACCATGTACAATTCATGGTGTTGGTTGGTCTCGCCTACGCGTCGAACACAGCCTATAGCTCAAACTATGTGTTTGCTGTTGAAGAAGTTGGATATAGGTCAGTGGTTCACTTTCTAAATCTATACTCTATCTACACTAATATTATAAAGAGGTAAAGTTTGTTATTTTTTGTTTGTAGGAGCTAATCTTGAAAAGTACTGGCTCGATTGCTATAATTTATTTACCGATAGAAAGCTGTTTTATTCCTGAGTGATATAGGCTATATTTTATGTACGCGGGTGAATCCGTGGGCATAAGCTAGTCCAATATATAAAAATCTTGTGTCTCAGTGTTGGTTATCAAACTCTTCCGTGATGGCTTGACCGATTCTTATGAAATTTGGTGTTTATATTCAGTTAGTATAAGAATATGAAGTTAACTATATTTTATTCTCCTACCCCTGCATCCTATTCTTTTATGTAATCATTTATATGGAAGAATAATGTTTATTTATTTAATCTTCATGCAACACAAAGTACATAGGCGGAGTTATTGCCTTAGGCATTCTCTGCCAGTCAACCTAGGGTGGTGCAGAGAAATTATGATAGGCGCATATAACGGGTCAGCTACCACTAATATAACAAAGAATATACAACAAACAATATTTTTGTTCGTAATGAAAGCAAAAGCTAATTTTTAATTAGAAATACTAGGGCTTATTATAATAGGTCTTGTTATTATTTATGCAAAGTCTAAAAAAATAATAATATTTATATAATCAGCAAAGTTACGTTGCGTTTGTTGTAACCCAAAATGTCATTCAATTTATGGAAATATAATAATAATAATAATAACGAAAGAATATGTCGGCATGTTGGATAGATTATAGGAAGGCCTATGACTCTGTTCCTCATACATGGCTCATGAGGGTGCTAAAACTGTATAAAGTTGATGCAACTCTGCGCACCTTCCTGACGTCATGTATGGGGCAGTGGAGTACAGTCCTTCACTATCCAGGATGTCGACAGATTCGGGAGAATAGCGAACCGATAAGGATTGAGCGTGGCATATTCCAGGGTGACAGTCTGAGTCCACTGTGGTTTTGCCTAGCCTTGAACCCTCTCAGCACACTGCTGGAGGGTTCTGGCTTAGGTTACCGGTTGAAAAGAGGTGGTCAGGTCATATCTCACCTTCTTTACATGGATGATCTGAAACTCTTTGCCCCCAACAACTTGCAACTGGTGGAACTACTGAAGGTCACTGAAACCTTCAGTAGTGCCATCAGGATGGACTTTGGTGCGGACAAATGTGCAGTCATGCATGTAAAGCGAGGTGAGATTGTGGAATCCGAGGGCATTCAACTCTCGGATTCCATACACCTTAGATCCCTCAGTTCTACCGAAACTTACAAATATTTGGGTATGTCGGAAGCGTTATGCATCAATACTGATGACGTGAAACAATCGTTGAAGGAGCGCTTCTTTGGCCGCCTGAATAAAGTACTGAATAGTCTTTTATCAGGCGGAAACAAGGTGCGCGCTTTCAACGGTTGGGTCATGCCAGTATTGATGTATTCTTTCGGCATACTCAAATGGACTCAGACGGACCTCGATGCCCTGGACAGGAGGGTCCGCACACTGCTTACCGCAAATCGGATGCATCACCCACGATCATCGGTGATGAGACTGTATATCCCGCGGAAGTGTGGGGGTCGTGGCTTCTTAAATGCTAAGACCCTGCACAACCGTGAGGTATGCAGTCTCAGGGAATATTTTTTGGAAACCGACGTAGGGATGCACCGAGATGTGGTGGCAGTGGACAAAGGCCTCACCCCGCTCTCCTTGGCTAACGAGAACTGGCGTACTGGATACTAATGATCGCTGGGAAGTATGGAAGAGTAAGGAGCTACACGGGCGCTTTTGCCGGGCCTTACATCTTGACTGCGTTTCGGTGACCTCTTCGGGGAAACCGAAGGTTTTGGCTTTGCGATTACGGACGAAGTTATGATGACGAACAACTACCGGAAATACATTGTGAAGGACGGTACGGTTGACATCTGTCGGCATGCCACCGACCTGGGGAATCAATCCGACACATTATTTCAGGGTGTTCTCATCTAGCTAACGGCGACTATTTGCATAGACACAACCTCGTAGCCAAGATAATCCATCAGCAACTTGCTCTGAAATACAATCTTGTGGAATCAGAAGTACCATACTATAGGTATGTGCCCGACCCAGTTCTCGACAATGGCAATATCACGTTATATTGGGATCGATCTATCATCACTGACAGGACTATTGTTGCCAATAAGCCTGACATAGTGGTGATAGATCGACTAGAGCGTCGCACAATGATTGTTGATATAGCGGTCCCTCATGACGATAACCACGTGAAAGCTGAGAAAGATAAGCAAACTAAGTATCTTGACTTAGCTCGCGAGGTTGTCGACATGTGGGAAGTGGATAGAGCAATAATTGTGCCGATAGTCGTAACGGCCAACGGCTTAATAGCCAAGAGCCTCGAACAACATCTGAGGAGGCTCTCGTTAGGCAGCTGGATCAAGGGCTTGATCCAGAAAGCAGTACTCCTGGACACGGCGCGCATTGTTAGGAGATTCCTCTCTCAGGAGCCCTGACCACCGGTAGCTTGGACCCTGTTCCCGATGGCGGTGGACTGCTATTTTTTATATTTTTAAATGTTTTTTATTTTTTTATTCAATATTTAAAAATATAATTTATATGTATATAATAATAAATAAATAATATAATAATAAAATTTTATTTGTATATTTACCCTATCTCGTCGAAATGGCTGTCCAGAAGGCGCCAACAGCTGTTGGTGCCAGCGCTCCTGGACAGCGCACCCTCCGGGCGGTCCGACTGGACTCCGCCGTGTGTTCCTCTTGGTCTGGTCTCTCGCTTGAGGCCTTCCGGCATGAGTAGCTCTACCAGCGTAGCCCTCAAGGTCACTGAGACACGCAAGCCCCACCACGACGACAACGTGGGAACACGGTTGGTGGGGACCAATTATGACTTCGTGAACAATTTTGGAATTTCGTTTTATTTTTTTTGACTGTACTAATATGATCAGTTACAGGTAGATGATAGAATGGATAGAGCCCATTTTTTGTACTATTAAAGAAATAGGGGGGTATAACCGTGATCCCGGTTGTAATTCGTAGGTCTTTGACAGTAGTTTGACAGGTAGTCAGGTGCCAGAACGTCTGACCATCAGTCTATTAAACGAGTAAGTCCTTATATTCTAGTTCAAGATCAAGATAAACGACCTAGGTAATGTGATTAATGATTCATTTCTATTTTGATTCGGACATGCCGAACTAGTTCGGTAAAGCAAGACAAGTTTTTTTTTCGTATTATGGCTTCGCAAGTTTGATGCATTTAGCCAGTGTCAAGTTAAAAGAGTATTTAGTTTTTGAAACCGAATAAGTACAGTCACTTTGTTTTTTATATTTCAATGTTTCGTCTGCCTTCTTGGCAAATTTCATTGAGGTAATCTTAGAATATGGTTGCTGTTTAAAAAAAAATTCTCAAATTCATTTTACCGAAAGCGCGTCTTTTTTAATGATTATATTGTACAAATTGTCCCTAATCTTAGTCATAGGAATCAATTTGCAAACAGTTAAGAGGGGTCAGGCCCGGTCACTCTCGAACTGTAAACAAAAGAAAGAGATGTGCAAAGACAGAATCGTTAAAAATATGAAGAAAACAAAAAAAAAAAACAACCACAAACTAACAATACAAAAATTTAAAAATTAAACAACAAAAAAAATGACAATAAACAAACTTTAACACTATAGCGATAAAACGTTGCTTTCAGAGTAATCTGAAAGCAACAAGAATGATTGTATATACGTTTATATCTAAAACTGTAAGTTTAGCTATTAATCCAGATTTTAGTCGATATAAGAGTAATTTTTAGAGGCATCTTAGAGTTTTTTTTCTATCGATAATTTAACTGAATCTTGTTTTAAACACATTATCATCTAGTATTTACCCTGAAGATGACATTTATTTTTTTGATTCCGTTTACTCTAGTGGGTTATATACTTTTAAGCGTTATAAAACACGCGATTAGCTTCAAATACTGAATTTCACTAGAAGTTTCAAAGGCCCAAATTCGGGAAAGAAAGAAGAAAGTAATGATCTTAAAAAGAATGTGGCAACACTGTCAAACGCGTTAACTATTTCCTGTTAGTTCAATGAATTTTTAATAGACAATCGTATCACTTGACTTGTGTTTAATTGGTTATGTTCGATTATTTCGGTCCTCATATTGGATGCAAGTCTTCATGCAGTTAATGTGTATTGTGTACTGATGTCAACATCATATATATATATCAGACCGTTGGCCAGACCCCATATAACAGGCGTCGGAGGATCCACCCTTTCTAATGGAGGTTTGCCGGACTATACACACTGTTACGCATACCTCTAAAGGTATATTTTAGTTTTATTACTGTTTTGATGTACAATAAAATTTATTCTATTCCCGAATTCAGCGCAAGACAACTCATTTAGCAATTCAATATTAATTAATTTACATAGATTAATGGATTCAACATTTACACTGTTGTATGGCTAAGAATAAAAAAGAATTTCTTTTAATCTACCAGAGACTATATCATTTTCTAGGCGCTAGTTGTAAATTCTAAGTAACTGTAATGGTCTGAGAATGTATTTGCATTGCGGAAGCAATATAGACGCGTTCCCAGGCAACACTATTGTGATCGTGTGAACTTGATCTTAGCTCTTATAATGGTATTACCTATTTAGCACATTGTCAGACTTATCAGTGGCTTCCAGCTTCCAGTACCTACATATTATACAGCCTGCTTTACTAGTGTTACACTAGGAACGACAGCTCATTTTATCGACAATCCCGTTCCATTAACAGACCAGTAGACGTACACCGATACATGGTGGGTATCCCATCCATACGTTCAAAACGTTTTGGGAACACATTATTAAGGTGTATACAGTTGAGGAGTGGAATTCCCCTTCTGCAGTGTTTCCTGGTAGCTATACCCTAGGGGTTTTTATGTCAACTGTCAATAGGTCATTTCTAGGGAAGCGTGCTCCATCATCAGCTATATCATTGCTTACCACCAGGTGGGATACGGGTATAACGCGAACCTATCTAAAAAAAAAAACAAACATTTTATTATGCCATAGAAATCATGTTTCATTATCGACATCATGTTTTTACTATACAACGTTAACAACGTACCTGTAGGCATCCTTCTATTCGTCATGTCGTCACATCATCATCTTCCTGCCCTTGTCCCGTTTTATTTGGGGGTCGGCGCAACACGTTTTTTTCTTCCATTCTGTCCTGTCACTCGTCATGCTATTACTAACTCCCTTTTCTTTCATATCACTTCTCACACAATCCATCCATCTTTTCTTTGGCCTCCCTCTCCCTCTCCATTCGTCACGTCGTCACAATAACAAAAAAAAACAATTCGGAAAAAATTTTGAGATTCCATTCGGGAATCGTAGTTTGCACGGATCCCTCAGTGCGCGAGTCCGACTCGCACTTTCCCATTTTTTTTTTTTTGGTTGAAGTCTGGTTAATCTTACATCCTCCACTTTTCCAGTAACAAACATACGGACAGATAATGTTCCTTTCACGTTTGTAATATTAGTATGGAGAGTGGATTACTGTCGTCGGTCATTTTATCTAAGTCGTCCATGCACCCAGGTTTCGACTTCTAGGTAAAATCAATCAATACCTCTGTATACTCGTATCCCAAAGTAACTGGCATCTAAGCTTCATAACCTAGTTACTGGGCAAACCCGATATTCCAAGAAATAATCGGTTACAGGAATTTCTACGTATTCGAGTGAATGCTAGTGATTGTGTAACAATATTATGATCAACTAGCTTTTGTACACGGCTTCGCTTGCATGAAAACCTTTTTCATAATTTTAAGGATTTGTCCTCGTCTACGGTTTAAAAAATACTCCTGTGAAAAAATTTCGCTGGTGAGTCCTTTACGACGCATCAAAGCCCAGCTTTTAAACCTTGTCGGGCCTTCTCTTTTTATATTGCATTTCATTATTGGACTTATAATATTCCCACTGTTGGGACTCAGGCCTCCTCTCTAGGAGAGGGAATGGGCCATAATCCACCACGCGGACCCAGTGCGGGTTGATGGATGTCACATGTCTTCGAATTTTTTGGTTCTAGGATATGCTGGTTTCTTCACGATGTTTTCCTTCACCATTTTGAAAGCAGTGGTGATGATACAAATTACACAAAGTAATGCGCCTGGCTGGGTTTGAACCAGCGACTCTTTTTATTTAAATAGGTAGATAGATATTTTCTAAAATTAAAAACATAATAATTTGCTGGCTTTAGCCCACCCTAAAGCACAATTAAATCATAAAAAAAAACGAAAAAAAAAATATAATAATAAAAAAAATACAATAAATAAGACGACTCTTTTAGGTAAAGAAACAATTGCCGCTGACCTAGACCACAAAAGCCTACTAAAGGATCATAGATGAGTTTTAGTCTGTGAAATTCTAACACTCTTTTTCACTCCGCCCAAAGCGAGAGGAGTCTTTGACAATTTCCCAATAAAATAAAAACGATTAAAGCTACAGCCTACATTAGACCGACGCGACGGACGGACGGACATTGCACATTTGTGCGTAGAACGACGTCGCGAGACTACGACGAACTAGACTTGTGTACCTCTACAAGTCTAGTTTCCATATAAAATTTATGGAGACCGACGCGCCCAGACTGTGGCACACGTGTGAGCAATGTAGTTCTACCTTAAAGCATTAGATCGACGCACACGTGTAACACGCCTGATTTGTACGTAGAACGGCGTCGCGTGGCACGTATAGCTGTACAAGTGTAGCTGTACAAGTCTAGTTTCCATATAAAATGTATGGAGACCGACGCCCCAGCCTTCCCAGCCAATCTGCAATAGTTTACGCTAGTAAAAAGCTTCAAATGTACGGGAATGACGCTCTGTCACGTGGTCAGAACAAAAGAATTGGCGGCAAGGTCAACTCGAAGCGTTCGACGCAAGCGAAACGGTTGTAACTTGGCTAGGGGGGCAGATCAGCGTGTATGACACACATGTCAGTAGTGTAGTTCGACCTTAACCGTGGCATTTTAACGCCATATACCTAGCTGATATCTGTCCACCTGTCGCAAAGTCAAGTTATTTCTGACAATGTTAGGAACACTTAACAACATAGTCGTTAACGCGCTCGCTTAGCTTGCCTCGTGTTACCGATGTGTTGTTTATGATAACAACATTTTGTTGACTTGGGAACAGCTAGTGGAAATTTAATGTTGCAAGTCTGTTAGTTACTGTTTAGATTGATAAAAGAAAAGTACTATGATATCGATGATCGTGATAAATAAAATATAGAGTACTTAGGTACAAACGAAAATCACCAAAATAAAGAAAAAAAAAATTAAAAGAACCAAAAAAAGTATCGTTGAATATATATCAATTTGGCGACCACGTACCGGAAGACGCAGCTTTGGTAGACCTCTCACAAGGTGGACCGATGACCTAGTGAAGGTTGTGGGGATCCGATAGATGCGAGACGTACAGGAGCGGTCGGTATGACAACACTTGGAGGAGGCCTATGTCCAACAATTACCCGGAGGGAATGATACAGGTGGAGGTTTGCTCCGCTTGGGCGATCTGCAGCGATGATCTTCCTCATCTGGCTCTGGTTCAGTTTATGAGGCGGAGCGAGAGGGCATGGGGTAGTAGCCACTTTCTGCGAAAATGTAATGCACAACCCAGACCAGGAGATTGGAGAAGGAGTCCTTCAAAATTTAATATCATATTTTAAAATTGTATTTTACCTACTACAAAGCTGTTGGTTATACAAAATGGCAAGTCTTCTTCACCAGTTCCACTTCATCAAATGTTACTTTCTGATGAAAATATCAAAATCATTAAATGGTTGTCTATAATATTTAAGGAGTTTCCTCGATTCGTCATGGATTCCATCATCAGAACTGAATTTTAAATAGGCCCACTCTGGAAGCATATCCTTTTAGGGGAAAAAACAAAATTGCTAATCGGTCCATAAACGACATAGTTCCGAGGTAACAACATAAAAAAAAACCAAAAACATTATATAAAAAATTAAACTGAATTGTGAACCTCCTTTTTTTTTAATTCAGTTAAAATGAATGAATTATAATTAAGCAATTTTTAAAGTCGATGCCTGATTAATAAAACTGGTAATTTTTATGTTTGCAACACGCTAATAACTGGTTATTGTTTGATTCTTTATTATTATTGATAATTTGAGATACCATTTCGTTACTTCCAGAGCTCTTTTTTTTGAGCATTTACTTTTTAATCAGCAAATAATCTGATACTCCCCTCGCTTCACTCAGGGCGGAAGCAATCATTTGCAACGCAATACTGCTATACTAATGTGTAGTATTGATTTTAAAATGCCAGAGTTATTTAAAACTAAACACACGTGAACAAATGTGATTTTACGCGAGAAGGCAGCCATATTTTCAACAAAATAATACATTGTTATGCTGACGATGGAACCAATTAAACTTACCGCTGATTTATCGTTTAACATTACATGGCTATTATCTACCTGTCTCGCACACCTTCCTCTTGTTGCGATAATTTTTCACAGCACTGACTGTAAAAAAATCAATTTACGTATGTTTCTGTAAAGACCAATTTTCTTTTGTTAATTCTTCTAAGGTTTTGCGTATCATAATGACAGTTTAGGCTCTGAATGGAGTTGACTGGGCAAAGTATGAAGGCCGCAATCTGTCAATGGATAGATTGTCATAAGAATAAAAAAAAAACTAGCTGTCCCTCGATTTCACTCACGACTTTGAATACTGCTCCACTTCCACGGTGGTGTCCCTAGTGACCTTTTTTTAAATAATTTTTGGGAAAAAATATAACATAGAGAGAAACTTAGATAACTGTTGCCATGTGAAATCTATAGATATTAAGTAGATTTACGAAGAAATCTTGAAGATTTATTCTAATAGGTGATAGTTGGTAAAAGGCTGTATGAATGAATGAATTAACAAGCTAGGTGGACGGGCGGTAGATATTCATACTCTGTATCTGTACTATAAGCTTACTGCTATCGGGGGCTTCATCCGCGTGATAGTGGAAAATTAACCCATGGAAATATACTCCTAGGATAAAAAGTATCCAATAAGCAATTCGAGGAACGGGTCTACCTGTGCACTCATTTGCGTCGAAGTCCGTTCGAGAGGTTTATTTTGTTTGTAAAACACTGGCAACTTCTCAGGGCTTTGATACTAACATCATAAACAACAACTTTTAATCTATGACTTTTAAAAATGTATCATATTTTAGTTCATCATATTTTCATACAAAAATAAAAATACTTTAAATTATTATAAATTGAAAGTTCTAAATATTACAAAGTCAATGCAAAGCAAGCGATAGTACAATAGCAGAGGGCAGCGGGGATTTGGTGGCAAAGGTGCTTGATGCGTTTGCGTCACGACGTAAAGATGTAGGTAGGTATAACAAAATACAGAGTTGAAATGTGTTAGATAGAACAACGAAATCTTGAAGGTTTGTTTTTGGTAAATGAGTTATATTTTGTAAAGTCACAGAACAAAAGTTGTTGTTTATGATTTCAGTAATACAGTCCTGCAAGGTTGTTAGTGTTTTACAAATAACCTTGTATATTGTTGCTTAGCATACATGGCTGTATGCTATATATGTACTATATATATAAGAAACAATAAAACATTTATTATTATTTATTATTATTATTATTATATATACTATATATGTATAAAGTATATTGTTCATAGTACTGATTACTATGTACTGGAAAATCAATTCACACATGGTATCTGTTTGAAGGACGTATATTTTTTTTGAATAAGGTGTGACGCAGGTGTAATGTCATTCACTCTGTCACGCTGATTAAAAAAAAGTGCAACATTATTAGCCAATTGAAATGAATGAAGAGTGAAACAATAGCGGAGGGGAGTGAGGATCGGCCGGCGGGTGTGTTTGATGTACTTGTGTCGGAACGCAAAAGGCAAATATACGAGGTGTAAGGGACAGCCCTCCGCAAACTTTAAGGGTTTATTCGATAGACGAAACTGAACAACCTTCCATAGGATTTTTTTTAAGGAAACGAAAAAAAAAATCAGCCTCACCATACAAAATTATAAACATGATTGGACAGTTTTGGAGAGGGCGATTTCTTTTTTCATTTCCTGAAAAAAAAAAATTGTGGAAGGTTGTTCAGTTTCGTCTACTGAGCAAGCCCTTAAAGTTTGCGGAGGGCTGTCCCTTACACCTAGTATAATAATAATATTATAAAATATAATATTCCACAACTATCACACAACGCCATCTGGTCCCAAGCTAAGCAGAGCTTGGGTTATGAGTACTAGATAACTGATAAAAATACTTACATATTTCTAAATACATATATTATAAGATAAATCACACCCAGACAGACAATGCTCATCACACAAACATATTTTGTCCTGGCTGGGAATCGATCCCACGACTTCCGGCATAGCAGTCAGGGTCACTAACCACTAGGCCAACAGGCCAGTCAAAACTAACTGAAGAAATATGTGTAGATTATCAGTAAAAGTATGATACGCTATCGTTGTACCTAGAGCGGTCAAAGTTATTTTATGATTTTCCACCCAATAAAAGTCTGTAATACGAAAAATATGTAACATTTCACTATTTGGTTACCGTATTTCTTATCTGTTTTATTAAAATACCCACTATCAATGAACGAACGTGGGAAAATTATAAATATAATTAATTACACGTGTATCAGAGATAAAGTAATTTACTAAACTAACACTCATATATAAATCAATGTTTATTATGTGCAGAACCTATCTTAGGTTCTGTTAGCTCAAGCTGGATGACATTCTAATTTATTTATTTATTTACAAACACTTGTACAACGTTCCAGAGGATGTCCAAGGCATTGTATAATAGAAACTTACAAACTAATCATCATCATCACTTCAGCCGATAGTCGTCCACTGTTGGACATAGGCTCTTCCAAGTAGAAGAAAGCCTCTTCCAAGTAGCCACAATGAACTATCCTGTGCGACCCGCATCCATCGAATTTCCGCAACCTCCACCAGACAGATGGCCATTGGGGCAGAAACGTTCTGGAGAGGCGACCACGTACTAGAAGCCACACTGGAAGGCGGACCAATGACAACAACCTAATAACAAATTCATACACATTAAAGACAATAAAGAAAAAACTAACATATAACTTAGAAATAAAAAGGAAAATATCATACCACTAAAATAATATTATCCCGCAAAACAGTATTGACTTATTTTTCATCCATCTTCTCGCAAACCCTTAGACATTCACGACACACATCTATCCATCTAATTGTGATGCCAACATTGGTATTCGTAAACTTACACATATTTTGATATTCCTATAGCATAAACATTACTTCAGAGCGCCACGTGTCACTCTTTATTATAGAGATGCATACCATACATTCTGATACAAGCTGTCAGTTGTGTAAATTACCATATTTAAAACGCATAAATAATGACTTCAATGGTACTATGTAGGGCATCGGAAATATTTCGGATGTTGTAGCAATAGAGTTTATGACAGCAATGTTTATGGTCCCCCTACTTATGCAAGGCGGTAGGGACAGTAGAGGATTATAATTATCGATTGAATTGAATACTTATTCAATCGAAATAAAGTGTGTTTTCCTATGCTCGGTGATTGATTTTGGAGTATTGTGGCATACGCTGGTCGGTACCGTAGCAAGCACTGGCTACTCGAAGTGAGGCTGGCTCATTGCTTTGTATACGATCATTTACTAAATGGTGTTATGAGGAAATCGTCATCTTCTAGAACCCCTTGATGTGTGACATCGATCATCTAACAACTGCACCCATGCGTTGTTTAATGGCCCAGTCCATCTCAGAAAAGAAAGCCTGTCCCAGTTGATGATAAAGATGATCAAGATTCATCAAGAATTATTATAGGATAAAAATACCTACTTTAAAAATAACTGAATTTAATTCAGTTGCCCATACTACTCTTACTACTTTCAGGATATTCGTTCTAAATCATATTTTCTTTTTTTATATGCAACTATATATGTATATCATGATGTCTCTCTACCCTAGGTTGACTGGTAGAGAATGCTTAAGAGGGTCCTTCTCCACTCGCTTATCGTAAACATCGAAAATGGTTTAAAAGCTTGTTACTTCATTTAATGCAATCCAACGCGATGTTTGACGAAAAGGCAACGCAAAAAAAGAGAGATAACGCCTGGAAACTCTGTTAGTATTCGGTAATTCCGAGATTTACTCGAAAATTTCACAAAACTTGCTCCAGGAAATAGCTGTTTTTTTAAACCCTTTAAAGTTTTTGGAAAAAGTTGTCGTCATTTAGAATCTTAATAAAATTTACAAGGTCCCTAGAGGATTACTTTTTTGACTTTTTTAATTTTTAGGCAAATTATGAAGTGTCAAAGTTCATACAAAATAGGACATTTTTAGAGGTTTTTACTGGATTAGGTTTACACAAATTTAGAAATTGGTTTCTTTAGAAACCTAGATAATATCCACAAGATACTGTGTTTCCAAAATATCTAATGAAAAATGTGTAATAACGTCATAATCAGTTATGAGCGGTTGTATGAAAAACAGTGAAAATGTGAGTCATGATGCACCACCTTAAGGCCGTCCTTTGTATGAATGAAGTTTAAATAAATAAATTATTTATTATACCTAGCAATCATCTGGGAGGATTTAGCACATTCATTTGTTTTAAATCTGTTTCATTTGTTCCAGATGCAAAGATAAACGTTTTGCGAGCGACATGTGCGGGAAGATCAATGGGACATCGTGTCCAGAGTTTGTGTATGATAAAAATGATAGTTTTGTTGCTGAAGTAAGTAACTATTCTATTTTATTTTCATTATCATCTCACCAGTAATGTTTTTTTTTTCGGTGGGCAAAAATCAAATTATTACAACCCTCGCTCTTGGGTGAAGCGGGAGATAGTGTCAGACTCTTACTGACTAAAAACCCCACCCCGTTCCTTCTAGCCTTCATACCGAGGCTCGAGTTCCTTTCGGATAATCCTGGCTCCAGTAGGCTTAGACCCATCTGGGCCCCACCTACCAGAGATGATAATGAAAATAAAATAAATGATAATAATTTTATTTTAATGATAATAATAATTTTTCCCGCCGGATTCTGTGTTTCCTGATAGCTACAACTTGGGGATCTTTAAGTCAAAAGTGAATAGGTTACTTCTAGGCAAGCGTGCTCCATCGTCGACCACATCATCGCTTACCTTCAGACGACATGTTGGTCAATCGCGAGCCTATAAAAAAAAAAGCAACCAACCATCTGCATTTCTGTATTACTATGTTATATTATTAGCATAGCATAGTCAGCCTTATAATGTTCCCACTGCTGGGACTCAGGCCTCCTCTCTAGGAGAGGGTATGGGCCGTAATCCACCACGCGGGCCCGGTGCGGCTTGGTGAATGTCACATGTCTTCGAATTTTTTGGTTCTAGGACATGCCGGTTTCCTCACGATGTTTTCCTTCACCGTTTTGAGAGCAGTGGTGATGAAATAAAATACACAAAGAAATGCGCCTGGCTGGGTTTGAACCCACGACCTACAACTCGTAAGTCGGAGCCGTTACCACTCGGCCACCACTGCTCTGTTATATTATTATATTCCATCAATTCTGTAGGTTATTACTTTTTGCCGAAGCTATTTTTATAAATACGTGTCATAGCAATAACCAGTTATTAACCTACTTGTAGTTTCATCTAGATGATAATAATCGATAGCTATATTTAATTTAATTTCGGTAAAAAATGTAGATAGTTGGTTTTTGCAATATAATATTAATATTCCAATACCGTCTAGTCCTAAGCTAAGCAGAGCTTGTGTTATGAGTACTAGACAACTGATAAACATACTTAAATATTTATAAATACATACATATTATAGATAAATTACACCCAGACACAAATGATTATGCTCATCACACAAACATTTGTCCTGGGTGGGAATTGAACCCACAACCTCCGGCATAGCAGTCAGGGCCACTAAGCACTAAACCATGACAAACCAGTTAAATAAGGTTACGATAGTTGTGTTTTGAATCTTCTATGTTTGTTGATAAAAGGCGTTTTACATGATTTTTTTTCTTCAGTTTCAGTTAGCTTGTTACGACTGGAAGAGAACGTTGGTTGGAACAGTCCACAGCTTCGCTTACATGATTGGGCTACTGTTTATAGGACCATTGTCTGATAGGTAAGTCAGTTAGTAAAATACACGTGCAATTAGCGCGCCTCACCATCAACGATAGCATCACTGCTTACCATCAGGTGGGATCGCAGTCAAGCTAGTTTATATCAATAAAAAAAAAATAAGTCGAGCATATTTCTACATTGGCCAAGTGATCTCCTGACTCTACGATGTCGCCAACAAACAAGTTGCAAAAATTATGATAGCAGCTGCTTTCATCACGCTCGGCTTCAAGATCCTGGTGACTCGGCGTGAAGAAGATGATTATAATATCATAAACTCATTGTAACTTATTTTAAGTGAACAATGTTGTTCTAGTGACAGATTTTTTTTTAAGTTTATGGGGGAAAGTTTTGAGTATCGAATATTTGGAGCCCCTATACCACAGCTGACTAGTTACGGCATCTTATCTCAAGTTATACAAGTTTGAGGCAGTCATCTCCTACTGCGAAGCAGTAATATAAGCGGAGAAGGTGGCGGTAAAGAGGACATAATCCTCAGCGAGAGTACCGGGTACCTTCATCATCATCATTTCAGCCGAAAGACGTCCACTTTTGGACATAGGCCTGCCCTAAGCGGCGTCGCAACAATGATCGATCCTGTGCGTCCCGCATCCATCGGATTCCCGCAACCTTCACCAGGTCATCGTTCCACCTTGTAGGAGCCCTTTCGACGCTGCGTCTTCCAGCCGGGTACCTTGCCGTCCGATAAAAACCAGGCCCAGGTCAACAGCGCATTGTATTCCACGTGCACCTCAAACAGATGTCAGCGGAAATGACAGAGCCCACAAGAACCGATACCTGCCAGGACAACGAGATAGTTCGGAAAATTTGCCACGATCCTGGAATATAAAAGACAACTGATATAGTAGGTTTTGAGTGAAAATCCAATTTTTCAAAATTAAATGTTACAAAAGTCACCTAGACACAGAACAAATGATCGTGTTCATCACACGAACATTTGTCCTGTGTGGGAATTCAATTCTCGATCTAAAGCAGTCAGGGCCACTGACTACTAGACCAACAGGCCAGTCAAAATTCATAATTACCTACTAATTTTTTGGTGTGTGATAAAAATACAATACAGCACGTTGATGAAGTATTTCGATGCGCTCTCTTAACACTTAATTAAACATACTTGATGGTTTATCATTTAAACGCGCATAACTATGTTGTTACAATGATATTTCATCTGCAACAATGTTAATTGGCTGTTTTAAATTGTTAAAACAGCCAATTAACAAAATGGGCATCGTAGATAATAATGATATAAAAATATTGTTGAATGGCAAAATAATGAGTGTACTATATTTTTTTATGTAAGTGTGTAACAGGGCGTGGAAAAACATCTCCATTTTTAAACTCGTTATCTTATTTTTTTATCATATATTTATAAGTTGTTGTTGAAACCTCTACGGTCCGGACTAAGCGTTTCGCCTCGTCGTTTATACCGCGTACGTCGAAGGACTGGAACAGTTTGCCTGCTGCGATCGTCCGATTATAATTTGGGTGCTTGTAGAGCTAGAGTGAATAGGCTTTTAATAAACTAGTGCGCCTAACCAACAGAGATTGCATCACTGTTTACCATCAGGTGGGATCGCAGTCAAGCACCATTACACGGTCATGCAAGCGTCAATCAATTCCATCAATAATGAATGATGATTTTCGTCAATCTGTACTAACAAACGTCAATCATCGCATTAGACATTATAAGGCATTCTACATTTTATATCTTCTTCACCGTAAGGACTAGCCCGGGCTGGGCTAGTCCTTACGGTGGACGTCAAGGTCTTCTCACCATCTTCACCTAAGTCTAGCATTAGCCGGCCTTATAATGTTTTCACTGCTAGGACTCAGGCCTCCTCTCTAAAAGAGGGAAAGGGCCGTAATCCATCACGCAGGCCCATTGCGAGTTGAAGAATGTCACATGACTTCGATTTTTTTTCCTGAGACATGCCGGTTTCCTCACGATATTATCCTTCACCGTTTTGAGAGCAGTGGTGATAAAATAAATTATAAAAAGTGATGCGCCTGACTGGGTTTGAACCCGCGACCTACAAAGTCGGGGTCGTTACCATTCGGCCACCACTGCTCTCAAATATCTCATTTATAAATTCGATATACTCTGTTTACTTAAAAAACATATAGTTAAAATATATATGAATATAATAGGGTAAAATAATGGGTGCGTCTCATTACATATTAACTTATTTGGTACATTTTCATTTCATTAACGTTCACAAAGTATAATAAATATAAGATATACCAACTGTTTATATAATTTTGTTTATATATTACATTTAAATATTTTAAAACTTATTTCGTCTAGCGTTATTCGATATAACGTTTATTTAATCGAAAATCATTAAGTATTACTTGAAAATATATAATGACCGACGCCTTTTTTGTTATAATCATTATTTAATATATTTTTTGATCATCGATGTATCAAGTGTTCCGATTATTTTACCGAACTAGGTATATTTTGCCGATCTACAAAATATTTTTTTGCTATTGGCCTAAGCCTCTTTTGAACTTTTTACATTTGCAAAATGTATCACACCAAAACAACGATTTATGAATTTTCCGTCACAAATATATAGACGTTACTTGGTAGTATTTTCAATATTAAATTAAAATAGTGTAATAAAAAGTCAATATGTTGTGTTACAAAAGTTAGTGACAGAAAGGAATCGCTGCAAAACCGACTTCACACAGTCTTCACAGTCTGCCCTACCCCTAGAGTGTAATTTAAATCCACGTAGGCGCGGAGGGGTAGGGCGGCCCGCGAGCTGAGGAGCAGGTGGTTTGAAGGTTCGGAGCCGTGACAGAAATAATGCTTGCATGCCCGCTAGTATGCAGCATGTTTGCTGCATGTTGCATGCCTGCTTGCATACTGCATGCCTGTGGCCTGTTGCATGCGTGCTTCCATGCTGCATGCCTGCTTGGATGTTACATGCCTGCTTGCATGCTGCCTGTCTGCTGTATGTTACATGCGTGCTTCCATGCTGCATTCCTGCTTGCATGTTGCATGCCTGCTTACGTGCTGCATGCCTACTGCATGTTGCATGCCCGCTAGCATGCAGCGTGTTTGCTGCATGTTGCATGCCTGCTTCTATATTGCATGTTTGCTTGCATACTGCATGCCTACTGTATGTTGCATGTGTGCTTCCAGGCTAAATGCCTGCTACATGTTATATGCGTGTTTCCATGCTGCATGCTTGCTTGCATGTTGCATGCCTACTTGTATGCTGCATACTTGCTGAATGTTGCATACTCGCTAGCATGCTGCATGTTTGCTGCACGTTGCATGCCTGCTTCCATGCTGCATGCCTGCTTGCATGCTGTAAATTTGCTTCATGCTGCATACCTGCTACATGTTGCATTTGTGCTTTCATGCTGCATGCCTGCTTGCATGTTGCATGCGTGCTTCCATGCTGCATGCCTGCTTGCATACTGTAAACTGGCGGCATTTTGAATGCCTGCTTGCATACTGCATACCTGCTGCATGTTGCATTCCTGCTTGCATACTGCATACCTGCTGCATGTTACATGCGCGCTTGCATGCTGCATACTTGCTGCATGCCTGTTGCATGTTGCACGCGTGCTTTTGTGCTGCATGCTTGCTTGCTTCCTGCATGCCTGCTTGCACGCTACATGCGTGCTGTATGTTGCATGCGTGCTTCAAATACTACATGCCTACTTGCATACTGCATACCTGCTGCATGTTGCATGAGTGGTTCCATGCTGCATGCCTGCTGCATGTTGCATGCATGTTTCCATGCTGCATGCCTGCTTGAATGTTGCATGCGTGCTTCCATACTGCATGACTGCCAAGCTATTCGTTGCTTTTTGTTTATTTAATGAAATTAATACCTTGATTTGGAGCAACCAGACTCGGATAGGTTAGGTTAGAAGGCTAAAGCGGAGCAGAGACCTTTTTATCATATAAGACTAAATAGGTCTATCTTTCCATAGGTTAATTTTTTGAGTTGTATATCTAACGATTTTATATTCTTATGAAACTTAGTCATATTATAATTATATCAACCGATTACTCTACTAACTTCTCGTTATATCAAACAAAATTATAGATTCAGTTGTTATATCTTGTAAATATTAGAGATTTTGTTATTATACCATATATTTCTTAACGGAATATAATATTTGGGTATTTATTTAAATACAGGAAAATCTATAGTAAATAAACTGATATAGCATAATATTTAAGTTCATAGGCTAACAAAAACAGTTAATCAGTTATGCAATAAAATATAGATAAGGATAATTTAAATGGTTATTTTAGCTTCTCTCTTATCATTTAATATTTTACTGTGCCAGACAAGATCCATAACTGTTTTTCAGTTTTTAATATTTATCACCTGATATGTAAATTATACGTAGGAGAACTAAAGTTGCCTATGGCGGCATAAAGAATTGCCAAACTTAAGTGGCAATGGGCAGGGCACATTGCTCGCAGAACAGGTGGCCGTTGGGGCTGAAAGGTTCTGGAGTGGCATCCGCGTACTGGAAGACGCAACGTTGGAAGGCCTCCAACAAGGTGGCCTGATGACCTGGTGAAGGTTGCGGGAAGCCAATGGATGCGAGACGCACAGGAACGTTCGTTGTGGCGACGCTTGGGGGAGGCCTATGTCCAGCAGTGGACGTGTATCAGCTGAAATGATGATGATGATGTAAATTATAGATTGAAATAAAGATTTGAGACTACATTTTGCTCTGCATACTATACAGGGTTATTTGTAAAACACTAACAATCTTGCAGTACTGTATTGCTTACATCATAAACAACAACTTTTGTTCTACGACTTTTTACAAAATATAATACATTTACCAAAAACAAACCTTCAAGATTCTGGTATTTTGCTATACCTACCTACGTCTGTCTGAGGCGACGCTAGCGCATCAAGTACCCCCGCCACCCGATCCCCACTCCCTTCCGCTATTGTAATATCGCTTGCTTCGCATAGACTTTGTAATATTTAGAATATTCAATTTAAATATTTTTATTGTATACAATCTCTAAATCAGAGAATCTTTCTTCAGAGATTTTAGTCTTTAAATCAAACAACATACTAAATAAATTATTTTCCTCAGGATAGGCAGAAAGGCAATGATAGTGGCGACTGGTGTGATTGGTGGAGTCCTGGGCATCGCCAGGAGCTTCGTCACTTCGTACTGGTTGTACGTAGTGCTTGAGTTTATGGAGTCAGCCTTTGGAGATATATGCTCGCCAGCTTACATTTTAAGTAAGTTTGTTACAAGATTTTATTTAACTTGCAACGTCTTTATGTGTGTTTAGATAAATCTTGCAAAAGAATTCTAAAAGAGTTATCCATAACCGATAGAGCTGAAGTTTTGCAGACATGTTGGGTTTGTGATGTCATTTTAAATACAATATGGCGGATTCCAAAAGATGGCAGACTAATTATAGTTTTATTCCCTCCCATTACATGTGTATTAATTAAACGAGTTTATTGAGAAAAACATACCGGGCTAGTTCTTACGGTAGCCGTCAAGGTCGTGTCATCACCTTGGCCTAGCATAGCACAGCATAGCATAGATCTATATATCGGCCTTATAATGTTCCCACTGCTGGGACTCAGGCCTCCTCTCTAAGAGTGGGAATGGTTGGACGATGTTACATGTTTTTGAAAGTTTGGTTCTAGGACAAGCCGGTTTCCTCATGATTTGAGAGTAGTGGTGATAAAATAGATTACACAAAGTAATGCGCCTGGCTGGGTTTGAACCCGTGACCTATAACTTGTATGTCGGGGCCATTACCACTCGGCCACCACTGCTCGTACCTAGGTCTGCTAAGTATCTCTACTCTTGTTTAATTTAGTAGAAGACTTAGTATGAATAAGACTACCTTCTTTTTTATAAGTTGAGAAATTATGAAATGTGTAATATCTCCATCTCCTTCACTCGCATTACAGGTTCGCAGGAGGTGATTGCTTGCCCTCTCTCTCACTCACACATTGATGAGATGCTTAACATGTCTGTAAAGTTTTGTCAACTAATTCACAATGACATTGTATAAATTGGAGTATTACGAGAAATATATTCAAAGCATAAGAAACTTTTTCAATAGTCGTGTTCACATTGAAAATAATTTATCACCCAAATTCTAAATTGTAATTATAGACATTATTTATTGAATGCCTTGTCACTTTTTTCTTTCACTTTTGTATAAATATATAAAATACTAGAAGTATTTACAAATAAAAAAACAACACTTGCCTCAAAGCACTCGGCTACATAATACCCTCACCAGCTGCTCGGGTGGATTCCACTACGGTTGCTATGATAAAATTTCTCCACTTGTATCAAAATGAACACACTATTTTTTTAAAACTTTTCTCCACTCTAGGTACTCCTGTATAGTAGGTGCGCTCGCAAACGTAAACTCACATACACAAGACCTAGAACAACTATATTCTGTAGATTGTATGTGCTCCATGCGGGAGCCGAACCTGCACACGTAGCGCAGCAGCTTATTCTTTAGCCACTGCACCAATCGTGCCTAACCCAAACCCTGCCTTTCCCAATTTATTGTATTTTGATTGATTAGTGAAAACTCATACTCAATTCTTTTTCACAGATATAGAAATAGTGGCCACAGCGAAACGAGTTCCTTACTACATGCTGTGCGGCATTGGCTACGCCATAGGAGGCGTTATAAAAGCCTATATAGCCTGGATGGTTCCTGACTGGAGGAACTTCCTCAGAGCCCTATACGCCCCAGCCTTACTCTTCATACTCTACATCTTCGTCATAGACGAGAGTCCAAGATGGCTGCTTATAAAAGGAAAGAAGGAAGAGGCTGTAGCTATCATAGATAAAATATCAAAAAAGAACAAAGTCAAAATCGACCAGCGGATGTTAGACAATTTAGTTTGTGAAATTGATGAAGACGAGAATGTGGAATTTGGGAAAGTATTAAAAAGCACATTTACATCAACGGCTTTGTTTAAAAGGTTCATTGTGTGTGTGATCTGGTGGACTACATCGACCTTTGTGAACTATGGAATGACAATAACCTCGGTGTCCCTGGAAGGGAACAAGTACTTGAACTACGCTCTCGTCATGCTTGCGGAGGTTCCAGGGTGTTTTATAGCTATGTATGTGCTGATGAAGTATAAGAGAAAGTATCCGTTGATCGCTTGCTTTCTATTGGCTGGCGTGTTTTGTGTGGGACAGCCGTTTTTGCCTACAAGTAAGTATTTATATCTACCATTATCTGCATTTATGGCATGACCAGATCTTAGAATTGATCATTGGCTAACTAAAACTGACCCAGATCGTTTAAACGTTAACATTTGATGATATGCCAGTCCTTGTTTGGTCCATATCAATGACGTAGGATTTATGTGATAGTAGAAAATGTCCAAAAATAGTAATAATTTGAACGTCTATTGCCATAGATAATATTAAAGTCTCTACATTAAGTAGAGACATTAACAATAGCGTCGGTTTGACTGACTACAATAATAACAACTGGCTTATTATAGTCAGTCAAACACAAAAAAAAGTCCAAACTCAAAATTACTTCGTCACAAACATTATCACTAGCTAATGTATGTAGCGAAGTAATTTTGAGACCTGGTTTTCTCGGTTAGCATAACGAACAATACAAAATTGATTGCTTTGTAATTTTCAATGCCGAATATTACTGTTGTAAAAATCTTCAGGGTTATTTATTTTACATTACCAATGCTACAATACTATTTACATACTTCCTAAATACTTACTTAACTACCTATAAGGTAACTACATCCAATTGGACTGTTGGAAAATTCAAAAGAGTTGCGGTGGCCTTGAAATACAAGGCAACTTAAGAAATACAGGGAACCCGGTGCACAATGATAATGTGCGTACCCACAGCTAAAAATCGGAAATTTTTCCTGGAGTCTGTGTTTACTACTAGCTAGTTTTTAAGTCAAGAGTGAATAGGTTATTTTTAGGCAAGCGTACTCCATCGTCGACCATATCATCACCATTAGGTGACATAGTGGTCATCTTTGCGACACTCTTGGGAATAATAGAAAACAATCTCTATTTCCGAGAAGCAAAGTTAAATGAGAACGGGCAGGATATCTAACGTGATCTATCGCAAACTAGATAAACTGTGGGCCAAAGTAGAACAGTGAGATGAAGTTGCGACTGGTCACGTACAAGATGGTGATACGAACAGCACGCTTAGCCAAGTTGTTATTCTACAATCGTTAACGCTGTCGAAAAGTGATGAAACATATGGGAATGACGTCATCAGAACAAACGAATAGAAAATTCGTAGCCAAGTTGACGTCGTTCAAAACGATGCAATGAATGGTTATCGTTTCTACAATATTCAACGCTAGATCCTTATAAATGGTAGCCAAGTTACAATTTTGACAAGCGTTAACGAAATGTTGTCTATGTTTTTGAACGACAGTCGAGACCCGCTAAAAAATGGCGTCTATTTTGATTTGATGAGTTGAGGTCGAGACCAAAACTTATTTTATTTGCCACACTTTTAAAATAATATTTGTTACTATGCATACTTTAAATATGTTGCGATGTGCTCATAACCAAGAAGTGTGGCTTAGGCGCCGAAAAAGAAATGTGTATCGTAAGTGCATGGAAACAATATCCGATATTTATATTTATTCCGAAACTTTGTTTATGCAGCACTTTCGATTAGACAAGTCGACTTTCGTAGCCCTTTGCCAAGAACTCCGCCAGAATAGATTTCATCGTTTTTGCCATTCCTGATGAAAACTTCATCGTCTAAAAACTTTACTCCAAGAATTACACATTTCTTTTGTCTTTCAGATATGGCCTGGCTCTCGATACTAATGTTCATGATTAGCAAGCTGATGGCGACGCTGTACTTCACTATCACATACATGTATACGTCGGAGCTGTTCCCCACGTACACGAGAAACTCCATGCACGCGCTGTGCTCGTCGCTCGGAAGAGTGGGCTCTATTGTGGCGCCGCAGACTCCGCTACTGGTAAATAAACTTTAGAACGTTAATAGAACACTATCCTGGGAAATCGTGTCGATGGTCATCAGTTCACAAGGAAATTATAGACAATGCTTCTTACAACGCCCACTTGATAGTAAAGAGAAATAACACAAAAGATTCAAACCTATAATATATCATGTATCTTGATTCAATCGTCAAATATCTATTGTTTTAGTTATTTCTCATTAGGATTAAGCAAGTGACAAGTCGATGGTGGCATTGTACTACATTGTCACGTCACACTTTACAGCCAACCACTTGTTCATAATAACTAGGGAATTAAAGTATATGGCAGTGCTCTTATTAGCTAGTAGTTTGTTGGTTTCGGCTGCGTTCTCCTTTAACGATGCAAAAAGCTAGTGGGGATGATGTACTTCGCGATCGCTGCATTTACCCTCCAGAACTGTTTCCTGTATCCATCATGAACTCCATGCATGCTTTGCTCTTCACTTGGGAGAGCGGACTATATTGTTGGGTAGTGTAAATTCCTAAGTTAAGCCATAAGTTTTGTTTCTCTGTACGTGCTGTACTCTTCAACTGAGGGTTTATTTGTGAAAAGATTAGTCTGATGATACCAGTATTCTCACTGGTCCTGGTATGGACAGTATATTTGTGAGCTTTAAATTCTGCTCGTAGGAGATTACAAGACTCTTTTATTAAGAAAATGAAAAAAGTACATGAGCCTTGTCCAAGAGTCCTTCTGGGCAGTTTTGTTACTGCTTCTATTCTAACGCTAACTTACAATCTATGAGGTTTAGGGTGGTGAAAACAAATATGAAGAATCGAGTTATGTATGCCATATATGTAGGTATATAAAAATGCAGCTAAAATCGATTTTCAAATATTATGCCTTCCATTTTTTGTTTTAATTTCAGACGCAGTACTGGGAAGGTTTCCCGTCATTTGTATTCGGGATTTCTTCACTCGTAGCAGGGTTGGTGACGTTCTTAGTTCCCGATATTTCCAACGATGCTTTACCTGACACAGTGAAAGAAGCCGAGGCTATTGGGATGAAAAAGAAAGCTACGATAGCTGAAGAAAATATTCAGAAGAGAAAGAAAGACAATTACTGTGTTATGAATAAAAGTTTTGACTGCAAGGAATAGAATTGTTCCTAAGATTCCTTTAGGGAAAACTAAGTAGCTGATAACATAAATGTAAGATGAAAAATAAAATCTATATTTATAAAAATTGTTTTTTTTTTTTATTTTGTATATGAAAAAAAAAATAATAGGGAGAGGGAGGTCAAAGAAGAGATGGATGGATTGTGTGAGGAGAGATACGAAAGAAAAAGGAGAAAGATAAATTGTGATAGGTGACAAGTGAATATGTGATAAAGGCAGGAAGAATATAAAGCACTGAAAAAAAAATAAAAGAAAATAACTGGAATATGTCGGTTTGATGATATTCAAAAGACTTGATTGAGACTTGAACGTAGGTATGATTCCCTGGTGGGAATCATAGCACATAAGCGACGTGGCTTATTCTCAACATATATTTGTGGAACAAAGCTACTGATTGTGAAGGTGGCATTTTGTTTGTTTAATACATTTACTTTCTTCACTAACAGTTTAGGCCAACACGAGCAGAAATTCAATGATTAACTACTACGAGTACTAATTAATTACAATTGAAACAAAAATAAAAATAAACATCACAATAATAATCACAATAACCCCATCGTCGTATCTCTACGTTGACGTCGTGGTGGGGCTTGTGTGCTCCAACATGCCCTAGGTCTGTATCGGTAGAATTTCCTTTACAGTAACATACCTAGGGTGAGGGGCCAGACTAAGAGAGATACAATCCGCAGGGCAGTTTTGTGGCGAACTGTTGGGTATTAGCGACCCCACGGACCCGATCTCCCGGGAGAATTCCTGTTCTTCATCTCCGGCTTGCCTTTATTGGCCGGTCGTAGTGAACACTGACGAGGAACAGAGCTCCCACCTCTCTCTTGCTTTTATTGGCTGGCTTGAGTAGAGAGTCGCAAGAGCAAACATGCTCGGGAGATGGATGCATAATCCAGTAAGGTGCTGGTAGAGATCTTGACCGTACTTCCGGGATTGTCCTGATAGCCGTGGTATGCCTCTCCACTCCTCAAGCGCCTCAGGATATGTTGCCCTCTTGTTGCTACGTCACTTCGTGCTAGCGGCCGTTTTAGGGGGCCCATTTATTGAGTGTGCAAGTCACCCCCTGCTTTTTATCGATGGATATTAATGACATTGTTCAGGCAGGGGCCATAGTCTTAACATAGCTCCATATTACCAGTCCACTTAAGACTCCAAAAATCATAGCCCTATTATTTTGTTTTTCATATTATGTCGAAATAGTTTTTCAAACCGGGGGTTGTCCTTGGGTGCACTAGTATAGCGCGCACAAGGATAATCGTCGGTTGGTATCACGTTCCATTATAGTAATCAAAAGGGCCTCTGCGAGTTGGCTTCGGCCCCTTGTACGCTTCTCAAAGGCCCAGGACCTCAGGGTCCTGAGATTAATAAACAGATGAAAATAATCACAATAATATTATAATTATATGTCAGTGGGACAATATAGGCTAGTTATAATGATAATAATATAATAATGTCAGTTGTATTATTAGACATTGGTTTAAATTCATTAGCATAATTGCAAATGCATCAATATATATTTTTAATAGTGCTTATTAAATAAGCAAAATGTGTTAAGCGTGTTGTATTATTGCGTGTACGGTGGAGAACTGATGACCGTGACGTGCTGCGCATACGAGTCATGAGCATTCGGCCAGAGCACAGACTGAACCCGATCAGTTACCTAAGCGTTGCCCTGATTCAGCGCAGTGAAGGAATCCCCTGTAAATAAATATTATAATATAAAAATATTCTGAAAATAAATGTCACCATCGTCTTCCTGCCCTTGTTCCGTGTTATTTGGGTTCGGCACAATACGTTTTTTTTTCCATTGTATCCTGTCACCCGTCATGCTATTACTATTCTTTTCTTTGGCCTCCCTCTCCCTCTCCGCCCATTCACATGTATACTCATAATTCTTTTAGTAAAATGCGTTTCATCCCTCCTCTTTACATGCCCATACCAAGACAAACGATTGCCTTCAACTTTTCAGTCACTGGCGCCACTTTCAAACTTCCTCTAATATATCATTTCTCACTTTATCCATTCTCGTCACACCACACATCCATCTTAACTTTCTCATCTCCGATACATGCAATCTTTTTTCATCCGTCTTTTTCACAGCCCTACATTCTGATCCAAACAGTGCGGCAGGCCTTATCACGGACCTGTAGATTTTACCCTTCAACTTGAGAGGCATCTGTGGGTCATAAGTTGTCGCCATTTCATCTATCCTGCGTTGATCCAATGTGTTACGTCCCGCTCATTTCTCACTTTATTTTTTCTAGTCACACGTTGTGAAAATAAATGTAAATTCAAATAATAAATACGTTTTTCATTGTGTCTATTTTACTCTTTTTGCATCTTTGGCTAAGGTTTTGGATTATATTCGATGCCTAGTTATAGCCATAACAAAGAAATATGAAATGTATATTGAACTTCTAACTACACACCCTGCAAAACAATCTTGTTGCTTTAGCTGCAATACGGGTGATTTTTAGACCACTTTTTGGAATCAAACCAGTCTTTGTGTAGCACAATGGCTACACAGACTATTTTAATCCGGCTCCTATGGGCTATAGCGAGGATTTTGACAGACATTGTGAGTCCATATACACGTTAAATTTTACTCTATGCAAGTTTGTATGCAACAATATGGGATTGGCATCGGGGTACAAACTACTTTGCCTGACTACAGAGAAAGAAAGAAATACTACATTTTGATACAAGTGCAGAAAGTTTGTTATTGCGTCCTAGGAGGAATTTGCATAAGCCGAGGGCTGCATTGTCAATTTTGCACGTGTATCAAACGACTTTTTTCAATACACCTACGAAGAATTGCTTAAACAGAGGTTGACCAGCAACTAGTGGAAGTCGACGCGCGCCCAGCCTGATACGATAAATGTAATAAAAGTGTGATGAATAAAGTAACCAAATAATTCATCATTATGATTTCAGCCGAAAGACGTCCACTGTTGGACATAGGCCTCCTCCAAGTGTCCGGTGATTAAGGCTTCTCTTTACCACTGGCCATGACCATTAATTTAAAAGTTATTTGGTTTGCCAAATGTAGGCAAGGCTCCCAAAAGTCTCGGCTCGAAGAGACGATTTCTATCTAAACATAACACAAAATTAATACGTTCATTAGAGATTGAGCGTGTGTAATTGCGACTGTGGCGAACGCAGCGCCGATGCGAGCAATTTTCAATTTGGCCGCTTGCGCCACCTGCGAATGTTCGTGCAATATTAATACCGGAGCGATGTGCACTGCGATGTGTAGGCCCGGAGCCAGTGTCTGTTTTAGTCTGTTTCAGAAAGAGTACGGGTATTTTAGAGAGTGATTTTTGGTTATAAACATACCCATTTTTTACAGACTTCCAAAAAAAGGAGGAGGTTTCCAATTCGGTTGTATTTTTTATTTAAAATATACATTACATTATATTATATAAATTAATTAATTTCGGAAGTTTCTTATTTAACAAAATACCCACCGTAGAAGGCAAGCAATGGGTAGCTCGCTGTCCAACTATCCGGGAACAGTCCGGACTGAGGACAAGGCTTCAACGGCGCGTAGTGTTCCATAGTACGCCTTAAAGAGATGTGAAAAAAACCGTAGGGCCCAGCAAGGTGGAAAACTACTGGGGCCATGGGTTCGCTTCTGAAAGGAAAACCCGACCCTAGAATGCAAGGCAACGAAAGAACTAGGGGTGGGTTTTAGTACGTAAAAGTCTGGCACGCCCTCACACTCCACCCAAAGGCGAGAGATGTCATTAGATGATTTCCCACCTAACAAAAAACACCCTTGTTGCACGGAGACTGTTTTAGACTCTCGCAGCTTTGGCAGGATTTTTCCCGATCCTAGCTCCTACACTATAAAGCGTGAATGGAATTCCTACATAGGGAATTGCCACCACAACTTGTTTCGATACAGGCGATGTTATACCGAGCATGGGACCAATGTTTTATCATTTTGTTACACTATCGATTCTGTATGATAGCGTAGGTATTTACATGAGCACTCATGGTCGTACAGTATATAATAATATAATATATTATTAGAGCAGTGGTGGCCGAGTGGTAATGGCCCCGACTTACGAGTTGTAGGTCGCAGGTTCGAACCCAGTCAGGCGCATTACTTTGTGTAATTTATTTCATCACCACTGCTCTCAAAACGGTGAAGGAAAACATCGAGAGGAAACCGGTATGTCCTAGAACCAAAAATTCGAAGGCATGAGGCATCCACCAACCCGCACTGGGCCCGCGTGGTGGCCCATTCCCTCTTCTTGAGACGAGGGCTGAGTCCCAGCAGTGGAAACATTAAAAAGGCTGATGATGATGATGAATATATTATTCCACAACTATCACACAATGTCGTCTAGTCCCAAGCTAAGCAGTTTGTGTTATGGGTACAACACAACTGATAAACATACTTATATATTTCTAAATACATACATATTATAGAAAATTACACCCAGACACAGAACAAATGATCATGCTCATCACATAAACATTTGTCCTGGGTGGGAATCGAACCCACGACCTCCGGCATAGCAGTCAGGGCCACTAACCACTAAACCAACAAGCCAGTCAAAAGAGTGGTTATGGCCACGACTGACGAGTTCTAGGTTTCTAGTCTAGCGTGCTCTATCATCAACCACATCGTTGCTTACCTTCAGGTAAAATAATGGTCAAACGCGAGCCTATCAATAAAAAAGTGCAAAAGTAAAGACAGTTTTAAACTAATCTTTTATTAATTTAAATATAATAATAAAAAAAATTAAACATTTCGAAAATTACAAATAAAGAATTAAAAACTATAGAAAAGTATATCGAGCGGTGTCTGGAACAGGGTCCAAGCCACAGGCGGCAGGGCTCCAGAGAAAGGTACTTAGTATTATTTTGAAACTAATCTAATCGACATTTTGGTAGTTTGGTACATAGTATAGAAGCATGTGTACAAGATTATCAAGTAAATAAACAATTTCGTATAAGTTTTTGTCAATACAGACAGATGATACTTAGCATCAGTAAACAATAGAATATATGCAGAGCTCAACTAATCACAAACCTAATCTTAAACATATCAAGATTTATGCAAATATATATACACAGACTTTGCATTACATATAGCAAAATATTGCCAAAAATAATGAAGAGTAACGACTTACATTAGCGGCCAATACTAGCTGATATACTAGCGAGAAAGTAGGTTTTTCCAAACCAATTTTAGACCCTAATTTCATCCCATTAGGAGGTGAATTTTAAAAAGTCCTCTATTAGTACTCGCCTATATCATAAAAGTAAATCTTATACATGTCGCAGGGAAATGAGGATATCCGAGATTTCATAAAATCCTTATAGATGTCGAATATTCTTGTTAATTACGTCTTTTTATAGGGATAATCTAATTTTATAGATAAACCCTAGGGATTTTGTGAAATTCCTGATATCCTCATTTCCCTGCGATATACATACTTTCAAACTCCTAGTTCCAGTAGTTGGTGTTGATATATATTATCAGGCAGTTTCTCCTTTTTAGAACGTAAAACATACCTACTACATACGACCCTACATTCATTCACTTAAGGAGTGGAATTCCCTGTCGAACGCCGTGTTTCCTGATAGCCACAACCTGGTGGTCTTTAAGTTTTGAGTGTATAGGTTAACTTCTGGTCAAAGTTGGTCCATCGTTGACCATGAAGTTGTTAACGTTCAGGGGAGATAGTGGTCAAGCGCGAGCCTTTCAATAAAAAAATACTAAATAAAGAAAAAATTAAGACTGCATTAAACAAGTAACAACAATTTTAAAAATGTATATCTATACTTATAATAAATCTGTAGAAATGAAAATTCTGTTCATTGAAAATATCAAAAAAATAAATGGGGGTGTTATTAGACCGACATCGAACCCAAAAAGGTGATTAAAAATTTTTTTGTCTGTCTGTCCGTTTGTTAAGGCATCACGCAAAAACTACCGGTCCGATTACGATGAAACTTGGTATTATTATTCTTTAATATCCTGGGCACCACACTGGGTACTTTTTATCCCGGAAAAGTATACACAAAAAACAACAAACTAAATTTTGCGGTTCGATCTCTAGACCATATTATTGTACCAACTGAAAATAATAAATTTGTCGTAGGTTACGTCACACGCAGTGCAGTTCACTAAGGGGTGCTGCACATGGCTAAGACACTATAATATTTGGGTAAATAGTATATAGTTTCCGTTTTCTAACTAGATGGCGTTGGCGTCGAGTATGGGAACACTTTTTGGGAATAAAGACAGGAGCGCGTTTTCCTATAACCCATTTATTAATTACATCGAACACGGAGCACACCGTCACACGCGTACGTGGAAGGGAGAGATCTGGAACGTCTCGAATCGTCTCGCACATCACGTTGTTTTTCCGTCCCTGGGCTCTTAGAATTCGACATCAGACGTTTTAGATCTTCGATTTTGACGTCCCTGCTGTCGCTGGCAGGAGCAACAGGACTCGCGTACGAAGTCGCGGGCAGAAGCTAGTTAAAAATGTACAAACAAAACAAATGAGAGCAGTGGTGGGCGAATGGTAACAGCCCCGACCTACGAGTGGTCGCAGGTTCAAACCCAGTAAGGCGCATTACTTTGTGTAATTTATTTCATCACCTGTGCTCACAAATCGGCGAAGGAAAACATCGTGAGTTAACTGGCATGTCGTAGAAACAAAAATTCGAAGATATGTGACATCCACCAACCCGCACTAGGCCCACAAGAGAGAGAGGGCCTAAGTCCCAGCAGTGGGAAAATTAAAAGGCTGATTATGCTTATGCTATGTATGTTGTCAGTGAAGACATATCGTCGTTTAAGTTCTATCACCACGTAACTAATTTTTTGGCGGTTTTGACATTTTAATGTCATTCGCTAGAGAATCGAAAGACGCGTCGTTTCGACCATTCAAAATCAAGATACGACCAATAAGAACCTTTCAAATCACGGAAAAGTAACAGCACGGAAGCCACCAATCAGACCGGTCTTATGGAAAACGTGCATGACTTTCGTAAGTCATGATATTGAAGTAAATACTAGATTTGTAGTATAAGCTAGCTTTTATTGTTGAAAAAAAAAATTTTGAAGTATACTCAAAGTACAAAATATAACTTAAGTCTTGTCTATATCAACAAAATTACAACAAATCCATGTTTATGCCACCTACTGATCCAGTTGAAATTCATAAAATCATATCCTCATTAAAAAATACTTCTAGTGTGGGGTACGACGGATTCAAGACTGATATTGTAAAAAGAGTGGCATGTATAATATCACCAGTACTATCGCATGTAGTAAACTTATCTATAGAAACAGGTACATTTCCTAATAAACTAAAAATATCAATAATAAAGCCCATACATAAGAAGGATGACAAAGATAACATGAACAATTACCGCCCAATTGCACTACTTTCTATTTTTTCTAAGATCTTTGAAAAAGTTATCTATAATAGCCTTTGTAATTACCTTGAAAGTAATGACCTACTTGCAAAAGAACAAATGGGATTCAGAAAAAACAAGTCGATAAACCAAGCGATATATAGTTTTTGCAAGCGCGTTTTAAATAACATGGACAAGCGACGTCCAACTGTTGCCCTGTTTATGGATATGACTAAAGCATTTGACCGCGTTAAAATTGACATACTTTTGGACAAACTTTATGCAATTGGAATTAGGGGAAATGTACACAAATTATTAGAATCCTATCTAACTGACAGACTACAACAAACTGAAATAACGAAAATTTGCCCAAAAACTAAAAATATGACAATTTATAAATCTGCCCAGAGATATGTCAAATATGGCGTGCCTCAAGGTAGTGTACTAGGGCCATTCCTTTTCTTAGTGTACATTAATGACCTCCCAACTGTAACTGACAATCCCATGACTCTGTTTGCTGACGACAGTACCATTCTTTTTGACTCGCATGATAAAAATGACATTCTTGATAATATAAATTTGACGATAAATAATACAATGGATTGGTTAATAAGTAATAATTTAAAAATTAATATCAATAAAACCAAAGCTATTAATTTTAGGCAGAGACAAACGGTAGAGGATTTAAACATCAATTGTGACGGCCACATAATAGACGAAGTAAAGTCAACTAAGTTTTTAGGATTATACATAGACCAAAGAATGACTTGGAAAAAACAAATAGAGCATATAAGTAACAAATTGAACAGTTATTCGTTTGCTTTACGTGGTCTTAGTAAAATCGTGGATATTACAACCTTGGTAACTGCTTACCATGGTTACGTATCGTCTACTCTTCGATACGGTGTTATTTTTTGGGGCAACTCCACTGATTTGGAAAGTGCATTCAGGGCACAAAAAAGATGTGTAAGAGCGATATGTAGCTTAATTCAAACGGACTCATGTAAGCCTCATTTTAAGAGATTAAAACTATTAACACTGCCGAGTATTTACATTTATGAGACAGCACTATTTATTCACTCTAATCTGGAACTGTTTGAGTATCGTACCAGAAAGCGTCATGCAGATAAATTATACGTTCCACCTCGTAAAACCGCGCTCCTTACTAAAAGCTTTGTTTGCATGGGCCCAAATATATACAATAAACTACCCTCAATCATACGCAGTTCAAATAATATCAACCAATTTAAAAATAAACTTCGGGCTTTTCTTGTAGATAAGGCTTATTATTCGGTTAAGGAGTATTTCAATGACAAAATGTAATGCAATTAAAATAATTAATTAAATAATAATAACTCAAACATGTGCATATATATATTATGATGTATTTAATTTGGAATTTATACAAACTGACTTTTAATTTGTTATAATCAATTTTTATTCTTTATTTTGATTGACTTTTATGAATGTATTATTATTATTTTAATGACATGAACATAATACCATAATTGACATTTATATTATACATTTGCATGCAAAAACAAGCTGAATATGGTGAAACTGTACCTGTGCTAACATCTTTGTAAACCCATATTATGCAAATAAAATGATTGATTGATTGATTGATTGATTGATCAAAGTAGTCGGTTTTTCGTCTCTCCTGAAAAGTTCCTAAAAATTACTTACGTGGTGATAGAACTTAAACGACGATGTAGCGATCCATTATAAAGATCTGGATATGACCATTATGAAGATCTGGGTTGCTCTATTACCTGTAGTACGGCCATTCCAATTCCAAGAGTATTTCAGAGCAAATTAAACTTTATTATTAGACTAGCTTCTGCCAGCGACTTCGTACGCGGATCCTGTTGCTTATGCCAGCGACAACGGGGTCGTCAAAATCAAAGATCTGAAACGTCTGATATCGAATTCTAAGAGCCGGGGGACTTTTTTTTTTTTTTTTTTTTCTGTCGACGGGGAAAATCATCATTGACGAAACCCGCTCTTGGGTGGAGCGAGAGACAGTGTCAGAGTCTTACTGACTAAAAACCCCGCGCCGTTCCTTCTAGCCTTCATACCGGGGCTCTAGTTTCCTTTCGGATAACCCCGACCCCGGTAGGCTTCGACCCAGATGGGCCCCTCTTGTTGCTGACAACTCCTTGAGGCGCGCGGGAACAGTGCGCGCCGTCGACGCCTTGGCTCGGTCCGGACAGTTACCGGACGATCGGACAGCGAGCTACCCATGGCTCGCCGTCCGCGAGCCCGCGTCTACGGTGGCCGGAAATCGGGATCGGAATCCCGGTGGCGGCGGCGGGGGCGCCGTTGCCTGATGCGGTCTGCCTCCTCCTTTGCTAGCATTACTGCTTCGCAGAAGGAGGCGACCGCCTGCCACTCCTCCTCGCTCCGGACCATGGCCTGAACCAAGGCCCGGCGCGAGAGGTCTCCGCCGCCGATCGCCCCCACGAGGGCACGGCGTTGCTCCGCCCAAGCAGGGCACACTTCAACTGTGTGCTCCACCGTGTCCTCCGGGCGTTCCGCACAGTGGCGGCACCCGGGCGTCTCTTCCACTCGAATCCGATGCAGGAACCTCCCGAACTTGCCATGTCCGGTGAGGACCTGCGTCATGCGGAAGGTAAGGACGCCGTGAGGTCTTTCCAGCCACGCCTCAAAGAGGGGACTTACCGCCATAATTGTGGCGTGCCCAGCACTGGGTTGCGATAGTCGCTGACGCCATTTCACCGTGAGGTCCCGCCGGAGCTCTGTCCGCCATACCTCGACCTGTCGCGGTAGTGGACTTTCACCCCGGCGTTGCATCTCCACGCGCTTATCGTGCATGTGTGCAAGGACTGTTGCCTCCAGATCCCACGGTGGTAGGCCAGCCAGAAGGCTCGCCGCTTCGCGGGAGATCGTGCGGTAACCCCGCACCATCCGTATTGCCATGACCCTCTGGCAAGAGCCGGGGGACTGGATTCAGTATTCACGCGCGATGGCTTATTAGCGTATTTCATGTATAACTTTGGTGTTTCTATACCGATTTCTATGATTCTTTTTTTATTGAATAGATAATAATGTTAACTTTTTTAAATTAGGGATGAGTGAGAGGGTTATAAACGTAAGAGTTGACAAAAATAAACAGAAAGCTCCGAACTGCTAAGCTATCGGGAGTTACACGTGTTATTGTGAGTGATAGACATATGTTGTCGTGGGATATTTTTTATATAATTTTAAGGAGAATATTTTCGTAATACATGATTTCTGTGTAGTTTTAACCATTAAGGCTGCAAACGCGACGGAAGCTTAAAAAATTGAGTAATTTCTCCCGTTTCCCCAACATTTCCCTTCACTGCTCTGCTCCTATTGATCGTAGCGTGATGAAAAGTATACTATAACCTGCCCAGGAGTATGAAGAATGATTGTACCAAGTTTCGTTAAAATCCATCGCGTAGTTTTTGTTTCTATAAAGAACATACAGACAGACAGACAGACAGACAGACAGACAGACAGACAGACAGATAGACAGACAGACAAAAATTTTACTGTTTGCATTTTTGGCATTAGTATCGATCACTAATCACCCCCTGATAGTTATTTTGGAAATATATTTCATGTACAGAATTGACCTCTCTACAGATTTATTATAAGTATAGATAGACTAGTAAACTAATTAAGCTGTACCACAAAAAATAGTAATTTCTTAATCATTTCTTTTAACTATTATGTAGGATAAGCCTGAGGTAACCGGGGAACTTCTTACAGTGAATAAAAAATATCGAGATGGAACGAAGCGGGGAGTTTTGAGATGTTAGTGTACCGAGTGCAAACTTCACAATTCACGGAAAAAACGAGAAAGCCAAGAAGAACAAGAAAACCAAGTTTGAGGTTTATTCAATGGAGCGCCGTAGAGCTAATACCATTATCCATTATCTAACAAACAACCTTTGAATAGACAGGAAAAGTAAGCAAAACAGAAACAAGCTTTTAACGAAAATATATTTTTTCATAACAAGCTTTTATAGCTTTGTATACCTATATAATTTAAACAAGTCAAGACGAATCATACAAGCCCAAACTCGATGGGGTTGGGTCGTTTAATTATCAAGTTCCTATAGCCACCTTCCGGTTCCATCATCAGATCAGCTCAATGTCATAACAATTTTGCATTGTCATCTAATTTACACATGTATGCAAAATTTCAGCTCATACGGTATCCGGAAGTGGGTCAAATTCGAACGAAAAGAAAAGATCTTTTCGTTCAATCCATCCAAAGGTTGTCTGGTAGAAATTGCCCTGTGCAATAAGACCGGCTATAATTGTACACTTATTCTTTTTGTAAATGTTTGTCCTCTACTAAGCTAAGGTGTGCAATGAAGTAATAAATAAACAATGTACTTTTTTGAGGAGGGTAATTGTCAAATATTTTTTTCGCTAAGACTGGAGTGACAGGAAGTTTCAGATTTTTACTGGTTGCAACCCACTTGTGCCACCTGGCCTTTGCGTTCTAGGTTTGCGTTAACTCCTTCGATGAACCAGCAGCCCAATAAATAATGTACCGACTTAAAGCAACAACCAGCTCACTGTACCTCCAGCCTAACACTTAATAATTTATTTAAAAACACACTTCCAATGTTGTCTTTTTATTATCTAGCCTGCCTTAGTGTTCCCGTTCTGCGTTATAATGTCCAGTACTTGGGAATAATCCATGTTATGCCAGGCAAAGCCGGGTAAGGAGTAACGAAGGTCGTGAGAATTATTAAAGGATCTCTTTAATGACTTCTGCCCTCATTTTCAAGGGAAAGACGTAGGGTTTTGGCAGATATTTGGTATTGTGTTTGTTTTGTATTGTACGTATCGTTTTCCAGGCAGGTATTTTCTAAGAAAGGTCCTGCTTTTAAATATCTGGATTGTTACCTGTGTCCACCCGTCCGGTACAGACCAGGCCTGAGTCAGTGGCGCATAGTGGTCTACGCGTACCTCATAGAAATGTTAGTAATGCTGAAGGGACTTTTGGAGGTATGTGGAACAGAGTGTAAAGTCCCGCACACCTCCTTTGAAAAGGGAGGATCCTCCGAACAGAAGGGTGTTATGTCTGGTGGGCAACTGCCCAGTAGATGATTTCGGGCTGTCATATATACTCTAATCGCGTGGAGAACTTTAATTGCGCGATACAGGATTAGTTCTTATGTGAAGCCATAGGGCTCGCTACAGACCCAGCGTGCTCGAAGCCTGGTAGGATTGCGAGAACGTTCTAAGGCTACGATCACTTATTGAAAAAATAAAGAGCAACTGAAAGATGCTGGTGGGTTTTAGTCAATAAAAGTCTGACACGCCCTCTCGCCCCACTTTAATGCGGGAAAAGTCATTGAATGATTTTCCATCTCAAAAAATTAAACGCGTCTTCTTAGGGAGAGTGATTTAGCATAATACTATTTACTAGTTTTTGATCGTGGTTTCGTCTTCGTACAAGTATAGCCTATGTCACACCAGGATAAAGCAGCTTTCTATCGGTATACAAATTTTTGCAATCGGACCAGTACTTTCGGAGATTGCATCCTACAAACAACAAAATAATATTATACATATAAGGTTATTTTTTTTATTTCGTTATCATCATCATCTTATCAGCCGAAAGACGTCCACTGTTGGACATAGGCCTCCCCGAAGCGGCGTCACAACGACCGGTCCTGTGCGTCATGCATCCATCGGACTCCCGCGACCCTGACCAGGTCATCAGTCCACCTTTTTTATTTATTTGAGTGTAAATATGTAAATAAATACATCATAGCAGTCACACAGTCATTACCGCAAATATAGTTTTTTTTTTTACCTAATTACTATCCAAAACTGAATTGCAAATTGCAAGAAAACGTTTGAAAAATTTCGCGGATTATCCTAGAGCACTTCACCTTAAAGAATTTTTTAAAAAACCTTCAATTTATCAGGATAAGGAAAAGAATATTGTAACCCCCAATCAAAATTCAAAAGGGATGCTCCCTTTAAAAAACTTACACATTCCGTGATGTTCTCGAACTCTGCAAACTCGAGGATTATTTAAATTTTCGAGATTATCGCTTCCTTGCCATTTATAACTGGGTTTTATCTGATCCTGGATCAGCGATGGACTTCCAAGGTGGACTGATAAAGTTCGCTATGACGTGGATTGACTGGAAAATATTTTTTTAAGCCTTGTTTGCCTGCTTATTATCTACTTTCAGAATCAAATTAGTTTCACTCTGGCATGTTGATCTAACTTTTCATCAACTGTTTCTTTTGGTGTGGATAGTTTCATAGAAAAATATAGTGTGAGTTTAACTTTAATACAATTTTCGGTCCTTGTTTAATATATTTTTACAGCAAACTTATTATACTTTTGGTGCAAATGACTCAGTATATAGATAGTATAATCTATTAGTATATCCATATTTAATTATTATAAATATGAAAAAGAATTTGTTTAAACGTACAAATCCCAGGAACTGCTAATTCGGATTGAATAATTCTTTTAGTGTTGTATAGCCCATTTTATTATTAATATTTCTTTATTGTCAGGCAATTAAGGCCCATAGACCATAGGCATAGGCTATAGGCACAAAATAGACAGGTACAGAAGTCAATCTCATGTATGTACTTCACTTTTTATACCTGCGCTAGGCGATCACGCTAGAGTCAGCGCGTTGCGCCGAACTGTACGACCGGGCGATTGTGCATTACTCAACTCCGCTTTTTAGGTAGATTGTCTTCTAAACCTATTTATTTTGAAAGAAAAAGAAGGAAAGAAAGAAAAGTATAGGGGTAGTAGGGGGGGGGGGGTGTAGTGTGTGTGTGTGTAGGGTGTAGGTGTGGGTATAGGTTATATAAAATCACGCTACAACCCACGAAAGCGAAGCAGTAACCACAGACGCATAAGTCAGAATTCACTGTAAAAGATTCTTATTCTCTGATTCAACCTTCTGCAATCTCAAACCGATAATCTAAACCCATCTGTTAAAAGATAAAAGTTTGTGTAAATGAATGCAGAATATTTCGATTAGCATTTACATAAACAAATCGGCATCATAACGGCCAGATTAATCAGATAAATGGACTCATTTACAAGTCAGAAATGATTATGGTGTTGACAATAAAGTTTATAGTCGCATTAATTTTACTAGAAAAGTTATTCGTGCTCGCGAATGTTTCGTAATTATAATATTTAAAGTTCATTTTTGGGGGAACGAGGTTTTACATTTTCATGGAAATTAATGAGGAAACTGCTGCTGTTGTTTTGGTGTTCGGAGAAATTATGTGAGTGTGGATAAAAGATATCAGTGAGTATAATGTTCGTAGAAAAACCAACAGCCAATGTAAGTGAGGGAGAAAATTTTTGGAGTGGTTACCGTGTATCGGAAGATGTTGTGTTAATAATAATAATAAATAATAATTCGTTTATTTGTACATTAACATTTTAAATAATTTAGTACTCGGTTACAAACAAATGTTGTACATTGAGACACAAAGAAAATGCGAACTGCTGCCTCCTGAACTAGGCCAAGAGCCTGTGTTTTAGGAGCCAATGTTCCTCCATAAATAGTCAAATTAAGAACCGACAACATTGCAAGTAGTATAACAGAAACCATTGTACAATACTTTATATTTAAGTGCATAAAGAATCATGAAAATTTATTTATAAATTACAATAAGCATTAAGCATTTAAATTATATTATAACATTAGTAAAAGTAATTAAATTCATATTAAATTATTAA
Source organism: Mythimna lalbum (assembly GCA_949319445.1). Classification (NCBI taxonomy): domain Eukaryota; kingdom Metazoa; phylum Arthropoda; class Insecta; order Lepidoptera; family Noctuidae; genus Mythimna; species Mythimna lalbum. The sequence continues at coordinate 2,498,604 of OX439350.1, read as the reverse complement.
ATTGTATTATTAGATTAGTAAAAGTAATTAAATTATATCATTATATTAATTGAAGTAATTAAATAACTAAATTCTATTGTCGTAAATTCGGTATAACTTAATAAAAACATTTTTGATATATCAATAATATACCAGATTCCTGAAACATTTTTTAAGAGATGATTGTAATGAGATTTTCAGTTTCATCGTATGTTAACTTCTGCAACCATTTGGTAAGTTTGATCTTGACATCATGTTTAGCTAAGTGATAAATGGAGATGAGATTATTTATTTTATTATAGAGCCGAGAGCTAGTTGCCACATACTGTCGGCTAGCAAACTTGGATCGGCATGGTACAGTGCCGCAAACGGGAAGGCCTTTCCGTCTTTTCAGCCTGTCGGGGTCTAGGTGCAACATGGAGTGTTTCCGAAGCACTGCACGGAGCACAAAGAGCTGTCTCACGGTCAAGACTTCGCTGTTGGCATTATACGCCTACGCAATCATCCTATTTACATGGTCATCATCATCATCATCATCAACTCAGCCGAAAGACATCCACTGCTGGACATAGGCCTCCCCCAAACCTCGCCACAACGACCGGTCCTGTGCGTCACGCTTCCATCGGACTCGCGCGACCCTGACCAGGTCGTCGGTCCACCTTGTTGGAGCCTATGCTCGGAGTTTCCTTGCGTGATCGTATCAGAAATGAAGATATCCGCAGGAAAACCAAGGTTACCGACGTAGCTTTACGAGTCACCAAACTTAAGTGGCAATGGGCAGGGCACATTGCACGCAGAACAGATGGTCGATGGGGACGAAGGGTTCTGGAGTGGCGACCCTGTACCGGAAGATGCAGCGTTGGAAGGCCTCCAACATGGTCATCAACGTTATCAAATGGTGATGAACATTATCTAGTTTGTTCATTTATACAACAGTACAGTAGAACTATGTACTCAGTACATCACTCCTGTCGCAGGTCTGAGGAAAGAATACCTTTTTGATGTTATTTTGTATTTTGTCTTTAACTGTTTTCATGTGTGCAATAAATAAAGAAGTAAATACTAGGTATTGACTGTCACTTGAAATAGATACGAGTAGGTCAGATACAAATAAAAAGTAAGTTAAAGGAAGGTTTGTCCGTCGTATTCCTATCCCTAAGATAGGAATTGGAATTTCGAAAACCGTAGAAACCAGTCTTATTTGTTTAGGTCTAACATGTTACCCAGTCAGGCTGTGAAAATCAGATAGATATGCTCTCGCCTGGTAAATAACTGGTGTCTAACATTTCAGCAGTATCTGTAAAGGTACCTAGCGTGTACATGCGTATATCGAGCCTTTTTAGGAAGAACATCGTAAGCGACTGTGAGCGTTTTTGCAGTACTAGTAGATTTTCTCTTCCGTAAGTAAAAAGTATTAGTTCATGATAATAAATAAAATAAAATAAATATAACTTCATATAACTACCGATCTAATAGAATTGTTGCTACTACATATTTTCGTAAATACTTTATAATTATGGAAGAGAAAACCTACTAGTACTGCAAAAACGCTCACTGTCGCTTACGATGTTCTTCCTAAAAAGGCTCGATATATACACGTTAACTTAAGTGGCAATGGGCAGGGCACATTGCTCGCAGAACAGATGGCCGTTGGGACCGAAAGGTTCTGGAGTGGCGACCGCGTACCGGAAGACGCAACGTTGGAAGGCCTCCAACAAGGTGGTCTGATGACCTAGTGAGGATTGCGGGAAGCCGATGGATGCGAGACGCGCAGGAGCGTTCGTTGTGGCGACGCTTGGGGGAGGCCTATGTCCAGCAGTGGACGTGTATCGGCTGAAATGATGATGATGATGATGATATACACGTTAGGATATGACAAGTTTGCCTGTACAGTTGAGTTGTACAGGTATGTTATTATTATATGTATAACGTGAATGGCTACCTTAAGACTTAAGGCCGATCCCAGCGTAGTAGAAAAAGACTAAACAGATTGTTTAAGTTTCTACACAAGAGACACGCAACCACACTAATATTATAAAGAAAGTTTGTGAGTGTTTGTGTGTTTGTTACTTCTTCGCGTTCGAACGGCTAAACGGCTTTCGATGAAATTAATACACGAGTATATCATGCCGCCATCCCGGGAGTATTTTCCCTTGGGTTCATGTCCAACTTACATGCGGGTGACTATGCACACTGACACACTGACCACTGACAGCAGCTAGTCATCATCATCATCATCATATCAGCCGAAAGACGTCCACTGCTGGACATAGGCCTCCCCCAAGCGTCGCCACAACGACCGGTCCTGTGCGTCACGCATCCATCGGATTCCCGCGACCCTGACCAGGTCGTCGGTCCACCTTGTTGGAGGCCTTCAAACGCTGCGTCTTCCGGTACGTGGTCGCCACTCCAGAACCTTTCGTCCCCATCGATCATCTGTTCTGCGTGCAATGTGCCCTGCCCATTGCCACTTTAGTTTGGCGACTCTTCGAGCTACGTCGGCAACCTTGGTTCTCCTGCGGATATCTTCATTTCTGATGCGATCACGCAGGGAAACTCCGAGCAGCTAGTATAGGATATAAAAAACTAAATTTTCGAAAACTTTACCAAACCCTTACCTTGGGCGGCAAAACAAATCACTCCGATATAATCCTGTTACATAACAGATAAAGAAGATATAAAAACACAATTAAATATATCAACGGTCACATACTGCATCAAATATGGCGGCCCGGCCATGACCAGCCGGAAGCGGCCGCCGCATCTGGCCGGTGACGTCACACAACGGAAACACCGCCACTCCTCACTTCCGTCCTCCGTTTGAAACTCGAACGTTTTTAGCTATATTTGCTTTTAGAATGTTATTTTTTTTTTCGTTTTCGAAAATAGAATGCGTTGGTTTGTAGTTTGGAAACTAAATAGGCGGATATTTAGCAATGTATTATTTTTTTGGGTGAGTAGAATAAAATATAGGTACCTATCTGTTTTTGTTTTGGTTGGGAAATTATCCAACTTCTGCCAAGGAACTTCTCCCATGACGGTAGAACCGCTCTAGGGCTAAGCATGTCACACTTTATGAATAAAACCACTGGAGTGGGTTTTATTCTTTTATCCTTCTTTGTCATGCGTTCCAGGACCTCGGGTTTACCTTTCAGAAAAACACCTGCTTTTACGAATTGAATCCAATGTTTAAGATTTCGTGATATTATTTTGTTAAGTATTTACGTGAAAATTTATTTTACTAGCAATGAGTTTTAAAATACTTTTCCATCAGCCTTATAGCCAATAAATTCCCGCTGAAACTTTTCAGCGGGCGCTCCTTAAAAATGATAAAGGATCAATATATTGAAGAATGGGCATTCGGCTCACGTTCTGAACTGAGATCAAACGCTCTGATTGTAAACGAGCAGCTACCACTTATTACTTCAGGGGCTCACATGTGGCTTCAAATGGTTTATTCATTTTGAATTAATATCACTTTGAAGTATGACACATGTTTTTTTAGATAATATATCGGCAGAATTGAAAATCGAAAAAAAAAATATTGTATCCCTTTTTTATGATGGACAAAAATCATCCAATGACAAACCCCGCTCTTGGGCGGAGCGGGAAATAGTGTCAGATTCTTACTGACTAAAAACCCTCCCCGTTCCTTCAAGCCTTCATACCGGGGCTCGAGCCATTACTGTACCCCTAGCCAAGTTGCTAATCTGCAATAATAAACGCTAGTAGAAAGCTTCAAATGTACCGGAATGACGTCATTTCGTCGTCAACGCTCAGTCACGTGGTAAAACAAAAGAATTGGCGGCAAGGTCAACTTGAAGCGTTCGACGCAAGCGAAACGGTTGTAACTTGGCTAGGCGGGCTGAGTTTTATCTCGTTTCCCACAGCATAGCATAATTAGACTTTTTGATGTTCCAACTGTTGGAACTCAGGCCTGCTCTCTAGGAGAGACAATGGGCCGTAATACACCACGCAGGCACAGGGCGAGCTGGTGAATGTAACATGTCTTCGAATTTTTGGTTCTAGGAAATGCCAGTTTCCTCACGATGTTTTCCTTCACCGTTTTTAGAGTAGTGGTGATGTAATAAAGAACATTATTGTAAACAGGCACCTTCCACTTATTACTTTAGAGACTCAAAATCCTTCAAATGGTTTATTCATTTTGAATTAATATCACTTTGAAGTTTGACAAATGCTTTTTTAGATATATCGGTAGAATTGAAAATCGAAAAGAAAATGACTGAGCTTTATCCCGTTTTTCAATACAAAAATAATATTACTTTCCTTAAAAAAAAATAACTGCGCAAGTGCGAGTCCGACTCGCACACTGAGGGTTCCGTACTAACTTATCTATGACAACAGTTCTGTTCAATTCCCGAATAGAGTTACAAAGATTTTTCCAAATCGCAAAAAAAAATATAGTCACGTACCTACAAATTTACAGTTTTCAGATTTATTCCTACACCTGTGCTAAAAGACCTTGCTTTGTGCAAAATTTCAGGATGCTGGGTCAACGGGAAGTTTCCTATGAATTTTGATTTCCTCGAGAGTGTCCAATTATACGTTTTTTGAGACATAACTTTTTTTCTTAACTTAGAAATTAGTTTTTTTTCACAGCATCAAAATATGTATATCTACGTATAAACTATATACTCAAGTCTGTGATAGACTTGAGTTTGGTTGGTTTTAATTTATACTCGATACCTCCTTGCGTTCCCGAGATAAAGAGTATAAAAATAGTATAACAGACGGACGGAAAACAAAGTGATCCTATAATATCTATCCTATATAGGTTCCCTTTTTTCCTTACGAGGTACGGAACCATATAAATCTGAGCAATCATTTTCCTCGGTGCAATTTTGCTATTAACTTTTTATCAGGCGCTTAACGGCGCTGATATTATAAAGGATCAATATATTTTTATTGAGGGAGGGGATTCACATCACGTTCGTTGAGTCAGATCAAAGACCGTGATTGTAAACGAGCTGTTCCTTAGTTGTTACTGTTGCTGGGAACCAGTAATAATATCCTGGATTAGGATAACATTGGCGAGAGGTCTGACACAATATTAAATGATTTCATTGTGATTGTGATATTTTTTTTTGCTTTATAACATTTATACAAAGCTTTAAATTCTATACAGTACACATCACACGCTTAATAGAAATCAGACCTAATTAAAAAATGTGGGTATTTAAAAAATTGAACCTTATTATTGAAACATGTACCTATTTTAATATTAAAATAATTTCTTTTTTGAGTTAGGTCTCTTTATTATTAAGCTTGCGACATATTATTAGGTCCTTGCCTATGAAATTGCCGTTTTAACTGGATATTTTTAATTGGATAAATTATAAGGTATTTCTTGTTTTATCGAATTATTTATTGAAAGAAAGAAAACATATTCATTTAACACACAGACACACAAATAGCAAACAAATACAAATAAACTTTTATTGGTTTCTTTGGGTTTTGTATTTTCTGCAATACTACTGGATTTATAATAATACATATCATAGCATAATCAGCTTTTTAATGTTCTCACTGCTGGGGCTCAAGCCGAGGACTCAAGGACTCAAGGAGAGTGAATGGATCGTAATCCAGCACGCGGGTCCAGTGCAGTGAATGTCACATGTCTTCGAATTTTTGGTTCTAGGACATGCCGGTTTCCTAACGATGTTTTCCTTCAGCGTTTTGAGAGCAGTGGTGGTTTATGTATTTATTTAATCTTCATGCAACAAAAAGTACACAGACGGACTTAATGCCTAAGGCATTCTCTACCAGTCAACCGAGGGTAGTGAAGAGACAATATGGCAGGTGCAAAAAAAAGAGAAAATATTATGTAGAAAACAAGTATAACAAACATTTCACCTGGCCCTTTTTTTGCGCCTGGCTAGATCTGAACCCGCGACCTACAACTCGTAAGTCGGGGCCGTCACCACTCGGCTAACACTGCTAGATTTAAAATACAGTTCTAAGTAAACGCGTTTTAAATATCATAAATTTCATATATACTACATAGTTATTATCCCCATTCAACCCCCCACTAACACTTAAAATTAAAAGCCGTACATATTACCATAATCAATCAAAACACAAGATAGAGTTTAATGTAAAATTTCAATGTGTCGCTTAGATCGCCTTCAATTTGAAGCAATCAGTCTAAATGAGTCCTAATTAACGGGAGCCGCTAATTACGGAGCCTGATTGAAACCGCTGCCGGATCGAATGAGAAACTGAATCGAGATCTTAATTGCCTTGGATTACAGATATGCTTTTGATGTTTCTTTGTATACCGCTAATTAGTTGCTATTAAGGCAAAAAGAAAACTTCATAATGCCCTAACTCGGCGAATGAATGAAATGATATTTATTTGCAAATAGGTTTTTAAAAAACGCTTTCATAGATAACATTTCTTGTCAATTTAAAATTATTTTTACACCCTGTTATATTCTTTCCCAAAAATATAATGAATATATAAAAATGGTCACAAGTTGGACAGGGACACTATGTCAATCAGAAAACAACGAACGTTTAAACGTTGTGTTGTTGTGTCGGGGATATTCTGAAAAGGGAATCCATGGTCTTAAAGCGCAAAGAGCACCTGAAAGAAGCAGGTGTGGGGTTAGTAAGTAAAATTCTGACAGGCCCTCCCTCTCTACCCAGAGCGAGAAAAGTTATTGGGTGATTTCCCACCTTAAATAACCTTCCCCTCTTTCCTTCCTTTTTGCCTAGTTTATTTTTTTTCTTTCCTGCCTTTCTTTTCTTTCTTCCTTCTTCTTTTTCTTTTCTTTTTTTTCTTTCTTTTCCTTTCGTTTCCTTTTCTTTTTCCGATCTTTTTATTCTATACTATTCTTAAAAAAACCTGTATACAAGGTGTAAGAGACAGCCCAGTTTGTATGGAGAGGCCGATTTTTTTTTTGTTTCCTGATAAAAAAGTCTTGTGGAAAGTTGTTCAGTTTCGTCTACCGAGCAAGCCCTTAAAGTTTGCGGAGGGCTGTCCTTTACTCCTTGTATTATTCGCAAATAAAATGGATACACGAGAAGCAATGATCATTATATGTAATCATGATTGAACTCGTAATTAAAACAATGTAAAACACCAAAATGACCACAGCATACTTTCAATTCCAAAACTCCCAATATTTCTCACTAATATTACCATCTTTGCACATACAAAGAAGCGCTTTGGTCGCTTATCTCGAGCGCTCTTCGGTTTCAAGCCGTGTCTCTGTTAAACTAATATGGCTGTATGTAGCGCTGGTTTTTGCACCACAAAGGCATGGCGTGTCGTTCCATCTTTGTTATTTTACACCAGCGTGGTAAAGGAAACGTCAGATGTATTTGATAAATGGGTAAGCTTTCACGTAAGCTTTCTTAGGTAAAGATTTTAGGTAATAGGTGAATGAGATTTTCTTGAGGAGAATTTAATTGGTTGCTTATTTGGTAAATAAATTTGAAATTACATGAATGAGTAGGTTGGTTGGTTGATCGTCAAGTGAAAGTCTGGCATTACCCCTCGCTCCGCTCAGGCCGAAAATAGTTATTTATTTATTTATTAAATGATTTGTGCACCCGAAAGTGCAGAGGCAGACTTAATGCCTTAGGCATTTTCTGCAAGTCAACCTTTGTGTGATGCAGAGAAAAATAGTGGTAGGTGCAATAAACGAGAGTGGGAAGACGAATAGATAAAGAAAGACAAGAATAGATAAAGAAAAACAAGAATAGATAAAGTTATTTGATGACTTCCAACACTACAATAAAAAGCAGTCCATCCAGTACTTCTTTGGTATTTCTGTACTCTATTTTATTTATTTTTTATTTTATTTATTCGGGAAAAATAACAATTATACATTAAAACCTTATACTAAGTAATAAATATGCAGAATTTATAAATGTATAACCTACGACATTTTCCACAACATACCAAGAGTTATATTTAACAGTGCGCTATTCTAGATTGATAAAACAGAAAAGAAGTTAATAGTAAACATAAACATAGACAGGCATGCAAATAAGAGAAAAAGATAGAGGGAGAGAGAATGTGTAAATAATAAACGAACTATTCTTTTGTTTATAAATAAGCCTTTTAAACTTTTAAGCAGAAACAAAAAAGAAGTCAATGCCCTCACAGATCTTATTATATTGACTAGTAAGACGGCGAAGAGGTGCTCGCAAGCCTGCGTTTGTATGACAAGAACTTACTGCAAATAAAGTTTAGTCTTGCGCGCACTCCCCGGCATATCGTTGTTCCAGGCACTACATAACTGATCTTGTTACGCAAATCTATGCAATCATAAGTATTGCACAGATCAAACAAAAACATCGTTTCTAACATGACTCGTCTGGATTTTAAACTTTGCAAATTGTACCTCTTCAATAGGTCGTTGTAGGATGCATAAGTACGATAGCAACGAAAATGAATGGCTTTCAAAAACTTCTTTTGCACTTTTTCTACTCTATCAGATATTTGTTTTTTTTATACGTTCAGTGGATCATAAAAAAAGAGGTACCTACAGGGTACCACTGTACCCATTACCGGTCGGAATACAGTCTTTGAACAATTGAAAAAATATATGTGGGTTTTAGTCAGCAACCGACACTCCCTCTTGCTCCACCCAGAGTAGATTATGCACCGAGGGGCTAAAGTTGTGTCTTATGTCACGGGCGTCATAAAGAATCTCGAGCGCAATGAAGGATTCGGGATTTAACTCACGAGCAAAGCGAGGGAGTTAACACAAGAATCCTGAATGCAGCGAGGAATTCAAGCTAGCCCAAGGCAAAGACACCTTTAGCCCAGAGGAGGATAGTCTACTTTTTACACCTACTGTGAGAAAATAATAGTCACATTATTGACCAGCGGGTCATAATGAAATCCATTATTGACCGGCTGTGCCCCCGGCCACTAATGACATTTTCGAGCAGGTGGTGTGAAAAATTATTTAATGATTTTCTACCGAAACTGCGCCACCGGTACATGGTGCACATCTCACCAATACGTACAAAGCGTTTTAGGAACACATTCATAATGCGTACAGCTAAGGAGTGAAATTTTCTACCGGAGTCTGTGTTTCCTGATAGCTATAACCTAGGGGTCTAGTAAATTGATTGCTTCTAGGCCAGCGTGTTCCATTATCGGCCACATCGTCGCTTACCGTCATTTGAGATAGTGGTTAAACGCGAGCCTATCTTAAAATAAAACAGAAGCTTCTTTATCGAATCGAAGAATGTATACAAACATTCTGCCAGCTCCAGAACAATCTAAAACAAGGCACAAAGTACCTACATACACTGGTCCATTAACCCAAAATACTGTGAAACCCTCAAACTTTTACTCAACTTTTACATAAACCAATTCTGATCCCTTCCCAAAATAAAACTCGAGAGTAAATTCGTTATTTTTCGAAAAAACATGTAATTCGGGTCTCTAGAAAGTTTTAAAGACTTGGAAAGTATTTTAAGACATGGCCACAACAACAATAATAAATTAAGGAAGAAGTGTAATAGATGTCATTAATTCATGAATCCCCAAGCGACCACCGGTGGCCGCGCATCTATTGTCTTACTATTGTGTCTCTAATTGACGGTATCTGAAGGGTTAATTATTAAAGGACCCCGGTTCTTGAAGTCTACAGCTCGCCATACACGCTAGGATGTATACCTGACAGGTTTGCCTATACAGTTGAGTTGTACAGGTAAACCGGAGTGTTGGGGAATTTTAGGGATTCTTCAAGAAAACTCAAAAATGCTGCTAGCTAGTCAGATATATTGTTCTGAACTTACAAGATGGAGTGCGTGTACGTCACACGTTAATTGAACCCAAAGATTTTATATATCCTACTAGTTTTTGCCCGCACGGCTTCGCTCCCGCTCTTCCCTACTCTACTCTACTCTATCCTACTCTACCCTACTCTACCCTACTCTACCCTACTCTACCCTACTCTACCCTACTCTACCCTACTCTGCTCTACACTACTCTACACTACACGTCCCTACTATACCCTACTCTACCCTACCAAACTTCACATAAACCATCTACTAAATAGTCTGAACAAAGCCTAAAAATTTGGTTTGGATAGGTGAGCCCGTTCTTGAGTTATAAAATAACAACGAAAACTGGCATTGATTTTTATATATATAGATAGAATAGAATATGTAGACTATGTAGATGAATCATATAAACTAATCAAACGTCACGATGACATTGCGCCGTTGATCTGTGAGTGTCAAAGAGCTGGCGTTTGTTCTCGCCAAGCTCGAACACGGAGCTTGTATGTTGCACAACTGTGCATGTTTCGATACAAGCTTGTAGGTAATACTAATAGGTATAACTGTACTAGAAAATCTGTCAGGTATACCTCAGCGTGTATGGCTACCTATAAGGTTGCCGCTTTGGTGCTTCTGGTTGGACGAGGAGAGAGAATGTGACTGTTATGTGACTTGCTTATCCAACTTGCCAATAAACTTTTTTAATTATTGATAGGATTGCGTTTGACTATCATCGCACCTGATGGTAAGCGCTGATGAGGTATTTCTAGGCAAACGTGCTCCATCGTCAATGGAATACATTTGCCTAGAAGTAACCTATTCACTCTTGATTTATAGAGCCCTATGTAGTACCTTTCAGGAAACACAGACTCCGGCAGGGAATTCCACAAAACCAAAACTGCAAGCACAGAATGGACATGTCTGCAGAACACCATCAACGACATGATAAAAAACCTACTTTTTCTTTAATAACACAATTTTTTGTCTTTCGGCCCTTATCCAATATTACCTGGGGTCGGGGCAATTCTTCTTTTTTCTTCCATTCTGTCCAGTCACCCGTGACACTATTACTAACTCCCTTTTCTTCCATGTTCCATATCACTCCTCACACATTCCATCCATCTTTTCTTTGGCCTCTTTCTCCCTCTCCATCCTCTCTAGATATACTTAGAACTCTTTTAATAACATGCGTTTCATCCCTCCTTTTCACATGACCATACCAAGATAAACGATTTCCTTCAATAACACACTTGATTCTACTGAAATAGCTGTTGTCCACAATAAAGCATGGCATAGTCGGCCTTATAATGTTCCTACTATTGGAAACGGGCCTCCTCTCTAGGAGTGGGAATGGGCCGTAATCCACCACGCGGGCCCAGTGCGGGTTGGTGGATGTCACATGTCTTCGAATTTTCGGGTCTAGGAGATGTCGTTTCCTCACGATGTTTTCCTTCACCGTTTTGAGAGCAGTGATGATGAAATAAATTATACAAAGTAGGTAATGTGCCTGGCTGGGTTTGAACCCGTGACTTACAACTCGTAAGTCGGGGCCACCATGCACAATATATATATATTTAGTAATAGGTACTGAAACTTCTCGAATTCGTCTAAAACTCGTCTCTCAAAGGGTTGGCCGAGTTAAGTGGTGTCTAGCGCCGCTTCGTTCCGACCTCTTTTAGCGTCCAATGAAAAAACATTCTTGAAACTTTTTTATTAGCTGAAATATTTTTTTTGTTCTATAACACCACGGGGCATGGTTATTATGAAACCCTTTGAGCTGTTCTGTTCTTGGTAACTTATATTCTGTAGTTTCCAAACCTATATTTTGATTTGGATGAATGTTTACTCATAGATAGTGGCGAAGTGGCGAAATATTTATTTGAGAATATAAAACAATTTTTCTGATTACGGTTTCCTGAAAAAGCATAATCTTAATTTGTTTTTTTTTTTTTTAATAATGTATAGGCTCACGTTTGACCACTATGTCACCTGATGGTAACCGATGATGTGGCCGACGATGGAACACGCTTGCCTAGAAGCAATCTATTCACTCTTGACTTAAAGACCCTTAGGTTGTAGCTATCAGGAAACACAGACTCCGGCAGGGAATTCCACTCCTTAGCTGCACGCATAATTAATGTATTCCCAAAACGCTTTGTACGTATGTGTGGGATGTCCACCATGTACCGGTGGCGCAACGCCGTAAGTCTTGTGGTCCGATGATGGAACGGACTTGGTGGAATTAAATTGTGTAGCTCTAGTGCACACTCCCCGAAATGCAAACGATGGAAAACGAACAGGCAAGCAACTCGGCGTCGATGCTCAAGACTTTTGAGTTTTGACTTCACAAGTGCATCATTGCCTATGATCCTCTTTGCACGCCTTTCAATCGACTAATATTGTTATATATCGATACCTATAATAAGAATTGACGTAAGGGACATTTAACTAACATTTAAAAATGCACCTCACGACGATTGACGTATGAGTTTTATTTTACCATAATGTAAATTTGTCCCTTACGTTAAATCAATAATTTTAAAGTAACCGTGCAGTTACTTCTCAGTTTTTCTCTAACCAAATGTCTTAAAACCAAAAAGCCGGACAGACTATCCTGTTAAGCCGGACATTTGGTCAAAATGGCCGATTTTTTTTTAAGTCTAAAATGATTTTTTACTAACAATATTATTCATATAAAATCTTTTTAAATTCTTATTAAAAAACAATAAAATTAAGTGACATAATTGCTAGACTAATTGCATGTCCGCTCTGCTTGTGTTTGCGGGACATAGTAAGGCAGAACTCAAATTACAATTCTAAACAAAATTATCAATTTAAAAAAGCCTAACAACAGCCGGACGGGCCGGACTCCGCCTAATTTGCCCGGACACGCAATTAAAAAGCCTGACTTGCTTGCTTGGCAACGCTATCTCTAACAAAGACAACCGATTCGAGCCATGCACTTGCTTTTGACATTTGTATGCCCATATAGGCCTATGTGTGTAATAAAATCTTTTGAATTGAATTGACTGAAAATTGCTTCTTTACTATTATCCTGAAAAACTGATGAAAACAAATATCTACACCAGTTTTTCTAAACACAACATTTTTCTCATTTTACGTGACAAGTTGTTTAAAGCATTCCAAAAAAATCTGTCTCTTTCAGCATTCCCATCTAGATTTTAATTCTAAGTTTCTACCATCCTATTCCCTGCCCTCATAAATACAACCCCGGTAAAGCCACAAACAAATAAACCATAAACCAATTCATAGACAACATAAAGTTTCCAGAAAAAGTCCTGAATTTGTTCAGGACTTTTCCAGTTCTGCTCAAAAACTCTTAATACCAGACCCTATTGTCTCGTTTGAAAGAAGAGGATTAAAAAATATTTCCTCTCAGTAAAAACATTGCACACTTAAAAACCAATAGTTTCCGCCTCGGAGTGTATTTCCAGCGGCCAGTACCTGTTTATCGGAGCCATCTTTTTCTACTCCCCACTTATTGTCTAGCTTTCAACAAATGTAGTGATTTCTTTGCTGAGAAATAAAGATGGCGGTTTACTTGGAGCAGAATGGTTTAATTTTATTTTTAAGTTATTACGTTTACAACAGAACAACTAATACTTTAAACAGGTGTGTTTGAGATTATACAGATAACTAGCTTTTACCCGCGTATAGCACTACACTTTTCCACTTTTCCACTAACCACAAGACCAACAGGCCAGTCATAAACCAATCATGGCCAGGAATAATATCCGAAAAGAAAAAATATAACTGTAGGTACCTACGTGATATTGAGATCAAAAAGGCATTTTTTATGTACCTACACTTTATGAAAGTGGAATGAAAACTGATTTCTTGATGAGCATAGGCTAAAAAAAAGGAGAACCTTTTCTTACCTCTTTCTCCCCCTTGGAGAAAGAGGTAAGAAAAGGGGAGAGGAATTAAAGTAAATAAAAATATGCGGGCGAAGCCGCAGGTAAAAGCTATTTGTCTATAATATGTATATATTTAGTAATATATATATAAGTATGTTTATCAATTGTCCAGTACTCATAACACAAGCTCTGCTTAGCTTGGAACTAGACGGCGTTGTGTGATAGTTGTTAAATAAAAAAAAAAAAATTCTCTCAGTATACAACCACCTCTTACAATACAAGCCTGTGTCTGTATCTTTAGAGTCAGTTGCGACAATGTTCGCGCCATTATTGAGACCGGACCGGGGCGCGGAAAGTGTAGCTGTACGTGACATCATAGACAACTGTACTATCATTGACGTAATCTGTGTTGGATGCTCGAGGATTTTTTATTTTTTATTCTCAGCTTTTAGGCTTGTATTTAACTACATTTAAGTTCCCAACCAAGTAAATGTACCATATCATATGGTGAGTTGTCAAGGATGGGTTGTGACGGGGACCTATTTCGTGTTCATCTCTAATATTCTATTATTATTCTCTTTATTTATTTTATATACATATTATAATACATTTTTAAATATTTTTTTAACAAATTCCTACAAAAAAAGAAAAAAAAAATATAAAAATAGTTTATTTATTTATTTATTTATTTATTTATTTATTTATTTATTGCCAATTTACACTAACAGTAAAGTAACCACACATATAAATTATAGGCACATAATAATAATTAAAATTAAATCACATAAAATTAATAATAATGATAATTAAAATGAAAAACATGTCACAAAAAAAAAAAAACGAAAAAAAGTAAAAATAATTATGTCATAAATAATAATCATAAAAAAGTCAAAATGAACGATGTAAATAATAACAATTATTATTTTATCGATAATTATAATTATAAAATATGGAAAAATTTCATTTTGCTATTGAGCTGGGAGTGGCTATGGACTCCAGGTAACGAGTCGCAGTGTTCAGGAGTTCAATTTCAGCACTTGCGAAGATGTCCATAGTCGCGTCATACAATAAAGTGTTGTTGATGTGGGTAAGGGCTAGATACACGGGACTGGTTTTGCAGGTTATAGTACAGGCTCGTGGTATGAAAAATAGAGGGCGATGACGTGGGCGTAGCGTATGCCTGATGGGAAGTGGAATGTTAAAGGAGATGTATTCAAGTAACGAAGAATTGAAGTGGGAACCCCGAATTAGGCGAATGAAATATTTAACCAAATAAAGATTTCTTCTTACTTCCAAGCTTTGGTAACACACCATACCTAGCACGAATGGTGTCGGGTACATATATGGGTAGTAACCATATAATTTTAGGTAGAGGTACCGAACAAAAGACTTTTGAACTCTTTCAATGGCCAGTGTATAGCATTTTTCATGTGGGTTCCAAATTACACAATTGGTTTCAAGTAAGCTACGGATGTATGAGTTGTATAATATAGAGATAGCTTGTCGATTGTTGAAAATTTTTGCCTGGCGCAATACAAAACCCAAATTCTTACGGGATCTGTTACAGGTCTGTATGATGTGCTGGTTAAAGGAGAGGTGCGGATCAAAATTAGTACCCAGATCACGAACTGTTGAAACACGTTTCAAGGGCTCATTATTGAGAGTGTAGGTGTTGTTTATGGGATGTGGGGCCTTTGAAAATGTCATAACCGCACATTTACTTGCATTGAGGGCGAGATTGTTATTAATGCTCCACGTGTGAACGTGATCGATGTCTAGCTGGAGTGTGTGCGTGTCGCTAGAAGTACCTATTGGAAGAGCCACCTTGACGTCATCAGCGTACAACAACACTGTTGAGTGTTCTACATGTGTAGGTAGGTCATTTACCACGATTAAAAAGAACAAGGGCCCGAGGTTTGTTCCCTGTCCTATGCCAGAAGTAACAAAGTACGGCTCCGATTCGGCACCTTCGTACGTGACATATTGCTTCCGACCACACAGATAATTCGCAAATAATTTCAGCAGTGAAACAGAGAAACCAGCCAATGCCAACTTGTCCAAAAGTACGTCATTATCCACACGGTCAAAAGCCTTCTGAAAATCAAAACAGGCCACATCAATCTGCTTCCTGTCATTCATATTTTTTGCAAGAAGTGCGGTAATGTTAAGAAGATTAGAAGCAGTTGAGCGATTGGGGAGAAATCCGTGTTGCTCCTCTGCGAACCACCGATGCAACTGCTTATAAATTCTTCTGTAGAGCACCGATTCAAATACTTTGCCAAATATGGACAAAACAGCAATCGGCCTGTAGTTTTTAATATCACCCTTTGGACCGGCCTTATGTACTGGCAGTACTTTAGAAGTCTTCCTATAGTAGCCCACCGGCATCGGGAACAGGGTCCAAGCTACCGGTGGTCAGGGCTCCTGAGAAAGGAACCTCCGGACAATACGCTATTATTATTATTATATCTACCCTAAACTGTGCCATGGTTGGGCAAAGACCTCCCTCCATTGTTTTTGGCTTTGAGCCACCAGTTTCTAAGGAAGAAATAGATGTATCTTACGATTTGCATGATGCCGATGATTTAGAAGTCTTCCCGCCATCTTCTTCTTGGTCTTATTTCTTTTTTTGTCTGTATAATCTATCTATTTTTATAAAGAGGAAAGATTTGTATTTTGGTTTGATAATTGTAATTAATTAACATAAAAACTACTGGATCGGTTTTAAAAATTCTTTCAATAGTAATTTTACCTTTTCAGGGTGCCACATATGCATGTTATTTTACTTTCACGGAGGTGAAGACGCTAGCTGCAGAAGACAGTCTGAATTAAAAAAAAAAGTATTTTAACAACTTGATTGTATAACTTTTAAAAAAAGATTCGATTATTTAGTAAATTTTTTCAAACTATTAATAAAATACGATTCTTATTCGTGTGTATCTGTTATTTTAGGGTAGGTACTAGTTATAATAGTACGTATCCTAAAATAACAGATACACACGAATGCACACACAGTATATACTGTTACTTTTCTTAACAGTTATAATACAAAAGTAACAGTATAAGAGGAAGTTATTTTAGGATTAAGATAAATAACTGAACAAATTAGAAATGTTAAAAAAGTAATGAATATAAATGTTGATGTATGGAGTCGGAAACAAAGGTCAAGGAAAAGATGGTCCTGAATTATGTTAAAGAAACGGTACGGTATTGAGAAAAACGTGTTGTATCGACCCCAAATCACATGGTATAAGGCAGACCAACAGGCCAGTCAAAAACGAAGTGGCCTAAGACAGGCCAACAATACTAACAAAAATAAAAATGAGATAGTACCGGTTGCCAGTTCACAGTCGATATTCAAATCAGCATACCTACTATAGTTCAAGACCCAACTCATACATACCAAGAGGGGGCGACTTTTTCCTTTATTTTCTCAACGTGTGTAGACTACCGTCGAGTTTGTACCGTCTCCTGCATGCTGTAGGTAATATCATTTCCTTCTGTCTGCCTCCACGCTGCTGTTTCGGTCTATAGGTTGTGCAGTATGCGACAGGCATGGCCCCCCGGTTCCGGTTGGTTTCCCGGCCGTCTGAGCGGTAAGTTGAAAAGTCTTATAGTATGCTGTGAATTTTATTACTGCCTACACATAAAGAGGGATACAGCAAGGTGTCTCGAACTGCAAATGCAAATTGGTTTATGTCAAAAAGAACATTCGTAATAGAACCGGATTGGTCCTCAAAGATTTTTCTAATTTTGCCGATACACTCATAAACTTCACAGGATACTTTAGAGAGTTTGTTAACGATGAAATAGCGATTGTCAAACAATTCTAAATTTACAAAATTACCATATGAATTTGCAAGACTGCTATACTGAAATATCATGATTGTGGTCAATCCCTTACATTTTAATTCTTTTACAATTATTGATGCTGGTAGAAGTATATAATTTTGTTAACAGCTACAGAGTCTACAGAGTCAAGCCGTGAAATGATAGCGGGATCAAGTAGACAACTTTTAAAGGTTATAGAAATTTCATAAACGGAATTTAATAGACTGACAAAACTTCAGAAGTGTTTACGAAGAAAGTTTTGCTCAGCATATATTAATGCTATTGGTTTTGTTATTTTTAGAAACGTTGTCCTACTCTAGGAATGAGTCCTGTACTCCTGTACCGTAGCCTACGTCTCTTCACAAACATGTAGATATGTATGTGTAAAAGCAAATGGCACAACCGCTGAGCTACCCGTATCATCAGCATTGAATCTGCCATTATTACAGATCAAAATGCCGTAGCACAAATCAAAAGCATTTATTTCAAATAGATCAGTTGCAGGCACTTTTGAATAGTCAAATGTCATCATCAACAGCTTTTTTAATGTTCCCACTGCTGGGACTCAGGCCTCCTCTCTAGGAGTGGGAATGGGCCGTAATCCACCACGCGGGCCCAGTTTGGTTTGATGAATTTGTAGTTTTATTTTTTATTATTGATAGGTTTGCGCTCGACCGCCATCTCACCTGATGTAAAGCAACATTCGTAATAGAACTGGAATGGGACCTATTAAAGTTTTTTCTACTTTCGCCGATACATTCATAAACTTGAATGTCACATGTCATCGAATTTTTGGTTCTAGGACATGCCGGTTTCCTCACGATGTTTTCCTTCACTGTTTTGAGAGCAGTGGTGATGAAATAAATTACACAAAGTAATGCGCCTGGCTGGGTCAAATGAGTCAGTTCTAAAGCCTACGCTCTAGAACTGACTCATCTCTATGAAGAAGAACGTGCAAGAAACTCCATGGAGGCAAATAAATCATCGTTATTGCGACACAAAAACGGAACAGACGAATTATGAATCTTGATAAATCTAACCATTATACATTGGTCTTAAATCTCCTTCACATAAATGATCATACATCGACAGTATTAAGCAGGCAATATAGGGATATCGGCCGATCCATACTTCTGATGTCAAAACGAGCGAGGAAGATTACATGAATAAATCCCGGTTTACGTACGCACGCGGAAACTTCTAAGTTATAATGCAACGCAGACCTTTGAGTAATTCGGTGGTGTCATAGATTATGATATCGTTGTAGAGACTCGACATATTTTTGTCTGAGTAAGACAACTTGTACACAAAAATAGTGGTTCAAATAAATTATTGGTAAAGGTCTGCAACCCTAGCCAAATTATGACCGTTTTGTTTCGATTCTCTTAAACGCTTCGAATCGACCACGCCTCCGATTCCTTTGTTCTGACCCCGTGAATGATCATTGAGATGAAGTCAAAACAAAGGAATTGGAAACGTGGCCAATTTGTAGCACATTGCACGTAGGGTCGAAAAGTTCTGGAGTGTTGACCTCGTACCGGAAGACGCAGCGTTGGAAAGTCTCCCACAAGGTGGACCGATGACCTGGTCAGGGTCGCGGAAGTCCGATGGAAGTGAGAGCACAGGACCAGTCGTTGTGGTAACGCTTGGGGGAGGCCAGTATCCAACAATGGACGTCTTTCGACTGAAAAAAGTAGGTAAACAGAAATGTTAGCAGGATCAAACAAGCGCGCCAGGAGTATACGGTAGTTAACAGAAGCACACGTGTCTGCTTGATTTACTTTCCAGGAAATATCCATAATATAATAATAAAATATGTTTCCTTAGGTAAATTGAAATAAATGCTGTAACTTTGTACATTTACATTTAAGCCTTTAAAGTACTTACTGGTTGTTTTAACTGTTGTTTCATAGTAACGTACTTATATCAGAATACCATCCTACCTAAACAATACACACAAAAGGTTTTGGGAACTAATTAATACTGTGTTTACAGATCCTCATTATTTGTCTGAGTTTCCTGGTAATTTTAACCTCGGGGTATTTAGAGTGAATAGGTATTTCTAAGCAAGCTTGCTTCAACTCTCCTTTCCTGGTATACTGTAACTGACTGTAAGAAACTTTGGAAACACGCATTAATTTTGTACCATTTTTTTGTCTTTATTTTTAACCGACTTCTAAAAAAGGTGGAGGTTTTCAATTCGAATGTATGTATTTTTTTTATATGTTTGTTCGCGCGTAATTTCCTCGCTTGCCAACTTATTATTATGATCTGTTTATTAATCTCAGGACCCTGAGGTCCTGGGCCTTTGAGAGGCGTACAAGGGACCGAAGCCAACTCGCAGAGGCCCTTTTGGTTATTATAATGGAACGTGATACCAACCGACGATTATCCCTGTACGCGCTATACTAGTGCACCCAAGGACAACCCCCGGTTTGAAAAATGAAAAACAAAAAAATAGGGCTATGATTTTTTGAGTCCTAAGTGGACTGGTAATATGGAGCTATGTTAAGACTATGGCCCCTGCCTGAACAATGTTATTAATATCCATCGATAAAAGGCAGGGGGTGACTTGCACACTCAATAAATGGCCCCCTAAAACGGCCGCTAGCAAGAAGTTACGTAGCAACAAGGGGGCTACATGTCCTGAGGCGCTTGAGGAGTGGAGAGGCATACCACGGCTATCAGGACAATCCCGGAAGTACGGTCAAGATCCCTACCAGCACCTTACTGGATTATGCATCCATCTCCCGAGCATGTTTGCTCTTGCGACTCTCCACTCAAGCCAGCCAATAAAGGCAAGAGAGAGGTGGGAGCTCTGTTCCTCGTCAGTGTTCACTACGGCCGGCCAATAAAGGCAAGCCGGAGATGAAGAACAGGAATTCTCCCGGGAGATCGGGTCCATGGGGTCGCTAATACCCAACAGTTCGCCACAAAATTGCCCTGCGGATTGTATTGTATCTCTCTTAGTCTGGCCCCTCACCCTAGGTATGTTACGGTAAAGAAAATTCTACCGATACAGACCTAGGGCATGTTGGAGCACACAAGCCCCACCACGACGTCAACGTAGAGATACGACGATGGGGTTATATGTATTATGATTATTATTATTATATCTAGCCCATATTGTTCCACTGCTGGGCAAAGGCCTCCCCCTCCACTGCCAACCTATTTGAAAAATATTTTTTTTGTTAGAAAGGTTATACTCCTTGGTTGGGATCTGATGATGGCATCTTGTCGAAATCGAGGAAACTCCTCAAATTCAATTCAATATTTTAGTGCAGTCGGTTATTTTTTTTTTATAAAAAGGTTTTTTTTTATTCTATTATATTTATAAATTGTTAAATTCATATTTTTTTCTCGTCCTTCAAATTTCAACTACAAAAATAAATCCATAGGCATGAACATCTTCTCTGTCACGTCTATACCCACACTTCCCTACTCTATGCCATCTGTCACGTGCCATATTGGCAGAATGGGCGTCACGTCCTCTGACGTCGTCGGCCAACTTTCTTGATTATCAACACGTGGCGCGCATTCTGAGCCGCTAATCATGAGGCTTATCATTGTTGATTGGAACTGACTTACTGTTGGAGACATTATCATTTAGTGCTGAGGAGTTATGGTGGTGTTTGGGAAGTGTGTGTAGCAGGATGGCATGGTCTTGTGGAAATAGCACATTGGTTAATAACGCTGCAACTACTTTGATCTTGAAATGAATTTAAAAAAAAACCTGGCCAAGTGCGAGTCAGAATCCGTACCATTATTTATAAAACTTTTTTTTAACGATTTCTTTTATTCAGTTTTGTTGTATTTGTTGTTAAAGCGGCAACAGCAATACATCATCTGTGATTTCAACTGTCTATCTATCACCGTTTTTAATATACAACCTGATGACAGACAGAAGGACAGTGGAGTCTTAGTAATAGGATCCCGATTATGCCTTTTGGGTAAATAACGTCAAAAAAGTGACTAAAGCTAGAACTACACTGCTAACATGCACACGTATAACACGCCTGATTTGTACGAACGAAATCGCGTGGCGTGTTACAAGTGTAGCTCTACAAGTCTAGTTTCCATATAAAATGTATGGAGACCACCGCGCCCAGATTGGCGTGACGTGGCACACGTGTTAGCAGTGTAGTTCTAGCTTAAATTTCGTTCTGCTTCAACAAAGCTGATGCGGAGCGTGTATTCTCGCATGGAACAAATATTTGTATGGCCTACAGATCTAAATACACCCACGATACGGGAGTAATTTCTAGTGCGGGATAACGGTTTAATTTTTAATGAAAACAGTTGTAGCACAAAATAGATAGGTACAGAAGACAATCTCGTGTATGTACTTCACTTTTTATACCTACGCTCGGTGGAACTGCATATTAATGAGCGTTGGAGCCGGAACTATTCGACGAGCGGACCGAGGTGCTCTGAGATATCGTATCCATGAGCGGTGTCTATGTGTGCGTTGCTTGAGCGCGCTTTGTATGTAGATTCTCTTCTGTACTTGTATATGTTGTGGTTGTAGCTTGTATACGAGTTCAGTTTTTATAACGCGAGTTTGATTGAATGAGATATGGCGACCCTGGACTGCAAACGGCAACCGAAGAAAAAGAAATGGGTGTTAGCCAGTAAATCTCTGACACTTCTTATTACACCACTCGTAGTAGAAGCTATTTGACGATTTCCCGCCACGAAATAAAAAGTGATGTCCAAGTCAATTGAAGTGGAGCAAGTTTCTTTCAAAAGGAATTAGATATCGAGAAGCTACCACTACCACTGGGACATATTTCTGGGGTACATTAACTCTGGGGCGTTATGTCCTATTGCAGGAAGCCATACGCACACACATAAAAACTTTCACGTTTATAATATTAATAAAAAACACGCACTAGATGTAACGTTAACCAAATTCCAACTTAATACTTGTAGATAAGTTTTTTCAAATAAATATGTAGTTATTCTGTTCATATCAAACGAAGTTCACATAATATTCTAAGACTTGTTCCTAACGGCTGTTCTCAAACAACCATTACCTAAATATTATGTCTGCTACACAAAAACAATACTAAAATGCACGAAAGCTCCGCCCGCTTATAAATCAAAAAGTATTTAGTGAACAATTTGAATTACTAATTCGCAAGAGGTTTGTTTCTTACATTGGGAAGAAATGAATGAGGTAGGGCCAGTAATACAGAGGCGAATGGTCTCCTTGACATGCTCAAAATGGACATGCAGTTGTTTATTTGTTTTTTTTTTTATCATTCATAGGCACATGTTTGACCACTATGTCACCTGTACCCCTAGCCAAGTTGCTAATCTGCAATAGTTAACGCTAGTAGAAAGCTTCAAATGTACGGAAATGACGCGCTGTCACCGCTCAGTCACGTGGTCAGAACAAAAGAATTGGCGGCAAGGTCAACTCGAAGCTTCGTTCGTAAGTTCGACGATACAAGCGAAACGGTTGTAACTTGGCTAGGGGGCTGATGGTAAGCGATGATATGGTCGACGATGAAGCACGCTTGCCTAGAAGTAATCTATTCACTCTTGACTTAACTTTTCGAATACTCTTATTAGAGACACAATAGAAAGACAATGAGAGAGCGAACGCCAGGGTTTGCTAGAGGTTTAATGAATTAAAGATCCCCAAGTTGTAGCTATCAGGAAACACAGACTCTGGCAGGGAGTTCCACTCCTTGGCTGTACGCACAATAAATAAAACTTTCCTTAAACGCTTTGTGCCTATAGGTGGGATGTCTACCATGTACCGGTGACGCAACGGCGTTCGTCTAGTGGTCCGATGATGGAACGGACTTGGTGGAATTGGTTTGTGCAATTCCAGTTCACATTCCCCGAAATAGGGGTTTTTTTTTTCTGTCGACGGGGAAAATCATCATTGACTAAACCCGCCCTTGGGTGGAGCGGGAGACAGTGTCAGAGTCTTACTGACTAAAAACCCCGCGCCGTTCCTTCTAGCCTTCATACTCCGGTATGAAGGCTAGAAGGAACGGCGCTAACGGCTCTAGTTTCCTTTCGGATAACCCCGACCCCGGTAGGCTTCGACCCAGATGGGCCCCTCCTGTTGCTGACAACTCCTTGAGGCGCGCGGGAACAGTGCGCGCCGTCGACGCCTTGGCTCGGTCCGGACAGTTACCGGACGATCGGACAGCGAGCTACCCATGGCTCGCCGTCCGCGAGCCCGCATCTACGGTGGCCGGGAATCGGGATCGGAATCCCGGTGGCGTCGGCGGGCGCGCCGTTGCCTGATGCGGTCTGCCTCCTCCTTTAAATAGGGTAGCGAGGGAGTTGGTGTCGATGCTTAAAAATTTGGACTAAGCCTTTTTTTTACGGTGGACAAAAATCATCTTATGACAACCCCCGCTCTTGGGTGGAGCGGGAGATAGTGTCAGACTCTTACTGACTAAAAACCCACCCCGTTTCTTCTAGCCTCTTCATACCGGGGCTCGAGTTTCCTTTTGGATTACCCTGGCCCTAGTAGGCTTCGACCCAGCCCCCCAGGCCCCTCCTGTTGGACTAAGCCTAAGCCTTGATGTAAGTGCAGAAACTGTTATCAAACTTGCCAACCATATCCATTTTCTTTCTTGGTTTCTTGTATCACCTAAACACAGTCCGTGATAGTGCTGTCTTAATTGCGACGCAAGAACTCAGCGGTACTGAGTGCAAGAAATCTTGCTTGAGCTGTGAGCACACTCGCGGAAACAACCTTGTACCAGTTTCAAACTAGCACTAACGCTGTTTGTGAAAAGTGTAGATATAGCCTTAACCTCGTTTGGTTTAGCTTGGATACTGTTATTTTGAGGTAAATGGTGAAAATAAATTTGAAGAATATTAAATTATGACGAAAAGAAACGGAAACAAATCTGACGTGTGTTTTCTGGTTTCTCAATGTTTTTAAAGCTTACCATCATAAAAGCTTCTCAGAATTTTATTTGAATCGGCAACATTATTGGGTGATGTACTTATACAGTCAGATTAATTTTTTTTTGTGGATAAGAAACCTTCAATTTATTCTCTCGCTCTGGGTAAAGCGATTGCGAGTGACAGACTTTTATTGACTAAAACCCACCTTTTGCGTTCCAGAGCATCATTGTCTCTTTTGAACCATGAAAGGCAAGGAAGGAACAGGAGTGGGTTTTTAGTAAGTTAAAGTCTGACGCTCCGAACAAGAGCGGGGATGTCATTGGATGATTTTCTAACCTGAAAAAAATCCTGCAACCCGATTTCTAGCATTTCGGCTCTAGCTAGGTCGTCGAGTCAAATATAAAGTAATACATAAATCCAAGGTAGAGAGGATCTACCACTCATTTTTGGACCAAATTTCATGCGTAGGACTAGCCTAGTCATATGTTCTTTAGATCTTCACTTTACATGCCCACACTATCTGAGATTCGATGTACTGGGTAATTTTTCAATTATGTGGATCAAACTTCCATGGATAAATTAGTTTTTAATTTTATCTTTCAAAAAAACCCAAAAGAATGTTGATGACTTATATGACAGTACATTCTCAAATATCGTGAGGAAACTGGCATGTCCTAGAACCAAAAATTTGAAGACATCAACCAACCTATGACTCAGATCTCCACTCTAGGAGAAGAAATGGGTCATAATCTGACACGCAGGCCTAGCGCGAGTCGTCACCGTTTTAAGAGCACTGATGATGAAACAATTTACAAAAGTAAATCGCTTGTCTGGCTTTCATCAGGCTCAAACTCGTAAGTCAGGGCTGTTATCATAAATCTACCGAGGCTCTCATCATCACCATCATATCAGCCGAAAGACGTCCACTGCTTGACATAGGCCTCCACCAAGCGTCACCACAACCAATGCTCTATCTTCTACAAACTAAGAAGACGTTATTCCCAGTTACAGATGCAGCTGCAACCGTAAAATCAGCCAACCAGCCAATGAGCACCAGCCCTAACTAAAGCCAACTAGTGAAAAACATCTCCTCGCCTCGCTCGTTCATTAGCGATGTAAATCCGCCGCTGCTGCCGGTAGACTGGCCTTAATACAATTATAGCAAGCCCTTGTAATATGCTAACTTGTGAGTGTGGACGATGGCCTTTATTTTGCAATTTAAATCGCGTTTCTTGAACAAAGTGCGATCTTTTTAATTAAGTTGCACTTAGAAATTGTAATTTCTTTGTGGAAACGTCTTATTTTTTTTTCTTGAGTTTTTTTTAAGGAAGATGTTGTTTTTTTGAAGATAGGGAGACTTTGTCGGTCCTTTTTAGAACCCTATAACCTTAAAAGGAAAAACGGAACCCTTATAGGATCACTTTGTTGTCCGTCTGTAAATCTGTCTGTCTGTCTGTCAAGATACTTTATCTCGAGAACGCGTGGAGGTATCGAGTTGAAATTTAAACCATATACTCAGGTCTGCAGTCCCTTGAAGCTGTGAAAAAATTACGAAAAAATGAAAAGGCTGTTTATGTCACAAAAAAAGTATACTTCGATACTCTCTAAATCAATTATTCCAGTATAAAGCAAGGTTTTATTGCACAAGCATAAAAAAAATCTGAAAATTGTAAAATATCGTTACGTCACAAAAAAAATTGCGTTTGTGAAAAATCTTCACAAGTTTCAATAAGTTTGTACGGAACCCTTAATGTACGAATACGACGCGCACGTGGCCAGTTTTTGGTCATGGGCGTAAAAACTATCAGGTTTTCAGAAAAGTTTCTTTCTAGAAGCTAATGGCACCGCTGCGTACTAAACTTCATACTAACACTTCGAAAGTGATATAAGACTGAGGTTTTTAACAAAACGATAGAAGGAGATAGAATAACTATCTCTATCATCTCTATCTATCTCTATCATATCTATGTGATTGACTTGCGCTACAAAAATGTTACAATGTCCCAAACATTTTCTGCTTTTGATGACAATCGCTGTTAGGATCTCAATTTTTCTAGGGCTTTAAAAGTTCTTAGCCTTGTATATTTTTGCAATTGTAATAAACTTTATTTATGGATTTTAAAATGGTAAATATAGTTTTAATTTCTCACTTTCTCCATGACGTAGTTCACCATTTAAAAGACGTCGACGGCGCGCACTGTTCCCGCGCCCCTCAAGGAGTTGTCAGCAACAGCAGGGGCCCAGCTGGGTCGAAACTTACTGGGGCCAGGGTTATCCGAAAGGGAGCCTCGGTACGAAGGCTAGAAGAAACGGGGTGGGTTTTTAGTCAGTAAGTGACTGGCACTATCTCCCGCTCCGCCCAAAGGCGGGGGTTGTCATGTGATGATTTTTGCCCACCATAAAAAAGGTCACTATTCAATTTTTTAAAAGGCTTTCGTTTTTTGTTTTTTAGGAGGTAGTCTCCGAAGAAGAAGTATTGGAAGACGATAGAAATACTGGTCCGATTGCTAAAATTCTTTCGCCAATAGAAAGCTGCTTTATTCCTGAGTGGCATAGATAAGCTATATTTTATGTACGCGGGCGAAGCTGCGGGCAAAAGCTAGTTTTTAATGTAAAGAAACTGGTAACCTATTCAATATGCTATGAACTAACAGCATGAGATAACTTATGCACACGTGCTGCACGTGGTTTCAAGCACTGCTAATGCATCTTGCAGTAACTTTAACTTTACACGAAAACGTAAATCGATGGGGTAACTTATACAGACAGACAGACTTATACAGACAGAGAAGAGTAAATAGGTTACTTCTAGGTAGGCACTCCATCTTCGACCGCATCGTCGCTTTCCATCAGGTGAGATAGCGGTCAAACGCGAACTGTTTTTCACATTTCTATGAGCGCGAACCTATCAACAAAAAAAAAATCGTACAATTATAAAATTGTTAATGTTCATGATGCCAACAAATGATCCTTTCTTTCATTCCGATTGAATTACAGACAATTCACAGCAAACTCTATTGAAGCTAAAAATGTTTCCTAATGGAAGTTCTAGAAGTAAATTCTTCAACTATGGAGGGAGTTGTTGGGACTTCCCAAGCTTGTCAATCATCTTGTTTATTGTCATCAGCAATAATCATGTATTTAGCTGAAAAAATTTCACTACCTCTCACACTCTCTAACGAACTCCTGCGAACTTCAACAGGCCATTGGTCCACCTTAAGAAAACTAATTTTGTGTTTAAGGCGCTTATTACACAGCTACGCACCACGCACCGTTGTTTGTAAGTATCTTCGTTTTTTTTATAAAACACGCACAGTCCAACACACTGAAAATGCATCCACGTGCGTTCATGCAAATCACGCATGAATGCGCGGAGAAACATGCGCTCACGCGCGTGTTGTTGAGACGCAAGGTATGGTATACTGAGTGTCATAGTGCCATGCGTGATTTTGTATGAAATGAGTCAGAGCCTGCGTGACAACACCGCAAGTACGCGCGTAAGTGCGTTGACACGCAACATGCCGCGTGAATTGCCTTACAGTACACGGTAGCAACTTCGGAACCACATTCTCTGGTTCAAGGATGTTATAGATATGAAATATCTGATCACGTTGCGGACACGAATAACATTATACCGGCGCGGCGGTTCCAAATATGGTTACGGATATAAAATAATTTCAGATTATTTGCTAGTTTCGGTTACAGACACAAATGTAAACTGTTTGATAGATTTGACTTTTTTCTAGTCTAGTCGATGATAATATATTATCGACTCAATAAAACACAAACTTTACCTCTTCTATAATATTATTAGTATATAGTATAGAAGTATTGATAACCGAAGGAAAACACCGTGAGGAAACCGGCATGGCCTAGATCCAAGACATGTGACATTCACCAACCCGCACTGGGCCCGCGTGGTGGATTACGGCCCATTCCCTCTCCTAGAGAGGAGGCCTGAGTCACAGTAGTGGGAACATTAAAAAGGTTGATAATGATGATGATAGATAACCGATAATTACGGTTATGGGACTCCATATATTGCTGCTCTGAGTAGAAGTTGAACAAGTACCTAGTATTACCAGTCGTATAATCAGTGTTATGAGTGATGTGTTCACACGCACTTCCCATTATACACAGGCTATGACCAAATATTTTTCCATCAACAATTCCCTGATTATTTTCAGAGTATCGTAGAATATCCCAAATATATGTTTATTTTAAAAAGGCCTGTGCGCCATAAATTACGTTTATATTCGATTCAGTGTGCCGCTGCCATAAATGTCATCGGACGGGCAAACGACACCACTGGGGGCGGACTGTATCAGCTGTCGGTGGCAGTGTGGTGCAAGGCAGGAAATGAGGGCGTTTTAGTTTCTCTTAAATCAAAGTTAAATAGGGCCTGATAATATTGGCGCCCGCGCAATGATTTCTGAGCACAAGTTTTGACAGAGAAAATCGCAAACAAAAAAATTTTTTGTCTTCCCAATTCTAGCACAGACAAAATGGTTTATAATTATTTTAAATTATAAAACCGATTAATATAGTTATATTATGTAGTTTGATACATTATAGATAGTGACAATAACTTGCTTAGCGAGTATTACCGTTATTAACAACTAGGTTTTGCCCATAGTTTCGCCCGCGTTCATAAAATATAACCTATTGTCACCCAGGAATAAAGCAGCTTTCTATCGGTGAAAAAATTTAACAATCGGACTAGCCCTCCTAGCCAAGTTACAACCGTTTTGCTTGTGTCGAACGCTTCGAGTTGACCTTGCCGCCAATTCTTTTGTTCTGACCACGTGACTGAGCGTTGAGACGACGTCATTCCAGTACATTTGAAACTTTGTTTGTTAACTATTGCAGATTAGCAACTTGGCTAGGGGTATAGTATTTTTAGAGATTACCTCCTACAAACAAAAAAACAAACTTAAGCTCTTTATAATATTAGTGTAGATGACCGTCGAGGCGTCTCTACGTTACTTGTGTTGACCAGTCAAAAAGTTTGGACTCAGTTACTTTATTTTATAAGCACAAAGCGCTAAGCAACAAAATATTCGTACGCTTCCGCTGACATTTTGCGCCACGCATAAATTGTGCACCAGCAAAAATCACTTTAATATTTTATCGGAAATAACGTTAAGTTTCTCAAATTACCGTAACTACATTATTATACCTACTGCATTTCAATGGAGCCATCATTTCCAGGCCGGGAAAAGAATGGAAAATATTAAAACGATCCACTTTCATGCAGTTCAACGTTACTTTGAGGGTTAGTTGTTTTATTTATAGTTTAAGTTGTGATTTGTTGAAACCCTGAACTGATTTTAATAAGGTCTCAGAACATTTTTATAGCGGCAAGTCATGCTCATTGACTATCATCTAATTAGGGACTGTAGCGTTGCTCAGCTCACGGTAGGCTTCGTCTTCGGATTTTTAGAAAGAAAGAAAAGAAAGAAAGTAAACACGTTTATTCCACCTAAACAGACGCACAAAACATTACAAAAATACAAAAACAAATTTCCCTGTCACGCCATGTGTGTATCGGGCATAGGTGTGTATTACGCATTACAGCCATAGACAACGGAGTTGACTAGTTTATTTTGAGCACTATAATCTGTATTTTTAACACCGGCCTCAACAGAGACAAACTAAGACAAACATTAACCAAAGTTAACCTGTAAATAATCAAAAATATAAGAAAAAAACATAATAATTATACAATAGAAGAATCGTGTTTTCTTCTTTCTTTCTTCAATACAATCTAAGAATCTAAGTTGTTCGTCGCATCTTAGCAAGAATAGGCCTTTGCTCAGCATATACCGTGACATTTTTTTTTTTTTTTTTTTCTGTCGACGTGGAAAATCATCATTGACGAAACCCGCAGCGGGAGACAGTGTCAGAGTCCTACTGACTAAAAACCCCGCGCCGTTCCTTCTAGCCTTCATACCGGGGCTCTAGTTTTCTTTCGAATAACCCCGACCCCGGTAGGCTTCGACCCAGATGGGCCCCTCCTGTTGCTGACAACTCCTTGAGGCGCGCGGGAACAGTGCGCGCCGTCGACGCCTTGGCTCGGTCCGGACAGTTACCGTAATACCGTGACGTTGGGCAAATCCAGCCATCGACAGTGCTGCTCTGCGGTGGTTTAGCTATAGAGAAAAGACACGGGACACTTCTATATTTTTCTTTGTTGATTACACGAGCTTCTCTTACAAAAATCACTTCGACCCAAAAAAACAACACATCTTTTTTCTACAAATATTCAAAACTATTCTAGAACTGCAAAATCCTTAAAAGTATATTTTACAAGCCAGTTTGTTGGCTATATAAAAAAAACAACTCATGCGATCTCCTTTCGATATCATACTTACATCGACTTATATTCTAGTGATAGACAAGCCTTTTCATGGAAACTATTTGTCAAAATACTGAAAACTATGTTGGCATTATGTCGTCTAACACAATTATTAAAACATGCAGCAAAACTTGTCTATGTTTTTTTAAGTCGGTTTCAAATATTTGAAGATAAATTCCTTAAGTTATTTTGAACTAGCTTTTACCCGCGGCTTCGCCCGCGTTTATTAATATACTTTAATTTAATAATAATATTTGTACTTGACTTCTTACTTACTTGAGAAAGGATTGAACAGTACATCTATATATATAAAAATGACCCCCGTTTACCGTTGTCACGACTTGGCATGAAAACGGCTTGACCGATTTGCCTATTTTTTTTTGTTGTGATTTTTATTGTGAGGAGAAGGTTCTTATGGAAAAAAAAAATAGGTAGTGTAGGGTAGAGTAGGGTAGAGTAGGGTAGAGTAGGGTAGAGTAGGGTAGAGTAGGGTAGAGTAGGGTAGAGTAGGGTAGAGTAGGGTAGAGTAGGGTAGAGTAGGGTAGAGTAGGGTAGAGTAGGGTAGAGTAGGGTAGAGTAGGGTAGAGTAGGGTAGAGTAGGGTAGAGTAGGGTAGAGTAGGGCAGAGTAGGGCAGAGTAGGGTAAAGTAGGGTAGAGTTGGTTATAGTAGGGTGGAGTAGGGAAGAGCGGGAGCGAAGCCGCGCGGGCAAAAGCTAGTAGTGAATATAGGTGTTACTTCTAGTTTCAAGTCTTATAATTTACTAGCAATAAGTTATATTTGTACATATTTCATCATCATCATCATATCAGCCGAAAGACGTCCACTGCTGGACATAGGCCTCCCCCAAGCGTCGCCACAGCGACCGGTCCTGTGCGTCACGCATCCATCGGATTCCCGCGACCCTGACCAGGTCGTCGGTCCACCTTGTTGGAGGCCTTCCAACGCTGCGTCTTCCGGTACGTGGTCGCCACTCCAGAACCTTTCGTCCCCATCGACCATCTGTTCTGCGTGTGTACATATTTACTTTATATATAATATAAAAATACTTAATATATAATGTTAGTTTATAAGGTATATCTTTTTAATAGTAATAAATAATTTATTATTAGGCGATAGTAATTTTTTTTTTTTTCGTTTTCATTTATCTTAAACCCTGGGGTACTAGACCTTTGGAAGGTACCAGGGACTCCTCGACGAGACCCCATTAGACTGTTTTCATCGAACTTATTATTTTAGAAATATCAACATTTCTGCTTACCCTTCAATGGCTATAAAAGTACTGCAAACAAAATATAAAGGAGTGTTTACACACGCCCACTATCAACTCCCTTGTGCCGTGTTACACCGCCGATATATTTACACTGTTGATTAAAAACTGATACTGGTATTTTGTTCGTGGAACAGGGCATTTTTTTATGTTTTGTCGTGCTGATCTAGACTGGGATATCGTGAAATATATGTTTGTAGTGGTATTATGTATTATTTTTGTGATGTTAGCTTGATGATGATTTACAAGTACCTCACAACGGATTTGACCGTGTGAGAGCCGGATTTTATCTTGCGGGATAAAAAGTACCGTTTGTGTTTTTTTTCAGAACATGGTCTACCCCGTCCACTCCGTGCATAGCCTTATAATGATTCTGCTGCTGGAATTCAGGTCTCCTCTGCAGAGAAGTGTACCTCATGTGTGTGTCTATTGGAGCCAAGCATTTGCTTCTGAAAGGAAAACTCGACTCTAGTTTGAAAGGCGACGAAGAAATAGGAGTAGGTTTTCAATAAGTAAAAACCTGACACATTCTATTTGTAATCTTTAGAAATAAAACCGAATATTGAAACAAACAATATATATTGATATAAATGAAAACGAGTTTATTGTTTAAATAAAGTCTATCCTAATCCTTATAGGTATCCCGTGGGGCTATTTTATGTTAAAACAAAACGGGAACCAAAGAACTTCAATGTGACCTCATGAAATATTTGAAAATATTAACTCTACAACCTATCATTAAAAAAAATATTCCGAGTTCTCATTTTAATGTTTAGTTTCAGTTTGCCTTAGTTTGATGTAGGTAATTAATGTCAAACATTTTCGAATAGTGTAGAAGTATGAAAAGTATAACCGAACGAAGCTACACACCCCCAAAGATCACCCATTTTAATAAAAAGCGACTTAAATCGGCCGATTGCTAAAATTCATTCATATTATTCAGAAACTCAGCTGAGTTTCCCGCTGAAGTTGTTTGGAAGAATTTCAATAAACGT
Organism: Mythimna lalbum; assembly: GCA_949319445.1. Taxonomy (NCBI): domain Eukaryota; kingdom Metazoa; phylum Arthropoda; class Insecta; order Lepidoptera; family Noctuidae; genus Mythimna; species Mythimna lalbum. The sequence continues at coordinate 2,465,642 of OX439350.1, read as the reverse complement.
CATCATACTAATTGCCAGGATTGTAGGAGCAGACGAATTTCAATAGATTAAGAATTTAAGGAGATTGTCGGCATTGTTTAGTTTTGACAGGAAGTAGAATAATAATAATAATAATAGCAGTATTTAAATATATTCTATCCCCAAAGGGATAACTAGCTAAGAGTCTTAGCCTAAGACCATAAAACAAACGACCTTTCTAAACAGTCTATTGACGTGATTAAATTCTGACGGCGTATACAGTTCCCGCGCAACTCAAGGAGTTGTCAGCAACAGCACCCTGTACGGTCGAAGCCTACTTGGGTCAGGGTTATCTAAAAAGAAGCTCGAGCCCCGGTATGAAGAAGCTAGAAGGAATGGGGTGGGTTTTTAGTCAGTAAGAATCTGACACTATCTTCCGCTTCACTCAAGAGCGGGAGTTGTCATTAGATGATTTTCGCCCACCATAAAAAAAACTCTCTCTTTTTTCCACACACACGTCTATTCTCGGCCATTACGAGCCAGTCCCTCTGATAGTTATCCAGCTAATCTCCTCACCTTCGCCTTGGTCTGCCGCGATCTTGCCTTACATTTAATGGAACCTAATAAGTGGTTCTTTTAGGCCATAGCTCATCCGACATGCGGCAGACATGTCCGGCCCAATCCCACTTTAAAATAGCAGCTTTTCTTGTAACATCTTTTATTTAAAACAGAAAAGGTATAAAATATTTTTTGACCATTTCTGTGGACGGCGGATTGAAATAATAATTATACAGTCACAAATAAGCCCAAATGTCCGTGTAACGTGTAATATTTGAACATTACACGGTCTTGCTATGGAAGTTTTCCAAGAATATGAATGGATGCGTAGTAGATTATGAGCTACGAGTGCTACGCCGTAGCCGTCACCGAGGCGTAGGCGGCGTAGCTGTGACGTAATCGCGTGACCTACGACGGCGAACTAGCAACGTCCATTTCGTTTCATTTGGTGGGTAAATAAAACTTAACTGATTTTTTTTTGTGATCTGTGTTACTGGCTGGAATATTGTTGCAGGCTATACTGTCATCACATCTGTCCTTACTCTTAAAAAAAAAAACGTTTTTTAAAGAGTAATCATATTATTTCCTGCCGCTTCTTTTCCATAGGCACCGATTGCGTCGAAGCCTACTGGGTTCGCTTCTGAAAGAAAATCTCGGGGTCCTGGAATGCAAGGCAAAGAAGGAACATATTAGTGGGTTTTAGTCAGTAAAAATCTCGCACCCTCGCGCTCCGCCCAAGGGCAAGAGATATGATTGGATGATTACCCACCTAAAAATAACCCTGGAGCAGGTAAAGTTATTGGATTTATTATTCACCTCAAAACCAAACATGTTGTACTTACGTAGAAAATCAAACTGGTGGGTTTTAGACAGTAAGAGTCTTACACTACTTGCTTCAACCTAAAATGAAAGAAGTGAAAACTAACTCATAAATTTACAAATTCAAGGCTACGGCGCCCTCGCCGCCGCCGTCGGGATTCCGATCCCAACTTCCGGCCACCGTAGACGCGGGCTCGCGGACGGTGAGCCATGGGTAGCTCGTTGTCCGATCGTCCGGTAATGGACCGAGTCCAAGACGTCGACGGCGCGCACTGTTCCCGCGCGCCTCAAAGAGTTGTCAGCAGCTGGAGGGGCCCAGCTGGGTCGAAGCCTACTGGGGTCGGGGTTATCCGAAAGGAAACTAGAGCCCCGGTATGAAGGCTAGAAGGAACGGCGCGGGGTTTTTAGTCAGTAAGACTCTGACACTGTCTTCCGCTCCACCCAAGAGCGGGTTTCGTCAATGATGATTTTCCCGTCGAGAGAAAAAAAAACATCGCCTAAGAGTGTCTTATTTTTTTTCTGTGATGGGGAAAATCATCGTATGACAAAACCCGCTCTTGGGTGGAGCGGGAGATAGTGTCAGACTCTTAGTGACTAAAAACCCCATGCCGTTCCTTCTAGCCTTCATACCGGGGCACGAGCTCCCTTTCGGACAGCCGGCGGCGGCGGCGAGGGCGCCGTAGCCTGATGCGGTCGGCCTCCTCCTTTACAAGCATTACTGCTTCGCAGAAGGAGGCGACCGTCCGCCATTCCTCGGCCAGGCCCGGCGCGAGAGCTCTCCGCCGCCGATCGCCCCCACGAGGGCACGACGATTCTCCGCCCAAGCAGGGCACACCTCGACGGTGTGCTCCACCGTGTCCTCCGGGCGTTGAGCACAGTGGCGACACCCGGACGTCTCTTCCGACTTTATCTGAAACAGGTATCTCCCGAGCGTGCCATGTCCGGTGAGAACCTGCGTCATGCGGTACGTAAGGACGCCGCGAGGTCTTTCCAGCCACGGTTCAAAGAGGGGACTTACCGCCATATGCCTAAGAGTGTTTAAATATCGACTGGTGTAATGGGCTTTTTGTAACTTTGATATAAATCATGTTGATGTGTGACTTACAAGTAGCAAGTCAAACATCACAATAAAGTCCTTACATGCCAGCAAAGTGGCATTTCAATAACTCTTTCGAGCAACGAAACAGAAACTTAATAACACAGCGAGACTTAAACGTTCATTTATATATGAAACTAGCTTCTGCCAGCGACTTCGTACGCGGATCCTGTTATGCCAGCGACATCCAGTGTTATAAACGTAAGAGTAGACAAAAATAAACAGAAAGCTCAGAACTGATAAGCTATCGGGAGTTACACGTGTTATTGTGAGTTAACCATAAAAGATAGATGTATGCTGTCGTGGGACATTTTTTATATCATTTTGAGGAGAACATTTCCGTTATACATGTTTTCTGTGTAGCTTTAACCATTAAGGCTGCAAACGCGACGGAAGCTTAAAAAATGGAGTAATTTCTCCCGTTTCCCCAACATTTCCCTTCACTGCTCTGATCTTATTGATCGTAGCGTGATGAAAAGTATACTATAACCTGCCCAGGAGTATGAAGAATGATTGTACCAAGTTTCGTTAAAATCCATCGAGTAGTTTTTGTTTCTATAAAGAACATACAGACAGACAGACAGACAGACAGACAGACAGACAGACAGACAGACAGACAAAAATTTTACTGTTTGCATTTTTAGCATCAGTATCGATCACTAATCACCCCCTGATAGTTATTTTGGAAATATATTTCATGTACAGAATTGACCTCTCTACAGATTTATTATAAGTATAGATAAGAATTTAGTGGGTCGAAAAATGAAATTTGAAAACTTTACGCGACACCTCTGTGAGGCAACGGCGGAAATGAGTTTTGGACTCATTCTCGCGTTTAGACGTGTGTTTCTTTTATATTTTTTGCTTTCAGTTTGTTTGTTTCATGTAAGAGTGGAAGGCAGTGTTATCGAAGAGTGTTTCGTGGAAATTATTACACTGCTTATTAAGCCACTAGCTTTTTTTACGGCTTTCACCGCGTACTTAAAATATAGCCTATGTCACTGAGGAATAAAGTAACTTTATATCGGTGAAAAAAATTTGTAATCGGACCAAAAAATTTCAGAGATTAACTTTTTCAAACAAAAAAAAAACAATAAAACAAACTTTATCTGTTTATAGTAGAAAAAGCAGATTTTTTCGAAATTGTTTTTTTTTTTTTTGCAACGTAACGCCAGCACCAAACTTTACTACTTCGATAATTGTACTTATCCATTCCAAATTACAATCCACCATCTTTAACAATAGTTTTTAGATTGGTCCCTAATACGTGTATACTTACAAAATACATAATTAGCTATACAGGGTGTTTTAAAAAAACTCACTACTGTAGATGATTAACAATTACAAATATATTTATTTTTACGCTTTAAATTATAAAATCAGAAACTAAAGATATGAAAAAAATATTTTTTAATAATTACATTATTCAAATATCATCCTTTGCGGATAAAGCACTCTTCAAAGTGATCTCTAATCAACATTCATGAAAACGCGTCTCCGAATTTGAGTAGGAATATTGTCAATATCTTGTATAATGTTTTCCTTCAATGAAAATAATTATGGTTGATGGATTATTGTTGTACATCCTACTCTTCAGATAACCTCAGAGTAAAAAGTCTGAAGGTTTGTGGTCTGGGATTTGTGAAGGTATGTTGTTATACAACAGTTAGCAAAATTTGCTGGACCAAAGGTCCCTATGGAAAAAATTTTACACAATTTTCTATCAACCTATTTGAAAATACAGACACGTCATTCTGCTATCCTTTACCTACACCTAGACGAGTGTTGTCACAACAAAACGAATTCAAAACAAAACTGCTATCGATTTGATTGCATTTGAGAATGATTTTATTAAAACTGTAGAGTCGCGGCGGCGACCGCAGACCGCGGCCCACAAAAGCCGCGAACTAACTAAGCTGGAAACGATCACTGAATGACGTTTATGTGCTGCGGTTCCATTGTTTTAACTAACACTGCCAGGAAATATGATGGTCAGGTTTTGTTGGAAATGTAGGAATAGACATCCCGATGTTTTATTAGTGAATCAAAGCATTCAGTGTTCGGTCAGTCTGAAACATGAATCCAGGTCTTCTATTCATCAGAGCTGCAGGATTATTCGAAATTACCCTGGCCCTAGACTGTAAAAGCCAAGTGACGGAACAGAGGTGGGTTTTAGTCAGTAGTAAACGTCTGTCACTCCTTCTCGCTCTACTCAGAGCGGGAAGAGTCGTTTGATATAATTTCCAATTGAAAAAAGTGTCTTTTTCAGCGCTTCAGAGTGTCTTTTCATCATCTTCTGCCGAGCTTATTCCTATGTTTTTATTTTTATTTAATGTTACTTCTCCTGCTCTAGGGTGGGGCGAGAGGGTGCCCTTTGCGTCCCAGGGCCATGGGTATACCTATCAAAAGTCAACCCATGGCAGTTGGCACCAGAAGGCTTCAACCGTGCTGAGATCTCTTTGAGGCGCGTGTGAACACTACGATCCGATAATGACTTGGTCTCGGTCCGGACTATTACTGGACGACCGGACGGCGAGTTACCAAATAATTACTAATCATTCGTAAGCCCACGTTTACGGTTACCCACTGCTTGTCGTCTGCAAGCCCATGCCTACATTAGCATTCCTAAGTTAGGGTTGTCTTCCAGAATTTCCTGTACTTTACATAGACTGACTATCTGTACCCCAGAGCTACTGAGTAGCACGACACTCCTAAAACTGATCCGATGAAACCTTGTCAACCCTAGTTTTTAAAGCATAACTAATCATTATATTATTGAATGGCTTGAATATTATTAGTAATATTATCAATTGACCGTGTATTAAAAGGGTAGTGATGTTTTATTGTTTTGTTGAAGACCTAACGGCATGTCCTAGAACCAAAAACTCGAAGACATGTGACATCCACCAACACGCACTGCGCCCACGTGGTGGATTACGGCCCATTCCCTTTCCTAGAGAGGAGGCCTGAGTCCCAGCAGTGGGAACATTAATAAGGCAGATGATGAAGACCTAACTTAGTTTACTGATAAACCCGTTCTTTAAAAAGAGTTAAAATGTAGTAATAGTTACAAATTTTATTAAAAAAAATAAAGCTTACATTGTTTACATTAATGAATTTCTGTTTAAACTGGCTATTGCAATTAGTTACTAAAACTATCTCAATTTTTTCGAAAAGCTCTCAAATTGCAGATTTTAAACAACCAGTAAAAAATTCATCACATAAAAAACATTTCAACTTAAAGTAAGTGCCTAAATAAATCATGCTATCTAAAAAATATAAATCATTTTATAATAAAACGGTGTTTTAAAACCACTCGCTTTTAAAATTAGTTGCTTTTAATAAAAACCTATTGGATGGTAAATTACATGTCATGTGCATCTGTGATGCCGATATATTTTCACACAGATTGAGATCGAATCTTTATAAAATGATTTGGAAATTAGATTTTCTTTTTAACTGCATTGTATTCTTAAGAGCAACCAATCTGAAATACGTTTCCATACAGCCGATTTTACGTAATTAAGACGTTAATACACACCTTTCTCTAGATATTTTCGAAACATATCTATTGAAATCAAAACTAAAGTGTAATACTAATTAGTAAAGACTTCTGAAGATCTACGGGAACTTTGAACATCATCATCGTCATCATCATATCAGCCGAAAGACGTCCACTGTTGGGCATAGGCCCATTGACCTTGCCGCCAATCTTTTGTTCTGACCACGTGACGGAGCGTTGAGAGCACGTCATTCACGTACATTTGAAGTTTTCTCTATTGCAGATTAGCAACTTGGCTAGGGGTACGGATATATTATGAGCTGGGGTACCTTAATTCTTAGGTATACAATATTATTTGATGTAAACAAGTGCCTGTCAGGTTTTTCTACCCCAAAAAAGGCCGCGGACGGATAGACAGATGAACATGACATAGCAAAACTATGAGGGAAGCTTTGTTGTCTAGGAAATGTTCATAGTAGGTAATAAATCTGGAAAGCTCTTTATTTTTTTTTTTGTATAAAAATGAATTTAAGATGAGGAGGTTATTGTGTTTAGGAATCTGAATATCAAATTGTTTTGTAAATGTACGATTTGATTTTATATTTTAGTTCAATTTATAGATCTTCAGTATTTCTATTGCCTGAAATAATAGAAGTTACTCTTGTAAATTATCTCTAGTAAATCTCTCGGCAATCATTGTACCGACAGACCAGTCAGCCAATGGCTCTCTCAAGGGCTAAATTCCTGTTTTCTATTCCGATTTTAATTTTTTGAGGTGGGAAGTCTTCATATTACTTAATTGTACCGCTCTAGGGCGTGTCAGACTTTAACTGACTAAAACCCTGTCTTATGTTCTTTATTTGCCTAGCGTTCCAAGGCCTCGGGTTTTTCTTTCAGAAGCAAACCTATGGCCCTACTATGCTTCGACCCTGCTGGGCCCTTACGATTTTGCTATCATCACTTAGAGGCGCTTGTAAGATACTACGCTTTTTTTTACGGGGGGCAAAAATCATCTTATGCGCGAGCGGGGGTTGTGCCCGCTCTTGGGTGGAGCGGGAGAGAGTGTCAGACTCTTACTGACTAAAAACCCACCTCGTTCCTTCCAGCCTCTTCATACCGGGGCTCGAGTTTCCTTTCGGATAACCCTGGCCCCAGTAGGCAAATACGCCACAGGTTGAAAACTCTTTAATGTTTTCTATATAAAAATAAATATCTTGCAACATTTTAAAGTAATGATAGAAAAAAGCAAGTCAACAGAGAAACATGGCAATAACTTTAGGTATGCATTCACAGAAAACGTGGCGAGAGACTAATTTCTCTTGTAGCGCTAAGCTTTACGTGTACTTTACACCAAGTAATTACAGGTTAGACGGTAATTAAAAGGCCACTGGCAAAGTAAAAACGGGTCCAATCGACCCGCGTAATGACTACCAGCTACTCGAGACTCTGCCACTCACCAGAAATACGCTAAAGGGTCAATTTGAGCCACGTTTGATATAAGCATAACTTCAATACGACATTATTATTAGTATATGCGAAACTTAAATACAGTTTGTTCAGAATCAGTAACGGAATCGATTTCAATCATTTTTACACTGTTATATTTTTTTCTTGCGGGATCGAATCAGAAATGAAGATATCCGCAGGAAAACCAAGGTTGCCGACATAGCCCGAAGAATTGCCAAACTTAAGTGGCAATGGGCAGGGCACATTGCTCGCAGAACAGATGGCCGTTGGGGCCGAAAGGTTCTGGAGTGGCGACCTCGTACTGGAAGACGCAGCGTCGGAAGGCCTCCTACAAGGTGGACCGATGACCTGGTGAAGGTTGCGGAAACCGATGGATGCGAGACGCACAGGATCGATCACTGTGGCGACACTTAGGGGAGGCCTATGTCCAACAGTGGACGTCTGTCGGCTGAAATGATGATGATGATGATATTTTTTTCTAAAAATATTTAAAAAAAAGACACCACCGATAGTAATACAACAAAGGTCATGACTCGCAGTCCTTGGCTTGTTAATGTTTGTGTAACGTTATTACCAGTTTAAGATATTGTACCAACTCTGAGCAAGTACACTATGCCAGAAGCAATAAATTTGTCATTATTTGTGAAAGCATAGCATAATCAGCCTTTTAATATTCCTACTGCTGGGACTCAGGCCTCCTCTCTAAGATAATCAGCTATTTATTGAGTTATTTAGTAATGTCCTTATACTATTATTATTCTATAAGCTTTGTTAAAACTATGAAACATAAAATAATAATAATATTGTACAACTAGGTACATACAACGCCATTCTAGTCTCAAACTAAGCAGAGCTTGTGCTACTACTACTAGTTGTCTACAACTGATAAACATCAATTCATTAAACTGGACCTTTTGTATTTTCTTACCATGTGGCTGTATAAACAGCTCCTGAAATCCGATTACAACCCCCTTTTTTGTTTTAAGTTCCTTTAGAGGTAGTCGAGTGGGAGTAAATTAAATGTATTGTTGTTAGATCAGTACTAACTAGATGAAAATAGTGATGGCGTCTACTAGATTTTATTGTCTGTCTAAAGGTGAATGGACTGTTTAGCGTTAAGAATTGGAATTAGTTCTATCTTTCTTTCACTATTAGCCTACCAGCTGTGCTGAAGGGTCATGCACACTTGGTTGAAATACCTACTTGAGGCTGTCTACCATTAAACTGGTGATCTATCATTGAGAGAGATCTCAAGAAAGCTCAATTGTCAAAAATGACAACGCAGGACAGACTGTTTTGACGCAGAATTGTGAGGTAACACAACCCCTAATAAAGGGTGCAGGGACGGACAAAGAAGAAGAACGAGGATGACCTACTAATTAGTTGCACTTAAAAAAAACGTTGCCACACACTAAAAATAACTCCTGTAATACTGCGTTCATTAGCATTAAGCATTTTTTTGGCAACATTTACTACAGTTCGATTGTTGCAGAGGTTGAGCGTTATTATTATGTACTACGATATAGGAGTAATACTAATAAGGTAAACAAGGCATACATGCCCCAGTCGGTAACGTGCCCCACTTGCCAAACTAAGACACGCATTAAAAAAACTTTGATTTAGTTTATTAAACCCCAAGCGATCGCGCTCTCATTGTCTTTTTATTGTGTCTCTAATTGACGGTATCTGAAGAGTTAAAATTAAAAACTATACAATGCAAATTGAACTTGTGTTGTATAGTTTACGTCGCCGTCAAACTTATGAACTAACCAGATCGGATCAAATAAGCCCCAAATTTTATAGGTGTCTTAGTTTTACAAGTGGGGCTCATTACCGTCTGGGGCATGTATGCCTGGTTTACTGTATAGTATAGAATAATGTTTTTGGAACATGGAACTCTTTGTCAGCATCTGTATTCCTTACAGCCAATTATTTATCACCCTTCAAAGCAATAGTAGACAGACATTACGCTCGCTCTAGATACATCGTTTCATTTGCTTAGGGAAAAATATTTTTACTATATTTCTAAAAAGATGTAATGTAGTCGTATTTTTAAATACTTTGGCCGCATTTGCCGACGTGGAGGTGACTGCATCGAACGCCTTGTTATACAAGGGAAGGTAGACGACGAGGCCGCGTGGCAGATCGCCGATGCGTTGGACTGACCAAATAAAAGCGGCTGTTGGCGGCCCGTTGAACGAGTGTGCCCGGATGACTGCCAGCAGGCAAAAGTGGCGGGAAATCGTGCGGCGTACCATGACGGCTTCCGGAGAGCTACCTTCGTGATAACCACGACCACTCTGGCAAGAGTGAAACAACCAAGAAGAAGACTCGTACCTAAGTCAATAGTATACCTCTCAGTGTAGTGTAGTATCGTGCATTATATTTCTTCGTAGCTCACTTAGTGTACTTTTTATTAAAACAATAATTTACCGAGAAAACTTTTACTTAGAAATTTTCATGCTGTCAAAGTTTTTTACATGCAGTCTTGGTTATTAAATGAATGCAACAGACAGTTACTAAACTAACTGAAAGTTAATTACATTCAGAGTTACTGAAAAAACGTAATATTTAACATGTTTAGCTTCATGCTTCATTGTATAAAAACGAATATTTTTCTACAATACAAAGCTTATATTTATAACTGCTCTTGCCCACAGCTTCGCCCGCGTACATAAAATATAATCTACTAGCTTCTGCCCGCGGCTTGGCCCGCATATATAATATATTGCCTAAGTCACTCAGGAATAAAGCAGCTTTCTATTGGTGAAAAAATTTTAGGTATCAGAATAGTACCTTCCAGGGATTACCTCCTACAAACAAAAAAGCAACTAAATGCACGTGGTAACAAAACAAACAAGATGCCTAATAACTACATTCTATTGAGTCAACGGAAAATCATACTTAACTCAAAGCAATAAGAACCGTGACGGATTTAAATGTAACTGTTAATGCATGTCCCAGTATCCGGCAGAAAATATTTAATATAAACTACAGTTTCAAAGGAAAATGAGACCTATTTCAAAGCAATAAGGATACAATAACGGGTTTCGGTGCAACGTATGTTACCGGGTTGATAGAACAAAAAAGAACCTGAACCTAAGAACAAACTTCCTTTTTTATAATATTAGTGTAGATTTTATTCAAGAACAAAGCAGCATGATCAGTGAAAAAAAATTAGCAGTCGGACCAGTAGTTTTAGAGATTACATCCTACAAAGAAAAATAAAAAAACTATATAAATTATTAGCGTAGACTAAAACAAAAAGGAGTATTATACACGCGGGCAAAAAGACCGCCAGGCTAAAATGGCCGCCGTGCAAAAGGCATGCATTGAGTTCCTGCAGATAGATAGCGCCACCGGGGACTACCCAGAAAGAGTGGGAAAGATCATTTAGACGTGTACCATAAGGACTGCTTCGAGACACCGTACTCGAAAAAGAATGCTTAAAAGAGTTTGGGACGACAGAAAGTCAGCAAATCCCGAAAAAATAATTGAAACCCAAAATTCGCCTTAAGGAATTGTCGGCAACTGTAGAGGCCCAGCAGGGTCGAAGCTTACTACGGCCAAGGGTCTAGTTCCGAAAGGGAGGCTTGGCCCCGATATGAAAGGCAACGAAGGTACGCGGTGAGTTTTTTTAGTCAGTAAGAGTCTGACAATATCTCCCGCTCTGCCAAAACGCAGTAGATGTCATTTGGATGATTTTTACCTACCGAAAAAAGCCATCGTCTTTTATTATCGTTTCAACCGAAAGAAGTCCAATGCTGGAAATAGGTCTCCCCTCAAGTGTCACCACAGCCATCGGCCCTGTGTGTATAGCATCCATCTAATTCCAGCAACCACCACCAGTAGATCTAGTCAAGTTACGACCGTTTTATGTCGAATCTTTTTCTACTATCGGTAAGGCCTTTTATTTGTTTGTTCTGACCACGTGACTTAATGTTGAGATAATGTCATTTATTCCATACATTTGAAGTTTTCTGCTAGTGTTAACGATTGCAGATTATCAACTTGGCTAGGCCTTAAGCTACTGTAGGCTTAACCTTTGCGTGAATGACGTCATCTCAACGCTCAGTCACGTGGTCAGAAAAAAATTTCGAGGGCGTGGCCAACTTGAGGCGTTCGACGCAAGAGAATCGAATCGAAACCTTTGTAACCTGGCTACGGTAGGTCTCCGATCTGTTGCCTTAAATTCAATTTATTTGAACTTCTTTTTTTTCTATGAGTTTACATAAAAGACACTAGACCAAGTTTCGTTCAATATGAATAGAAAATTGAGTCTACGTCGAATCTAAAATCAACATTTTGATCTACACTTCATTGCGCACTTGGGCTCATTCGATTCCTTTGTAAAATAGCCTGACTTCGTATATCATCGGATTCTTTCGGGACTGGCACAAAAGAATTTTCAATATACACGTTCGCATGCCCGCTGAGGTATCGAGATCGTGTAACAATGAAAACTGATGTAGATGGTGTTTAAATATTCTGTTTTATTAAAGTTTCTCGCCTAGAGTAGAAAACTCATATTCTTTATGTAAATAAATATCAATATTATAAAGAGGAACGATATGTATTTTTTCATCCCCCTATCTCGGAAAGAGTATTTTTGTTCTTCGATTTCTGAGTGCATAAGCCGTTTTTATCCGCTAGAAGGTAAAGTAAATTGAATTTAGAACATCGTGTGCACTAAGTTTATGAATTCAAAACATGAATAAACCTATTTACGTCTACCTCCATGGTGCCAAATTTATTATACAACTTTTTTTTTTTAAATTGTTAAAAACTTGGACTCTGAACCTCCATGGTATACTTTTTTTTGCATTTAATCATTTCCTCACTGAGGTAGGATGAAAAGTTACGTGTTGCACTCGAGTGCGAAGATTTTTCTAACCGATGCTATGGTGACGGGAATCCAATGGTTGCGAGGCGCAGACGACCGGTCATTATGGCGGCACTTGGAGCCTATGTCCAACAGTGGACGTTTTTCGACTGAAATGATGATAATGATGAATAAAAGAACTGTATATTTTTATATATATTTTTTTTCTGTCAAATAATTGTCAGAAAAAAAAAATAGTCTATCGACATGAAAAGAAAAGGAAAAACCATTACCTTGTCTGTTATATTGTGTTGGTAAGCGTTATAGCACAAGTAAAAATTGTTGCATCTCACACGAGCACTTCAGTACAAATGTTATGCTGTACTAAAGGTTAGTGTGTGTATAATATTAGTATTTTTTTTTCAATTCTATCATTCAATTTCATTTTATTGTTTCTTGCACTGTTTTGATCCAACCCTCTTTATACAAGTTCTTGACTTTTAAAATATACTGTCTGTAACGTATATAATTACAGTAGCACCTTTGTAATCTATACTTATAATAAATCTGTAGAGAGGTCAATTCTGTACATGAAATATATTTCCAAAATAACTATCAGGGGGTGATTAGTGATCGATACTGATGCTAAAAATGCAAACAGTAAAATTTTTGTCTGTCTGTCTATCTGTCTATCTGTCTGTCTGTCTGTATGTTCTTTATAGAAACAAAAACTACGCGATGGATTTTAACGAAACTTGGTAAATCCTTTTTCATACTCCTGGGCAGGTTATAGTATACTTTTCATCACGCTACGATCAATAAGAGCAGAGCAGTGAAGGGAAATGTTGGGGAAACGGGAGAAATTACTCCATTTTTTAAGCTTCCGTCGCGTTTGCAGCCTTAATGGTTAAAGCTACACAGAATTCATGTATTACGGAAATATTCTCCTTAAAATTATATAAAAAATATCCCACGACAGCATATGTCTATCTTTTATGGTTGACTCACAATAACACCTGTAACTCCCGATAGCTTAGCAGTTCGGAGCTTTCTGTTTATTTTTGTCTACTCTTACGTTTATAACACTCTCACTCATTCCTAATTTAAAAAAGTTAACATTATTATCTATTCAATAAAAAATAATCATAGAAATCGGTATAGAAACACCAAAATTATACATGAAATACGCTAATAAGCCATCGCGCGTGAATACTGAATCCAGTCCTCCGGCTCTTAGAATTCGATATCAGAGGTTTCAGATCTTTGATTTTGACGACCCTGTTGTCGCTGGCATAAGCAACAGGATCCGCGTACGAAGTCGCTGGCAGAAGCTAGTAAATAAATAAAAGGTGAGAAACTGAATGACTGACATATCACACACAGCCGAAATTAATGGATAATAATAATTATTATAACTAGCCCATATTACCATTACTGTTATTCATCATTGTACTGTACATTAGCCATATACTGCTGTGCAAATAGATATAAATATATTAAATAACAGTAAATAAAAATGTGTACATACATACAAACAGATATGAATATATATCTCATGTATAGGGATGGTAGAGAGCTAACAATCTTTCACTAGCTAATGATAAGTTTAATCCCGGTAGTATGTTTCCTTATGATAATATTATATTCCATTTTGAGACTCACGAAGCCACTGGGAGAAATCAATTCGTGAATAAATAAAAGTAACACATTTTGAAGATGTTTTTGAAGCAAAAATGTCATAAAGTAAAGTTGTACAAAGATTATAACTGTCGAAATCTTATCCACTTATGTATTCATTAAACATAATTGTTACTCAAAATACAATTATTAAATTATAAGCAACATTCATTACGTAATTGTAATGGATTACTGTAAACGTGGCTAATTAACGTAAATTCAGTTAAACTTGAGAAACAAAATTGTGTTAAACAAACCTTATTTATGCGACATCGTTAAGTTAATTTGGAATAACTTCGAGTTATGGTAATCAGTTAATGTTATCATGTTAACTTGAAACTATAATTTAGTTTTATGCTAATTAGCTTAATTTTGAAGATGTTTTCGTGTCTTACTCTTCATGTTAAATAGCGACTTTGTGCTCATGGCCTATAAAAACAGTAATCACTATAAATGTTGTATTTTTACTGTTATTTTTTATTATTATTTGCAAATTGACATTGATGATTAATTTTCTTTTACGTTTCTTAAAATTAATTTTGACATAAATATTTACTTTGCATTTTTTTTTGTATTTTATTATTGTGGATTTGGGGACCTTTCCTTTTACTTTTTCTCTAATTTTAACGTATGTCTGGCAATTTTGAGTACTTTATGCGGCCTGCCTAATTGTAAATTCTTAGTATTGTTTATCAAGTCCTTGTTGTCATCTTAGTAGTCCTTAGTTGAGCTACTTAAGAGGGTCCTTCTCCACTCGCTTATCGTAAACATCGAAAATGTTTTAAAAGCTTGTTACTTCATTTAATGCAATCCAACGCGATGTTTGACGAAAAGGCAACGCAAAAAAGAGAGATAACGCCTGGAAACTTGAAAATTTCACAAAACTTGCTCCAGGAAATAGCTATTTTTTTTAAACCCTTAAAAGTTTTTGGAAAAAGTTGTCGTCATTTTGAATCTTAATAAAATTTGCAAGGTCCCTAGAGGATTACTTTTTTGACTTTTTTAATTTTTAGGCAAATTATGAAGTGTCAACGTTCATACAAAATAGGACATTTTTAGAGGTTTTTACTGGATTAGTTTTACACAAATTTAGAAATTGGTTTCTTTAGAAACCTAGATAATATCCACAAGATACTGTGTTTCCAAAATGTCTAATGAATAATGTGTAATAACGTCATAATCAGTTATGAGCGGTTGTATGAAAAACAGTGAAAATGTGAGTCATGATACACAACCTTAAATGCTTGCACTGACTGGACAGGTTCACTCAAATATGTGTGGTTCTCATATAGTTTGATTTATAAATGTTTGCTCTATAGACTTTAAGAGTCTTTGTCCTCCGAGTTTGTATAGGTTGGTAGATATAAAATATTTCATAGGTATAACTTTTAGTAAGCAACATGGAAAATTGTACGGTTGATTTTTATAATTACAGAAGTAAACTTACATTTTCCTCAAAAATTAAGCCCTGAACCAATAAGAAGTGTTAAGTATGTAATTCACAACGCGCAGATCTGCACCAATCCTAATATTCTTAACCCTGCACTGGCTGCGTATTGTAACACGCTGAATATTGGAAGTCACGTGTTGTTTTAATATTCAGTTGTAGAAAAGAGGGGCGGTGGTCCCGCGGAGTTCCGATCGCATCCGAATGGCTGCATTTTCAGCCGAACTACATAATATTTATTTATTTATGTAAATGCTGCGGTGGAGGCTAGCTAACAATTACACGTCGTGCTCTAGTGTTGACTTTACGTTTCATCAGGTGAATTTTATTATGAGTATTAGTGGGTTATGGTTTGTTTTGAAATGGAATTGTAGAACGTTGGCATAGGATATGATTATGTGGGACTGAACTGGACTTGTCTGCCGCATGATTGAGGGACGGCCCATGATATACGGTGCCTTGAAATCACACCACAGGGTTTTGGCATGCCATGAAAGAGATAGTGGAACGACTGAGATGTTCTCCTTAGGAATTGGTGAAAAGTGCCCCAGAGCCATGAATAATGGGAAGAATGAAAGGAGAATTTTCCCAGTTGTGTACAGGTTTGATATAATCTCATATATAAAAATCTTGTGTGTTGTCAGTGTTTGTGAACAAACTTCTTCGAAATACTTATGCCATAAGTGATTTTTATCAAATACTAGCTTTTGCCCGCGCGGCTTCGCTCCCGCTCTTCCCTACTCCACACTACTCTACCCTACTCTACCCTATTCTACCCTACTCTACCCTACTACTCTACCCTACCCTACCCTACCCTACCCTACTCTACCCCACTCTACCCTACTCTACCCTACTCTACCCTACCCTACCCTACCCTACTCTACCCTACTCTACCCTACACTACCCTAATTTTTTTTCCATAAGAACCTTCTCCTCACAATAACAATCACAACAAAAAAAAAAACAGCCAAATCGGTCAAGCCGTTTTCATGCCAAGTCGTGACAACGGAAAACGGGGGTCATTTTTATATATATAGAAGATTTAGGGTATTCCATAAAAAAAATATAAAAATCGATGCAGCCGTTTTGCAGGAGTTCAGTAACAAACGGTGTGACATGAGGTTTTTATTAGATTAGTATAGGTTAAATACAAATTCGACTCTAAAGTAACTCTAGTTCAAGTATCAAGTATGTGAGTTTCAATTCTCAACCGGCTCGTCGTTGCAGTAACATTGCCGGCACGGGCCAGGCATTCCACTCAACGACTGCCGATGTAACCGCTACCTTACCTATCACGGCTTCACGAGACTGCGGTGAGCCAGCGCCTTGAGGAATTTAGAATCAGTTATTGTCAGTTATTTGAGGTAAATCATATTTATTATGAAAATAGGTGTTTAGAATCGAGTGTGCGAGTACGACTCGCGCACAAAGGATTCTGTACCGTCCATTGGGCACGCCATAATTAAGGCATTAAAGTCTCGTCTTTAAGGCGTGGCTGGAAAAACTTCACGGCGTCCTCACCTTCCGCATGATGTAGGTTCTCACCGGAAATGGTCAGTTCGAGAGGTTCCTGCATCGGATTCGTGCGGAAGTGAGAGAGTAGAGGTGTGCCACGCTTGGGCCGAGCACCGTCGTGTTCTCGTAGCGGTGAGCGGTGACAACGATCTCTCGTGCCGAGCCTTGGTTCAGGCCATGGTTCGAAGCGAGTAGGTGTGGCAGGCACTCGCCTCCTTCTGTGAAGCAGTAATGCGAAGGAGACGGCCGCACACGCTAGGCAACGGCCTTCACGCTCCAGTCGCCGCCAAGATTCCGATCCCAATTTCCGGCCTTTAGCGGACGGCGACCAATGGGTAGCTCGCCGTCCGGCCGTCCAGTAAGCGTCCGGACCGAGCCCTAGACGTCGACGGCGCGTATTATTCCACGCACTACTCAAAGAAGTTTCAACCCGCAAAGCCCCTACGGGCTTAGCAGGCTGCAGGAATTTTATGAAAGGGAATCCTTCGTCCTACAACGCAAAGGGCAATTGAAAGACACAGGCGTGTCCCGCGTATGTAAAAGTCTAACACGTTCTTCCTTGGAAAAGTAATTAGGTGATTTCTCACTTATAAGACAAAATGTAATCAATCAATCAACATTAATTTAGTACTAGATACAATTAAACTACCAAGCCAGTGCTGTGACCACAATCCAAACATTCCTCGAAGCCGTCAATGTAACCACAAACTTAGTATCTGGTGACCGCAGCTTGTCACCGCGCCGGTACATTTGCTTATTGATAGGCTCCATTTGTAAAGACTAATTTATAGCACGGATGTCGGTCAGTCTTCGGTTTACCACAATTATAGTTAGTGGTGGAATTTGAGAGCCGTATTAGTGGTGGTACTTAGGTTTGCGGGATTGTTTAAAAGAATTACCGCGGCCCTGAAACGCACAGGACTACTGAAGGATCACAGGTGGATTTTAATCAGTAAAGTTAGTCTAAATAACCCCGATTCCTACCCGCCACAGGTGTTGGCTTACGGACGGTAAGCAATGGTCCGTCTGGTAACCATTGACGACTCTGGCTCGGTCCGGACGACCGAGCCGGAGTCGTCAATGGCGTGTAGTGTTCTACGCGCGCCTCAAGGAGATGTCAGCCAACTGTAGAAGCCCAGCAGGGTCGAAGCCTACCCTATAGGTCCTGGCCGAGGCCCTGGAACGCAAGGCAAACAACGCCGAGGAGTGGATTTTAAACAGTAAAAGTTTGACATGCGCTCCAGCTCCAGCCAAGAAAGGGATGATTTCCAACCTAAAAAAACGTATCCTCAACAAATCCCAATTTTTTATTGATAAACTCTCGTGTTACTACTATTTCACTTCATAGAAAGCGATGACATGGTCGACGATCGACCATGCTAACCTAGACACAACCTATTTACTTTTGACCTAAAGATTCCATAATCCCAAACTCGTCGTAATAACATTCATACAAAATGTAGTTACATGAACTCCGAGAGTACTCAACTATTCTGTACCCCTCCTAGGTTCTACTTTGTACCTAAGCGGGTTTTTTAAATATATATTGGTACTTTGAAGCAAAGAGTCGGCAAGGGGCATCGTATTAATATTACATGAGGCTCCCCCACTAGGAAATGCCGCTAGATAGCTGAAATAACCAATTTTTGAAACGTCCAACTCAGGTGGGGACGAATTTTATTTTTGATGTCTGTGTCGGAAGTCTGAAGGCGTTTTCTTTAAAATTTCCAGTTGGATATTCTCGACATTTTTAAGAGGAAGCTCATGTCTTGTTTGTTTTTCAATGTATTCAGTTTTTAGGTTTCGTGTTACGGGTTGTGTGCTGGAATTTTAAGTGCTTTTTCGCAGTATTAAAATTGTTTTTATGTTCCTCGTCATGTAGGTTATACGGTGCGAACTGAAAATAAATGAATTCTTAATAAGTTTGGAAGTTGCGGATGTACCAAAAAATTAATAGCAAAGTCAACTCCACAGTAATTGCCTGTCCTGCTGTATACTAATACTTACGTAGTAGCTATCTTTTTATAAAACAGCAAAAATGCCGTGTTTATGAGTGTAGTATTTTAAATTGGTAGTAGCTTATTTTTATATTTTTTTTATATGCATTTTTTTTTAAATTTAATTTGATTGAGGACAAAAACAGTTAAATGCTAGAGTAAATGTAATAAAAAAATCCTTAAAACTAGATGTACAAACATGTAACTCACTCCAATGTCCACATCAACAGAAGTGAAGGACTGTGGTAAGAGTTTACAGCATACAATACCTTCTGCGAAAGTGTTATCTATAACAAAATAATTACAATAAATGAATACAAAAATAAATATTTTGCTATTTTTGTAATCTTATCTTCTTCTTCTATATATATAAAAATCAATGCCACTTTTCGTTGTTATTTTATAACTCAAAAAAGGGCTCGCCTATCCAAACCAAATTTTTAGGCTTTGTTCGGACTATTAAGTAGATGGTTTATGTAAAGTTTGGTAGGGTAGAGTAGGGTATAGTAGGGTAGAGTAGGGTAGAGTAGGGTAGAGTAGGGTAGAGTAGGGTAGAGTAGGGTAGAGTAGGGTAGAGTAGGGTAGAGTAGGGTAGAGTAGGGTAGAGTAGGGTAGAGTAGGGTAGAGTAGGGTAGAGTAGGGTAGAGTAGGGTAGAGTAGGGTAGAGTAGGGTAGAGTAGGGTAGAGTAGGGTAGAGTAGGGTAGAGTAGAGTAGTGTAAGGTAGAGTAGGGTAGAGTAGGGTAGAGTAGGGTAGAGTAGGGTAGAGTAGTGTAGAGTAGTGTAGTGTAGAGTAGTGTAGGGTAGAGTAGGGTAGAGTAGGGTAGAGTAGTGTAGAGTAGTGTAGAGTAGTGTAGTGTAGAGTAGTGTAGAGTAGTGTAGGGTAGAGTAGGATAGAGTAGAGTAGAGTAGGGTAGAGTAGTGTAGAGTAATGTAGAGTAGAGTAGTGTAGAGTAGTGTAGAGTAGTGTAGGGTAGAGTAGGGAAGAGCGGGAGCGAAGCCGTGCGGGCAAAAGCTAGTTTAATATATTTAAAAATATGCCTATTAATTCCATAAATAACTTAAAATTTAAAAGTATCCTGGTTAAAAAACCTAGTCTGTAAACTAATTCGACACAAAGCAAGCTTCTAAAGAAACGAAACACGTTTGTGTGGAGATTTGAACGGGGATTCAGAATCAATTCCCTTTCGATCCGGAGTAACGGACGCGTTGCGAATAATGCTCTTTGTGTGCAAGCAGTATTATTTAAACTTGCCTTTATGGTATTATAGTGAGGAATTAATATTATTTTTAAAAGGTGACAGAAGACGTAAGGCAACTTGTAAGTCAAAAGTGCAAAGATATTGAGAGATTAGACATCTTCGTAGACGTTCTGTGTCCTCGTGGAGGTTATCGGTGGCAACGATCTCTCGCACCGGGCCTTAATGCAGGCTATGGTCGGGAGTGAGGAGGTGTGGCAGGCAGTTGGTTCCTTCTGCGAAGCAGTAATGCTGTGGAACGAGGTGGCCGCATGCGTGAGGGAACGTCCTTTTTCACGCTCCAATCACCTTAATCCCATTCCCGATTTTCAGCCACCATAGGCATGAGCTTACGGACGGTAAGAAATGGATAACACACAGTCCGGCCGTCCAGTAACTGTCCGATCCAAGGTCGAGGCGCGTAGTGTTCTGCGCGCGACATCAAGGTGTCAGCAAAATCGTACGTGCAGCAAGGTCGAAGCTTATTGTGGCCATGGATTTTACGGAAGAGAACCACGGAACCCTGGAATTAAGGCAAAGAAGGGACATGCGAGCAAGTTTAGTCAGTATCTATCCAAGAGCAGGAGAAGTCAAAGGTTATTTCGGACATGAAAAAAATAAAACGTACTAATCCCGCGTCCAATCAAGTCAATGCTTTTACAATGCTCTTTCAAATTCTCAATAACAAAGAGTCTTTTTGAGTAGCTATACCATCCCACCCACCATCCCACAGGACCACCCGACCCCAACCAGCACCACCACCACCACCATACCATCCCACATGACCACCCGACACCAACCACCACCACCATACCATCCCATCCACCATCCTACAAGATCACTCGACACCAATCACCACCACCATACCATCCCTTATCCCTTTTACCATCCCACAAGACCACCCGACACCAACCGCCACCACTACCACCATACCATCCCACAAGACCACCCTTCTCCAACCACTACCACCACATACCACACCACTGTACCATTCTACAGGATTTTGAAATTTGTTTTACTGAAAACATACCTACATAATTTAAACAAAAAGTATTGGCTGAGTGATTTCATTTGATCTCTCTGAATATTACTTCCATTCCATCATGTGAAATTCAATATAGCAATGGAAAAAAACTGTGTTTTATTTTATTTACTGGTTTCCTGTTTTTTTTTTTTTGTTAAGTAGACGGATGTTTTTAAACCTAAATTAACGATCAAAGAGTAAAAAATATTCGTAGGTAAATTGCTTTTTACAAAATCTATATAAATGAAAGCGAAATACCACTTACTGATTAATCAGTAGCGGGGAGCGTCAGTGATTGGCTCGCTGCGCCATCGCGTCATAGACGTCACTTGTGATTCGTTTCCCGCGCTTGCTGCATGTATCTAACACATTGGCTCGCCAATTTATGGAATGCGCAAAGCAATCCTCACTTCAGAGTGAGGATATCTGTTAAAATATCTGTTTCTCTCAAATATCATGATCGTACAAAATCAACAATGTACCCATCAATTATCTCAATACATAATTGCGGTTTCGATGTTTCGTGAAATTTCAGCTATCCTTTGGCACAAAACCGCAGAGAATGCCAGACATTCTGTCAACTTGCGTCTACGTACTGTGATTAGTATTCGGTCTATGGTGGGTTGTTGGTAGATTCAGGATAGTATTGGATTCTTGGAAATTATGGATACGGCTTGCGGCTTCAAAAGGTCTTCTATACTGAAATTATATAGAGGTAAAGTTTGTTTTTAACGTTTTTTTATTGTTTGTAAGGAGGTAATCTCTGAAAGTACTGGATCACTCCGATTGCAAAAAAAAATCTCCAATAGAAAGCTGCTTTCCTCCTAAGTGACATAGGCTATATTTTATGTACGTGGGCGAAGTGTAATTTTTAAAGATTCTTATGTAATTTTATAAAAACTGTGTTTCAATGAATAAAAAATAATAAAAAATAAGTAAAAATAAACGAT
This sequence comes from Mythimna lalbum, assembly GCA_949319445.1. Lineage (NCBI taxonomy): Eukaryota > Metazoa > Arthropoda > Insecta > Lepidoptera > Noctuidae > Mythimna > Mythimna lalbum. The sequence goes on along the minus strand of OX439350.1, from coordinate 2,443,574 downwards.
ATAGAAAACGTATTCAGCTTATAGATCCTGCTTATAGAGGTCAAATATGGCCCAGTGCAGGTAGATGAATGTCACAGGTTCTCCAGTTAAAGTAATTCTCGTTTGAGTTTTGTAGGAAAAAAATAGTTCTATGTTTCGTAAACATTATTATAAAGTGCTGCCAATAGTCTCGCCCGTGAAAGAAGATATTTGGTCCCTAGAAAACATAATCCCGGGATATCCTGTACCTATGTTATTCTAGGAATTGTCTACCTATGTGCTTTATCGAATTCCGTTCAGCAGTTCGAGCGTGATGAAGTAACAAGCATACCTATACACTTAGAAATTTTCAACTTTATAGCTTTGGTGATTTTTTTTACTTTACAAAACAACACACAACTCCCAATCTTTGTGTATAGCTCTTTAATCTTCCGTTATGAAAGCCACGGGTAAATTCAATGAAAATTGGTATCTTAGTAGTATCGGAAAGTTAATTTAAATTGACCGTGACAACCAAGTTAAAATTAAACAAGACGAACAAAGAGCCTAACTTTCGTATTTATAATATTAGCAAGAATTCTTGGCTTCAAAGCAAGCCAATGACCACTCAAGCGAGTTCAAAATCAGAACTTGACAAAATGTCGGAAACTTCAGTGTCGTTCCGAATCGCCTTAAAACCCGACCCTTTGGTCGAAATGAGGTCCAATAAACAAATCTAATTATGAAACAACGAATTCGGATTTAACTTTTCGTTACATTATTATCTAAAACTTTGGTTGTATTCACAGACCACTGTGACGGCTCAGTGGAGCGCCTATAGACAGCATTGTCATAATTTTTCATACAAACCTAAGCAAATCGTAAACGTTTTTGAGGGCCTTTTTTTCGAGTGAAGCGCAGACTTCTTCTTCTTCTTCTTTGCTCTTACCTCTTCCCGTTACGCGGGCTCGGCTTTCCTGATCAAACGGCGCCATTCATTTCGCTGATAAGCATCGTCATCCGCTACGCTTTTGCATGTCCTTGCAGACATTTGTCTTCCAGGTAACTTGCGGTCTACCTCTCCCTTTCTTCTGAGTAGCCATGGAAAGGCGAGTGAAGCTCAGTGGCGGTTTTATTTAGGTATTCTCAAATTGATTTCCTGATTGAGTCCACTGAGCTAGATGATATAGAATCATTGAAATAGATATGATTTCAGTAAAATGGAGCTGATATTGTTGTGTATAGTATTGACTACCTCAATGAAGCTTACCGAGAGGGCTGACTTGATACATTAATTGTTGCCAAAATACAATAAAAAATATTAGAATGTGTTACATTCACATTCTAATTTAAGTCAAAGTAACTCGACATGGTGACAGAATACTAAATATTGTCTAAACATCACTTCCTTAGACGTTTTCCAACTAGCTTGGGGTCAGTTTCCAGTTCAACCAGATGCGGCTACATACCCGTGTTTTACATGGAAAGACTGCCTATTAGACCTCCACAACCCAGTTACTGGGCAATACGATACTCCCTGAATACGCTGATGGCAAGACTTACTGGCACTTGACTACCTGCATAGACTGTTTAAAGATGAGCGGAATAAGGGCCTGCGCACACTTGAGACAAGACGTCTTAGACAAGACTGATTTGTCTACGACACGGGGCGCTAGGGCTGTTGATTAAATATCGATATATCGATATTTTCGCAGTACTCAAGTCATTGATGATTTCACAGCAAAAAAAAGCAGATAATATCTCGAGTCATTGTTAGCGATTCTATGCTCTATGGCTTTATTAAACAAACGTTCATTTCTTGATACTTGTTCTTTGTCTCATTAGAAATTCAAAAAGTTTGCGAGGAATTTATTGAATGCTTGTTAAACAATGTGTTCGCTAAGTGATAAGCGAACAAATTAAAAGAACAAAATATTATTTTGTTTTAAATTTATGTTTTTGGAAGTTTTAATATGAGAATGTATAAGAAGTTTCTTGTTTTTTTTTTTTTTATTTACGCCCTTTGTACATCAAATATAAAACTTCCACGCACTGTTTCACGCTTTGTTCTTAACTTACTGTGCTTAACTTTTATTTACGACGACGTACCAAATATGTATCTATACTAATACTACATGAATAAAAATCATGTTTTAAAAAACAGGGGTTAATTTAAAATCCGTTGAGCCATTTCGGGAAAATGCGACCACAAATACCGTGACTATAAGCATAAGCATAGTCAGCCTTTTAATCTTCCCACTGCTGGGACTCAGGCCTCTTCTCTAAGAAATGAGCCATAATCCACCACGCAGACCCAGTGCGGGTTGGTGAATGTCACATGTATTCGAAGTTTTGGTTCTAGGCCGTGCCGGTTTCCTCATTCACCGTTTTGAGAGCAGTTGTGAACTTGTGCTGAAATAAATTACACAAAGTAATGCGCGTCACTGGGTTTGAATCGCGGCCTAGTAGACGAAGTCCGGCCATTACCACTCGGCCACCATTGCTCAAATATAATACCATTACTGGATATTTTTCTAAATTAGAAGTTTTTTTGATTATTAACTTAAACTGTACATAAACAATCTCAAGGTTCTTAAATAATCTCTCTCTCTTATAACACTAATCTCAGGAACTAATAGTTCAAAACGAAATATTCTTTTATAGTTAGAAGTAACTCCATTTTGGTGGTTGGTGTTTCGTCAATTCAGTTCTCGCTCCACCCAAAGCGAGAAGCGATTTCTCATCTCAAAAAAGGAGGTATAGGACACCCACATTTGCCCGGTAATTATCGACTAAATAGGTATTCAACGTTATAAATACATTTTACGTAAAAAAGTACTTAAGGAAGTCAAAAACAAATTACTTATTATTTTGTATACTTCACACTTTGTTTGGAAAAATAAAACACTCAAGTATTTGCCCTGAAGCCACCCATAAACAGACTGAGTAATACCTACTGTAACATAAACACTCGTGTGTTCCTATAAACATAGCAACAGTCGGAATTAGGGTTGTAACAGAGTTTTTCCTCTGCCTCCACCAATGTAAAACTTTATTAGAAACCATTTCTGTATTCTCAAAAAAATTACGGAGGTGAAACTCCGCCAGCTGAATGATGATAGATTAATAAATTACGATCTTATTTTTTTATTTTATTAATACTAGTCTAAACTAGTGCTTAGCTGCGACGCTACCTCGCGCACTCTCTCCAAAATGCATCTTGTAATATACCGAAAGGCTAACTACCATACGCCTGTGCTCAAGGCTTTGTAGATTGGACTTAACCAAATCTAGATCACCGATTAGGTTCTCCGTACGCCTTTCCACTGAGTCTAAAGCTGCTAGGCGGGATTTTGCAGCACGAGCCCATGTGTGGCTGCAGTACTCTACACACGATTGAATCTGTGCTTTGTATAACATTAAAAGCTGTCCCAGTATGAAGTATCGCCGGACTTTTGCAAGAACGACGAGTTTCCTAGCGGCGGTTCATTGAGTCCAAAGCCAAGGTAGCTTGGCTTTGGACTCAATGAACCGCCCAAAAATTAAGGTCTAGGGAAATTTCTACTCCCAACAGCTGAACGCGGTCGGTGCACCCCAGTTCTTCATTATTGTTCCTCTTGTTAACTAATATCTGATTTAAAATAGTGTCCATGGGTTATCTTGCACGTTCTTCTCCGTAGAGATCTACGCTTTGGAACGTGCAATACTCGTATAGCTTCACTTCAGATTTCTTGGACTGACCAACATTTGACGATTCAAAAGTGCATGAAATTGGTCCCTGTATTATTTCTGTCTTTTCGATCCTTCTTAGGGTTGTCTAGTAGATATCGCTGTCAGCGATAAGAGTGCCATTGTACCGATAGATTTAAGTTTATTTATAAGTTGCATTGGAAGGCCTCCAACAAGGTGGACTGATGACCTGGTGAAGGTTGCGGGAAACCGATAAATGCGAGACGCACAGGATTGTTTGTTGTGGCGGCGCTTGGGGTAGGCCTATGTCCAACAGTGGACGTATATCGGCTGAAATGATGATGATGATGATGATAAGTTTTCTATTCTACCTTCGTCACCGAACCTCTGCCTCCTTTAATATGGTCCGCAACATCCCTAGCAGCCAGAATGAACTGACGGTATTAGATCTAAATCCAAACAACGTTGATATTGTTATTTATTTTTTACAGTTGACTGGTTCTATGAAAACAGTGGCGTGTATTTTTCCGAGGAGAGCGGCACGAAGTAAGCAATATAGGTTTAATTAACGGAGGACAAACATTTGTTCAGCTCTTCACGACGTCACACGATCGGGTTAGTCTGCGACGCTCAAAGATTTATTGAGGCTGTCTGCCTGCTTTTTAGGAAAATTATCTGCATTTTGGTTTTAAGAATAATGGAAAATGTCGCGGTCTTCTTCTTCTTTTCGTGTCGATGCTCTTTAACTACACTTTTTCTGACCAATATTTGGCAACCTGTACGGCTCTATTGTTGGCCTCATATAGATCCTGAAAACTGCAGGTGGTAATGCAGGATGGGCAGCATAGCAGGTGGCGCATTTCCTGTGGAGAGGCTCCTTTCACCACGATGTTTCAATCTCAATCTCAAATGTCACATGTTGTAGTTTTATAAAGTCTAGATGAAAGCTGAAAGGTTCTAGAGTGGCGACCCCGCATCGAAAACGCAGCGTTGAAAGTCCTCTTACAAGGTGGAACGACGACCTGGTGAGAGTCGTGAGAATGCGGTAGATGCGAGAGACACAGAATCGGTCGTTGTGGCGACGCATAGAGGTGGCCTATGTTCCACAGATAAAATTTCCATGAGATAAAAGCAGCATGCTTTCTTTTGTAAAAAAGCTAAAGAGCAAGCCTAGGCTGGTTTTGTAAAAAAGCTAAAGAGCAAGCCTAGGCTGGTTACTTATCGCCCTCTTAGGGATATTTTGGAAGACTACTTCGCAGCAGATTTGGCTGATATACCATGGAGTGAAATAAGCTCCCTGCCAGATGTGGATAGTATGGTAGATTTTTTTAACTACTATATTAACCAATTATTTGATTTACATGCACCCATAAAAAATAAGATAGTTAGAGATCGTCCTACACCATGGATAACAGAAAACATTAAACTAATGATTAGGTTAAGAAATGAGGCAAAAAATAACTATAATAAAAACAAACAAGACTCTTCCAAAAAATACTATTTAGAATTAAAAAAACAAGCATGTACTGCACTGAAGCAGGAAAAGAAAGTGTATTTTGACGGGCACATTAATAAATAATCAGTTAAAAAATCCAAAAAAACTTTGGAAAAATCTCAAGTCCGATGTGCTTGCAGACCATAGTGATGGCATGCTACCCGAACAATTTAATGACCCAGATGAAATAAACAGGGCATTTCTTGATGTGCCTGGTCAGAACATATTGTCACCTTCACAAACGTCATATTTTGACTCGAACCGGTATGGGGATACTCATTTTAAGCTGAAAAATGTTAACGAGGCTGAAATTTCTAAAATTATTAAGAGTTTGGAGTCAAATGCTAAGGGAATAGATGGATTGAGCCTCGATATGATAATGCTCACACTACCAATCACCCTCCAGGCTATCACAACTATAGTAAATAAGTCTATCGATACAAACTCTTTCCCTGACTCATGGAAATGTGCTATAGTGCGCCCTTTACCTAAAACCAACAACCCAGGTACTGTTAAAGACCTGCGCCCAGTTAGCATTCTCCCATGTTTGTCCAAAGTATTGGAGAGAGTAGTCTACAATCAAATGCTGGAGTATTTAGAGGCTAATAACATGCTACCTGACCTGCAGTCTGGTTTTAGGAAAGGTCGTGGGACAGCCACAGCCCTTTCAGACGTAGTGGGAAATATCTTGGAAGCACGTGACCGAGGGGAGGGAACCATACTTGCTCTTCTTGATTTTTCACGTGCCTTCGATGCGATTAACACCACTCTATTACTTTCCAAGTTAGCGTACTATGGTTTTACTACGGAAACAATAGAGTGGTTCAGAAGCTACTTGCAGAATAGGTCACAGCTCGTGGAAGTCCAGAGGGAGGATGGATCAACACACACATCCCCTCCTCGGTATGTGTCACGTGGTGTGCCCCAAGGATCAATTTTAGGGCCCCTCTTATATATTCTCTACAGTGCAGATATTGTTAACTCCTTCCAACACTGCAGTTATCACATGTATGCCGATGACATACAGTTATATACTTCTTTTAAGCCAGCAGATCTAAAAGAAGCAGTTGACAAAATTAATGCTGATCTCAATAGAGTGGTAGAATGGTCGGATGCTAACTCACTGGTTTTAAACCCACAAAAGTCTAAATTCATGGTTTTGGGTAGTAGGAAAATGATCAGTGCGATACTGTCCGCTAATCCAGAACTTTTTATCAAGGGGAATAAGATAGACAGGGTAGAATTGGCATGCAATCTGGGTTTGACTATGGACCCTGAACTAAGATTCGAAAAACACATCAGTAACGCCATGCGAAACTGCTTTTATAGGCTAAAGCTTCTTTATAAAATTAGAGCCCATCTGAGTGTTGATCTTCGTAAACAACTGGTAGATAGCCTGATTCTATCACGCCTGAACTATTGTGACACAGTGTATGGACCATGCCTGTTAGCCAGAACAGAAAAGCTAATTCAACGTATTCAGAATGCATGTGTAAGGTTTTGTGTAAATGTACCATATAGAAGTCACGTGACTCCCTATATCAATGACAATAACATCATGAAAATGGCAGCAAGGAGAAAGTTGCATTTGGCTGGTTTACTGTTTGGAATTGTTACTACACAGAAACCAAAATATCTATTCGATAAACTAAGTTGGAGACACAGCAAATATGAACCTCGTTCCTCCACATTCCCTCTTTGTACCCCGCATCACAGAACCGCGGCATTCAGGGGTAGTTTCAGATATATGGCCAGTCACTGTTGGAATGACATTCCTCCCCCAGTTAGAGTCCTGAAGACAAAGAAAACTTTCATTGACACTTAAAAAAAATACTTTATGCAAATTCAACAATCGACATAACTTGAGTCATTACAATCTGATTATTATTTTTAGCTTTTACCTCTTCGGTCTTGGACTTCGAGCAATGGTAAGGTCTTCCACAGTGATGATGGTCTCCATTTATGGTACTGCCCTCTTTCGTCGCGGTCTTCTGGGCGAGGTATGAGTTTTAGGAGTGTTGAAACATTGGATGAAACACTTGAATGAATGTTTGTTGTGTCTGCCATCTATACAAAATTGTAGCTGCAATCATAAAAATTTGTGGGTGTTCCAGTTTAGGTTTATTTTTATAAATCTAGAAATGTAATAAATGTCGTATATATTAGTGTAATAATAGTTAAAATTTTGTATTGTCTGGTGTTTGTAATGTTGTTGTTTTATTAAATAGAAATGTAATAATATAGGTATGATGTATGATAGTATGTGTATTAGAAGTACTAACCTGCTTCTGTTTTGTGTTTACTCTCCGAGGGGACGCCAAAGTTGTCACTCGAACGGTGGTTGCTGAAAACCAGCACCGTAGATGGCTGGATTTGCCCAGCGTCACGGTATATGCTGAGCAACGGCCTATTCTTGCTTAGATGCGACGCACAACTTAGATTTTTATTAATTATTATGTTTTTTTCTTATATTTTTGGTAATTTATAGGTTAAGTTTGGCTTATAATGTTTGTCTCTGTTGAGGCTGGTGTGTGAACCACAGATTATAGTGGTCAAAACCACTTAGTTTAATTTTTTGTCTATGGTTATAAGGCGTAATACACACATAGCCTGACAGGGTTGTTTCTGTATTTATGATGTTTTGTGCGTCTGTTTGGGCGGAATAAACGTGTTTTCTTTCTTTCTTTCTTTCTTTCTTTTCTTTCATTACAATAATATTAGGGTGATAGTTTGCGCGTGTCTGTTTGTTGCTTCTCACGCTCGAACGGCTGAACGGATTTACACGAAATGCACACGGGAAGACCATTCCCAGGATTAGAATATAGCTTTCTATTCCGGAAGTATGTTTTCTTGGGATAATTTGCTACCACAACGTGGGCAAAGCCGCTGGCATTAGTTAGATTTATATTGACTTTGTATGATATTTGGACTGTGGGAACGGGAAAAAAATACGTGTGTTGTATGGGAACCTCATTCCAATGTATTTTATTCTGTTTTTAGTTTGTTGTTACAGCGGCTATAGAAATACACCATCTGTGAAATTTTCAACTGTAGCTATACGGTTCATGATATACCTACAGCCTGGTGACAGTCAGACAGACAGCAGAGTGATAGCAATAGGACCTCGTTTTTAGCTTTTGGGTACGGAATCCTAAAAACTGTCCGTTGCTCTAGAACGCAAAGGAATTCTGAAGGACACAGGTGGGTTTTCAGTAGAATCATGGCACGCCTTCTTGCTCCAACTTAGGCAGGGAGAAATCATTGAATGACTTCCCACCTCAAAAAAAAAAGCAGATACTTAGCAACAAAGTTTAACAGATTTTCTTCAGAAGTTACCCTCACTAAACTCTTATCAACATCCTCGAAACTTAAAAACGTTGTTACTTTAATTTCTCAGTCCAAGTCTAAATGAATGAGGTCGTACAAAAAGTTTGAGAACGACTGCACTAAATGAAATCTCCGAGAGCCTTCCTGTCAACTTATTGTGGACAAAAGCGTCGGCAACTAGTCGGATTTCGTACGCTAGTCGTTTCAAGAGGCATGTCGAGAACTGAATTGTTTCAAGATTTTATGATGTGTTTTGAGGATATGATCTTAATGGTTAAGGGTTTTTTTTTATATCGCGCGAATTTCATTACGCATTTTGCTCCACTTCCGGCCCTAAGATACAGGCACCGCCTAGTTTGGGGGCCATTGTAATAATTCTGCTAAATTATAAGGATAAGTAACTGTGTTATTCCTATGTTTAAGAAAATACCTGTAACAATGATTAATGAAAGTTATTTTTATTATTATTTTATATATTTATTTATCTTAGGACCCTGAGGTCCTCACTTTTGGAAGGCGTATGAGGAGCCAAAACCAACTCGCAGAGGCCCATTTAGACGGTTTTAAACGAACGTTGTATAAACTGGCGATTATGGTATTATTATTCCATTTATTCATTTTATATACATATTTATCACATTTTTAAATATTTTTTAAAAAAGACAACTTAAAAAAAAAAACATTTAAAAATATAAAAAATAGTAGCCCACCGGCATCGGGAACAGGGTCCAAGCTACCGGTGGTCAGGGCTCCTGAGAGAGGAACCTCCGGACAATACGCGCCGTGTCCAGAAGCACTGCCTTCTGAATCAAGCCCTTGATCCAACTGCTTAACGAGAGCCTTCGTAGATGTTGGTCGAGGCTCTTGGCTATTAAGCCATTGGCCGTCACGACTATCGGCACAATGATTGCTCTATCCACTTCCCACATGTCGACAACCTCGCGAGCCAAGTCAAGATACTTAGTTTGTTTTTCCTTCTCAGCTTTCACGAGGTTCTCGTCATGAGGGACCGCTATATCAACAATCATTGTGCGACGCTCTAGTCGATCTATCACCACTATGTCAGGCTTATTGGCAACAATAGTCCTGTCAGTGATGATAGATCGATCCCAATACAATGTGACACTGCCATTCTCGAGAACTGGGTCGGGCACATACCTATAGTACGTTACTTCTGATTCCACAAGAGAGTACTTCAGAGCAAGTTGCTGATGGATAATCCTGGCTACAAGGTTGTGTCTATGCAAATAGGCTCCGTTAGCTAACTGAGAACACCCAGAAATAATGTGTCGGATTGATTCTCCGGGCCGGTGGCATGCCCGACAGATGTCAACCGTACCGTCCTTCACAATATATTTCCGGTAGTTATTCGTCATCATAACTTCATCCATAATTGCAAAGATAAAACCTTCGGTTTCTCCAAAGAGATTACCAAAGCGCAGCCAGGATACGGACGCTAAAAGATCTACATCGGGCCCATGTAAGGCCCGGTAAAAGCGCCCGTGAAGCTCCTTGCCCTGCCATACTTCCTTGCGTTCATTACTATCCATTACCATTGGTTTGCGCCAGTTCTCGTTGGCCAAGGAGAGCGGGGTGAGGCCCTTGTCCACTGCCACTACATCTCGGTGCATCCCCACGTCGGTGTCCAGGAAGTATTCCCTGAGACTGCATATCTCACGGTTGTGCAGGGTCTTGGCATTTAAGAAGCCACGATAGCTCCATCAGTAGCAAGTTGTTGGGAGCAAAAAGTTTCAGATCATCCATGTAAAGAAGGTGAGATATAACCTGACCACCTCTTCTCAACCGGTAGCCCAAGCCGGAACCCTCCAGCAGTGTGCTGAGAGGGTTCAAAGCTAGGCAAAACCATAGTGGACTCAGACTGTCGCCCTGGAATATGCCACGCTCGATCCTTATCGGTTCGCTGTTCTCCCGGATTTGTCGACATCCTGGATAGTGAAGGACCGTCCTCCACTGCCCCATACACGACATCAGGAAGGTGCGCAGAGTTGCATCAACTTTATACAACTCCAGCACCCTCATGAGCCATGTATGCGGCACTGAGTCATAGGCCTTCTTATAGTCTATCCAACATGCTGACAGATCTCTTCGAGAACGACGAACCTGTTGGCTAATGGCAGCATCAATGAGGAGCAGCTCCTTAGTACCACGGGACCCGTTCCTAAATCCATTCTGAGAGGCAGACATGATGGAATTTGTCTCAATATGACTATTAATTTTGGCTCTCAGTATGGATGTAAGAACCTTATAGACCGTCGGTAAACACGTGATCGGTCTATAATTTTTGGGTTCCGCAGTACTACCCGATTTATGGAGAAGGTGGGTTATTCCTGTCGTTAGGAACTGGGGCAGCGACCCTGACTCTAAGGCAGATTGGAATTGGGATGCCAAGCGAGCGTGCGAACTTTGAAACCATTTAAGCCAGAAGTTGTGCAGCCCGTCCGGCCCTGGAGATTTCCAGTTAGGTAACGGACGGACTGCACAAGCTACATCTTGGGGGCTGATGGTAATTGCCCCCATTTCTGGTATAAGATCGCACTCTCGCTCAATCTCCCGAATCCAATCACCCTCAGTGTGATTGACAGGCACCGACCAGATGCTGCGCCAAAATGAATACATGGCATCATCATCCGGTAGGCGCGTATCAATCACACTTTGGTCCGGTCGCTCCCAAGCCCTATAAACCCACCTTTCGTTGCTTTGGAATGTGCGATTCTGGGTGTACCGCTCCACTCGCCGCTTGTACCGTCGAATACGGTTTGCCCATGCATAGACTTTCTGCTTCAGGTAGTCGATACGCTCTGTGATACGGGCTAGATAATCTCGAGGACTAATATCTGTCCCCGAAAACGCCCGCCTCACAAAGCGCATCACTCTAGGGCGAGTGTTGCCCTCCCTGAAGCAGATAAGTTTGCCGATGAGTGCTCTAGCCTCACCGATACGACGCTCAATCCTGCACTGCCAAGCTGGTTTAGCTGGTCGTGTAGCTCTGTCACTATTTGGAATTTTGACGTGAGCTACACGACACGCCGCTGCAGCCGCACAGTACAAGATCGAGTGGGTATCGGTAAGGTCTTCGCTGCTATCAAAACAATTTGATAACTGAGAATCTAGAGCACACACCAACGCCCTATTTTTCCTATGCATAGGCAAACGGGGCAGACGAGGTCTAAGCTCTGGTGGCATAGAGCGGTACTCCCGAAATGCATCCTCCAAAGCGCTCCTCAAACGTGCATTGCACTGGGTACTCACGGATATAGCCCCGTCATCACCATCCTCACCAACGTGGTTGGGTCGCGGTGAAACACTGGGTTGACGTTGCACCGCGGCCGGTGGTGAAACAAGTGAGACACGGCCATTCCGTGATTCTAGGCGCAGTCTATCAAGTACGGCGTCATCCAACATACGGTTACGCTGGATGACCCGCACCTGATCCGATAGTCGTTGGGCCGAAACGTTGACAGCTGGCTCAAGCACCTGAAACAGAGAGAGCATCCGACCACGGTACGCAGTCAGGTTAGTTCCCCCCTCCGTAGCCCCAAAGTATGAGCGCATGACATTTTCATTAATGGATTGTGTCCATCGCATGCGCTGCACACTTCCACCGGCAGCGGGGACCCTATCAGAGGCCGGAGGGCCTCGAAGTCCTAAGCTGGCCGGAGGTCGGCCTCTTCCCCGCCGACGCGCAGGTGGTGGTGTCGTCGGCGGCGAGAAATATTCGTCGCTCGAGCTCGACGCAACTGCAGCTGCCGGAATCTCTGGACTCACAACTGGCGCTGGTCCCGGCGGCTGCGAGGCGGAGCTGAGCGACGAACCCGAAGATGTTGGGTGTGTGTTTTGTTCTTGTGCCCGGCTTCTCGTCAGCATTTCATCATTATTTCATCGCCTTCGTTTGCTGGTATTTCGTTGGTATACGGTAGTGATATGGTTTTTCTATTTTTTTCTGGTAGTTTTGCGGTGATTTGCCATTTTATTTAATGTTTTAATTTAATTAAAGTGAAGAAAAAATTCGGCGAGAAAAATTTTAGTATTATTATTATTATTATGCACAAAATTTCAAAATACAAAAAATCGCGTTCCAAGTGCGTATTCCACATTACTTGTGTGAAATGCTCGTTTGCGGGGGTTACGCGTGCGGTGCAATCCCGCATGCGCGATTAAATCCTCACGATATTAAAAACACCCTAAGAGATTACTATAATGATAATAAATCTGTAGAAGTTTTTAGTTATTTATGCATTATGTAAAATGTACGAAACTGACGTAGATAACTTTTATACATTCAAATTGTGTGTAACTTCATATATTGCTTAGGTTTTTGTTTCATCACAATCTTAATTCACTGTATAAAAAGATTTAGATGCTACATTTGTGAAAAGTTAGGTGGTACGAAGTTCGCCAGGTCAGCTAGTTTTAAATAACATTCTCTCATTTCTAGACATAAGTCCATGGCCTGGTGAGGGTCGCGGGAATCCGAAAGCTGAGAGACATACAGGAGCGTTCGTTATGGAGACACTTGAGGGAGGCTTATGTCCAACAGTGTAAGTCTTTCGTCTGAAATGATGATGATGACTAACACAGGAGTCATTTCTAGGGAGGGGTAAACTTTAAAAAACAAATTAAAAACAATAAAAGTTAGTAAACAAAACTAATTATCACTCATTATGCATGCCAATGTTGCCACATTTCAACAATGAGGATATTCGATATTCTCCCACCAGTATGTGAGATTCTCCATTTAGGCTCTATTCAGGAATAGAATCCCAATCGTAGACAGCTTGAAAGTGCATCACTCGTCTATTTCACTATCGAAATGGTCTCTAAACTTAATACGATAAGATTTCTGTCAGCACAAATGCAGACGCATCAATCAGGATTATATTTCAAATTGGAATACAGGAATATATTGCAATGGTTCCTGTTTTAGACTCACAGAATAGTCTAAACCTGGTTTCCTCTTTGGAATATAAAATTAGTTGAGACACACTGTTGAGGGCGATACGTAGCAAGTCAGACAGAGTGCTTGATTGATTTTAGTAGGCTGTAGATTTTATAATTTTAACTTTTATAGAAAATCATCCTCACTAATATTATAAAAGCGAAAGTGAGTTTGTTTATTTGTTTGTTACGTCTTCACGCCTAAATGGTAAAACCGATTTTAATGAATTTTGGTACAGAGGTAGTTGGGATCCTGGAGACGGACATAGGCTAATTATTTTTTTAAGTTTGAAAAGGGGTAGAAAGAGTAAAGTATGTTAATAAACGCGGGCGGTGCCGCGGGTAAAAATGCAAACTTATGAACTAAGTCACAGCCTACATTCGATATAAGATCTAAAATGCATTTTTATAAGGATGTCGCTTACGATAAGTCGGCGGTGAAAGCTCGATAATATAAGAAGGATTTTGGAGACGGCTTGTCACTAAGAGGCCTTCCCATACTGTGTCTTCCGTAGTACGCGTTCACCACTCTAGAACCTTTCGGTCCCATCGATCATTTGTTCTGCGATTAAAGTGTGTCCACTACACCTGATTCTTCGGACTATGTACTATATATCGGTAACTTTGGTTCTACTGCGGTTAATCCTTGCCTACCGATACGTTGTAGAGTAATTACTTGTGAAGTAAGTAAAAAAAATGTTAGTAATTATATAAAAACTAGTGAGCTCATAACCCCAGTCAGGATATTTGGCGTCTAACTAAATCCCTCAAGTCTAGATCTTCTAACATACCCCCTCTTAAAGTGTCGGATGGGTCCCTAACGGCTAGCACAACTGAGCAATGTAATGCCTTAGCGAATGCATTTAGTATGAATATGAGCCTTACCACAAACTGGACTTGTGACTCGGAACTTCAAGATGAGGTATCAAACTCCATGTCAGTAATAAATGAATTTAAAGTCTCACCTGGTCTTATAAAGCCTGTGAGGCCTTCTGAGATTCGTAAAAGACTGACAAAACTCAAATCGCGTAAATCTGCTAGCCATGATGGGATCCATAACTTGCTATTAAAGAACTTGCCACAGAAGGCGATAGTTTATTTGACTAAAATTTTTAATGGTTGTCTTGGTCTAGGCTATTTCCCAAATATCTGGAAAAATGCTAAAATAATACCCATTAGAAAACCCGGGAAAGACAGTACCTTACCTGTAAATTATCGCCCGATAAGCTTGTTACCTGCTGCTGGGAAACTTTTTGAGTCGGTAATTTACACGAGACTATTGGGGGCCACTGAGCAGTTTCTGATCCATGAACAATTTGGATTTCGTGCCACACATTCAACTACTCAACAGCTTGCAAGGGTCTCTGAACATGTATCCCATCACCTAAACCTCAGACAATCTACGGGCATGTTCCTGCTAGATATCGAAAAAGCATTCGATACTGTTTGGCATGAAGGCCTGCTACACAAGTTGCTGACTCTGGGAGTACCCTTGCCCCTTATCAAACTCATTCAATCATATCTTACGGATCGTAAATTCTTAGTTTATATCGATGGAACCACTTCATTACTCTATATAATCCCAGCTGGCGTGCCGCAGGGCTCGATAGTTGGACCCTTTTTATTTATTCTATTTCTAAATGATATCCCTATTCAACCTCGTACCTATCTAGCTTGTTTTGCTGATGATACTGCTTCATATACCTCTTCAAATGATACTGATCTGATCATAGGCCGACTACAATACTCTATCGACTTACTTCTTGACTATTTCAAGAAATGGAAGTTAAAAATAAATGAGGAAAAGACGGAAGCAATATTCTTCTCACGCTCTAGGCACCCTCCTCTAAAAACTTTGAAAATTTCAGGTCATTCAGTACCTTGGAAAAATAGTGTGCGGTACCTTGGAATTACTATGGACAGTAGATTAAATTGGTCTAAGCATATCTCTGAGTTACGCGTAAAGGGCGCGCAAGCGCTCGGTGCGTTAAGCCCAATTCTTAATCGGAAATCCAAATTAAGTAACAGTACTAAACTTAGAATTTATACTACACTGGTCCGTCCGTGTATAACATACGCTTGCCCGGTTTGGAGTAGCACATGTCTCTCAAATCATCAAATTTTGCAAGTTATTCAAAATAAGGCTGTCAAAATATCTTATAATACTAAATTTAAAACAAATCTCAGGAAATTGCATAAAGAAATCAAGCTTCCCTTGCTATTTGATTATATAGTTAAAATATCGTCAAAATTTTATAAAAAGAATAAAATAAATAATGCTAACCCCCTAATCTCAAAGCTATGTTCATCAACAATGGGCAAATTACCATATATCGATAGTTACGGCACTTACCGCCTACCGCATCACTACATCTTGTTCCCACCAACTGAGTTGCAAGCGACCAGTGACTTGACCCCCGAGAGGCTCGCTGCCGACCCGGCCCCGGCCGCTGTAGCACCGGACCGCGGGCGGCAGGGAGGCTCGGGCCGCTGATTTATTGACTGGTCGTGCGGCTACTAGTTTGTCAGTATACCGCGCGATCAGCTATCTCTGCAGATATTTTTCTAATTGTTTTTGTCCCACCCACAAGTAGTTAGCAAAATTATGTATCAACAAAATAATTTGCATAAATGTTATATTGTTATTTTTAGCTAATTTTATGTTTTTAACAGTGCTCTAAAATGATATTTTAAAATCTAAACTTTGAGAGGCGATTTATTAGCCTGAGAAAGTGTGTAAACTCAAGTGTTAATGTATCTTAGGGTAAGTGCATTTTTTTGTTAACTTTTATGTTTAATAAAGATATTTGAAAATGAATGAATGAGTGAGCTCATCATCAACGATTGCGTCACTACTTACCATCAGGTGGGATCACAATCAAGCACTAGTTTATATCATCATCATCTTCCTGCCCGTATCCTGTTTTATTTGGGGTTAGCGTGACACGTTTTTTCTTCCATTCTGCCCTGTCTCTCGTCATGCTGCTGTCCAATGTCCGGTACTTGACCGGACTGAGCTCAAGACGTTGACGGTGCGCACTCTTCTCGCGCGCCTCAAGGAGTTGTCAGCAACAGGAGGGGCCCAGCTGGGTCGAAGCCTACTGGGGCCAGGGTTATCCGAAAGGAACTCGAGCCCCGGTATGAAGGCTAGAAGGAACGGGGTGGGGTTTTTAGTCAGTAATAGTCTGACACTATCTCCCGCTCCACCCAAGAGCGGGGGTTGTCATAGGATGATTTTTGCCCATCGAAAATAAAAAAATCTCTAGCTTCGTGTTCTTACATATATTATCACTCTTCACACAATCCACCCACTAGATAAATCCATATTTAAAAAAAAACATCTCTGTTTGAGAATTATTCGGTGGACGTCCACCCCGTAAGTCACAAGAAACTGACTCGAGTGGGTAATCAGACATATCCTGGTATCGACTGTGACGTCACAATACCTTTGATTCGTGGATTACCAGGACCGCTTTCGTCTGCCTCCATCGGTCACATATTCCAGCCGACACCCACCATTGTTTTCCAATATTCGACGCAAATTAAGCCATTTCATTACTTTTACAACGAACTTGCGACCTGAAAGGCGGTTGGTATTACTTAGAACTCCCTAGAAACTATAACTCAGTAAGTTTCCAATACTAGGAATCTGAGGCTTGTTGAAATGGAAGTTGATGAATAGATGTAATTATAATTTTAGCAGAACAGTGGTGGCCAAATGGTAATGACTCCGACTTACGAGTTGTAGATCACGGGTTCAAAAGCGCATTACTTTGTGTGTTTATTTCATTACCGCTGCACTTAAAACGGTGAAGGAAAACATCGCGACCAAAAATTCGAAGACATGGAACATGGACCCGCGTGGTGGATTACGGCCCATTCCCTCTCCTAGCGAAGAGGCCTGAGTCCCAGCAGTGGGAACATTAAAAAAGAAGATAATTTAAGCTGCTATCCATTTTAGTTAATAACAAGCTGTTCTCTGCGGTTTCACTAGCACAAGCAAAGCCGAAATAGAAAACCTTAAAACTCAAAAACATGAAAAAAAATCGTCGTGGTTATGACGTGTCGCCAAAGAACCTTGACTTTGTAACTTAATGGACGAACTTACAAACCAAATAATCTCACTTTTAATTTGGAACCCAATATTCGTAGTTCTTGCAAATATTTGGCGCGGGGATCGAACCCTCTAGAAACAAAAACAAAAAAAATCAACCATTTCCAGTTAAATTCGGAAGCTAAAAGTTTCCAGACGTAGTAACAAGAATTTCTCCGTCAGTAATCGTATCTTAGCTTAGAGAGCATAATAAAACACGATTCGGAACAAAATGTCAGGTAACGAAACACGGTAAGTAGGTACTGAACGGATCTATTACTCGTCGTGAACTTCAGTTTAAAGCTCAAAAGATAATTTTGTTTGTTTATGCTGCGTCTGTAATGGGCCACAGTGCAGGTAAAGCAGAAAATCAACTTTACAGAATCAGAATTCTACATAGTTTCTGCAGTTGAATGGTTAAACGTTTTGGATACTCTGAACTTTATACCCAATATACATATATATATACATATATATTGTTGGGCGCAAATAAACACTTTTTCTTTCTTTCTTTTCTTTCTTTTCTTTCGGGTTATTTGTAAAAGACTAACAACCTTGCAGGACTATAATATTACTAACACCATAGACAACAACAGTTAAAAAAAAACCGTATAAAAATAAGTTAGATTTAAATTACTTATTATTAGGCAGTTAGGCTAGATTGTATTTAACCCTTCAGATACCGTCAATTAGAGACACAATAGTAAGACAATAGATGCGCGGCCACCGGGTGTCGCTTGGGGATTCATGAATTAATTATTAAGAAATTTATTCTTAATAACAAGGGAAAAAAAATGGACAACAACTTTAGTTCTATGACTTTTGACAAAACATAATATATTTCGTTGTTCTACGAGTATCTAACACATTTCAACTCTGTATTTTGCTGTACCCCCCTACGCCTCGCGCGCACGGTCCACTCCACTCCACTGTTATACTATCGCTTGATTCGCATAGTCTTAACGTACGTAACATTTAGAACATTCAATATAAATATTTTTATTTTTGTATGAAAATCTGATAAACCAATGTATGATGGATTTTTAAAAGTCGTAAAACAAAAGTTGTTGTTTATGATGTCCTTAAAATAGTCCTGAGAGGTTGCCATTGTTTAACAAATAACGCTGTATATTGTGTGCAGTGTATACAGTTGAGGAGTGGAATTGACTGCCTATCAGACTTCCATAAACTAGTTACTAGGTAACAGACTCTCTGTCGTTTGACTACCTGTAACGACTATCAAAGATCTACGAATAAGACCTGATGAAGGTGATGATGTGCCATTAAAATCAAATGAATGAGTAGGTAATAATTTCCCAACTACACTCAATCGACCAACGAACTTTTATCATCGAAGTCAAGCGTAGTATCTAGGTCGTACGGTTCTTATATCACAAGTACGGTTGAAATATTTTATTCCAAACTTCGAACAATGGTTTTTTTTTTAAGAATCAATTTCGGCGAATGCATACTGCGGATTTTTTTGAGTATGCTCGTAGTTCGAAACACCTAACTTCAGAGTGCCCATCGTATTTTTACTGTACTATACATAAAATCAAAATCCACGTTGACCTACTGCCATTCCTGCACTGTAACCCAACGAACCCACTCCACGTTTATTTAACTGTTCATCTTGATGAGAAACAAGATGGTCGGCCATTCATTTTAAATGACTATTTCTCTCCATTAAAACATGGGAAGACATAGCGTATACAAAATAATTAATTATACCTAGAGGATTACGAGTTCCGCTGATATTTTAAAGGTTATTGCTGTGAGCGTTTTCGAGGGCCGCCCATGTTTGTTTTGTAGAATTATTATATTTGAGAATATTTTGATGAATGACACGAAGAGATTTTCGTTCCGGCGTTGATTTGTTTCAGTCAATTGTAACATTGAAATTAACTTAAGTGTTGTTTGTTCAAAGGAAAACGATGACTTCGAAGTAATATTACTCGACTGAGAACAATGCAAAATTAAATGTATTGATGTGAGAGCTACACAGCTCTTAGTACATACTTTAACTCTTCTGGAAAACTTACCTCGGGCTTCTGAAAACAAATTATAGAAGGTATCACAAATTACGGAGCCTACCTACTATATCGTACCACACAATGACTGTCTACCATTCTTGGTAGACAGTCAAGTAAGTAAGTCAGTAACTTAACCAGATCTGGATCACCAATTAGCCTCTTCGCACGCTTTCCCACCGAGTCCAAAGCTGCTAGGTGGCTTTTTGCAGCACCAACCCAATGTGGCTGCAGTACTCCACACCGCTCACGGACACGATATCTCGGAGCGCCTCGACCCGCTCTTCGAACAGTTCCGGCTCAAACGCTCATTAGTGTGCGTCCACCGAGCGTAGGTATAAAAAGTGAAGTACATACATGAGATTGTCTTCTATACCTTTCTTTTGTGTGCCGGAGTCGTAACCAGGCCGTAATATTACCTACTTTAATTCTTCAAACGCACTTTTTACCCATGAATATTTCAAGGCTAAGAATCAATACAGGCGATACCAGTTATGAATATAACATCAATGCAACTTGTTTAATAATTCAGCATTAATCTGAAATCTGAAGTACTCGCCAAGTTTTCTCCCCAAGTACAAATAAATTGAAAATGGACTTTGTGCCGGACGATATCCGAGCAGATTGTGAATATTTGATGACTATGTAACTTTATGGATTTGTATCTAGTTTCCTCTCAGCTCCCTAGGGTAAGCAGACTTTTGGCTACAGACAGACTTAAGTATGATTTATCGTGCACCGGGCGAGCTTAGGGCACGGCTACACTGTAGACATGAGATTTAAACTGTGTAAAGTAGCTATTACACTATAATATTATAAGGGTGAAAGTTTTTATCAGCGGGAACGGATTTCGATGTAACTTGGTACATGAGTAGACCATTTCTTGACTATATATAAGATATGTTATTGAGGATTTTCCAAATAAACCACAAATTGTTTCTCTGAAAATCAAAGATTTGTTTATTTAATACGTCCTTACTATATTACAACGTTTAACTATGACCATTACACCTATAACTTACCTGAAAATCAAAGAAACGACATTTAAAGTTTACTAATATCGCCTCCTCAATTATATCCCTTTATTTTATCTCTTTACAATAGAATTTTTAACAATAAAATATGCAAAATAATCTAAACATCATCTGCCATTCAATCACACGTCACCCCGTTCCACAGAACATAAATTCCATTGACAACTTCAACGCGCGAAGCGCGGCAAATTTGAATTAATGAAATGTCATTTCATTACAGCATTATGATACTTTTCATGACTTTTCAAAAATTCCAAGATATGTGACATCCATCACCTGGGCCCGCGTGCCGCAATCCACTCACGGCCCATTCCCTCTCCTAGAGGAGGCCTGAATCTCAACAGTGGGAACATTTATTTATTTATTTATTTAACACTTTGTGCACATGAGTACAGAAGCGGACTTAATGCCTTAAGAGGGTCCTTCTCCACACGCTTATCGTAAACATCGAAAATGGTTTAAAAGCTTGTTACTTCATTTAATGCAATCCAACGCGATGTTTAATGAAAAGGCAACGCAAAAAAATGACATACATTCAGCCGAACATAGAACCTCCTCCTTTTCGAAGTCGGTTAAAAAAGAGAGATAACGCCTGGAAACTCTGTTAGTATTCGGTAATTCCGAGATTTACTCGAAAATTTCACATAACTTGCTCCAGGAAATAGCTGTTTTTTTTAAACCCTTAAAAGTTTTTGGAAAAGTTGTCATCATTTGTGACTACTTTTATGACTTTTTAATTTTTAGGCAAATTATGAAGTGTCAAAGTTCATACAAAATAGGACATTTTCAGAGGTTTTTACTGGATTAGTTTTACACAAATTTAGAAATTGGTTTCTTTAGAAACCTAAATAATATCCACCAGATACTGTGTTTCCAAAATATCTAATGAAAAGTGTGTAATAACGTCATAATCAGTTATGAGCGGTTGTATGAAAAACAGTGAAAATGTGAGTCGTGATGAAGATGAAGTAACATTATAAGGTTGACTATGCTATGCTATACTTTTGCTTCCGGGAATAGTTTTTTGTATCTTGTTATGACGTAGGATAAAAAATCTATACATATATAAAAAGATGAAGTTTTTAATTGGGCGCATATTACGTAAACTGTACGAAATCGATGTACATAGATAACTTTTATACATTAAAATTGTGTGTAAGTTGATGTAGGCGGCTGTTAGGCGTTATGAAGTTTGTCGGGTCAACTAGTCATTAAATAAATTCTCCCACTCTGGGTAGGAGTTCATCAGGTTCTTACTGAAGAAAACGCACCTGTGTTCTTTGTGTTGCCCGGTAACTCTTTCGAACAACTCCGAGATCATCTACTCTCTCTCTCTCTTTAAATGCTTTAAGTTCCACAGTGCGACATAAGTGTATTAATTACAAGTGATTAGCATTCAATAGGTTAAATAAATTATTATACTTCTCATCTATGTTAGCCTAGTCTTCATTCTTCAAAAGATTGTATGTATTTGCCCGCGGTTTCGTCCGTGTACATTTAATATAGCTTACATCACTCAGGAATAAAGCAGCTTTCTATCGGTGAAAAATTTTTCGCAATCGGACCCTTTATGAATCCTTACGTAATATTATAAAAGCTAAAGTGAGTTTGTTTGTTTGTTACGTCTTCACGCCTAAAAGGTAAAACCTATTTAGATGAAACTTGTACACGGATAGGACATAGGATACTTTTTATCCCGGAAGTATGTTCCCTTGGGATAATTTTCTGCTATCACGCAGGCGAAGCCGCTGGGAGCAGCTAGTTATATTATAAGCGTAGAAGTGTATCTAGATGTAGATTTGTTATGTTTATGATATGTTTATGCGTCTATTTAGCGTAAATATTTTTTTTTTCTTTCTTTCTTTTTTTTTTTTCTTAGTGTAGATGTAACAGTTGTTGAAAAACCGCTAGACTCAACAAAGATCCTATACACGTACCATTTAACAAGCGAGAAGGAACTGCTCAAAATTAATATTTACTAACTCAGGAGACAATTCATTGCGAACTCATTGCAAATCTTCACAAACAAAAACGAAGAACTCAACACACAAACTTAGAGAACGGAAAACGTAATTAATATAACAGACTTTAGACGTTCATTAATTCACTTTTTGCATCATATTTTATCTTTACCAGCATTCGTGTTTGACGGGAGAGAAGCCGACGGTTCGTATTTGGATAAAAAGCGCTTTTATGACAGTCTATTCATCTTTGGGAATAACTGTAACGTGTCTTTGTGTCTCAGCTTTGCTATGAGTAAGTTATTGTTGAGGAGTTCCTGACTTACTGTCTCTTTGTTGTTTATACGTGATGTATGTACTCGTATCTGTTTGTGTCTTCAAAAATATTCGAAGAGTAAGATTCTCATGTCTTGTGATCAGTAATCTGACGGTACGGTCCCGGGTGTCGCCACTGACACGCCCGGAGAACACGGTGGAGCACACAGTCGAGGTGTTCACTGCTTGGGCAAAGCATCGCCGTGCCCTCGTGGTGGCGATTGGCGGCGGAGACCTCTCGTGCTGGGCCTTGGTTCAGGCCTTAGTCCGGATAGGCGCCTCCTTCTGCGAAGCAGTAATGCTTGCAAAGGAGGAGGCCGACCGCATCAGGCAACAGCACTCTTGCCGCCACCGCCGGGATTCCGATCCCGATTTCCGACCACCGTAGACGCGGGCTTGTGGATGGCGAGCCATGGGTAGCTCGCTGTCCAACCGTCCGGTAACTGTCCGGACCAAGCCCAAGACGTCGACAGCCCGCACTTTTCCCGCGCGCCTCAAGGAGTTGTCAACAACAGCAGGGGCCCGGCTAGGTTGAAGCCTACTGGGTCCAGGATTATTTGAAAAGGAACCCGAGCCTCGGTACGAAGACACGAAGGTACGGGGTAGGTTTTTAGTCAGTAAGAGTCTGACACCATCTCCCGCTCTGTCCATGAGCGAGGTTTGTCATTGGATGATTTTCCCCGCCAAAAAAAAAAACCTGACGGTAAGGTTGGCGTTGTGGTTGTTCGATCGATTACTGTACAGAACAAATTTATTTGTACTTTGAGTAAATTTCACAGAGTGGCACTAACGGTTTTTTTTAGGTGGGAAAATCATCCGATGACATTTCCCGGCCTTGAGCGGAGTGGGAGGACATGTCAGAGTTTTACTGACTAAAAGCCACGCCTGTTCCTTCTTTGCTTACGTTTTTATCCTTTTGTAATTAAGTAGGTATAGAAATAAATTCGACCGCGTACCGAAAAACGCAGCGTTGAAAGGCCTCCTACAAGGTGGAATGATGACCTGGTGAAGGTTGCGGGAATCCGAAGGATGCGGGACGCACAGGATCGTTCATTGTGGTGACACTTGGTAGAGGCCTGACGTGACGAGAGGATGTCCAACAGTGGACGTCTATCGGCTGAAATGATGATGATGAATAAATTATTTATAAATAGTTATTTTGGCTGTACTGTCACATAAAGATAGTATAAGTTTGATAAATAAATAAATAGAAATATTTACGTAGCCTGTAGATAGTTTGGGTCAAATTTCCTTGAGTATGTGAGTTTACCTGTTTGTAAACACAATGACGATACAGAAAAAAAATCGAGTGTAGGGTTTAAAAAAAAAAACCTTTATTTCTTTTAGCCGAAAGCTGCCTCACACTCACGCTCACACTAGACCAGGCATTCCCAAGCATTACTACGTCGACCCTACCCTGACCGTCCATCCGCATCAACATAAATAGGCAAATTCAGATTTTAATTGTCCATCTAAAACTCAGCTTAAAAAAAAAAGTGAAACCCGTTCACTTAAAAAATAAATTAATGTACCAACACATATATCTCTAAATCACGTCCCAAGTACTTACTCCTCAATCCTTACTTAAATTCAATTAACCCAATTATTTCTTCAAAGCTAATTAATCGCTAACGAAATGGGATATCGCACGGTCGATTCGACCCTCCAGAGGTAATGACGTGTAAAATTAACGTTCTCCAGTTTTTGACAGTTTTCTATTAGCACGGAAAATTAATAATACCAGCCGCCGACGGTTGTATTGATTTCCAAAGATTGGCTGTGTGTGGGATTTATTGTTGGGTGTACAGAGTCGTTTGTTATTTCTTTGGATATTTCATATTTATTTCTGGCAATCAAGATTTCTCATCATTTCAGCCGAAAGAATCCAATATCGGATAGATTTGTTCTAAGTAGTTCATAAAGATGTCTAAAAAGTAGACGAGTTATATTTTGTTTTCTGGACTCAGGGTAGGTTACACCAAGAGCTCAAGCCAAAGTTATTTTAACTGTAACTTTATATGCAACAAATTAGTAACGGCGACACAAATAAGGATAACATTAATCAATCAAAGGGCATTGCATAAAAGTGAAACCACCAACCACCCCACTAAAAGATATGAAACAGCCTGGCCTTAGCCAAGTTAAAACCGTTCCGCTTGCGTCGAACGCTTCGGGTTAACCTTGCCGCCAATTCTTTTGTTCTGACCACGTGACTGAGCGGTGAGATGACGTCATTCCCGTACATTTGAAGCTTTCTACTAGCGTTAACTATTGCAGATTAGCAGCTTGGCTAGGGTAACATATATCATTCGAAGCGTTTAGTGGAGTAGTTTTTTTTTTTATTAAGGCGACATATCTCAAAAGTGTGGGGTTAAGGTTTTATAAAACATTATATTTTAACCTAACCTTATCCAAATGTTTAAGAACTTAAATATACTCATAATATAGTACTATCATACATTTAATGCGGTTAATTTGTTAGTTACGGTTAAACATCATGCTCGTGAACGGGTGCCGTTAGTTGAGACTTGTCATCTCTTAGCTGCCAGTGGCTTAATTCAATTTCTATCTATTATTATTTATTTTATTATCTACATTGTGCTTACATAATAGAAGCAACAAGAAATATGTAACTAAGATTATATGTAACTCATAATCTGATTTAAAAGTGTCCATGGAGCTTCTTGCACGTTCTTCTCCATAGAGATTTAGAACGTGCAATTTAGATCCGGTTTTCTTGGACTGGCTGACATGTGACTATTCAAAAGTGCCTGCAAATGGTCTATTAGAAATAAATGTTTTTGATTTTGTATATTTATTTTAAAATAAATAAAAAATAAACACGTTTTTTGACCAAAACTAACGTTTTATATGATGTCACAATAATTTAACAGATGGTAAAATTCAATGGTTATTACCATACATTTTACCGTCTACTATCCTTGTTGTATCGCCATTATTAATTTGCTGTAGTCGCCATTTTGCTTAACCAGAGATTTGGCTAATGGCTAGCCAATCTCTAGTTATCATTAAAGTTAGTTGGTGAAACTCTCTTTTAAAACTAATGAAGTCTATTACAAAAACATTTTCTTCACAACTCACAAACCATATTTTCAACATTCAATGACGCAGCTTTTTTCACAATTTAACTGCAGCTTTCCAAAAAGAAGTCATCATTAAAAACACAGCCTCCGCTTCCTTTCATCCCATTATACCGGCTAACTGACTTATTTGAAGTCTGACAAATTAAACTGTCGCCCGATACTGTCCGACTGATTGACAGGGCATTTATGTGTTAATTAAGACCAGCTCATTTCCTTTAAATCGAACATTTTATGAAACAAACTACTGATTAACTGGCAGATCATTGCGTCGATAATACAGTGGGTGGTTGATTGGGTGAATAATTTGGTGATAATCCCCGATTCAAAGATCTTTTCCGACTTTGAAGGTATTTTATGTATGATAATTTTCATAATTATGATTATTATAATCTCTTTTATAAACAAAGTATTTTTGCGATAATTGGTTATCAATTCGATAGTATGAGCCGCTTGATACAGATATGATTAGATAAGAAGTGTTTTGATTTTTTTGTAGACAAAAAGAAATGAAAAAAAAAACATTTTTAAAACATGTTTTTCAGTATGTACTTGCTTGTAAAAAAATAAAAAATAATGTACTCATATAACAACCATTCATTCATTGTTCTATAATGAACGATGCGACGAAAGATACTGATTATTTTTGTATTATTATTAAAAAAATAATCAATATCTTTGGCATTTGTAAATACATGACTTTTTTTTTGCATCACTGCTTACCATCAGGTAGGATCGCAGACAAGCACTAGTTTATATCATTTAAAAAAAAATCATCATTGACGAAACCCGCTCTTGGGTGGAGCGGGAGACAGTGTCAGAGTCTTACTGACTAAAAACCCTGGCTCTAGTTTCCTTTCGGATAACCCCAACCCCGGTAGGCTTCGACCCAGATGGGCCCCTCCTGTTGCTGACAACTCCTTGAGGCGCGCGAGAACAGTGCGCGCCGTCGAAGCCTTGGCTCGGTCCGGACAGTTAGCGGACGATCGGACAGCGAGATACCCATGGCTCGCCGTCCGCGAGCCCGCGTCTACGGTAGCCGGAAATCGGGATCGGAATCCCGGTGGCGGCGGCGGGGGCGCCGTTGCCTGATGCGGTCTGCCTCCTCCTTTGCTAGCATTACTGCTTCGCAGAAGGAGGCGACCGCCTGCCACTCCTCCTCGCTCCGGACCATGGCCTGAACTAAGGCCCGGCGCGAGAGGTCTCTGCCGCCGATCGCCCCCACGAGGACACGGCGTTGCTCCGCCCAAGCAAGGCACACCTCAACTGTGTGCTCCACCGTGTCCTCCGGGCGTTCCGTACAGTGGCGCCACCCCGGCGTCTCCTCCGCTCGAATCCGATGCAGGAAACTCCCGAACTTGCCATGTCCGGTGAGGACCTGCGTCATGCGGAAGGTAAGGACGCCGTGAGGTTTTTCCAGCCACACTCTTGAGTGTCTCTCTCCATTCCTTGAGTGTATCTAGTCTGGTCTAAGATATTTACACCGATTTTGCCTGACAGTAGGTAAGCGATCGACAGCGAGCCCAGAATATGTCTGCCATGGTAAACCTAGCTTTGGAAGCTGAGATGGTGGCACAGATGCTAGTAAAGGGTACAATTTATTTACCATTAATATATTCTTTTAAAAATTAATTAAGACCTTTAGTAACGTTCAGAAGTCTCTGCTTATTTTCATTCAGTTTGTAGAACAGGTCCCAGAAAGCCATTCGGTCGTGAGCTGGTCTGCTGCCCAGAGACAGTTTGGCATCAATGTGCATGTAGGTGTAGGCGTCTTTTGTTAACGGTACCCATTTGACAGGAAGCAAGTCTGTAGTCTGTGGCGTTGGGTCACTGAAAAATAAAAAAGAAATTATAGGAGCAGAAATAAATAAATGTAATAGGTCTTTAGGTACTTAGGAAGTATCCATTTTATGACACGGGTCATTTTTAGCTGTGATTATACTGATGTTATAAAGGCGGATGTTTGTGAGGACGTTTGTTACTTCGTCACGTTCAAATGGTTTAACCGAATTTAAACGAAATTTCGCACACGGGTAGACCATGTCCTGGAATAGCACATAGGATACTTTTTATGCTAAGAGTATTTTCTTTTGGGGCATTTTTGTACTTTCAAGCAGGCAAAGCTGTTGACAGCAGTTAGTAATAACACAAATGCCGTAAAATTCTTCAAAACCATTTTGTTGAACATTTTAAGCGTCTCTTTGAGAAACGTAACCTTGTTATGATACCAACCTGAATTTAGCAAAATTAGTCCACATCGTAGTCATCCGCGCAATAGTAACTTCATCTTCAGGCGTTGGATCAGGCTTATGGCTCATATTAAACAAATAGTATAATTCATCAGCATGCGAGGCACAGCATGAGTTACTGCCTTCATTTTCCACGATAAGGGCATTCCTTCCACCAGCATATGAAAACATATAGTAGAAAATGTTCCCAGCTTTAGCCTCTAAAAATTTATTGATAGACCTCTGCACAGGATGAATATAAGTATAGTCGGAATCAAAGTTGATAATATTCCATTTTACATCTTCACTGAACTCTTCGTCCCCAAAGTAGAAATGCGTTGTCACATCCTTCATTCTTTGTAATTCCTCATCTTCAAAATTGAATATACGTTCCAAATAATTTGATACAATATTTAAATTCTTAAAGTATTCAGTGTCCCTATTGAAATGAGCACCAACCATTTCATGTTCATTGAAACCAATCAGTATTGGCATATTTTTTACTTTTGGTGCTTCAGCGTTGAGCCAAGAACTGGAGAGAAAAGGTTCTACTCCATCAAATTCTTTTTCTGCACACGGTTTAAATACAATACCTAGATCAACCGCTGTTTGCACTACTGAATTTGAATCACTTTTGGCAAGATATGAAATTGCTTCATTGATATTTGTAGTTTCGAAGCCCAAACGCTCTGCTATTTTTATAGGAACTGATCTGTCAGGTTCGTATAATACCGTTGCAGCTAAAGAGCTACCACTTTGTAAAATCACTTTGTCGTATACTTTTTCTCTTGGGGATAACAAGTGCAGGTCTATTGAGTGTCCTCCAGCACTTTCACCAAAAACAGTTATCTTATTAGCATCACCTCCAAATGCTTCTATATTGTCTTTCACCCATTTCATTGCCATACATTGGTCTTTGAGACCTTGATTGCCTGGTACGTCTGGGTTGTCAAGGCACATAAAACCGTAAACGCCAATTCGATAGTTGAATGTCACAACAATAACGTCATGCTTCACTAAGTAAGATGGTCCAAAGACATCTTTTCTGTAGTGTCCTGTGTGAAAGGCACCTCCGTAGATCCAAAGCATGACTGGGAGACGGTTACTTGACGTGGCTGTAGTGGGTACGTAGACACTGAGATGTAGGCAGTCGGGTGTACCCTGAATAATGCCATTACTTTGCTGAGGGCAGATTATAGAGTCATTGTAGGCTTCAAATGTTTCTTCAAACTTGGGTTGTGGCGTTGATTTCTAGAATAAAATATGTTCCGTTTCAAAACGTATCATGATAGTTTTATGGTTATTGATAATGTTTTAATTATTTTTACCTACACTGGGCTCACGTGGTTTATTACGGCCCACTTTTTTTCAAAGAAGGATTCTGAGGTCCAGCAGTGGGAACATTATAATATAGAGTTTACATATGCTTTCGAAATATGCTGCGGTCCAGAAGTTGTGATCCATAGTTTATACAAATAACAAAACAAAGTTACGTAATAAATGCATTTTTTATCAATAGATAAAGTTAGTAAGGTGCTAATAAAACTAATTTTATCCATAACAAAAAACTGTTTTTAGATAAAAGCAGTTTTTTAGTTCTTAGATAAGACATAGCTATTGGTATTGCTTCAACAACTTCCCATTAATTATACGGGATTTACTTATCAAACCAGAAAGTAATTTAACTACTCAAAACACAATATAATTAATGTCTATAATAATTGTGACTTACTCCAAAAGGATTTTCAGGGTCCACTTGACCATATGGTATTCCCAAAAACATAGCATAGTCTCCATCATCAGCCCTCAATCCTCGAATCAGCCCCACATTAGTATCTACTAAAGGATCGACTCTTGATAAACATTCTATATAGTTTAATAACAACAAACTACAAAAAACTACACTTCCTGCCAACATGTTGAAGACTGAAGAATTTGTGGAGAAAATACAGATCTTTTAATAAAGATAACGATAGATAGTGTTGAGATAAAGTCGATGATAATAACACAGTCGAATTTTGGAGTATGTATGTAATACTTATTGATTGTCGGAATAAGGCTCTCCACACACATACGTGACGTGATGTTCTTTTATTTAGTAAACAACAGAATGATAATAAAACGTTTTGCAGGTATATCTCGGGCCAATCCCGATTTCCGGCCACCTTCACCATAGGCGCGGGCTTGCGGACGACGAGCATTGGGTAGCTCGCTGTCCGACCGTCCGGTAACTGTCTGGACTGAGCCCAAGTCGTCGACGGCGCGCACTGTTCCCGCGCGCCTCAAGGAGCTGTCAGCAACAGCAGGGGCCCAGCCGGGTCGAAGCCTACTGGGGTCAGGGTTATCCGAAAGGAAGCTCGAGCACCGGTGTGAAGGCTAGAAGAAACAGGGTGGGTTTTTAGTCAGTAAGAGTCTGACACTATCTCCCGCTCCGCCAAAGAGCGGGGGTTGTCATTTGATGATTTTCCCCACTATAAAAAAAAATCGCTGGGATGTGCTTCCCCTTGACGTCAAAAAAATCTTTTTATTATTAAAAAAAATAACTGACTACACTAAAAAATTGAATTGAATTTGAGGATTTCCCTCGATTTCGCCAAGATTCCATCATCAGATACCAACTTGGTGACTATGGGACCATTTGGGAAGTATACCCTTTCCAACAAAAAAATATTTTTTCAAATCGGTTGGCAAGCGACGAAGTTATGCGCGAACAAACATTAAAAAAAAACATACAAACATCCGAATTGAGAACCTCCTCCTTTTTTAGAAGTCGGTTAAAAAACTAAACTGCTTTTTACTTCAAGTGTAAAGTTTAGAACTACTACTTGATGTCCTCTCCACCTTAGTTCGGTCTTCGTATTAATTTTTATATTTTAAGTTCTCTTAATTAGTAAATTTGATATTTGTCAAAGTATATATTTACTAGTTTATAATATTAGCATTATGTTTTTTATTATTATAAGTAATCTAGGTACATTTTATTTGAAATGTGTGTTATTTATTTATTTTGCACACCTACCACAGTGTTGTCTGTTTTAACCCAAAGGTTGACTAGTAGAGAATGCCTTGTTGCATTAAGTCCGCCTATGTACCACTACTGTATAAAGTTTCAATAAATATATTTGTGAATCAAATTTTTTAATGAAAAGGAGTGATTCTATAAGGTAGTTTCCAGGGTCAAAATAACTACATTTAATTTAGTCCGTATTTTAGATTATAAAAAAATATCGGACACGTATTTTTTATTTTTTCGATTAAACAAAAAATAACAAAGATATGCGAAAAAATGCAGCACGGCGTGACGTTACACTTTACTTTAATGGGCTATATCTTTGTCATTTTTGGTTTAATTTACAAACAAAAAAATACGTGTGTCTTATTTTTGAATAATCTAAAAGACGGACTAATAACATTTTTTAAGTCAACTAGCCTATTGTTGTCGCTTCTGTCGCCATTAGTGTGACAATAAAATAGAAGTTTAATATAAGGCCGCGTTTCCACCTGCAAGCAAATTACATGCAAGTCGAATAATATTGCGTGGTATGAACGATCGCTTGATTCTCTGCAATGTATCGTAACTTGTATGCAATTTGCTTGTAAGTGAAAATGCGGCCTAAGAAGTTTCAATAAGTGTATCAGTTAGTAGCGTGTGTACTTCAAGCAATTGAAAGATTTGAGTTTATTCATTGCAAACAAAAATAAAAATATTACCTATTTATAATATGATTTTATATACTACTAGCTTTTGCCCGCACGGCTTCGCTCCCGCTCTCCCCTACTCTACCCTACTCTACCGTACTCTACCCAACTCTGCCCTACTCTACTCTATTATACCCTACTCTACCTTACTCTACCCTACACTACTCTACACTATACTACTCTACACTACTCTACCCTACCCTACTATACCCTACTATACCCTACTCTACCCTACCAAACTTCACATAAACCATCTACTGAATAGTCCGAACAAAGCCTAAAAATTTGGTTTGGATAGGTGAGCCCGTTCTCGAGTTATAAAATAACAACGAAAAGTGGCATTGATTTTTATATATATAGATGATAAAATCATATTATAAAAAGGTGTATATGGTTTTTTTATAGTGAACACAGGCACAGCACTACGGAAACAAACACAAGGTGGAAAAGAAAAGTAATTATTAAAAATTGATTCAATAAAATTACACTGAGCGTATCCATGACGTCAAAAGACAGAGTAACTACGGTCTTGGAACGCAAAAGTCACCTGAACAAACACAGGTGAGTTTTAGTCAATAAACGTCTGATACTCCTTCTTGTAAAATAGGAAAGGCGTGCGAAGAGATTAATTTGTGATCCAGATCTGGTTAAGTCCAATCAACAATGTATTGAGCATAGGCGAAGAGTTATAGCCAGCCTTTCGGTATTTTACAGGATGCATTTTGGAGAGTGTGCGCAGGAATTACATGACTTGATTCCACCATCTCACTTCTACCATCGGACAAGCCGACGAACGGCGAGTTTCCACCCTTATGCTGTTGAAACCTCTACGGTCCGGATCAAGCGTTTCGCCTCGTCGTTTATACCATGTACATCGAGGGACTGGAACAGATTGCCTTCTGCGGTCTTCCCGACCGATTACAATTTAGGTATCTTCAAGGCAAGAGTGAATATGCTCTTAATAAACTAGTGCACCTCACCATCAATGATTGCAACACTGCTTACCGTCAGGTGGGATCGCAGTCAACCACTAGTTTATATCAATAAAAAAAAGTTATTTGATACAAAAAAAAATAACTTAATAAACTTACCTCAATTAATCCTGACGACAAAGTTTGTACTTAACAACATTTTTAGGAAGAACGCCATCAGCGACGTTCCCATGTTTCGGTAGGAGGGGGTCACATTATCGTCAGGTCGACGATGAAGTACCTGGGACCATTCTTGACAGCCGGTAGAATTTTGAGAAGCACTTCCGAAATCTGGCTTCCAAACTGGAATGGACTAGGGCCTTCAAGCAACTCCTGCTCAATTTAGGGAGTGTATGGTAGCCAAGCTAGGTGCGTACCAGATTTGCGCATAGAGATGCACGGAAAAACCCCACTGTCAGGACATGTCGTGGCATGGTGACCGTTGCAACTCATCGCTGGGCATGTCACAATTATGGCAGTAAGAAGTGGCTGGAAAGGATAGCGTCCTCACTATCCGCACGACGCAGGTTCTCACCGTACACAGGTAAGTTACGAAGAAACGCACGGGACACAGTAGTGATACTGTGTTGGCCACCCGAGCGCCCAGAGAACACGGTGGAGCACAAGGTGGAGGCGTGCCACGCTGTAGGTATGGCAATACTTATCCTCAGCCCAAGGTAATAGCCAGTCCAGCCAAAAAGACGTTTAGACTATAAATAACTCATTATTCATATAACTACTGATTCAATAAAATGATTAAAATGTTTTCATAAATACTTTAAAAAACGCAAATCGTAGCTTACAATTTTTTTTCCTAAAAAGGCGCGAATATTTCAAAGTGTAAAAAGAAGCCGTCTGAAAATGAATTAATAACTATTTTCGTCTTACAAGCTTGACACACAATAATTACAATCGCTTTTATACTTAAAAAATAATTATAACGACGTCGCAAAAGAAGATCTTTTCTCATTATTCCTGGGAACGATATTGTTCGAGATCATTTTGCTTGAGAACAGTCTGTCGCAAGAGAAAAATAAGTAGATATCCGGCCGAGGGTGATTCATACTCATAATGTCTTGGCGAATAATTAGTTTTCATTATTCACAAGGCCAGGCTGAAGTCTCCAGGGTAGGGAGCCAGGAAAATATCTGAAATTAGACTTTGCATAGTTTATGCTTTAGGTATTAGGTAATTGCTCATAAATTACTTTAGTTTTTTTTTGAGTTGAAAAGTCATCTAATTTTTTGTTTTTTTGGTGGGTAAATCATCTAATGACTTCCCATACTCTTGGGTGGAGCGGGAAATAGTGTCAGACTTTTACTGACTTAAAACCCACCCCAGTTCCTTCATTACTACTCGTTTCGTTTTGTACTTAGGGGTTTTTTTTTTGTCGACGGGGAAAATCATCTTTGACGAAACCCGCTCTTGGGTGGAGTGGGAGACAGTGTCAGACTCTTACTGACTAAAAACCCCGCGCCGTTCCTTCTAGCCTTCATACCGGGGCACGAGCTCCCTTTCGGACAACCCTGTCGGGATGTCCACCATGTACTGGTGGACAATCTGTCAGTCTGGCTATTGAAACAAGAAAATGTTTGCCTGATTTACAATAAGCACAGCATAGGTACAGACCTATCACGCATCAAATCCGAAAAAACGTACTGCTTTACTTTGAATGCATTCAAAAATGTGTAATTTTCAGCCATTCCGGCAAGTAAAATGTTTTTCTTTCTTTCTTTACTAAGTTTAGCTATCATCTAAAATATCCCAGCTCTCAAAATAACCCCATTTTACGGTACTTGCTTTAAAATTATACAATATATCTAAACTTATATAAGAAACAAGTAGCATTGTCTGTTTTATTGTAGGGATAGTTAATAATAGCTGGTAGTACGAGTACCTACTGATTCCAAATTTTGTTTCTCAGATAAAAAAATATATTTCTACTTACATGTTATTCTATATATTTTATTTATTACTTTTTCCCCGAAAAATACCCGGTTTATATATAAAACTAGCTTTTGCCCGCACGGCTTCGCTCCCGCTGTTCCCTACTCTACCCTACTCTACCCTATTCTACCCTACTCTACCCTACTATACCCTACTATACCCTACTCTACCCTAATCTACCCTACACTACTCTACACTACTCTACCCTATTCAACCCTACTATACCCTACTATACCTTACTCTACCCTACTCTACTCTACCCTATTCTACCCTACCCTACTCTACCCTACTATACCCTACTCTACCCTACTCTACCCTACTCTACACTACTATACTCCACTCTACCCTACCAAAATTCACATAAACCATCTACTAAATAGTCCGAACAAAGCCTAAAAATTTGGTTTGGATATGTGAGCCCGTTCTTGAGTTATAAAATAACAACGAAAAGTGGCATTGATTTTTATATATATAGATTAGGGAGGAGAGCAAATTTGGAGAAAAGCTAGTCCTTATATCTATTTAAATCACTTCAATTTTCTATAGAACAGTAGAATAATATACTCGAATATTGAAAACAAGATAAAGGTCACGTTACACATGGGTACAATAATATAATTAATATTATATAGTATCTAAGAACATAATACTTTACAATATTATCAGCCATATATTTGAATGGAGCAATACACACAACGAATATAACTAGGTACAGTAATAATTCTACAGATTTATCTACACCATTTCTACACTAATATTATGAATTTGTATTTTGTTTTTTGTTTATAGAATGTAATCTCTGGAAGTACCGGTCATGTCCTAGAACCAAAGATTCGAAGACATGTGACATTCACCAACCCGCACTGGGCCCGCGTGGTGGATTACGGCCCATTCCCTCTCCTAGAGAGGAAACCTGAGTCCCAGCAGTGGGAACATTAAAAAGGCTGATGATGATGATGATGATGACTGGTCATGTGTTGCAGAATTGTAGGACCTAGTCAAGCTACGACTGTTTCGCGACGAATCTCTTTCTGCAGTCAGTTCTGACCACATGATTTAACGTTAAGATAATAAGATGATTGAAATTTACTACTAGCGTTAACGGCAAGCATTACTGCTGCAGAAGGAGGCGGTTCATTGTGGCGACACTTGGGGGAGGCCTATGTCCAACAGTGGACGTCTTTCGGCTGAAATAATGATGATGATGATTAGAAGGAGGCGGCCGCCTGGCATTCCTTTTTGCTCTGGACCATAGCCCGCACCAGGGCCTGGCGCGAGAGGTCACTACTGGCGATAACCGACGAGACAAGCACTAATGCTGACACCCGACGCGAGAAGCTCTAATGCCGATACCCGATGCGGGTTGGGACACACACAAAAACAACAACAACAACAACAAACACACCAACAACGCTCAAGTGAGCGTTGTTGGTGTTTGAACGCTCAACATACACAACCAAGGGTTTTTGTTTTCATTAGATGATTTTTATCTTAATATGAAATATTATAGCATTTCCGCTGTGTGTGACGACCTTTTTCAACAAATCTTGTTGAGATCGCAAAAACAATTGAACTTCAGCGAAGAGAACATTCTACGATGTAAAACAATAAAATCGAGTAAGTAACTTATTGACTCAAATTCCTTTGTTTCTCGACATCACCATTGTCTTCTATATACTTAAATGTCTTAAGTTATTGTGTTTTAAGATAATTATTTTGTATTGTATTGTGTTTTGACCTTTTTGTTTTACTTTGGCAATCGGTAATCTCTTCAAAAACGTGGCCGTCTCTGCTCCAATATTGACTGGCTCGTGTATACAATATGTCACCATGGTTATCCATGATAGTGGTAACCTAGGTACTGCACTTGCTTAGAAATAATCTCATCATCATCAGCCTTTTTAGTGTTCCCACTGCTGGGACTCAGGCCTTCTCTCTAGGAGAGGGAATTGGTCGTAATCCACCACGCGGGCCTAGTGCGGATTGGTGAATGTCACATGACTTCGAATTTTTGGATCTAGGACATGCTGGTTTCCTCACGATGTTTTCCTTCACCGTTTTGAGAGCAGTGGTGATGAATTAATTACACACACAAAGTAATGCGCCTGGCTGGGTTCGAACCCGCGACCTACAACTGGTAAGTTTGGGCCATTACCATTCGGCCACCACTGCTGTTACCATTATCGATTAGCTCGTTTTTATACAATATCTCATCTGATGGTGATCGATGATGGTCGTAACCTAGATACTACACTTGCTTAGAAATAATCTATTAATTCTTAAGTAAAATATTCACGGGTTTTAGCCATCAGCGAACACTTACTTCGGCAGAGCAGCTATTCCACTCAATTTTTTTTTTATCTCAAAATTAAAAATAGAACTCCAGGATCACTTTGTTTTCCATATGACTGTCTGCGTCTGTCTGTCAAGACCCTTTATCTCGAGAATGCGTGGCTGGCCTGGATGCGTGCCCAGGTGACCAGGTCTGGAGACCCTTGAAGTTGTGAAAAAATGAAATGTCAGCCATGGGTAGCTCGCTGTCCGATCGTCCGGTAATGGACCGAGACCAAGACGTCGACGGCGCGCACTGTTCCCGCGCGCCTCAAGGAGTTGTCAGCAGCAGGAGGGGCCCAGCTGGGTCGAAGCCTACTGGGGACAGGGTTGTCCGAAAGGGAGCTCGTGCTCCGGTATGAAGGCTAGAAGGAACGGCGCGGGGTTTTTAGTCAGTAAGAGTCTGACACTGTCTCTCGCTCCACCCAAGAGCGGGTTTCGTCAAAGATGATTTTCCCCGTCGACAAAAAAAAAAGGACCAACGAAAAAAAAAGATACGCCCGTTTATGTGGCCAAAACGTGGTATTTCCGTACTTTTCGGATTTTTCATAATACAGGCATACTTGGCTAATCTCTGTTGAGATTGGCCACCGTGATGAAATTCGATCAGGACAATTATGTAGAAAATAATAAGCATAAATTTAGTCTATGTATATTTTAGATGGCGTAGTAACGACGTTTGTAGACACAATATGAGTATGAATATGCAATACCTAATTGTCCAGGCTCCTCGGTTAGGTGGTTACTACCAATATTAGTACAATCAATATTAGTGTAGCTGCTAGGTATTCGTTGGATGTCCTCCTTTCCCTTAGTCGTTCACTCTTGACAGAGTGGTCGTGGTTGACGATGTTGCATTTTCGTTGGGGAGTGAGGCTTCTGCGATGCGTCTCCACCTGTCCCGATTCACGGCGTCTCGAGAACTCTGAACTATGGAGGTTTGTGTTGCAGCTCTGATAAGGTCGTCTGTCCAACGACCACGTGACCGCTTTCCCTCCACTTGTCCCTGGAGTTTTTAATGTAAGGGATGATGAGAGTTCGTTGGATGTAAGAAAAGGGAAATGCGAAATTTGATAAATCGACCGTTACAATAGAATGCGCGTGCGCGAGTTTTTGCGCGTGTTTAGGATGCAGGAGGTCAGTTTCGACGCTGATTTTTGTTTAGCCAATCAGAGCCCACGCTCGAAAACCATTATTAGCGGTCGTTATTATTATTTTTTTAATTAGACAATATACATCACTGTCTCCACACACGGGCCTCAAAAAAACCACCACACACTTGTGTATCATCATCAGCCTTTTCAATGTTCCCACTGCTGGGACTCAGGCCTCCTCTCTAGGATAGGGAATGGACCGTAATGCACCACGCGGGCCCAGTGCAGGTTGGTGAATGTCACGTCTACAAATTTTTGATTCTAGGACATACCGGTTTCCTCACGATGTTTTCCCTCACCGTTTTGAGAGCAGTGTTAATGAAATAAATTGCACAAAGTATTGCGCCTGGAAGGGTTTTAACCCGCGACCTACAACTCGCAAGTCGGAGCCATTACCACTCGGCTACTACTGCTCTACTTGTGTATTGTGAGTTGACAATTGAACTTAAAACACCTACCTATACATAGGTTAAGAATTAGTTGCGTACGGTAATCGAACCCGCGATACGCAGCGCAGCTGTCCTTCGCTAAACTACTGCACCAACTGTGTTATCAATTTAATTGTACCATACATCATATCCTTCTGTAACTCTATTGCCCACCTAGCTTCCCAGCACCACAGTAGAATCCAATTACAAGCAACATCAGTTATATTAAGATCATAAATCGCACGGGGTTTGATACTGGTTATTAATTCAGTTGAGAGATGCGGCTGACAAATGATGACAGTACCTCGTGGCCGAGTGGACGTGCACTGTTTGAACACTCTGTGTCTCACACTTGTCTATATTAGGGGAGTTTGTACTCATTTAGAACTTTTTTGGACCTCTGGAAATCGACAAATAAAAATATTTTATTAAAATTGACCATAATTTTAGCAATCGCAAAATCAATAACAAACATTAAAAAAAAATACAACCAACTTCAATGTAAAAAAAAAAACACTGAAAAGTGTAAAATAGACTTCCGAAATTAAAGGTGTTTTGCACTTTTCAGTCTTTTTTACATTGAAATTGGTTTTTTTTTAACCCTTTTTAGTTATGTCATCACCACTACAAAATTACCCCTCAATTAATTCATGAATCCCCAAGCGACCACCGGTGGCCGCGCATCTATTGTCTTACTATTGTGTCTCTAATTGACGGTATCTGAAGGGTTAAACTAAAAAACAAGGTTT
Organism: Mythimna lalbum; assembly: GCA_949319445.1. NCBI lineage: Eukaryota > Metazoa > Arthropoda > Insecta > Lepidoptera > Noctuidae > Mythimna > Mythimna lalbum. The sequence goes on along the minus strand of OX439350.1, from coordinate 2,404,107 downwards.
TTAACCTTATGACTGACTGCATCTTATGACAATTCTAATAATCCCAAACACTGTTAGGTTACATTAATTTATTACTGAGTTCCAGCACAAAATATTTAGGTACAGAAGGCAAATTACATACAAAGCGCGCTCGAGCAACGCACACATAGACACCGTTCACGGACGCGATGTCTCTGTAGCGTCTTGGAACACTCGTCAAACAGCTCCAGTTAAAACGCTCATTAGTGTGCGTCCACCGAGTGTAGGTATAAAAAGTGAAATACATACATGAGATTGTCTTCTGCACCTATCTATTTTGTGGTTCCGGTACCTACCGGATTAGTTCAATGTATTTCCCCCTCTTAAATTCTTTCAGTCAGACATCCACTACACGTATAAACAAAGCAATTTTACTTGTTACGACAGTTCTGCTGTGGTCCTATGAGAAGTTCTATTCCATATCTTCAAAGTTCATGATCAATACATAAATATTTCTATGGGACTAACATAGACGCATATCCTTTTAATCAAAATAAATAATTTTCAAATTCACAATCGACCGAGATATCTGACATACATAAAAAATACAATCAGCCAAACATAGAACCTCCTCCTTTTTGAAGTCGGTAAAAAGTACTGGTTAACCTTTCAGATACCGTCAATTAGAGACACAATAGTAAGACAATAGATGCGCGGCCACCGGTGGTTGCTTGGGGATTCATGAATTAATTTTAAAAATTGTCTCATACTCGTATAAACAAAAAAAACAAACTACGTCTTTGCGTAGTAAAGATTTTTGATTCAGATTTATTTATTTATTATACCAGGAAAAATCAGAAAATTTAAAAGATTTATAATTCTTACACCGAAGCCGATGAGACGTTGGTGTTTGTAAAATTCATCTTTGTCTACTAATTTTTGATGGAATTGATTTTAAAAATTCTTCCACTCAGAAACAAAATAAATTCAAATTCTTTTATTTTATGTAAACATACATTTATAAAAAGTTTGAATTTAATGTATAGTCCTAATTGGTCGCTTTCTATGTTGAAAAACAAAAAAGAAAGTCCATTGTTACTCTTAAAAAAAAAAAAAAAAATTAACAATATTTACATGTTACAATATTAACCCATCAGATACCGTCAATTAGAGACACAATAGTAAGACAATAGATGCGCGGCCACCGGTGGTCGCTTGGGGATTCATGAATTAATAGGTAAGAGAGAAAAATGTAGACCGGTAAAAAATATGTATATATACAAGCAAACGCCGGCGTTCGTGCTGTTATTATCTTTCTATTGTGTCTCTAATTGACGGTATCTGAAGAGTTAAAAGCAAAGTATCTTTAGGAGGTATGCGAAACAGAGTGCAAAGACTCCAAACCTCGGTTTAAAAGAGAGGACCCACCGACTAGACGAGATATTCTGTTTTGGACAAATTCCCTATAGATGATTTCAGACTATTGTATATGCTCAAATCACGCCGAGATCTCTAAATAGTTACGATGCATTTATCTATCACCTATCAACAATGGAAACAAACGAAGTATATGTAAGCCTTGCATATACTATGTCAACTTTAGAAACTACCTGCAGTTCTCGTAAGGTGACTGACAGACAATATTTAATGTATACCCGCTGTATCTAACGATAGTAACGTCTTATTTTTGATTTGTTACATTGAATTGATTGTTTGTTACATTATTAGTGGCACTAGTGTAACGTATGAACTAATATAAACCGCGGCCGAAGAATACTGTTTCACCGTAATACAGTTTATACTAGTACGGGGAACAGGGTGAATCAGTTCTGTGTGAGCTAACAATATGACTTAGCTAGTGAAACTGTTTGTGATTTCAAATTGTTGTGTTGAGTGTTGTTGGCTGTGTAAGTACGCAAATAAATGTTTTTTTTTTTTAGTTAGTTTAGTTCCTAAATGACGTCATAGAAGTCGCTACATACCTAATTATTTAACCCTTCAGATACCGTCAATTAGAGACACAATAGTAAGACAATAGATGCGCGGCCACCGGTGGTCGCTTGGGGATTCATGAATTAAACATACCGACAAAAAAAAATTAAGGAGTTTCTTGCCAATTATTGTTTCCCGAAGTTCAGTTTTCATATACAATTTTTTTTTCTTTTAAATTTTTTACCGAAATCAGTTTCCAAAACTGGCCACAGTTCAGAGTGGAAAGTGGGGTGTATTAATAACTTATAATAGAGGCAAGGTACAGGTGTGCGAAGAGCCCAACTGTACCCAACAGTCGTTTGTTACCGGGGATTTGTAGGCTTATTGTCTCCTTGCAAATTAATAAAACAGTACACTTTTTGTTCCCATCTTATTAACTGCGGAACTTGAATTTATGGGCGATGTTTTTGGGGACTTTGCAGTTTGGAATTGTATTTTCTGGATAAGGATTACATTTTTTTTTACTGAGAAAATGCGAAAGAATGAGAATTTAATGCCATTTATTTTAAAATTGTTAAAGATTCTGTTATGGCGTAAGTTTCTTGGATGCTAAGTAAATATGCGGTGTTAGCCTTTAATTCATGAATCCCCAAGCGACCACCGGTGGCCGCGCATCTATTGTCTTACTATTGTGTCTCTAATTGACGGTATCTGAAGGGTTAAGGGAATGCAAATCGACATACCTTTTCAGTGTTTTTCATACAACCGCTCTTACGCAATTATGACGTTATTATACTTTTTCATTAGATATAATTTTGGAAACAGATGTTTTGAGGATATTATCTAGGCTTCTATTATAAACAATTTAAAAAATTGTGTAAGACTAATCCAGCTAAGATTTCTCATAATCTGCTATTTTGCATGAACTTTGACCATTCATAAGGTAGGTACCCAAAAAATTAAAAAGTAAAAAAAATATAACGATAGAAACCTTGCTTTAATCAAAATTCTAAATTACGACAATTTTTTCCAAAAACTTTCAAGGGTTTAAAAAAAGACACTATTTCCTGGAGCAAGTTTTGTGAAATATTCGAGTAAATCACGGAATTACCGAATGCTAACTTTTTTCGCGTTGCATCTTCATCAAACATTGCGTTAAATGAAGCAATAAGTTTTAAACCATGCTCGATGTTACGCAAGTGGAAGAGGAGCTTAAAATTGTTAGTAAAAAAAAAAACTTACAAATTAATGATAATAATTTAAAGGTGCCATTTTTTTTTTTTGTAATCTATACATATAATAAAACTGTAGAAAAGTGGTTTTTGTACATGAAACAAAAATCCCAAAAAAATAGCTAGGGTGTTAAAAAACAACCAATAGAACCCATTTCAAGCTTTTTTCGAATTTTTGTCTGTTTGTCTGTTTATTTGAACGGGCATCACGTAAAATGTACGAAAGCAATTTAGATAACGTTTATACACAAAGATTGAGCGTAACTTGAGGTAACATTTAGTTTTTGGTTTATTGCAATTGGTTCAGACTATCAAAAGATATTTGAATTTAAAGTTTTCTAGAAGTAAAATTAGGGTTATGTGCACTTGGTCTCATTACTAAAGTTACGTGAACTTTTGTACATAACAATAAATTGTGCGTAAATTGTAGTGATAATAAGCTTTTTGTTTCATATTAATCAGTTAAAAAAAATGTCTTTATAAAAAAAATGTAAATTTATAAAATTATAATAGTCCTTCCGAAGTAAAATATTGAAACAGCGCCATCTATCGAACTTAGATTGGACTATACCTAGAGATAAACTGCGTGCAGTATTGAATATAGATATTCGATAGATGGCGTTGGCGTGTGACGTCATTTTCTGAATCCCTTGAAAGAATGACTTTCGCCCATGTCTGCTAGGATCTTTGTTTTGAGATTTGTAGGAGTCTTTGAAAAGGTTTGTCCTTTAAACGATCTTAACTTGATAACATCGTAAATCGTTTGTATATTCGTTTTATAAGATTATCTACAATTACCTACTAGATAAAAAGGTTTGGTTAGATTCAGTCTAAATATTGAAGTGCGAAGTAAATTGTATCTTACAATTTGAGTCAAGTAGATTTATTTACTGTCTTTGCGACACCCAGGCGTCTCTTCCACTTAAAAAACTGAACCTAAAATATTAAACCAAATAATTCAACAATTCACAACAACACAAACTTT